>OY728142.1:448437938-449687938 GCA_963277665.1 Viscum album
AAATGCCATGGAATGGGATGAATTTAAGGATATTTTCTTTGAGAAATATTTCACTAAGGTTTTTTGACATAGGATGAAGAATCTATTCCAGGAATTAAGGGAAAAGGATGATGATTTAGTAGCGGCATATGTAAGAAACCATCAGAATATTGGACATGAATGTTCCAAATTTTATTTGAGACATTAAAAATAAGATTATTTGATTTTACTTTGGATTGAAAATAGGTCGCATCCTACGAAGTTAATAGATATAAAAATGTGGTTTGTTGGGCTAAGAATATTGAAATGGAGTTTGAAAACATGTATGTTCCCTGAGATGATAAGTGTATGAAATGGTTATGGTTCTTGGAAATAGAGAAGAAACTAACATATAATTCTAGAGGTAAGCCCAAAACATGTTCCAAGTGTGGTAAACTATATATTGGGGAATATATGTCAATATTTGGAATGTGTTACCAGTGTTGTATGTTTGGTCACAAGGTTTGTGACTACAAAAAAAGGATCTTGAACCTCCCAATAATGAGATATCAGATATCTAGTCTACAATAAGATTCTATAACAACAATGAGTTTGGAAATTATGAAAATAAGGGTTCCATGTTAATTACACATGGAAGAAATTATTATGATCAGAAACAAAAAGTTCTGGGAAAATATGTTTCTACTACTATAATTGGTTTTGAGACACTTGTTGAAGTTAGGGATTCTATTGAGAGCCAGAAATTTTTTCAAAGGATAACCATATGTTCAAGTTTTTAGACACACCTTTTAAGGTTTTATGTGATGTGATAATATAATATTAATGACTTTTATAGGATATGTTTTGTGGGGTTAGAATTATTTATTGGATTTTTTTAATGTGAAAGTATGCTTTTACTTTTGGACCTCAGTTTTATGACATCGATATCCTTTATGGTTTGTCTGATATTTTATAGTTAAGGTTATTCTTAGGGATGTACATCATATTCTAGGAATATTATGAGGATTAAATTGTGCTTATAAAATAGAAATACATCAATTAATTAAGTTTCATTATGTTTTTATTCTATGAAGTAATTTAATTCCTCCACTCTATAAAAAGGAATAGAAAAAACTATTATTCATTTACATTTCACAATTTTTTTAACCATCTCATAATAATGGTTCTCTGATGGATAACCTTAAAATTACCATGTTCACTATCACTCTCTGTTAGTATTTTTGAGTTAGTATTATCATCCATGTCCTTGTTTTCCTAGAGGGGTCTGTAGAATATGAGATCTCTGGTGACCTTTGTACATCTCTTTTTTAAGGGATTTTTTCATTGACTCTTCTTCCAATGTGGTATTTTCAATGAAGCTTATGAGCCAGATTTTTAAATTGAGAGGATGAAATTTCCAAAAGGGGGAATGATGTAACATCCCATGTATTTATAAAATAATAGATTTTCATATCTATTAGTAAATTTTTAGTTTAATATTAATTTTAGTTTAAAGTGTAATCTATATATGATATCATACCCAACACACAATAATAATATATTTTGAAATGGTAGTTAAGCCCTAGCCATTGTATTGGAGGTAATGAAAAAAATTAACTATATTATAATTTTTAGTATTTATTAAATGTTCTTTCATTTATCCAATGAATTATCATTGCTTAAAATGATAATGAATCCAATTTTAAGCAAAACAAATACACTATTATTTTTAAAAGCTTATTTTACCAACTATTTATGGAGAACCATTTCTAAAAATAGTTTTTTCCACTTTTATATATTGTATTATATAAAATAAATTTCTTATTTTAAATTTTGTGAAACAAAATTTACAATAGTAGAATTGTTTGTATTTTTTTTGATAATATCCATATTTTTTTGAATATTGAATTATAATGAATTTTAATTCAAAACAGGCTTTTCATCTAATTTATTTATACAATGATATTTTACATTTAATTTATTTTAAATTGTAATTATAATAATTTTTTATCATATAATCCAATAATGTTCTTTGAATATAATTTCACATATAAATTGGACATAAACAGTTGTCATGATTTTGATAGTTTTTACTTTTTAAAAACCAGATTTCTAATTTGGACAACAAGAATTAATTTTAAATTATTTTCTTCCAATTATGTGTTTTGAATTTGGAAAAGTAGAATCATTATTTTGAATCATAATGTCCAAATTATGTAAATATTTACCCTTTATTTTTAGAAATTATGAAAAATAAATAGTGTAATTATTTTTATTTATCGTGGTTAAAGGTTAAATAAGGTTAATAAGGGTAAAAAATAATATTATAATAATATTAAAATACCATAACACATTTCCTAATGACATCAGATGAGATATTTACTGACATTATCATCCTTGGTTCGAATTTAGGATCCCATGGAGCCACTTGGGTGTGATAATGACCTTCTATAATATTTAATATAATGAAAAGGGAAATATAACATAAACATGTATCTTATCAATAAATTTTTTTTAATTTGGTTTATATAAATGACAAATTCAACAATAAATAGTAATTATAAATATAAACATATTTCCTACATCATTATATTTTATTTATAATTTATAAACATAAATAAATAAATATATTTATGACATAATGATGGTGCATCAATTACATTATTAATGAATTATTCAAATAAATGATATTATAAATATTAAAATAAACCTATTTTGAACATTTTGATTCCATACACTTGTTTTTCGTTTTACATTGACATGTAAGGGGTAAGGGAATGACTTTTTTTAAGGAATAATGTTGTAATGAATTTATCAAAAATAATGTTCTGAACTGTTTCAAAATTGACAAAAATGAGTTATAAAAACAAATACTAATTGTTTTTATGATATAATAGTCTTGAAAATCTATGATTTGGTAGAGACTTATATAATGTTACCAATGTCATTAATGATATAATTTTGGTTCTTTTTGCTTTTTATAGTGACTATAGTAACCCTATATGATGAGAATACAAGAAGACATGGAAAGAGTTAATGTTTTCAACTAAGGGATAAAGTATAATGATAAGATTAATTTTGTGACCTAAACATGTCTAAAACGTACTGGTTGTGAATATTTCTAAAAACCCACATATTACCATTTAATTTTATGAATTTGTGACTATTATAATTCTAAAATCAATTTAAAATAAAATAATATCTCAAGACATTCCAAAAGTTCCCCTCCTCTCTCTTATAAAAGGCTGCCACATATTCCCACATAAGCACACCCATAAAGCACCTTGGGTCATCCAAAATCTTTTTAAGTAATCTACCAACATCCCTCCCTTTCTCTTATAAGCCTTAACATGTGAATAGATAAATTCAATAATGCCTTTTTTCTTAAATAAGAAGGAGTTACCCTATTTAGATGTAACATCTTCTCTCAAGATCCTTTCATTTATTTTCTTCATCCAGCCCCAATCCTATATTTCTTCCACTCTTTGAAACAAAAATATTATCCTATGTGTACTAGGAAGTTTTTATTATTATTTTTATATATAAACATACCTACAACTCCATGTAATGGATATAGAAGATACTATTTTTGTGTATGGTGAACAACTACCTCATGAAATGATGATTATTCATATTTCTCATACCACCACTCATGGTGGCCATTATGATTGAAATATAATTATATATGATATATGATATATTTAAATTTTCTATATGATTCTGTATTTTTTGTTTACTACATACCTTTATGATTTCCATATTTTCTAAATATGATAATTTCATTTGAGGAAATGTGGACTACCACCCCCTCAAAGTGATATTACTCATTCATTCCATACATGGAACGGATAAAGGAAAGATTTAATGAAAATATATAACATATTTAACATATATATTATAATTTAATTATAATATACCTTTTTATCTTTTATTTTATACTCCATTAATATGACAATGAAATGAAAGTTGCGTTCATACGTACGTACAAACTACTATCTCCATGAATAGTGCTTTTCATTTCGTATATCCAAATGTTATGGACTATTATGAATATATATATATATATATAGGGTATATATGAAATGTAATTAACGACTAACATTATATATATAATGGACTTAATATCACATGGATAATTTGCATAAAAAAAGTTAATTTTGGAACCAAATACAGAATATTGATAAAATGTCCGATATGAACTCAAATAAATAACTAATTGATATAACATGGTAATAAGTAATTTAAAATGAATAATAAACATTAAAAATGTTCTAAATTATTTATAAATTTACCTATGTTTATTATTTATGCAATTAAATAATGAACGAATCAAGTTAGACTCAAGGTAAGATACTTCATCTCAATCTACTTTCATTGAGGCGTTTCTAGAAAATATTCACCTTTATTATTTTAAAGGTGTACATACATACACTATGAAATTTCATATATATATTGTATAAATAATAATTTTTTTTATTAAATCATATATATTAATATTGAAATGTTCAAATTGGTAAGGGAAAACTTAAACAATTAAATATTTAATTATAAATTTTTTTATTCATGAAATTAAATTACATATTTATTTATATGGGTATAAAAGGAATATACAAGAATTTTTTTTGTCAATATTTAATTTCATCCAATTTTATCAAAATGAATATATTTATACAAAGCACTTTCCTTTCATCAGAGAATATCAAAATGAATGTTTTTAATATATATGGAAATAACGACATCTCCATCACTGTAACTGTTATTTGATATGTGGCTTCCTCTACAAGCCTTAATGTCTTTTAAAATAAGAATTAACCCCATAATACATTATTTAGGAACCTTGGTATTGAAAATGTGTTCTTAAATTAAAACTTTATTTTTATACTGAAATATTTTTCATATGGGATTAGAATAATCTTTAAAAAAAGGGGTTTAGTGATGAACTTTTTTTATTCATGAAATGGTACATGAGAATTATATGAAATAGGTTAGCATGATATAGATTATATAAATGGTTGAGCCCCATTATAGATACAGGTGATCCTGACACAACCTATAGAAACGGTTGATCCCCATTATAGCTCAACGGTGAGCTCGTTATAGCTTATACGAAGGGTGATCCCCATTTATGGTTTGACATTGGGTATCTTTTCATGTTTATATATTTATAGAATTAAGATATAACTATTACAAACAAAACATAGAAATAAAAAGTGGACACTTCCAACAACATCTATTTCTTCCTTAACCTAAAATCTTTTAAAAAAATCATGATTTATTTTTATTTTTAATCATCCGAACATTTTCTTGATTCCATCTAGGACTGTATTCTCCCTAAAATCTTCGGTAATCATTTAACAACTTGGTATGAACCCTAAAATCTTAGTACGTGATAGAAATAGAAATCATTAGTCTAGGTAAAAACTGGTAACCCATTAAATGTTCTTTGAGAGAATGAAATAAAAAATCTTCTCATTAATTACACTCATAATTTTTAAAAATGAACAAACTAAAAACATTTTATAGTTATTAAAAAGACATTAGGTTACGTATAAAAATGTAAACATGAAACCCTTTAAAACATCTTCTAATTGTAATAACAATATGGTTGTCATCCAAATTCGAGATTTATAATGGGGATCACCCTTCGTATAAGCTATAACAATCTCACCGTTGAGCTATAATGGGGATCAATCGTTTGTATATGTTGTGTTCGGATCACCCGTAGCTATAAGGGGGCTTAACCCTTTATATAACCTATATCAGGCTATCCTATTTCATATAATTATCATGTACCATTTCATGAATAAAACATGTTCATCAATAAACCCCTTTTTTGATAGATTATTCTAATCCCATATGAAAAATATTTCAGTATAAAAATAAAATTTTAATTTAAGAACACATTTTCAATACCAAGGTTCAAAAATAACGGATTAAGGGATTAATTCTTATTTTAAAAGACATTAAGTCATGTAGAGGAAGCCACATATCAAATAACAGTTATAGCGATGGAGATGTTGTTGTTTCTATATATATTAAAAAACATTCATTTTTATATTTTCTGAAAAAAGGAATGTGCATTGTATAAAAATATTCATTTTGATAAAATTGAATGAAATTAAATATTGAAAAAAATCTCGTATATTCCTTTTATACCCATATAAATAAATATTTAATTTAATTTCATGGATAATTTTTTTTAATTAAATATTTAAATGTTCAATGTATCCCTTACCAATTTGAACATTTAAATATTAATCTTTATGATTTAATAAATAAAATTATTATTTATACAATATATATATATGAAATGTCATAGTGTCTGTAAGTAGACCTTATGAAATAATAACGGTGAATATTTTTTAGAAATGCCTCAATGAAAGTAGATTGAGATGAAGTCTCTTACCTTGAGTCTAACTTGACTCGTTCATTATTTAATTTACTAAATAATAAACATATGTAAATTTATAAATAATTTATAAAATTTATAATTTTTATTATTCATTTTAAATTACTTATTTCTATGTTAGGGAGTTCTTATAATTTTTTCTAGGACCGAAAATAACTCCTACCTTATTTCTCCCACAACCCCAGTTTTACAAGGATTTTTTGAGCTCTCTTAGTCATACAATAGCTTCTCTACCATTGTATTTTAAATTAACATATCTTATTTATCGAGCTTATTGGATTCTTATAAGTATAACCATTTCTACATCGTTGGTGTCAATTTCACTAAATATTTCATCTTATTTAATTAATAACACCACATTTAAATTATTGTTGTTTTAATTTTTTTATTTTTTAGTAAAAAATTGATTCGGGTTATGCATTTTTGTGTGTTAAATTTCTGAGGGATGAGATATGAATTAAATACCATGTTTTTGAATTTTTTTTTGTGGTGTTATGGGATTTTATTCATGTGTCTATGTGCATTATCCAATTAATCATAATAATAATATATGAATTATGGTTAGTAGTGGTTATGACATATAAATATTCTTATAATGTTGGGTTATAGTTTTTTTGGTCTAAACATGGACTAACTACAATGGATATGAAAAAGAGTAGATAATTATCAACATTGTTTCATAAGGATAGAAGTGAGTTTCTTAGGTTTCATTACTGTAGTACAGTTCGTATGGTACAGATTATATTTATGGAAAATAATATATTAATTTTTATGTTTTTTTTATATTTTAATGGTTATTAAAAGAGGAACATATTGGGTGTAGTTAATGGGAATCCAATGTGATTTCCATATGTCATTTTGTAATATTCATTTCTTGTAATGAATCATGTTTGACCCTAGGGAACATGGTGATGGTTTGGTCTCTTTAATTCTTGTTATATTTTATATTGGGTTAGATGAAATAGTTCAAAACATCCTATTTTATAGGATAGTGGTTCATTATGTGGCTTTTTGACCTCACCATTAGTAATAATGTGCTGGAAGGGGATGATAATTTATGGTTTGACATTGAGTGAATGGGTGTTGACACAATATTACAATGCATGGGTTTACCCTGAGGGAAAGTATGTCAGTCTATGATCTACTTTTATGTTTTATCCTTAATAATAAGTTATTAGACATGTTTTCTATATATCTGTGGTATGTGATGACCCCTCTTCATCATAGAAAAAATTGTCTTTAGAGAAAACCCATATTAGTTTTGTTAAAGGTATCAAGAATATTAATGTAATGACCCAAAAAAATTTTAATGAATGTTCTAATTAAATTTCTTATTATGTAAAATGGTTATAAAAAACATATTCACTTCCTTGGTTTTATATTTTTGGATTTTAAAATACCGTTATTACTTTTTACCGTTTGCTAATATAGTTCTTGAATAGTGATCACATGATTAGTATAAATATAGGGATTTAACAAATCCTATTTTCTCAGACAAATGGGAGTGGTGACCTCCTCAAATAGAATTTCTCCAAATGAAGCCTATTTATTTGATATTCGAAAGAAGGTATCATCAATGGGATTCACTCATGACCAAGGTCAATTTGAGCTTTAACACGTTAAGATTGAATGAAATAGTCTACAAGAGAAGTGGAAATTAATAGAGATTAACACACAAGCAATGATATCTGAGCCACCAAAAGAGTCTCTCACCGTTGAAAACCTTACCCATATGACTTTATGTGAGTCTTATAAGAGGTTATGTTTCAAGACCCTAACATTATGATTATGTGCCTTATTTTTGTATAGAATAAATAATATAAATTCATTTTATTATTCTTACTTTCTAATTGGGTATTAATTAAAAAATAGTGTTTTTAGTTAATATTCAATTAAGAAATTTATTTTGATGAATTAATGAATATTTTAAAATAATAATATTTTAATAAAATATTATTACAAATGAATTTTTATTAAATATAAATGAGTGTATATTTTTTTATGAATACACTTGTAATTTTTTTTTAATGTTTCAAAGCTGCTTTTGTCAAAACACATGAATTTTGGATTAATGATAGTTTTCATTTAAAAATGAAAAAATTAACATATTTATAAAATTATTTAGATTAAATGAATATCATTTTTTGATTTAGGAGATCAAAATTATCTAATTTAGATTTTTTCATAATTTTCGGAGACTCCTGAATGTTTTTGGTAAAAATTAAATATTGTTTATGTATATATTGTGTTTTATGACATCATATTCACCCAATACTGATGTAATAAAATACTATAACAGGGATATTCAGACAATATATTTATGACATTTAAAATAATTCTATTTTATATTTGTTTTATTAATTTTATGGCGCCTTAGTGGACCCTCCAAGCCTTATAAAATATTTTAACTTTCTAAAATGATTTCATTGAGAGAGTGACTCACCTTGACAAAAGAAAGCCTAATATTTTTATAATTTCATACTTTGGCATTACAGAATAATTTTTTTCAATCCACTTTTTAAAAAACCATGATCAAAACCATAGTATGGTGTGTGTGTTTGATTATTTTAATGTGTGGTGTCCAAAACCAAAATAATAATGAATTCCCACTCCTTTCCTATATAAACCCACCCAATCACTCATTCCACATCACTAAAACTATTTGACATCTGACCAACCTATTAAATAATTTCCTTATAATCCTCCCAATGTGCCTCAATCTCCCATGAATCCTCTCTCAAGCCTCTCACAAGCCTTTGGGGTCACACTTCTAAGTAAAGGATTCCCACTTTCTTTCCTCAATTATTTATGTCCAAGTTACCTTATATTGTTATGATGTTTATTTTCCATTACAAATGTTGGGTTATGATTTAAAACCTCCCCTATGCTACCAATCTCTTTTATGAATAAGGAGAGACACCTTTATTGCTCATTAATTCATCCCAGGTACACCCATTACCATGCCGAAATTCCGTAAGGGATTTATCTCTCCTAATTTAAATTCAAGAAATTATTTTATATCATTCATCTAAATTTCATTATATAAGTTGGTATATTATATTCCATGAACCCTTAATGTAAATTTCATTTATAAATGATTATAGACACCTTTCTCTCTCATCATCTGATTAGAAGATTTCTATTTATCGTCGTTTTGCTGCTGAAGCTACAACAAAATTTCCATACCAAAATCATTATGTAAGAGAATAAAATACCCATTTATCTATCAAGGGTATTCACCATTATGCACATGTACTTGTTTATTGAGGACAAACATTTATGTATTCCACATCTATTAATCATGGAATAAATTCCTATGTTTAATGAATCCATGTTGTACGATCTATGTGAAACACTTATGCATGAAATGAAATGATTAAGAAGGGTGTGTCCTGATAGCGCTCCAATGAATTTTGTAAAGAATAGTATCATGATATTACATGTGCAATGAGGGTTTAACCATTATAGTTCATGTTAAATTAGGGTTTAATCATGATAAATCAAATTCAATGAAGTTTTACTAATGCTACATGTGCAATGAGAATTTTCTCATGCTAATTCATGTTAAATGTTGTTTCCAAATTACCATGTTAGGATAATCATGATACATCATGCATTTATGTTCATGTTTCTATTATTATTCATTGATAAGACTATTTCATAACATGTATTGTATTTTTAATGTTAATCCTCCTTTACTACCTTACATGGCTTTATACCACACCGTTTTCTTATGTATGTCCTCATGTTATCCCATGCAATGATAAGTACGAAGGAATGTTGTGGTCATGTAAAAGAAATTTTCCATAAATATACTGTATTTTATGTCATAAGTTGTTATGTAATGTTCAAAAAGACCAATACACTAGATCTATCAATCCTCAGAGTTGTCTTGAGTGCATTTTTATGTAATTAATCAAGTTTATGTGTGTAATAAAGAGATGGGTTGTTTTAGTTGGTATCAAAGGATATGTTTAGTTATTTTTGGGATTATGATTAGAAAACCCTAGTGAATTCCTAAGGGATAAGACTATGTATAATAAAAACTTATCTAAATTGTGGTGAGTATAGGGTAAGTGGTTTATCATGAAAATACTTCCCTCTCTGGATATGAACAAGTAGAGGAGGATCCAGCATAGATGTATCTAGGGGTAAAACGTGAAAACACCGCTTTGAGATAATCTAAAAAATGAATTGGTGCACCGCAAAATGCCTTGTTCACTCTTGTTTTGACACACCCAATGGATATTATTTGGTATATTCATATGCTTAGTATGTACCATTATTAAGAGAATAAAAAAACTCACCGAAGAATATATGCTGGGAAGTATATCATGCATAACATAGATTGAAGAAAATATATTCATATTTTATAAAAATAAATTTAATTTATATGTAATCCATTTTTGTATTTGGAGTCCCATTTATGTATTACCCATAAATTTCCCTTTATTCCAACCAATGGCTTGTAATAAGACGACTCAGGCTAACCACCGATGCGAAGATCAATGTAATGAATGTTCTTATGAGATGACCAATACGATTGAAGTGGGAATCACAAACATTGTCATAATAATCTCTCAATTAACTCATGTTTTTAATGGAAACATGGGTTAAGAGAAACGTTCAACCCCCACCCCCAAGAAAGAACATGCAGCAATCGATAGCTTCAAAATACAAAGGCCTCCAAAATTCAATGGATCATCTGATCCCTCAATTGATGAAAAATGGATAAACTCGATTTAGAAGATCTAATCCATACATAAATGATATTAACAAGATAATGTTCTATTGTATGGTTGTTTAATATAGATTGAAGCTGATCAATGGTGGACATTATCAAAAATATAAATCCTGAGGAAGAGATCAAGGAATAGAAATAGAAGGATTTCCAAGACATGTTTTTTGATAATTATTTTCTTCACACCCTCTAACATAAGATGGAAATAGACTTCCTTTATCTTAAGAAAAAAAATTAAAAATTCATTATAGTGTATGAGGGAATCTTTAAAAGTCTTGGATGATATGCCTCCGGCTTTGTTCTTAACCCAATATTCATGGTTGACCACTTCTTTGATGGGATAATACCTATCCAACTGAAATCCATACCGATACGTGCCTTTGATATTTATGATGTTCCCTCAATGTCAAAATGGAGATCAGAGATTCTCATGGGCATCAGGGGGATATGTAGTAGAAGTTTTACAATAATTATGGAGGACCAATGGATAAATCCAATGGTTCTATGAAATCATAGCACCCCATAAATTTCCTAAAGGGGAATATGAAATGCTTTAGGTGTGGAAGAGTAGGTCACCTAGCCATTAATTTTAGACTAGAAAAAACACAGATGCGATAGAGGAGAGTAATGCTACATTCAACCCTCAACACATTGTTCATTTCTTCAATTGTAATGAACCAAGGCACTTTTCCAACCAGTTCCCTAATTCATGTGTTTTCAGAGGCAACCAACAATCTCCAAGGCAGTAAGGGTGTGGTTTTTTCAATCACTGCCACTGTACCGAACCCCAAAAACGAAGTGGAGACTTGGACACGAGTTATTCATTCCAGAATATCAAACACACTTTTTGATTCTAGTTTTACACATTATTTTATATCCTGAATGTTTAGTAGATTAATCCATAGTGCACTACAAAATCATGGAAGTAGAGATTTCAGTGAGAACAAAAAATGAGGAAATTATTGCATCCCATGAGTATAAGTCCTCCCCTATCACAATAGGTGGATTGAACATCCCAACGAACCTTATCAAAATATCTCTAGTCGAATATGATGTAATTCATGGAAGGGAATACCTTTCCCTATATAGATCCAACATAAATTTCCGTTATGGTGAAATCACTATCCCTATGGAGAATCAAACCCTAATTTTGTACAACTACAAGGAGGGGGATGAATCTTTTTTTTCACTGTTATGTAATGAATGGATATTAATGCCCTATGATCATGTACATAATTCTTAGATGACTATGTCTCTGGAAGAAACCATCTTTATATACATGCCTATAGTGAATGAATTTTGTGAAGTCATTTCCGATCAATTTCCTAGTTTCATTCTAGAAGACATGTCAACTTCTCAATTGATATTATACCAAGATTATGTGTTTATACAACAAACTGAATCACCATGGGTTACAACATCCTCTTTGTAAAGAAGAAATATGGGTCAATGCGCATTTTCATTGATTATCGTGACCTCAAAAAATCACAATAATGAATAAGTATCCTCTTACATGAATTGATGACTTGTTTTATCAATAATGTGGAGTACAATAATTTCCCAAGGTGGATATATGGTCAGGATATTACCAAGTAATGGTGAGGAATTGGATATCCCAGAGACTGATTTTTTGTACAATGCATGAGCACTATGAATTCATATTAATGCCTTTTGGACTCACTAATTCTATAACAATCTTCATGGACCTGACAAGTAGAGTATTTAGAGATTACCTCAACAAATGTTTGGTAGTATTTATAGATTTTTCTCTAACATAATCCAAACCCAAGGAGAAGAATGATGAAAATCTAAGAACTGTACTAGAGTCCTTGCAAAAGGATAAGATAAATGAAAAGTACAACAAGTGTGAATTCTAATGGAAGGAAATGTCAATATTGAGTCATATCATCACAAGTAATGGTATACTTGTGGATCCCTCCATGATAAATGCAATTGAGGGATGGCCAAGGCCAACTTCTGTGACGGATATCTATAGCTTCCATGGGTTAACTAGATATTATCATCGATTTGTGATAAATTTATCGTGACTTTCAAACCCTCATTGCATGCTTATTTTTGAAAGGGCCATGTTTTCTTGGGGTGATTACTGTGAAGAGAGTTTCATGGAGTTGAAAAGGAAATTTATCACTGCACCCTTTCTCACACTCCCCACAAGTGGAGATTTTTTTTTGGTATTTAGAGATTCTTCAAAGAAACTCATGGGATGTGTGTTGATGAAAAATGACCAAGTCATTGCCTATGGTTCAGGGAAATTCATATCTCTTGAGAAAAACTATCCAACACATGATCTAGAGATGGCTATAGTAATCATAACTTTTATAATTTGGCGACGTTAACTATTTGGGGAGAAGTTTGAAATATATACAGATCAAAAAAACCTCAAGTATATATTCACATAGAAATAGATGGATATTCAACAATGAAGTGGTAGATGCTCTATGTAAAAAGGACACCACAATTATATTAATAATGGTAATTAAAAAGGATCCAATATTCACATATTTTATAAAGATTGACCTAGAATCATAAAGAAGGGAAAATCATCAATCCTTTCACAGATAATTTCTAAACCGTCTCTTTTGGAAAGGTTAAAGAATGCTCAAAAGGATGATGTGGTAATTCTGATGAAATTTTACACTATAAAAAAATATAAATCCTTAGAGTTAAATTTTAATGAAGATGGAATTGAGAGATTTGGGTCCAGACTAGGTGTTACATCAAATATGGAGTTAAATAATGAAATTTAGGATGATAAACATAGTTTGAATTTCTCTATTCACCCACAAAACATAGAGATATATCTAAATCTATGAGATCATTATTGGTGGGATAAAAAAAAGAAGAAGATCACTAATTATACATCAAAGTTCATGGTAAGTTAGCAAGTAAAGGATGAGAAGTAGAAGTCTAAGGGGATGGTACCACTATTACCCATACCAACGTGGAAATGGGAGAACATCCCGATGGAATTTTTCACCGGACTTCTGAAGACATCCAAAGGAAACTATGATATCTTGGTTGTTGTGGATTTTCTTACTAACACTTCACAATTCATTACAATTTGAGAGGATTTCTCATTAGATCAATTGGAATGGATATACATTGAGGAAGTGGTAAGGCTATATGGAGTTACAATATAGATTGTATCTGATCGATATCCATGATTTACATCTATGTTATGGAAGTGTCTCCAACACACTCTGAATACATAGCTGAAATTTTGTACTACTTATCATCCATAAACTGAAGGCCAATCTAACTGGTATATCTAAACACTTGGGTAAATATTGAGAGAATTCTCAATGTTCTTCAATAGAGGATGTGATTAACATCTTTCCCTAGATGAGTTCTCTTACAATAAGAGTTTCCACTCAAGAATCCAAACTGCTCGTTATGAATCCATTTTTGGGAAGAGGTGTACAAAACCATAATGTTTGGATGATGTAGGGGAGAAAAAACACCTAGGTCCCGAAATGGTCAAAGAAATGATAGATAAGGTAAATATCATCCAGCAACACAATAATGTTACTTAGAGTCGACAATAGATCTATGCTGACAATTGTCGACGTGACCTAGAGGTTGATATTGGAGACATGGTATTACATTACATTTCATCATAGATCCCAATTATGATATTTGTGATGATGGGAAAGCTTATTCCTTGGTACTTCATCCCTTTCGAGATGCTTTATCGCATTGGAGTAGTGGCCTTTATATTACCACTGAAATTAAAACCAATATCAAGTTCATGATGTATTCCATGTATCACTCTTGAGGAAGTACATACCTAACCCCTCGCATGCACTCAATCCAAAGGTGGTACCATTTGATAATGTCCTCTTCTAAGAAGAGAAGCTGGTGAAGATCATAGATTTCATTGAAAATGTTCTATGAAATAAGATGATTCCCCTAATCAAGGTGTTGTGGAAAAACCAAAAGTTTGAAGATGCAAAGTGGGAATTAGAGGAATTGATGAAGAAGAGTAAGCCTCATCTGTTTTAGTGTTGGAAAAAGAAATTTAGAGGGTGAAATATCTTAATGGTGGAAGATTGTAACGACCCAAAATTTTATTAATGAAATTTAATCTTGAACTAATTAAGTAACTTATTTTGTAAAATGATTATATAATATATATGAAATTCCAGGGTTTAATGTTTTTGGATTTTAAAAGTCCATTACTAATTGTTGTCATTGCTAATATATCGCTCGAATAGTGACCACATGATTAGTATAAATATAGGGATTTAACAAATCCATTTTACTCAGACAAAGGGAATGATGGCCTCATCTTGTAGAATTTATCCATATAATGCCCACTTGTCAGATCTTGGAAAGGAGGTAGCATCACGAGAAATTACTCTAAACCAAGACTAAGACAATATTCAACACATTATGCTTGATCAAAATCACCTATAGGAGAAGTCGAAGTTATTAGATATTACCACCTGAGAAAATTTATCTTTGCCACCCCAAGAGCATGTCACCATCGTACACCATACCCTTATATCTCATGCGATTGTCATATCAATTTATCTAAAAAACCTAGAATTATGATTATGTGCATTAAATATTTATAAACTAAATAATATACATTTATTTTATTATTGTTACTTTGCCAATGGTTTTTAAAGCAAAAATAGTATTTTTTAGTAAATATTGAATTAAGAAATAAATTTCAATGAATTAATGGATTTTATAATTATATAATATTTAATTAAATTATTATTAATAAATTAATTTTTATTAAATATAATTGATCTAATATTTTTTTATTAATATAATTGTAATTTCTATTAAGCTTTGAAAGTTGTTTTTGTCAAAACCTATGATTTTTTGGAAATATGTGGGTTTTTATGTTAAAATAAAAATTCACAATTTAGATAATTAAATAAAATGAATATCATTTTTGGATTTATGTTTAAATTTTCTAACAATGAATTTTTCATAATTATCTATGACAGTCGAATTTTTGGGTAATAAATAAATACTGTTTCAATGTATAATGTGTTTTATAACATCAGGATGACCCAATAGTGATATAATAATATACTATAAAAGGGTTATTCGTCCAATATAAGTTTTACCTTTAAAATAATGTGATTTTAGTTTTCTTTTATTAATTATATGGTGCTTTAGTAGATCCTCCAAGACTTAAAAAAGATTTTAGCATTTTAAAATTGTTTCCATGACAGTGTGACTCATCTCTACATAAGAAAGAATAATATTTTTACAAGTTCAGAAATTTTAAATATAAAATAATTTTTTCCACTCCACTTTGGGAAAAACCATTGGAAAAAACAATGTATTATTTGTGGTTTTGATTTGTTTAATGTGTAGTGTCCAAAAGCTAAATAATAAAGATTTACCCCTCTTTTTCAACATAATCCCACTCAATACCCCATTAATCTTCACTAAAACTATTTGAATCTCGACCAAAAATTTTCCAACTATCTCTAGAATCCTCAAAAGGTACCCCAAGCCCCCAAAATCCTCTCTCAAGCCTCACCGAAGACCTGGGGATCACATTTCTATGTAATGGATCCTAACTTTCCTTCCATCCTTATTTATGTCAATGTTTTATTTTATTGTTATGCGCTTTTATTTTCAATTAAAAATGTTGGGGTAGAATTTTAACCAAACCTATACTACCCTAATTATGTATTAATGTTTATATAAATATTTCTCTCTCATTAATTCCTCCCATGTACACCTGTTACCATGCTGAAACTCCGTAAATAATTTCTCTCCCCTCATTTACATTGAAGAAATTATTTTATATTATGCATCTAAATTTCCTTAAATATGTTGGGATATTATTTTCCATGACCCCCATAACGTCCATTTCATTTATAAATGATGAGGGACCCCTTTCTCACTCATCAACCCATATTAAAATTTCAATTTGACGTTGTTATGATGCGGATGTTACCCCAAAATTTCAATGCCAAAATCATCATGTAAATGAATACTATACACATTTATTTATCAAGGGTATTAACCATTATGTACATGTACATTTCGATTGAGGGCAAACATTTTTGTATTCCATATCTCTTATTCATTGAATAAATTGTTCTTTTTAATGAATCCATGGTGTATGATCTATCTGTCACACTTATGCGTGGAATTTAATGATTGTGAAGGGTGAATCTTGATAATGCTCAAATGAATTGGGTATAGAATAATATCCTGATACACTATGTGCAGTGAAGGTTTACTCAATATAATTCAAGAAAAATGTGGGTTATTTATGAAAATTCAAGTGCAATGAGGGCTTACTCAAGATCTATGTGCAACAAATTTGGCTCATGCTAATATCATGTTAATTGTTGTTGCAAAAATTCCATGTTATGATAATCAAGCTATATCATGCATGGATGTTCATGTTTCTCGTATTCTAACTTGATATGTCGATTTCCAATTTTGTATTGTATTCTTATTGGTAATCCTTGTTTACTACCTTATTGGGTTTATTGATTACCCTTTTATTATGTACATCCTCATGTTATCCCATGCAATGATATTTATGAAGGAATGATGTGGTAATGTAAAAGAATTATTTAAAGATGATGTTGTATTTTATGTCTTAAGTTGTTATGTAATGTTCCTAAATTCCCAAGACACTAGACCTCTTGATCCTCAGAGTTGTCTTAAGTTCATGTCTATGTAAAAAATCATGTTTAAATGTGTAATAAATAGTAGTGTTGTTATAGTTGCTGTAAAAGGTTAGGTTTAGTTATTTTTGGGATTAGGATTGGAAAACCCTAGTGAAAGCCTTATGGGTAAGAATAAGTATAATAAAAACATCCCTAAATTCAATTGAGTATAGTGTATGTAGTTTATGAAGCAAATACATCCCTATCTAGATACGAAAAAATAGAGGGGGCTTTTGAACAGATGTATCTAGTTGTAAAAATCTAAAACACCACTTTGAGCGAGAATTGAATGAGAACTAGTGCATGAAAATAGGATTTTTTTCACTCTTGGTTCAACACTCCCATGAGATATACATTAGTAAATTCATAAGATTAGTATGAACCATTGTTAATTGATAAAAAATTTCCCTAATAATATATGTTGGGAAGTAGATAATGGATAACATAAAATAAAGCCTATAAATTTATAGGTTTAGGAAATAAATGTAATTTATAAGTTATACAGTTTTTCCTTTGGATTCTCCTTTATTTGTTACTGATAACATTACCTTTATTCGAGAAAATGGCTGGTAATAGGAGGAATTAGGCTAACAACTGATGTAGAGACCAATGTTATGACACTTGTAATGACATACCTATCTGATGGGAGAAGGAATCATTAAATTTCTCATCATACACTCTTAGTTAACTCATGTTTTTACTAAAATCATTGTTCAGAAAGAACATTACCCCTTCATGAAAGAACAAGCCCCAATCTAGGGCTCCATGAGACAAAGGGAATCTACATTCAATTGATCAGGGTTGACTACATCTTCCTTGGGTTAAAACCTAGCATATAGAAAACCCTAGAGATTGTGACTTTGATAACTATGAGGAAATTTTTCAAATCACCCTCAAAGTCAAATTAGAGGTCAGAAAATCTTAGGGGTGTCATAGGGATGAGATGTGGAAAGTGGACTAAAATTCTGGCGGTTTGTTGGACAAATCCAACGGTGCAATGAAATTACAGCACCCCATTTTCCAATGGTGTTGAAAGAAGCAGCCTAGAAATTGCCAAAAGTGAATGAGGAAATTCTTTAGGTGTGGAAGATAAGGGAACCTGACTATTAATTATCGACATGAAAAACCTGAAGATGCGATAGGGGAGAGGAACAATCTATTCGACCGTCAACACATTGTTCATTTCTTCTAATGCAGAGAACTAATGAACTTTATAAATGAGTTCCCTAAGCCATAGGTTTTCAGTGGCAACCAAAAACCTCCATGGTGGTAAGGGAATTCTTTTTTCCTTTACTATTGTCCAAGACAACCCTAACAATGAAGTGGTGACATGTATGATAGTTATTCATTCAATAATTGTGAGCATACTTCTTGATTTTGGTTTTACAAATTCTTTTATATAAAAATTGTTAAGTATAAAAATCCCAAAACAACCACAAATCCTTGAAGTAGTGATGTTGGTGAAAATGGAAAATGGGGAAATTATTTCATCCCTTGAATATAAATCATCCACTGCCATAATTTGGGATTAAACATACAAAAAAACCTCATCATACTTCCTCTAGTGGAATATTATGTTGTTATTGGTATGGATTGGATTTCCATATATAGATCCCAAGTAAATTACTGTGATAGGAAAATCACTCTCCATATAGAGAATCTACCCATTATTTTATACAACTTCATGGAAGTGGATGTATATTATTTAGCACCATCATCTCAAGTGTGGATTTTACAGCCCTACGAGAATGTATATCTTTCTTAGATAATTGTGTATATTGAAGAAACCACTCTTTAAGACTTTCCTATAGTGAGGAAATCCATTGAAGTGTTTCTCTAGGAATTTCATTTTTTTCCTTCTATTTGATATGTTGAATTTTGAATGTATCTTATACCGTGGGAATTTCCAATATCGAAGAATCCATATAGAATGGGTTTTGTGGGGCTTGAGGAGCTAAATAAAAAACTATAGGAGAATCTGTATAATGTTTTTATATGCGAGGTTGATTCACCATGGGGTGTGAAAATCTTCTTAGTCAAGAAAAAAGATGAGTCAATGCGCCTTTTCATTGATTATCATGAGATCAAAAAATAACGATAAAAATTGGTATCCTCTTCCAAAAATTAATGACATGTTCGATATGATACATGGAGCACAATACAGCCGAAGGTGGATATGAGATTGGTATATTACCAAGTATTTGTGAAAAAGGAGGATATCCCCATCAGTGCATTTCATACAAGGTATTGGCACTATGAATTCACTGTAATACTTTTTAGACTCACTAATGTTAAAAAATTATTCTTGGACTTGATGAATAGAGTCCTTAGAGTTTAATCAAATTTTATTGAGTAGTATTTATAGAAGAAATTATAATATACTCCAAAAAACAAGGGGGATTTTGAGGAGCATATAAGCATTCTAATAGGGACCTTGCGAAAGGAGAAGCTCTATGTAAAGTACAACAAGTGTGATGTTTTGTTGAAGGAAGTCTCAATATTTTTTCATATCATCACATTCAATGAGATATCTATAGATCCTACAAGATAAATGCAATTGAGGGATGGGAGAGTCCAACATCTATGATACATATCCATAGAATCCATAGGTTAGGTAGATATAATCTCTGATGTTTGAGAAATTTCTCACAATTGTCAAACCCTCTTACTAAGATAACTCGGAAGGGAGTCAATTTTCCGTGAAGTGAAAAATGCAAAGAGAGATTAAAGGATTTAAAAAAGAGGCTTATCACTGGGCCCGTGATGACACTACACATAGTGGGAGAACATTTTTTGGTATTTATTTATGCTTCAAAGAAGGGCATGGGCTGTGTGTTGATGAAAAATGACAAAGTCATTTCCAATGATTCATGTGAATTGAATTTTCATGAGAAAAACTACCCAACACTTGATATGGAGTTGGATGCAATAATCATGAAATTAAAATTTCGGTGACATTACCAATTAGGGGAGAAGTGTGAAATATATATGGATCAGAAATTTCTCAAGTATATATTAGCAAAGAAAAGATGAATATGCACCGATGAAGATGTTTAGAGATGATTAAAGACTATGACTGCTCAATTCAACACCATCAGGAGAAATCAAATAAAGTATAAAATGCTTTAAGTAGAAATGACCCATTGATTCAATAAATGATGATAATTGAGAAGGTTCCAATCCTCTTTGATTTGATGAAGTTGGACATGGGGATCATAAATAAGTGAACATCATCAATCCTTGCACAAATTATTTCTCAACCATCTCTTTTGGACTGGTTAAAGGATTATTGAAAGGTTTATTTTGAAATTCAAAACAATGATGAAGATATCAGAAAAGGTAAATACTTAGAGTTAAATGTTAATGGAGAAGGAATTGTGTGATTTGGTTCAATACTATGTTTTCCCTCAAATCCAGAGTAAAAGAATTATCTTTTGGATGATGCACACTGTACAAATTTCTCCATTCACCCAGAAAAAAAAAAGACTTATTGAGATCTCTGAGAAGATTATCAGTGGGATAACATGAAGAAGGAGATCATTGAGTACATAGAAAAGTTCTTGGTATGTCATCAAGTGGTAGATGAGAGGAAGAAGTCAAAGGTAATGATTCAACCATTAGCCATACTAAAATGAAAATGGGAGTACATCCCCATGTATTTTCAAACTAGACATCTAAAGAAATCCAAAAGAAACAATATTATCTAGGTTTTTGTGGATTTTATTACAAATATTGGACACATTATTGTAATTGAAGAGGATTTATAATTGGATCAACTGGCAAGAATATATATTAGAGAAGTTGTAAGGCTTTATGGAGTTCCACTATCGATTGTATCTGATTGAGATCCCAGATTCACAACAATTTTCAGGAAGATTCTCCAACATGCTCTGAATAATGATATGAACATCAGTATGACTTGTAATCCTTAAAATGATGGCCAATCCGAGTGGAAAATCCAAAAACTAGAGGAAATTTTGAGATAATGCTCAATGGCCATCAAAGGAGGATGGGATCAACATCTTCCTCTATTTTAATTTTCGTACAATAACAGTTTCTTTTCAAGAATCCAAATGGATATTTGCGAAGCACTTTATGGGAAGAGGTGTAGAACATCAGTATGTTGGGATGAAGTTGGGTATTGAAAACCCCAAGCTCTATAAATGGTCGATAAAAAAGTGGAGAAGGTTTATACCATTCAGCAACAAATTAAAGGTTATAAGAGTTGACAAAACAGTTATATTGACAATCATCGATGTGACCTAGAGTTTGTTGTTGGAGATATAGTATTCCTCTTCATATCATAGTGGAAGAGAGTTATGAGATTTGGGATGAAGGGAAGTCTTAGTCCAAGGTACATTGAACCTTTTGTGATCCTTGATCATATTGGAAGAGTGGCCTATCTATTATCCCTCCCATAAAACCTATCTCAAGTACATGATGTATTCCATGTATCACTCTTGAGGAAGTACATAACAAATTGATCACATGTACTCAATCCAAATGTGGTACAATTGGGGAATGACCTCTCATATAATGGGAAGCTAGTGAATATATTAGTTTATAGTGAAACAGTTCAATGAAATAAGACAATTCCCTTAATTAAGGTGTTGTGGTGAAACCACATGTTTGAAGAAGCAATGTGAGAATCACAGGAAGTGATAACGTAGATTTTCCCTCATATTTTTTAGTACGGGAAAATAAAATCTAGAGGGTGAAATATTTTAATGGGGAAATATTGCAACCACCCATACTTTTATTAATGAAAATTCCACTTAATCTAATTAAACGTTTTATTATGTAAAATGGTTATAAAAACATAAGAAATTAAATGGTTTTATGTTTTTTGATTTTAAAATACCATTTATAATTGATACCATTACTAATATAGAAATTGAATATTGATCACTTGATTGGTATAAATATAGGCCTTTAACAAATCCAATTTACTCGGACAAAGGAAGCGATGACCTCATACAATAGAATTTATCCATATGAAGTTCAATTGTCGGAGCTCGGAAAGGAGGAAGCATCCTTGGAATCACTTTAGAATAAACACAAGTTGAGATTCAACACATTAAGCTTGAACCAAATAACCTTTGGGATAAGTAGATGTTAACAGTGATTACCAACCAAGCAATGTAATCTGAGCCACCCGAGGAGTCTGTCACCATTGCACAGCTTAAATTTAGATATTATGTGGGTTTTATAAGGGGTTATGTAACTAAACCTTAAAATTAAGATATTGTGCATTTATTTCATATAATAAATATCATAATTTCATTTTATTATTGTTACTTCGTAAATTGTTTTTAAAGAACCAATAATATTTTTAGTTAATATTTAATTAAGAAATCTATTTTGATGAATTAACAGATATTTGAAATAAATAATATTTTAGCAAAATATTATTTCTCAATTACTTTTTATTAAATATAAATTATCATATAAATTTTTCATGGATACAATTCTAATTTTTATTAAGGGTTGATTTTTTTGTAAAAAACCCATAAATTTTCGATAAATGTCAGTTTTTATTTAAAAAGTAAAAAGTAAAAAATTAAAAAAATAAATAAATATAATTTATGGATTCAAGTGATCTAAATTATCTAACAGTGATTTTTTCATAATTTTTTGAGGGATTAAATTTTTTGGGATAAATGGGCTTTGGGCCAAAAAATAGGCATACAGGCCATGTAATGAGCTATATGCCCACTTGGCCTTTGGGCTATGTAATTGGTCTACCTTTACCCAGTTAAAGAGGTATTTTCTATTCATTAATAAATAAATGAGGCTTGAGCCCGAAACTTTAAAAAAACTAAAAAATCTATATTTTATATTATTATTTTTTGATTAATTGGATGGTTCCATAGTGGAACCTCCATGACATAAAATATATTTTAACTTTTTAAAATGATTTCCTTGAGAGTATGACTCACCGTCAAAAAAGAAAGACTAATATTTTAATAATATCTGAAATTTTTCATATAAAATAATTTTTTTCCACTCCCATTATTCAATAACAATGGGATAAAACCAATGGATGGTTTGTGGTTTTGGTTAGTTTAATGTGTAGGGTCCAAAACCTAAATAATAATATATTCCATCCTTTTTCACATATAAACCCAATCCATCTCCCATTAATTTTCAATAAAACCATTTGGAGGGAAACCAACCTCTGGCCTCCTCTCTCTATAATCCATCAAAGGATCCCATTGATCCCAATAATCCTCTCTTAAGCCTCTCCAAAAACATTTGGATCACACTTCCATTTGAGGGATCCTCACTTTTCTTCCATTCTTATTTATATCCAGGTTTGCTTATATTGTTATTATTTTCATTTAAAAATATTGGAGTATGATATCAAATCTCCCCTATACCAACCACCATATATCTGAGTGATGATATAACCCTTTCATTCTCATTAATGCCTCCCTTGTACACTAGTTACCATCCTGAAATTCTGTAAGTGATTTTTCTCTCATCACTTACATTCAAGAAATTGTTTTATATTATGAATATAAATTCAATTAAATATGTTGGGATATTATTTTACCAGAATCCTTACTGTCCAATTCATTTATAAATGATGATATTCCCCATTATCTCTCATCAACCCATTTTACGATTTCTATTTGACGCCATTATGCTGTTGATGTTACCCCAAATTTACATGCCAAAACCACTGTGTAAGTGAATATGATAAAAATTTCTCTATCAGGGGAATTCACCTTTATGAAAAAGTATATGTTGAATATGATGTTTTATGATTCCATGTTGTATGATCAATATGGAACACTTATTATGAAATAAAATTATTAAGAAGGGTGTTCCATGATAGCATTCCAATGCATTGGATAATGACTAGTATAATGAAAAAAAATGTGAAATGAGGATTTAATCCTGATAATTAAAGTGCAATGACGGTTAAATCATGCTAATTCATATTTAATGAGGGTTTACTCATGCCCCATTTGCAATGAGCATCAGCTCATGTTAAAATCCTCTTAAATATTGTTTCCACATTTCCATGTTATGATAATCATGTTATATCATGCCTTTATGATCATATTTTTTTTATTATCCATTAATATTTATATTTCCTAACATTTATTTTATTCCTCATGTTAATAATTGTTTACTCCATTACTTGGATTTTTAGCTCACCCTTTTATTATATTTTTCCTCATGTTATCCCATTCAAGGATAATGATGAAGGAATGTTGTGGTCATATAAAAGAAGTTTTCAATAATGATGTTGTATTTTATGTCTTAAGTTTTTATGTAATGTTCTTAATTTATGAAGGCACTAGGAATCCATATTATCGTAGTTTTCCTATGTTCATGATGATATAATAAATCATGTTTAAGTGTTTAATGACGAGTATCGTTGTTATAATTCAATTATAAACACAAAAAAAGATGTTTGAAAAAAACATGTTATAATATTTAAATAAGTAAATAACCATATAAATTAAGAAAAAAAATAATAGATTGTTGTTAGGTAATAATTTTTACCTTCCCCCACACATATCATTGAGTACAAGATACAAAACTAAAAAATTTAAATATATAGCGTGGAAGGATACAACATGATTATTCATTTTTTTGGCCTAAAAATACATTGAAGATAAATTTAATATGGTGAACCACACTTCTCTCTTTTCCATTAATATAAATAAGAGAACCCCTTATTATAATAAAACAAATGTATGAAAACTAGACTTGATTTTTTATTTCTAGTGGAAGGAAAATCTAATTGGTATGAAAATGAGATATCAATCATTATTTCAAATTCATGATTTTTAATCAAAAATTATTAAATGGAAATTGTGTCTCTACAAGTAGCATAAAGTTTTAATCAGTTTCTCTAAATTGATGATAATTTTCATCAGAACATTGAAATAATTAGAAGGTTTTGGTAATTAGTATTGTTAGAATGGTTGAACTATATAGTTTTTATTAACTATACAATATTTAAAAAATCCTCTTAGGTAACAATAAATTTTGTAAATGTAATGATAGTATTACAAAGGTGGGGGTGGTTGTTTTTCATGTTATGGAAAAATAGGATGTATGTGAAAAAAAGAATTTTTAAAAAACTAGACATGGATGAAAGGTAAAAGTAACTATACTCATAAATGACTTTTTTTCTATTATCATTTTAATTACATTTTATCAATTTAAAATACCAAAATTAATTAACTCCACAACTTTAATGAAATTTACATAACCCCTAATGTGAATAGAATTAAACCTTAGGATAACATTGGAAGACGCAATCATAACACTCTACCGTTCTTCTATTTATTACAATAGCCTATAGAAAGTTGATAATTGTGGAAAATCCACATTAAAAAGAGATATAGACAATAAAATTATAAATATTACTGAATAGAAGAAACAAGTCAATGAAGAAATAATATAATAAAATAATAAATAATTAAGAAATGATAAATAAAGAAATTAATTAAAATAAATTAATGTTATAATTTGAAGAAGAAGAAGGAATAATAGAAGATATCCTTATATTTGGAGTTATATTTTAAAAAAAATTATATATAAAGGAAGGTAAGCCAAATATTCACTACACTCAATTTCTTAATCCACAAACTGACCCCTAAAAGTGAGAAATATACAGATTTATAGAATAAATGATTGGTATGGGTTATGAGTCATTACAAGATTGAATTGGGAAATTTTAAAAAAAAATTATTCCAAAATTAAATTAATAGTTTACCCATATAGAGAATGAAAAAAATACATACATAAAATAATGATATATTGATAATATAATCCTTTAGTTACTAAGAAAATTTGATCTTAATCTATTATTTGATGAAGACTCTGTGGCTAAAATGTTGAAGTTGTGTACATGTTTATGACTCCAAACCATATTTGAAATGATGATAGATTCTATATCACAAAATATAAGATCCATTATGTTTAGTGACATGAAAATTGAATCAAAATTAATGATAAATAGAATTATGATATTTTAAAAAATATCATATAACACATTTTTTTCTAAAAAATACCAATGTAGTTTAGATGGTAAACATTGGAATGTCTATACAAATTACAAATATATGATCTAATTACTAATTTTCATTCTATTATCATATCTGAGTCAAATTAGGTAGGATATATATTTCATTAAAAATAAGAAATTGAATAAAATATTTTTTTATCAACTCTCCCACATCTAGCCTTTATCTTTTATTGGATAAAATGACATGATAAAATTTATATACATTAAAACAAATAAAAAAACAATCATGTGTGGTTTTTTTTTAAATTTATGCTTTGAACTACGAGAATGATTCATTTATTTATCTACATCTACCAGTTTCTATTTTCTCTCATATATACTTCATTTTTCCCATTTACATCCATGTTCCACTTGTAATGAAACATCTTATAAAATTTTTCAATCATCACTTTAGAGAATATATGTATATATATATAATGTTATACACATTATTGAAACATGAAATGTGACCATATGCTAGAAATAATCCTTGTTTCTACACACACAATTCATGATGGCATGTTATTCTAGAGGAATTTATGAATCATTACATTGAGGATTAGGGGTTGTTTGGAATTTATATTAAAAATACTGTCTCACTGAGGAGTTTATCTTTTTAGTATATTTCATAACTAAGATCTAGATAACTTAATTTAATGTACCATGTTCTATTACTATAGTTGTGAGATCTCCTAAAAAAATCATTTTCTTTATATTTGATTGACGATTAAATATAATATATACAATGATGAATATATACACTTTAATATCAATGTTGTATTTTAAAAATTATATTAATATTTTTATATATAGTTATATTATTTTGAGAATAAAAATGAAGAAATATAATATTGATAAATTAATCATTAATTTTATTGTTCCCACTACTATATACAAACAGCCCAAAAATTCTCCCAATACATATGTCAGATATAACATATAATATATATAAAATAACTTCTTCTTCACATTATTATCTTGAAACATATCAAAGAGTGGTGGTAAGAGTAAGTTTTCAACCTAATATTATCTTGAAATTTGTTTTAACATAAAAGATCAACAATGTATTCAAGGGGATTTTAAGGTGAAACATGAAATGGAAGGTCTCAAAGGTCATGTAGATTTTAAGTGTCCAACAATTAGTTTAAAAGACATCATGCATGTATGAAATATTATAAATTGAATTAATGAAAGATATAAGTTCCAAATCAAGTCCTATGTAATTTGAGGAAAAATAATTTTTTATGAAATAATATAATACATTTTTATAAAATTCCTCATATGAATAAAACAATTATATCGTTCAATTATTCATGAGGATAGATTTCAATAATAAAATAAATTTTTTTGAAACACTTAAAATTAATATTTTAAAAATTAATAAAAATCCAAAATAAATTAAAATTAAAAGTATCTGGATTAGAAAATTAACCACAAATAATTATACTCTCATAAATTATTTCTGGTATTAAATTATTTTTAATTTTTATTAATTTGTTTAATGAATTTTTTTTTATAAAAAATACAGTTAAAATTTAATTAAATTATAGAATATAAAAAACAAATTATTTATGTCAAACTATGAATTTTCCCACTCCTTCACATATAAATTTTACATTTTCCAAAATGTGAAATAAATTAATTTATAGTTTAATATGAAATTTATAAATTATATTATGAAAAATAATAAAAATTCATGGTGGTATGGGAAAACAGGATGTTCTCAATTGATGATTGGTCATGTGATGTGATTTTATAAACAATATGTGTTTTGGAATTATTCAATATATTCATTAATCCATGGACAATTGACCATAAATCACCTTCATATGTCCTCTAATATGATGTACCCTACAAAATAGTTAAATAAATCAAATATCACCTAAGGGACTAACAATCTTAAATCAAATCTTATCAGAAATTATCTCTAATTATGAATAGTATAGAAGGTTTTTTTCTCCCTCATGAAATTCCATTTATTATATCACTCTAAATTTTTTCATATTTCCTATTCTTTATAGATACATGATTTTTTATATGATGATAAAAAAATATTCTTAAGATCTTAAATTGGAATAATTATATAGAATATTTTGTAGGATAATTCCATGATATATTTTCTTATTAACCAATATTCTTAATATGTACCTCCCTGAAAATATGACACGATTTCTCAAAAATAATCTGGTTGATGTACATGAAAAATTATTTCTTGTATTATATTCAGTAAACCTGAACTATATCATTAAGGAGGATATTATAATAATTTATATTCCGATTTATAATTTTCTCTAATATCTTTTTCACCACCCAATTCAAAACAATGATTGAACATTTAATTGTGCTGGTATAGGGTCATTCATTTTTATGCCACCAAATAAATCCAAATTAAGGCACCCATATTTCTTATTTCATATTTATAACTATGTTTTATTGATGTTCTCTTATCAAAATATAACCTCTATAAAATCTATGAACTAAAAAATCCACTATAAAAAAATAATCATTAATCCTTGAGGCATTTTCTATAATAAAATTTCAAACATAATTAATAAACAATATAGTATAAAATGAAATATATACTGTGAAATATTCCAATAATGTTTATTCCCATTATGTAAAACAAATTCAGATAAAAAAATGAGTTATTGAGGCAGCTCCAGACTCCTTGAAATATTTCAAGTTGTTTGGTAATGTGAACAAAACATAAAAAACAAAAGGGTATCATGAAATAAGTTTGTCCAACAAAATACAGAGTTTAAGATATTCTTAGTAATCCTTTCGTATCCAATTTATCCACCAAAATAATGTATAAGGAATAATTTAAAAAGAGATTTAAACTCATGGTTATGAATACATATAATTATGTATTTGTGGTGAATCTTTTTCCATGGTTGTGGTTAATCGTTCGCATAGTAAATTGAATCACATTTTAATTTATACACTCATAGATTCTTATAATTTTTTCATATTTTAGGGAAAATAAGATAATTAAAAATATCAACATACCTAGTATGTGTATATTTGTGTCTATAATGATATTGATCATGTAATGTGTCCGGAAGTGTTACCTAGTCCAAGGTGTCATCCTATGATATCTGGGCGATCCTACTAATGTGGTGAAACATAAAGTTCTCCGAACACTAATTTATATTTATCTTTATGTCAAAATCATTAATAAGTATCATTCAAGGGAAAGTATTATATTTTAATCTTTATTATTCATGAGGTACAACAATTGAATACGGATTGAAGAAAAAAAATACTTTATAACCTAAAAAAATAATATTTTATTTGAATAAAATAAAATAGAATATCGATAATTTTAGATTATTTTTATTCTGTAGGATAATCCGAAGGTCTATAGTGTATAAAAGATCACCTTTGGACACCCTCACACCCTTTCAGATATGACTACTATAATTGAAAACTATAAACAATCACATATATGCCTATGTGGGATTTCTCACCAAAGGCGTTGTATGATAATTGAAAAATTGAGGTTTTTATTCATCCTAATAATTCTATTCTATCCTAAAATAATCGTAACAAATAATTTAAAACTGTTTTTGATGTAATCGAGGTATTGGTAGAGTAATATTATTGAAATATCTAATGAATTGTTAATGAAATTTTGCATTCCTATGGGATAATAAAAAATAAATCACAAATGTAGATTATAAAACTTTTAAAATAATATCTATATTAAATCTATCAAAACCAATTCTATTTTGTGAATCAAGGTGATGTAGGAAAATTACCTCCTCTTATATGAGCAAACAAGTAAAAAAATATAAAACCATATTTTTATTTATACTTCAATGAAAATATTTTACCTAGAGAAAGATGAAATGATCAAATTAAAATCCATATATAATAAATTTATCCATAAATATATTTTTTAATGACCCAATTATATAAAAGAAGATACTCTCAAAAAATATTTTTAATGCACTAGGGGTGATATAATGTCTGATTATAATCCTTTAATAAGAAAATATACAAATTGAGTAAGTTAATGTCATCATCTCATATCCCTATGGTACACTATGATCCTAACAACATCTAGAGAAACCATCTATAAAACAATAATAAGTTTTATCCTAAACCATTTCTATATTATTGTTAATTTTGGGAAATGGGAAATAATATTTATGAGTGGATTGATCAAATTTACATTATTATATGACCAATTTCTAAATATTTTTCACTCTAATGAAAAAAAACTCAAAATTTCACTCTTTTAAATAGTGAAACTTATTTTATTTGGTACAACCTAGAATAATATAACCTTCTGAGATTCAAATAATGGATAAATTATACTTGATTCAATTTTTTTCAAAATAATACTCTTTAGTTCTAGCATCATGGGGTTGTGATTAATTTTCATGGGGGATATTATTAGAAATTATTATTATAAATTTTTCATTATTACAAATGTATGAATAATTAAAATTTTTGGAGAAATAGCTTGGGTTATAATTTAGGTGGGTGATGTAAAAACTAAAATATCATGGGAACTGAAATATGTGCATAAAGAATGGCGCAAAAGAACCTAGGTCACCCCTTATTCAACCACTATAGTCATCCCATGGAAATTTTTGAAGGTTATTTATGATGTATATAAGATGGAAACTACTGTAGGGGAATCAAAAAATATTCAATGGGAATGACTGCCCCTAATAAATAAAAAAAATTCTATTGAATTCGACTAGAATTCTAGAATAGTTCATCTATACAATGAAAGACCATAAAAAATAAATAAAGAGATTTAAAATTTAGACAAAACCAAATAATATATAATAGAAAATAAAATAACCATCTCAGAGTAACAATAAACAATCTATGAAAAATAGATTAATATTAGGGATAACATAAATAATATATAAAAAAAATAAAAAAAATCCTACTATGATCACTACATGAAATCAAGATCACTATCCAATGTTCAAAACATCTTTCTCTTATAGTGATCTCAAATGAGGGATACCATGGGGAATATCTATATATATGATAACATGAGCCAAATAAAAAAACTTCTCAGTATATAGACTCAAATTTTTTCAATTAGGTTGTGAGAATAAATATCCTACTAGTATTCCACCATAGACTCCATGAATTTCTTTTAACTAAATATAATATAAAAACTAGTTTCAAATATAGTATTTTTTCCTCATTTTTGGAGATATAAACTCATAAAATTTCTTTAATATTTATTTTAAAAACAAAAAAAAAATCCATTAAAATAATTTCTAACGTTAATTTTTAAACCCCTTGAGTAATCCACATTGGAATTTCCATTTGTCACATTTACATTAAAACAATATCAGACAAAATTCATATATAAAAAAATGTTGAATCATCTCAATTAATCTAAAAACACTATAAGAATAATGTTGTAAAAAATACGTGAAATATATATACCATAAAAATAATAAAACTAAGAGATAGATAAATAATGGGATAATTATTTGAGTATAAGAAAATCATGACATAATGATTAAAAAATAGAAATCAATGTTATGAGGAAAAATACTCCGAATGAAGTAAAACTATATTTAAAACTACAATAATGAAAAATATAACAAAAATATATATATTCATGAAAAACTTATAAAAATCTTATTAGAATGTCTTAAATTAAAATTGGTGGAAATATATTCTATTATATTGATGAATATATTAATAATACAAAATTTTCAATCTCTATATATCATCATTATTCTAAATCATTTAATAGTGGTTATAAAAATTACTAGCGGATGGTAGTCAGTGAGAAAAATTGAATAACATCATAATCATGAGTGTAAATTTTCAACCTCTATATATCATCATGAGTTTATATCCTATTATAGGGGTTATAAAAATAACTAGTGGATGGTAGTCAGTGAGAAAAATAGAATAACACTATAATCATCTCCAAATATCTCAATAAGATACCTATGATCCAAATGAGAATAGAGATAGGAGGTAAGGAATAATTTATTAAAAATAAGTAATAAATTAAATGTATCCAAAACACACCATTCATCCCACAATAACATACCCCCAAATTCTATTCCCCTTATTAAACCTCATAACATAATCGATAAATCATTTCAAATCATAAGCTCACACATAATCTTTAATCCTGGGGAATAACAATAGATTGAAAATAATTTTATGTAATTATTTTTTGTGTAAATGGCCTACTAGGATGTTGGTACTGAAAATATAAATATTTTTTCATATACTACATTTAATGGTATTTGAAAATCATTATTTCTCCTAAAATATTTTTTAAATATTCCAAATAGGCCTTTGGAATTTAATTTAGAAACTACCCTTAAATATCCATTGAAAACACATTGAAGGAATGTTTTTTAAATAAAAACCCTACTTTAAAACATGAGAATCCAAGTACAATTTTCAAATATACATTAAATTATTTTTAAAAGAGTAATAATAATGAGAAAAAATTTTCAAAAAATATGATCTATATGGATATAACTAATAAAAACATAACAACCAATTTGATTAAACACATAAATATTAAATTACCAATCAATGTATACCGGAATCCTTTAATTAACTCTTTCAGAAGTCACTCATAGAGAGAATGGATCTTTATAGACCAATAGTTTTTTTTGCGAAATTCATTTTGAGGCATTTATCAAAATTGGATGATGTATATTCATTTTATATTAAAATATACTAGTTTAAATCCATTGAACTCCCATTAAAAAACCTGTTACTTTACTTAAATTTAACCTCAATTTAATAATCCTAATGTCATAAAAAACATGTCTAATTTCAATGATACAAATATGTGAATACCACAAATATTCACTTGTGTCATGAAGTGTAAAAATAATAGAATCACTTACATTATACTAGAATGGATGTAATGAAACCATCTAATATAGATATATAAGGACCTTATAATAAAACCATCAAACCATACATTATGGATCACAAGATATTTGATCAAATTCCTAACCAAGGGTCTGACATACAGTTCCCTGAAATAAGTGGAAGATTAATAAACTAGATAATAAGGAAGAAATTGGGAAAATGAGGTACTTTCCAAAAAGGTAACACTAATAATAAAAGGAGGAAGGCCAAAAATCCAATTGGAATGTGGAGGAGGTCCGAACATGGGAAACTTGGACTAGTGTCACAAGAGTGATGAAAAGTAGGGATGAGGGAATTATAATTTGGGGGATATGGTAACATGATAAAATTAATAGTATACCCTGAATATTTTATATCATAATTCATTCTCCACTTTATGAAATCCTTTTTAATTTTCACTATCATGAGTTAATGGGAATTATTCCACTTGACCACCCTCCTACAAAAACAAGGCATCACTACATTAGGGTTGTTGTGGTGTGTTTCTATGTGTCATGGAGTTCTAGTTTATTTTCTAGAAACTAATACCCTTGATAAATTATCCACTGTAGTGAAACCTCCCTAGGCCATTGAAAGAACTAGTCTATATTGCATTGTACAATAAGGGACCCACAAACTACATTAATGGAATATAAGAATAAAAATTAAAAAATGAAAAAATAAAATAAATACTCTTTGTGTTAAAGTCATGGTTTTAAAATGAATGCTGTGATCCAAATTTATGGAATGAAAATTATTTAACAATTAAAAAAACACATTCTCATAATCAACTGCTATATAATAACTAGAAAGTGTATATTTGAAATTAGAATGTAAAAAAATCCAAATAAAAATTACAATTGGATCAATAAAAAATAATTAGAGTACAGATACTCTATGAAAAAAACTACCCTCAACCGTAAAATCTTAATATGCATGAAATAATCCCTTCTTAAAAATATATAAAATGAAATTTGAAGAATCATTAAAATATGGATCAAAAATTGATATGTACAGAGTAGAATTTTATTTTGGGGGGTACATCATGGAGTCTAATTTATAAATTTATATGATCCCATCTTCTAAATCCATATAAAATATACCCTTATAAGAATTTATGAATTTACTAGTAGTTTTTAGGAATGTCATTTAATAAATGATTGGATTGAGATAACATTCCTAACCAACTTCAAATTCAAATCAGTAAGAATTCTTGAGAAATTTCTAATATCTCACTCAAACTATTACATATATATGGAATCACATTTGGTATATAGTGTCCCTATTCAACAATTTCACTACCTCTGTCCTTATAATTATCTCAATAATCTAAAAATAGTGTAAATAGAGTGAGGGATTAAATTTATAGATGAACGTAAATCACATAAAACATAAAATAAATTTGAATCACCTATGAAACACATAATCCTGAATTTCCTAGGTACCTTTCACTTAATCATAAATTACTTGGTGGTTTTAATGATATTAGATACATTCCTACCATGTTTAATTAACAAATTTCTCTTTAGTATACTTATATTAATACATGTTTCACTTTATAATTTTAAAATAATTATAATTTTCATGATTTATTTAGGTAAAGGAAAGTCAAATCCAATGTACTTAATAGAATAAAAATATTCTTTATTTCATAAATTATTTATATATCTTCTTGGTTTTCATATTGAAATTATTAAATTTAAAGGGTTTATGAGGTACCTCATCAATCATTTTCTTACCAATATTTTTTTTCTTTAACTAATCATAAATTCAATTTTGATTAGTCTTATTTATGAATGGAGTTAAACATGTATATATGTTAGAGTATATGTATTAATTTTATGGTTCATACTCATCTGTGAGGGGAACTAAAATTCCCTTATTTATTTGGAGTAGATTGGTAGGGAAGATTCCATGTTTTCTTAATTACCATTTCATGGAGAGTGGTGTAAATTTACCCATTTTTTATTTAAATCCCTCAACTCTATAAAAAAACTCTTAATAAAACTATATTGGTAATATAATTACATCAAAATATCCTGAGTATTATAATTTACTATTATTTGGGAATATCCTCTTTTTTGGTGGCCTGTTGATTCTTGGGAATCAAATAATTATTGGGGTTATTGAGAACATTTTTTATAAAGAGTTAGAGTGTGAATATTTTTTGGAAATTGGTGTTTTTCTACTATCCTATACCATACCTAAGTCCCAAATTATGTTTAAATCTGGGATTGTCAGAATATAAAAATGTATAAAACTTCAATTTAGGTGGTGCTTGTTGTTGGTGCTATAATGGCGTCATTGGAAAGATACTATAACCCTTCATTATCAATTTTTTTATGGGAACAAGAATTAGAAGGGTGTTTAGATTTAGTGAAAATGTATAAGGCCTCACTAGAGTTGGATCTTAATACATCTATGGTAGGGAATCCAATAAAACATATTATTCAACTCATCTTTACTATTATTAATTGAATTATTTTCATAATTTAAATATATTATGTGGTTTAATTCTCTTATATATGGTGTACCTAGATTGCTAAAATATTTAGTGTTCTATGTCATATTATAAATCAATGCACGTATAGTTATTATTGATTTGATCACAAATTCCCCTCTTATAGGGACATCCACCACGCTTATCTCCAATAGTGTAGTACCCCCCATATAATTATTAGATATGTATTCGGTCACTTATTTGTGATGTTGGAAACTATATTACAATTTCTTGAACTCATCCAAATGGGAATACATTGATTCATTATATGTTTTCTTTATCTATGTGGTCTCTTTTTGAGATATTGTGGTCCCCGATTCAGGAAACAACACCATGAAAATATTTTTTAAATATTTTTAATTTCTTACCTCTTTAGGTTTCAAGTTATGAATCCTATCATATTCAACTTTATCATGAGCTAAGGGATGTCCCTTTAGTTTGATTTTGTCTGAAAATACATTTCTTGGTTTCACAGATGGGAAAAAAACATTGAATTCTTTTAGTTTTTTTTTGGTTTTTAAGAATGTTTCCATTTAATTTTAGAGGAAAATATATTATACCAAATTTTGAATCAAAATTTCACTATATATTATAGTATGAAATTAAAATTGGTTGATTGGTAAGGGTTTTTTAATATTATTATTAGACATTAATATCAATTTAATTATTATTAATAATAGAATTAATGATTGGATTTATGTGTGATTCATATGTAGTGAAAATTTAAATGTTTATATAATGAAGTATTTATACTATTAGGTGAATGTAGAAAGCACCCACACATCAATATTTTTTGATTCAAAAGAGAAGGTAACATTCAACATCATTCTATATATAAAATAGTATATTGTGAGGAGATATTGTCACAATCTAGAAAAACAAAATTAGGAAACAATATGATGAGAAAATTGTTTTCAGTTAGTTTTCAAGGAATAACGGAAAATAAAACGTAGTGTTTAAGAACAAAGATAATTAGAATGAAAAGACAAAAAATAATAATGATAAATTGAAATAAAATCTAAAATAAAATGTATAAAATTCATACCACCTTGAATGAGATTCCCCTTTGAATTTTTTTTCCTTTTAAATATCGAATGATGTATTGTTTTAGGAAATTAGGTAATGTAGACAGGCTAAAAGAAGCCATTTTCTCTGTGTAGAGGCAAATTACAAAATATTACATGTAATAATAAAATAAATTAATAGAAACAAATTCTATAATGGATAAATGGTTTCTAGTGACTTGTTGATCAATAAGAAGTATGTGGGAAAAAGTGACTTAAAAAAATTGATGGGGAGGAATAATCTATATAAGTATAAAAATTAAAATATTTATTGATAAATAAACTCATTTGATATATTAAATTTATATAAATTATATTGATCATTTTTATTCAAAAATAATAATTTAAGGATGTGAGAATTATATCAATTACTAATAAAAAACATTTTTTGGGATTTTATTCATTATATAAATGATTTGAATACTAATGAAATTGAAAGGTTTATACCCAATTACATTATCATACCACTTTTCAACACAAATCTATGAATGAATGAGAAGGCAATTAATGGAAACTAATGATATATATTATAAATATAGAATTTTACTACACAAAATGAAATCTATAACCTAATAAATAAGACAATGGAATTGTAAAAGTTATTAGTTAATGCAGTGGTATCCCTCATCTAAATCCCTGTAAAATGGAGAAAATGTAATACATTAATTCATAAATTTAACAATTCTTTACCAAAACGTTGAAAATCCTATCTATATACATTAGTATCATGCAGAGGAGGTTTTGGTTCCAACTAGTGACAAGTGTGAATGGGAATATTTGAGTAAATAATTTACTCATACACTAAATAGATGGTCAATCCAATTGATGAAGAAAATATTAATCTATATGTAATAGTTATATATGTCCAAAAGATTTATATTGATACTATCCATAATAGATCCTAATCAAATCTTCGGTAATGATTTTTTGACTGAAATGGTGTTGTAGTGTCCATCATGATGATTCAAGCCCAACATTGACTTCAAGGCTCACAAAAATGTCATAAAATATAAAATCAAAATAGGATGGTCAAAATGAACATTTATTATCAATGTTTGGAGAGTTTTTACAAGAATTTCACAGTAAAATAAAAAAATTATTAAAAATACAAGAGTAGAGTTTAATGTTTTAAAACTGGGATTCAGATTAAATTTTAATTTATATTCTCCAATTCAATGGTTTAATATAATTTCCAAATATATTCTTTATATGTTGTCTATTACAAAGGAAAAGCCACATATGATAATTTTATTGAGAAGTGAAAGCTTATTTTGATAGGGGTCTATTTTATTTTCCAATTTTCATGTAATATAATTTATCCTTTTATTTAATAAAATGTGGAATTATTTTATTTCTTCACATGTTATTTATTTTTATCCATTTATTATCATTTTGATAATACCCAAGGGGTAGAAAATAATACTAATTTCATTTAAAGAGGTGAATAATTCTTCACTATTACTTTAATGTGAAAAAATAATGTAAAGACATAAGGGAAAAGAATGACCCTTTAGGCTAATTGTTACATATGTGCTTTAATAACCTGATTTGATCAGTAATCTATTTATTTATAAAATATTTAACAAGTAAATTCCCAGATTTTGGATCACCAAAAGGGGGATATTTTGGGACTCCTCATGTTTTAATGGTCAAAAATAAATATTTGGATATTGTTGGACTACTCATGTTTTAATGCGTTGAAATAATGTTTGGATATTTTTGGACTCCTCGTGTTTTAATGCTACCAAACCATGTTTGGAGATTGTTGGATGCCTTGTATATTAATGCTCACAAATAATTTTTTACACTCTTATCATCACATTTGAAACTCTAAATTGATAATGATTTAGAATCTAACAAATCATATTTGAATCTTATAAAATATGTTTAAGTATTGTTTTTTTTATCTTGTACTATTATTATGTTTAATTTTTATCTATTAGGTAAATATTTTTTTATTAAGATAGCTTACATATATTTTTCTATGTCTGTGACACCGTCAACTTACAACTGGGTCCATACTTTCATGAAAGGCTTGACACCATTTCCGTGCAACCATTTCCAAGACACCGTAACAAGAAACCATTCAGAATTTTTGAATAGGACTAGACATTGTTACATAAGATACCATTTATCTTACATCATAGTGTTGATACTGATTCTAGAATTCGTAAAGGACCAAACACAATAGTCTTACTACCAATTCCAAAATTCACAAAGTTCCAGACAAAATAATTATACTACCAGTTCTAGAACTCAACACAACTATAACACTATGTCTGTCTCACCATTATTGTCTCCATGTGATTGTCTCACCATGACTATCTCCCCATGACTGTATCACCACATCTATGACATCATTTTATACATAACCATTTTTTCCATTTTTAATAAAATTTAAAAGTTGTTTCTAATGGTCATATTTGAGTCATTTAATGACAGTTATATAATAAATGATCTCTTATTGTCCTGTCAGTAGACAATAAGAGTAATGAGGTGTGGAGATCATGGTCTTTTTTAGATGTACCAAAATGTACAAATATAAAATTAATTTGAGTCCCTCGAGAAGGGTAAGAAAAGTAGTTACAGAATTCATGAAAAATTGAAGAACACCCATACATGCAAGAATAATCTGAAAGAATAACCTTCTATTACTATGGGATGAAAACAAAGAAGAACCTATTGTGAACCATGTTTAATGCTTCAGTGCAGAAACTCAATAGAGAAGAGGAAGGTATCACTGCACTAAAAAATAAAAAACTCGACTCATGATACTCTAGTTTGAAAAGATGACAAGAACTTTACATCTTCTGCCTCTAAAGATTCTAGAGCTACATTTCATGATACACAAAGCCTTCTTAACACTATCTAATTACATTTCTATCTGTTGTGCACAATTTTATAAATCTTTAAGAATTGTGCGTATGAGTATTAAACAAACAAATTGTCTCCTAAACTGAACTGAAGGGTACAATAAATCCTCAATCAAATATCTTTCTATATCTTTTCTCACCCACGTATAACTGTGGAAGATGTCTTTTTTGATCTAACTTTATGTTTCCCCCATATAACAGTTCAAGAGGTCCCATGACCCATACAATCTTTTGTACTATTTTTAACTCCGATATAGGGTGTGGATAAATGATTTTTTATATGTTTCTTGGTAGAAAGTTATCACCATGTAGAGTGGATTAGGTCTCGGATTGAGGAAATAGACTTGTTTATTTGATGTGCCTTTCAATTTAGTCTTTCTCTATTTTTAAACATATTTTAGAAAACTAAATTTTACATTGATAGTTAGTCTTGAATAGTAGTTATAACTTCTCTCTCTTATTATAATTGTTTTAGAAGTTGTTTTAATATCTTATATAGCATTTATTGAAAAATTATCAATCATAGGGGAAAATAGTTGATCATTCAAGCTATTATAATTTTACAACCATGCTTAACTAGAATATTTTATTTTAAACTGGGGAAATCATTTAAATAATATTTTTAACATAAATTTTAATAGGAACTCAATTCACCCACCTCTTGAGTAACATACTTAGACCAACATTTGATATCAACTTTTGTTTTTCAACTTGTTGTTTTAAAATTTTAAATCTATTTTAAAAATATTATTCAACATTCATTTTATTTGTGTCTTAATGATCATTAAATTTATGTTAGTTCTAAATTTCCATATCTTTAAAATCCTACCACTTTATCATGGATAATTGATTTGATGGTGCTTCAACTGAATCCCTTCCATTTTTTAATTGAACAAATTATGCATAATGAAAAAATAAAATAAAAATGCACCTAGAAAGTATGGGGTTTAAGATTTGGACATCAATTATAGATGAAAATAAGATTCATGATACTGATAGATATAATTTGGATAACCCCAATAAGTCTGCTAATAAAAATAATTGAAAATCCATAAATGTCTTATATTATTCTTTATGTGATGAATTGTTTAATATAATTTTTCATTTATAATAGCTCATGATATTTTGTAAACTTTATCTATTTAACATGAAGGAACCCTTAATGTTAAGGAAATGAAAATTGAAAACTATAATATTAAATATAATAGCACTAAAATGATGCTCGATGAGCCTCTTTGTGATATGTATCATATGTTTAATGAAATTATGAATACTAAGATCTCTATGGGAAGATGTGTTTTATCCAAGGAGAAAATCATGAGAATACTCAGATGCTTACTGGATAGACAGACATGGACCTGTATCAATTAGAAAATATTGTGATATATGAATGTTTTTAGTAAAGGATCTGATGGGAAAATTGATGATGTATGAGGTAGAATTAAAAATCAATAAAGAAGAAGGAGGTGAATGAAATAGAGTTTCAGTGAATTTTAAAACCACTACTTCAAAAATAGAGGAAAATGAAAGGATATAACCTCACTCTAACAGATCAAGTAATGATGATTAACCATATTATAGTGATGATGAAATGGCTCAATTAACTATAATATTTTAGAAGTGTTTAGATGAAAGAAATTATTTTGAAGCCTATTTAGAAAGGAACATATGACAAAAAGGGAAAATGAAAAAAGGATTGGTTGAAAAATGATACATACAATGAAATATTCTGTTATGAATGTAAGATAATAGGACATATAAGGATTATTATCTGAACTAAAATATAAGAAGATATATGACAAAAAATTTAGACAGTATAAAAAGGTCATGAAGGGAACATGGAGTGATTATAATGATATATCAAGTGACTCAAAGCCTTCAACTAGTGAAAAGGTAGACAAATACATTATGTGTTTTTTGAAAAACACATCCGAGGCAACCCTTGAGTCTCTTGTACAAAGTTCTTATCAATATAGAGATGAATTTGATTCTGAAAATATGAAATATGGAGAAATGTTGGACTACTGAAAAATACTATAAGTTACTTGTAATGAACTAAAATATAAACACAAATATTTAAAGAAACTACCTTCATTGACAACCAATATTAAATATGAACATATTGTAGAAAAATATATAAAATTATAAACTACATAAGGAATACAATGAACTAAAATTGTCAAATGAGCAATTAAAAAGGTCTCTGGAGTGATTTTCCAATATAATGGAAATATTAGTTAAAATTATTGGTAATGAAATATCTCGTAAGTATACTAATGGAATTGGATACCAACCAGGAATGAAAAATATAACAAAAACTAATTTTGTTTCAAAAACTTGGAGATCAATTTCAATGCCCAGTTTTGGAAATTTTGTTCAGGTTCGAGCTATGAGAAATCTTCTACTATTTTAGGGTTTTCTAAAAAATGAAGTAGATTTGGAAAATATTTTATATACTACTTATAGGAAACCCATGAACCAAGTTTAGGTTCCCAATGATCTTATTAATAATTTTTCTAGACCCAATAAAATCGTGGTACCAAAATTATATTTTCTGTGATCCTTATTTAGGATAGGGGTTTGAAGAGCTCCTTTAAATTTCTAGGGTATTTGAATAGTGTATGATCAACAAAAATACAAGAATATTACACATGATTCAAAAAACTAATAAATATTTTTTATGGGCTTTCCACCTTTGGTGAAAAATCTAAAGGAAAAATAATTGGCCTCAGCCAGATTAGTAACACTAAATCTGTTTTAATTTATAATATACTTTTTTATATGGAATAAAATATAATCTTCTTAGTATTTCATAATTATGTGACGATGTTTTCCATGTCAAATTTAAAAATAATTCTTGAAATGTTTTCGCCTTTAGGAATGAATTAGTATATGCTACTTAAATAAATGAATATATTTATCAATTAACATAGATTTTTTAGTTTTGTAATTTTTTTCACGACAAATTTTATTTTATAGATAGTCTTGGCCTTGGAATAAAATACTAGGACACTACAATATACAATCACATAGAAAGCTTACAAGAAATTTCTTAGTTGAGAATCTACCTGATCATGAGTTTCCAAATGACAGTTTCTGTAATCCTTGTCGAATGGGTAAACAACAATAAATCTATTTCAAACCAATAAAAGAAGAATCAAATTTTCAACCTCCAAAGTTGGTTCACATGGACTTGTTTGGACCTTTAATATTCTCAAGTCCAAATGGAAAGTACTATGTCTATATTCATATAGATGATTACTCTATATAAACTTGATCCTTCTTCATGGCTCACAAAAAGGAATCTTTATCTCATTTTACCAAGTATGATAGAAATATAGAAAATCATTGTGGTCTTAGAATCAAATCACTAAGAACTAACCCAATAATTGAGTTTGAAACCCACATGTTTTAATATTTTTTCTCAAAAAATGAATGTAGTCATAACATCTCAACTCCAAGGACACCTCAAAAAATTGGTGATGTAGAAAGATGAAATAGAACCATGCATGGAATTGATATTACCAAGCTTAGTGAGTATAACCTACCTATGTAATTTTTGAATGATGCTGTTAATACATCATGCTATATAGTCAACTGAGTATTAAAAACAATTATTCATAAAATGAATTCCGATGAGTTGTGGAACAATTGAAAACCCAATGTTAACTACTTCAATTTTTTTGGTTGTAAAGTCTAAATACTAAACACTAAGGATAATCTGGACAAATTTTTATACAATATTGATGAAATTATTTTCTTAGTATATTAAATCTTTATTAAATCCTATAGATTGTTTATTAATTGAAAAAAATGTGTGGAAGAATCATTACATGTCTTGTTTGATGATAACTATCCCCAAAAGCGAAAAAAACTCTAGAAAATCTTAAGGATGATATGTCAAATAAAGACATCAATGAAAAATCTTCACACAATCTTATGACGGAATTTGTTAAAACATCCATTTCTAGAAATTTTCTAGATTCAAGCCATAATGAACCTAAACATGATAAAGAACCTAAAATTAAAAGTCCTTATTTTTCTAGATATATTATAATAGTTATGAACCATCCTTTAGATGTTGTTGTTGGAGATTTGGACAAAGGATCTTAGATTAGTTCTTCTCATAGAAATCAGGTTGAACATCAAGATTTCTTGTCACTGAATGAACCTAATAACATCAATGAAGTAATCAATGATGAATTTTTGGGGATGGATATGCAAGAGGAATTAAATTAGATTGAAGGATATAATTTCTGGAAACATGTCGATTGACCTAATGGAAACATGAACATAGACACTAAATGGGTGTTCAGATATAAAGTAGATAAACCAAGTAACATACTAAGAAACAAATCTATATTGGTTGCTCAAGGATATAGTCACGAAGAAGGTATTCACTACAAGGAAACCTTTTCACGAGTTGCTAGAATTGAATCCATCATAATACTATTAGAATATGCAGCACATCTATATTTCAAATTATATAAAATTGAATTCAAGTGTACATTCCTAAATGGGTACATTGTTGAGGATTTTTTTTAAATAAACCCTGGTTTTACAAACCCTCTTTTTCCAAATAATAATTTTAAATTAAAAAATCATTATATCTATTAAAGAATGCTCCAAGAGATTGTCAGGATAGATTAAGTAGTTTTATTATTTAGAAAATTTTTATAAAAGGTACAACTGATCCTAATCACTTTATTAAAATAATTTCTGAAGATATTTTTTCGTACCAATCATTCTAATGATTTTATTTTTGGATCATAAAAAAATATTTCTGTATTGATTTTTCAAAGATGATGCCAAATTAATTTCAATTGAGTTTGAGGGGTGAACTAAAATTCTTTCATTGATTTCAAATGTTTCAAAATATAGAAGGTATTATTTTAAAATAATGTAAATATACTAAGAATATTCTAAAACTTTTTTGTTTAGATAATACCAAAATGAGTGATACTATAATGATTACTAACTATAAGTTGGATCTTGATGACATTTGTAATTCTATTAATCAAACAACTTATAGATGAATGATTGGCAGTTTACACTAATTGACTTCTAGTAGACCTAATATTCTATTGACATTGTGTTTTTTTGTTCATTTCCAAGAAAATATTAAAGAGTAACATCTTACTTATAATAAAAATATTTTCAAATATCTCAAAATACATCCAACATATGACTGTTTTATCTTAGGGGAAAATCATTTGACCAAGTTAGCTATTCTGATACTGATTTTTGGGGTTTCAATTTAGATAGAAAAATCAGCTCTGGAAAATGTAACTTTTTCGGAAAGTCACCAGTTTCATGGTATAATAAAAAGAAAAATGTAGTTACATAATCTACGATTGAATCTGAACACATTACAGCTAGTAGTTGTTATGATTAGAGTTTGTGGATGAAACACACATTTCTAGAGTACAAATATCAATTAAGACATGTTCCTATAAATTATGATATCATATGTTTTATTAACATATCAATGAATATAATTTCTCATTCTAGATCAATGCATAGTGTTGAAAGACATCACTTTTTGATATATCATTATCAAAAAAGATGATATTACATTAGAATTCATTAGCACAGAACACCAGTTTGATGAAATATTTACTAATCCATTAAATTATAAAACAATAAATTACATCATACATGAATTCAGAATGATTTAACATGAGTGACCATAATTACTCTCTCATGAATTATTGTCATAGTATTACTTCCTCTGTTTACTGTCTCGGGATTACTGGATAACAAGTTGGTGTATTTTTTCACTATTTCATTCATTACTATCACACCATGTTATGTCACACACTAATATTGACACTGTTAATGACTATATCTATCTCAATATATTTTTTCAGAATTCTTTTTATCATTTCTCTTTTTATTGATTTTTTTTATTTTTACCTCTTTTTTGTTTTTGCAGCGTTTGAACTCGCTAAATAATAAATACATATCACATAACTTCTATCAATCTCACATCTATCGAAACCCAAACCCTCTATCTCTCTCAATATTCTTTCCCATCTTCTTGTCTTTTGTGGGCCCCTGTTGAATTCCCAAGATAAATCATCCATCCTTGTCAACTCCTAAGAAGCATAGTTCTTAAAATAAATAGAAGAAGGATCTGATTGTAATTCATGAGATACCACTAAACCCAAGTCTTAAGGATCGTAATGTAGTAAAGTAAATGTAAATATATGAAAAGTGTATCTTGGCTAGTATTTCTATGGTTATAAGAGTTATAGAAGAAAAAGGGAGGTTGGATTGGTTTACAAAGGAGAAACGAACCATATACCCAAGTATTGTTTTTTTATGATATCATTTTGTCAAGTTTACCATCATTTCCAAGGATGATTTTTTGTTATAAGCTTGTTAAATGGTCAATGATACACTTTTTCTTCAAGGTAACAGGGTTCCTCCCTAGGAATACCTCACGAAGGGAATTTTGAGGACTTCCAAAGAGGTCCTCCACCCCTAGTGATGTGTTTATCCTAGAATAAGCTCATGGATGCTTGGTTGAGAATAAGAAGAAGATATGGCCCATCGATTCTCTGCATGATGATGAGTGAATGAGGGTATTAAAGTTCATTCAATATCACATATGCCAACAATAAAGATATTATGATACTCTTTAGAATCATGATGTATTTTTAATTCATCTTCGAAAGAATGGATAAAAAATTAAATTGTGTATGTATACTATACTTCACATATAGGAAATTATTAAAAGTACATTAAATTCCACATCCCTTTTATTTTCAAGGATCTTTTTGGGTATTGTTCTAGCCAAAAGTTTATTTTTCTAGAAGGATGAATTCCATGGGGAATATGACTTTTGTATCTCTAAGTCTAGTTGTTGGAGAATAAAAATAAGCATGAATCCAAATAAGAAACCATGGGTTGAGGATAATGATTGGTTGCAAAATAATTTTAATCTTGTTTAAAATCCCGCATTAACAAAAAATATAGCATATCCTGGATTAGATGCAGATGAGATTTTGGAATATTGAGAGGAAGAAAAAAATTATGATTTTACTGACGGTTTTGTGAGAGTATCTCCTAAGATATCACCTCTTCTTAAAGGTTATTCTGACATAAGTGAAAATGTTAAATCTACTTCCAAAGGATGTATTTGTAAAGAGAAAGTTCTTACTATTGAGAAAGACCTTTCTATTAAGGAAGAGCCCACTACTGTGGAATGATATGAATAGCTATTCAAACATGAAATAATATTATCTTCTGAGGAAAGAATGGAATAGGAATTTCATATAGCTATAGAATATAATGGTGAACCTGACATAACTAAAAATTTGGGAACAGGTAAATAGATTGATTATCTTAGTCCTAGAACAGATTCAATAGCTAAGGGAGAGAAACACCCAAGCTTATAAAGTATTAAACATACAAATACTATTGACCAAAGTTATGTGGATACCTGTTAAATGTTTCCTAGTTATTTTGATGTAGATAATGCCCATAAAACCTCTGTAAAAGGGATAGATCGTTTAGTTTTGTTTCAGTTGATTCCAATTTCTTCCAATAAAGTATCTCCTACTAAGGAAACTGAACCAGTTTCAGTTTTTATTTCTAAATCTTCTCAAGAATATTTTAAGTATGTAATTCATCGATATCTGAATGTTTTTGGAGAATACATGTTGTTTTGTTTTGAGAATCTGCTACAGTATCAGCCTTCCCCTATAAAAAATATCATTAAAAGGAATGCTACACTACTATCGGAGAAAATTATATACCCGATTCAACTGATGCTGATTCATTATATTCCATAAGATTGATTGAAAATAATATTTTGGGAGATGAAATAAAATATTTAAAAACTATGGATTAAGATAAGAAACAAGTATTTCCAACTGGTCAAGCTAATATTACTCATCATAGTGAGGATATTGGTGATAATATTCACAAAAGGTTGTATCAATGTTTATACCAAACCTGATTGTTGTGTATTAAAAGGTGTTAGAGAAAAAAATAAAGATTGACAATGAGATGGGTGAGATTTTTGTTAGACTCAACAGTCTATCCAATGAGTATAAAGGTTGTTTACAAATGGTTCTAGATCAGTATAATTCTCTCACATCATCTATTACACCTTTATCTTCCTTTGTAAAACCATCTCATCCTATAGACATTGGCATGCCGAGAATAGTTTTTAAAGAAGACCTTTATTCAATGTTGAGTGGTGAGTATAGGGTCTCTCTCTCTGATATCATCAAGAACAATGACCATGTACCAAATTTAGTGAGGGTACATTCAATTAATTCTAGGGATTCTCAAGAAAAAATCTATATGAATGTGTACTTCTATATTAGGATAATTTTTTCTAATCATGAGTTTACTTGTCACATCATGTATCATGTGGAAAATTTGAAGATAACTATAGGCACTCATACATTCAAGGACCACATGAAGATGATTAAGGAACTCACACCCACTCTGATGTTTTTTTGGAATATGGGAATATTTTGACAAAACCAAGCAGTATGGTGGAGATATCATATGAAATTTTATCAACCTATTGAAGCATCATATCCTTGTTCAGAGTACTAAAATTGTTGCTCCTATAGCTGCCAATTTTAGGCCTAGAATACCTTATGATACATATCACTCTTCTTGCACATAATTTTCTATATTAACTATTTTTTTCTCTGGTTCTGTGCCAGATTAGACCTATCATCATTGTGCAAAATTTTCCTCAGTCTTCTACCATACCAACCCTTTCCCCTTATATCATTGAAGGTGTTCCACTACCTTACATAAATATTAATTCTACCACATTTATTTCTGCAGCTCTTTATTATCCATCTGATGCCTCTGACAAAGGAAAATACAATTATGCTAAATCTACCTGGAAATTAAGGCTGATTTTGATAGGGATCAATTGTATTTTCTATTTTTCTTATAATGGAAATTATTCTTTTATTTTATAAAATGTGGCTTGATGTTGTGTCTTCAATTTTTATTTTCATTTTCTCATAATCCTATATTTTTTAACATCCCATAATGGGGAGAAAATAATAAAAATTATATTTAAAGATGAGAAAATTCAGCACTACTACTCAAAGGGGGAGAAATAATGTGAAGAAGGGTAAATAATTACCCATTATGATATTTATTACATAACCGATTTAATATCATGATTTGATAAAAATACTATTTATTTAAAAAATGTTTTAATTGTATCTTCCCTAATTTTTGGTCATCAAAAAGTGAGAGATTTTTGGAATCCCCATGTTTTAATGCCCACAAATCATGTTTTGAGATTGTTGTTCTCCTCATGTTTTATTGAGCACAAGTCATATTTGAAGATTGTTGGACTCCTTATTTTTAATTCTCCCAAATATTGTTTTGTGACTATTAGACTCTCCATTTTTTGATTCTCACCAATCAATTTTAGATATTTTTGGACTCCTAATGTTTTAATGCACAAAAATCATGTTTTACACTGTTATAAATCACATTTTAAACTCTCACAATATCATGATTTCAAATATAAAATAACATGTTTGAATCTTATAGACTATGTCTATTGAATGATATATTATATTTTAGAAATATTATTCTTATTATTCACTTATTATATGTATATTAATTATTAATACATCTTATAGTTATTTTCCTATGTTTTTGTCACTATAAGCTTGTTACTAGTTTTAATTTATTGCAAAAGACCTGACACCGTTTCCATGCTACCATTTCGAAGAAACCATAAGAAGAAACCATTCAGAAATTTGAAAAAGGACTATAAACTATTACCTGAGACACAGATTATTTGAATCCATATTCTTGCTACCGGTTGTTGAATTCGTAATGGTCTAGACATCGTTGTCTTGTTACAGGTTCTAGAATTTGTAAACTATTAGACACCGTAACTATGTTATCATCTTTAGGTCACAAAAAAACTATGGAACCATGACTATCTCACCATAACTTTCTCACCATCACTATCACACCATGATTGTCTCACCATGACTGTATCACCAAAAATGTGACATAGTTCCAAACATTACCATTTTTTTATTTTCTTCAATTCAATTTAAATATTGTTTCTAACAGTCATATTTGAGTCATTTAATGAAACTGATATAATTAATGATATCTTGTAGTCCAGTTAGAATAAATTACAAGGTACGATGTGGGGAAATTGTGCACTTTGTTGGCTGTACCACAAGCCCCTAAAATAATAACAAAGTGTCTCACTCGAGCATGGTATGTAGTGTTGTGGTGGAATATATGAAATAGTGAAGAACACCCATACATTCAAGAACACATAGAATAAATTAAATTAAACTTATACTACATGAAAACAATGAAGAATTTGTTGTCAACCATCTAAAAAGTATCCACACAGTAACTAAATTGAGAATAGGAACATCTCACTACACTAAAAAACCTAACACTCAACTCATGATACTCTGGTGTCAGAAGAGGACTGGAACATTGCATTTTCTATATCCAAATAGTCTAAAGATTTATTTCATGACACACAGAGCCTTCTACACATTATCTCATTACATTTTGATCTGTTGTGAACTATTTTATTACGCTTTGAGTAGTGTGTGTATCTATATTAAACACACACACATTTTCTCACACTGAACTATAGTATACAATATATACTCACTCAAATATATTTATACACCTGTTCACTCACATATAACTATGGGATAAGTCTTGTGTGACTAGGATGTTATTTTACCCACATAGAATAGTAAAGAGGTCTAGTGACCTAGACAGTATTTTGTACTATTGTTAACCCCAATCCAGGGTGTGGATAAAATATTTTTTGTATATTTCTTGGTTCTAGGTGATCACAAAATGGATTGAATTACATCTCGTCTTGAGACTCAAAAACTTGTTTTATCCGTTGTGTCTTTTGATTCACTCTTTCTCTATTTTTATCTCTGATTTCAAAAAACTAAATTTCACTTTGATAGTTTGTTCGGATAGTTGTTTTAACTAATTTTCATATATTAATAGTTTCAAAAGTTATATTAATATATTATATTTATATTATGGAGAATTAATAAATCTTATGAGTAACAATTTTAATAGTCAGTATATTATGTTTTTACCACCTCGGTTAACTGGCTCGTATAATTTTAAATTGTGGAAATCATTTGAACAAAATTTTTAACAAAATTTTTTATAGGAACATAATTAAACTCCATCATGAGTGTACTACTCCAACAAACATATATCATCCACATAATCATATGTGTGATCCAAATTATTTTACATTTTTTGTGCCTGTAAAAGGGTAAATCCATATTAAATTAAATTATATGATAAATAAAACAATGAAAAATTATTTTATTGAACTATTTTTATTTGAAATAAAATTTAATCAATTATTTAAGGAAGTAACACCTGGATATAAATATAAATTAGAAATGTGTATCCCTTTTAAACTGTGTAAATACATCATGATTGAATTCTCTAATTGATAATATAATGTCAATTCATCAAGGGTTCATAGAACATTAACACTCTACATTCAGTTGTATCTCACTGAATCTAAACCTTTTTTGTTCCCATTTTAAATATATGATGGTATATTTTATGAAAATATCATTAATCAATACTGTAAAAACTATTCATGATGGGGGATTTATGAAAAAGGACCTATTCCATTTAGATTAATATTTTCACTTTGAGAGAGTGTGATTATTTTTCTAGATCGTAGTTCCTAAAAATGTTATCTTTTCCAAAATAAAACTTGTAGGAACTATCTAGTTCATAAACTAAGAATAAAAAAATTAATAATAACCAAAAATGTCTATTTGTGTTGATTTTTCTTTTCTTAGGAGGTTCGTGGAGCTCCCCAAATTGGATACTATGAAAAGAATAATCAAGAGTATACTTTAGGGAGAATTACCCCAACCAACATTTATAGAGGTCACCATTTCGAATCCCATTCATGAGGATCCTTTAAAATAAATTATTGTGTACATCATTCATGAGTGACCATTTGTGTATAACATTTCATTAAAATACATAATTAAATTCCATGAAATTAGTTCCTCAATATCATTTGTATTGCACAAAAATCCTATGAAAATATATAAGGTCGAAAAAATATTAGTCAAGTGATTTTTAACAGTCCTCGACCCTGAAGGAATTTGTGTATTTTTGACTATATCAATAGTGAATCTAATTATGGTTCACCATGATTCATTATTATCCTCTTTTCCACTCAGGTTATCTACATGGGTTAGGATGATTCAATTGACTATATTAGGGTCATATTCTATAGTAAAATACCTAAAAATATTATTCTTAAAAGGTGTTCTCCTTGAAGTCATGATGAGGATTACCAAGATATGTGCACCAATGTGAACTGCTTTGATCAGGAATCTATAGGATAATGGGTTATTCTCTTGTTTTCCAACTAGACCAATATTATCCTCCATGAAGTCATAATTATGTATTCCTTTGATAATGAGGGTAGTTGTTTTGTGGGAACAAGTGAAACATACCTTATGTCATGTCTCTCATCTTTTATCCCTCGTATCATACATCTTGTTAACACCAACATCATAGGGACCTATTTGTTCTATTAAATGAGCTTGGGATGCTATTGTTTTCCTCCTAGGTTTAAGCCCCAACCATACCTTTATTGGTGGTCTTATCCCTCTTATACTAAATGAGTCATTAATGTATGGTCTTATAATAAATTATACGACCCAAATTCTTACTTAGTATGATATATTCCCAAAGAGTTCAGTCAGTGATCCTTGTCCAACTATATTTTGATAAGAGATGGATGCATGCATAGTTATCAGACAAGGTGTAATCCCAAAACCGACCTTCACCTGACACATAATATTTTTTGAATTCCCCCTATAGTAGAAAAAATTTCTATGCCCCATATAACTTTGGGTATTGTTACCTTTCATAATACAATAATCCATATCACATGCTGTTTATTTTCATGGTATGGTCCATCTAAATAAGTTGTTTTATTCGATCAAAATTGGTTTTATTTTTATTAACCATGATACATAAGATGCATTTCATTTCTTAAATGCAAAAAACTGAATCCAACGTCATTGGGAAAAATTTACTATGATTGCCACACACATAGTGGGTTATATTCCCAGTGAAACATCCCCTTGTTGGGTAATATTCCCAATGAAAGCTTTCCGCAAATGGTAATATTCCCAGTTTTTGATTCAACCTCAATGGGGTAGGAACCTTTTTTGATAGTAGAATTAGTTAAATGTCTTAAAACGTAATATCAGATGTCAAAATTCTCTATATTAGGAAGTTTATTTCCCATATTTTATAAACTCACGTTTGATCTTGGTCACTTCTCCAGTCACCCAATTATTAATATCAATCATAAAATGTCACCACAAGTGAGATAAACTTATGGAAATTTATCCTAATTGTGTTCACAAAAATATTTTATAGATTATTCAATATATTTATATTGAATAACTAGAGTCACTTAAATCCCAATAAATAGGATAAGGGAGCTACAAATGGATGTCCATTTACAAAACCCTGTGACCAATAACAATAGATATTCCCCCAATGTACTCACAATGATGATCCCCCTAAGGTGTTCTGAAGATCAGTCTGGAAGGCACTTCTCATGATTCTAGTTTGAGAGGCCCTTCACACTTTTAAAATGAAAATATATTCAGAGGTCCTTCATAGTATATTTTATAATTAATCCTTCCTAAAATTAATTTTTTGTCATCTATATACTAGAGAATAAGAAATTAACATTTTAATTCTTCCCCTTCTTTCTGATTTTGAATTTACATATCATAATTGAATTTCATATCCTTAGGAAGTTCATATATGTGTAAATGATATTCATTTATTTCCATCACATCAGGTGGCACTTGAGAGGTTAGGGAATGTGAAACTAAGGACCTCAACATTGAGCATAGATATCCAATCCTAGTAATAGGATAATGAATTGTAAATTCATAATTTTTTCCTCTTATAGATCCCACACATCATGAAAAAAATGATTTGAAAGATCATTTATAGTCTTATAATAATGTTTATTAATCACTCATGGAGGATGAAGCAGACACCAGGATTCAATGGAATGATTTATCTATAAATGGAATAATGATCTATTTGTAATATTTTTCATTCTTCTAAGTTTGACGTTTATGATGTTCTTAAGATGGATTTAATATATTATATGTTCTATATCTTATGGGAGAATATCTAACTTCTAAAGAATATATATTTATCTTATATGAAGAATTTCATCAATATAAATCTGTGGTAGATTTTCCAAAATCTTCATTTGGCCACACTTTTATTGTCCTTGATGTAAAATTTATGTAGAAAATGAAAGTGACTATAAAAGGATTACTTTAGTATCATAAGTGTAATATACCAGATAATCACAGATGCTCTATCAGATGTTCATATCAGAGGTTTGGGTGAATACAACTCTTTTTATTTTACTTTCTTTAAATCCAACATGCACAATCAAAGAAGCAAACATGAAATGTAATTTTCTTGGGTATGTATTGAGTCATTAGTATATTTATTTATATTGGTTTACTCAATAGAATCCTGTTTAATCTAATGTATAGAATGGGTGTACTCAATGGGGATGTTCTATTAAAAAAACTCATGTATCAAGTCACATTGAGTGTTAAATGAACATAAATTTTACAGAAAATGAACCCCAAAACTAAGAAGAAATATTATATAGTAGAAATACCTCTCATAGAATATGAAATGAGCCTATTTCATGCCCAAATAGAGGCTTTAAGGGACAAGTATTATGTCTTACTATCTTCATCAATATTGTTTGATGAGAAAAATGATCCTACATGGGTGATGTAATTTTCACCACCACCACCACCAATAGGAAAATAAAATGTACAAGAGTTTATGGTTGCGATGGTGGTAGAGATACATAAACCCCATACTATAGTTATATAATAATTATTACCAAATTAATTATCTAAGGAAGTAATCTTTCTTTTGGATTAAAAAAAATAATTGGAAAAAACCTCCCACTTTATTACACATCACAATTTTTCTTCCTCAGTAGATGTTTTAATGATGGAAGTCACTAAATAATCCTTCAATATCACCATAAAAATTCTCTTCTTGGAGAATTTTATAGAGAAAGGGTGATGTCTTATAGGTGGTGTATGTATAGAAACTCACTTAAGAGGAAAATATTATTGTAGGATATGATTTTTTCCTTATAATATGTTCATATGTTGACAAATCTCCCCCAAAATATAATGGGGACACGATCCCCTATAATCACTATGCATCAATGAATTTGATCTAAATGATCACTATAGATAAAACTGATCATGAAAATTACAAATAATAACAAATTGGGGTAGCCTCTAATTGAGGTATATTTCATATAAAAAACAAGAAGAAAAATTTTGTACATTACATCAATGGTAGACTCAAAATTTTTGAACTCTTCAAAATATTCATTTATATCCTTCCTAACATTCTTTAATGAAATAAAATGTTAATTCATGGATATATCCCACTAACCAACTTTAAAATTTGAAACCCTTTCATCGAATGATAATTTAGCTAAATTAAAATATTATTTGGATATATTTAATACAAAATATTACAAATTAGTAAAATAAAATATTATTACTAAGTATAATTTCTAGAAAAAGACTAACATGTCTCCTGTAGCACATATCGAGTAGGATGATACTTCATCGACAACAAGAATATAATTCATCCATCCAATTTGATCTAGATACAAGAACCTGATTTTGACTCATGTAGTGGAGGACTATAAATAGTACCATTCATTAGGAATGTAGGTGAATCCTTTTATTATGAGCTACCCAAGGATGACTTTAGAAAAACTCTATCATTGGTTATAGTTTTGTTACGCGTATCATGATTTTCCTACTACCTTCATTTTAGAAGGCACACAAGTGATGGTTATACAATAAGTACTTGAATCAATCATTTCCCTTATGTCTTGAATGTTATCCATGGAAGGGATCTGTGCCCCAGTACTATATGATATGAATCTATATACTATATGGGTGGTATTTATTACTTCAACAACCAATTTATGAGTATTCCATATATGATATTCAAAATAATTATTATATTAGTATAAATTCTCAAAAACTTCACATTTTTTAGGTGACCCCATGATTGGAATTAAATAGTCATAAGAACTTGAGAAAGTAAGATGCTTCATGCCGCCACTGGATGAACCAACCTTTATCTGGTATAAAAACCATCCCAGTGGTTCAAATTTCCAATGTAAATATATGTAATTATTTGTAAATATATTTCATCTTACTATTCATTTTTAGAATGATAAAGATTAAATTCATAAAACTCATGAATTTTAAGTGTCATGAAACAACTTGGACTTGTTATTCAATACTAAGTGGAATGGACTAACATACTCCAAGCATATTCTACCGCTATAGGGGTAGTTGTTTTATTTTTTTCATAAAAAACACAAAGATGAATTATAAATAATAATTTATTTTATTAAATTAATGTAATGTTCTTTAGGTGTTTACATTTGTCACACATTGATTGGAGGATTTCATTTGGATTTCTAAATTTATGTCTTAACGATAATAGTTAGCCTATGGGAAAAGGGATGGTATGGTGGAGACTACAATTGGAACACTGAATCTGGCACCGATACCAACTCAAGAACCCCATTCTACACAAAATTAGTTATTTCCTCCCCCTAAATGAATAAAATTATAATATTTTTCACATAAGGAAATAAAAATGGAGAAAAATTTCCCATCATTGAAGGAATAATAAAATATTAAATATTATATTTTAAAAGAGTTTGTTTTGAGATAATTGATTATTTTCATGGAGAATAACTAGCTTAGGTTTCTGGGGGTTAGGAATCCCCATAATGTTGTTTTGAATGAAAAAACTAATTACATACCCTATCATTGTATAGAGGGGAATGACATCCATGTCTATTTTCATATCAAGGATATACTCCAGAAGATGGTATACTTTCATAAGTTCAAATTTGGAAATCCAAAATGACAGGTGTATTATGTGTCCACTTCCTCTCCCAGATAAATATGATAGTGGTAACAGGTATCCAACACACATACAAATAAATTTCATTACTTGTTTACTAAGAAATATAGATGTTAATTAAAAATTAAAAATTATGTTAAATTGAACCAGCAAATGGTGACAATATCCACCCTTTTGAGGCAATATAATTCATGTTAATTATCATATTTTCCAAATATTTGATGTATTTATCACAAACAAATGGTGTTACATGAAGAAGAGCCTTCACATATGGCCAATATTGACCAAAACATCTCCGAGTTACTAGCATATTTTATTGGAAGACATAAACAATCAAATCAAATGAATGAATGTGTAGATCCACACCAAGATGTATTCTCACTAGATGAGGAGCAATTATATGGTCTTAGAAATTCTATTCACTTTATAGACACCTTCACCAAAAAATAATATTCTTATGAATATGATTTTTCATCCTATAGTTGAGGAAGAAGTCATTGTGGATGAGGAGATCAGTGGAGATGAGTTCTTCGTTAACCCTAATGTTTATGCCTTGTTTTTTCATCTAGTATATATATTTTTGAAACCCAAATGTATGAACTAAAATATTCATAGTCAGAAAATCTTTTTAACCACGAATTTTCTAGGGCTCAATAGGACCCAATCATACTGATACAACAACTACTTGATATATAGTAATCTTGTGAATACTGAGATGAAAAAATAGAAGAACGAACCATACCACATATCATAATTATGTCTATATATTATTATAAGTCAATGGATCTACCCATTAAGTAATCATTTTCCCTAAATCTCCATGCTAGGGTTCCACCTTTTGGTATAAATAAAAAAATATTGGTTTAGAATGATGTGACCTTGAAGAACCTATATATTTTTATAGATTGTATATTAAACCTATATTCCCATTATAACATCATATAATATAGATAGGAAATTCATTAGTGCCTATTAACATCTAAAGAGTGTGAGGATATTGTTACTATATCAAGATACATCACATTATGACAGGTTCCAATACATGTCAGACCATTATCACTTTTACCAATAAGATTGGAATGATTTCATACCATGCCACATCAAAGCCTCATATATCATTGGAAATATCATTTATGTGTAAATCATCTAGGACATATTTGGTAATGTTTTATGGAATAATATGATCTCAATCTTAACCCTCTTGAATTTAGTATACAAAAATTAAGGCTACTCTCTCTCACAAACTTTAAAATAATGGGTTATTAAAAGAGAAAACAAATGACCATAATTAAATTAAAGTTGATGGTATAAGTTAGAAATATCATAAGTACCATCAAGTATAGGATTACACATGATGAAATCAATTTCAATATTTTTCATGGGAGACCACATATTTATATATATGTGAAAATTTCATGACCATATAAGTGATCCCAAATATAACCCATTGAATACAAATTAAAGGTTTTTTATAGCTATAATTTCCCCCTTTGAGTCTAAATAATCTCTTATATAGATGTAGTGTTACATAAAAGGGAGGGGAATCAGTTAATTTTAGGTAATTCTACATGGATTTCAACCCCTAATTTTATTGAAACGTTCCCCCTAAATCCATATCTCAAGATCAACAAAGGAAATGTACTTCCTATAAATGGATTCAATGAATTAACTATGGAAAACATGTAACGTCCCTAATCCGGGTTCCACACAACAGTTTCCCCGAACCCGGTTGGTCACAAGATGATGAAATATAAAAACACAAAAGCAAATGCAGTAAACAATATAAAACTGAAATGGATTATAGAAATGAAGTTAATCATAACCAATTATCTTATATATGATGATGCAACATGTCACTAATTCTAAGAATGTATCCAAAACATGATACACTGCAATTGGATACAATACAGCCCAATGTACAAAGTATAGTCAAACAAAACCAATGTAGTGTAATATGAACTCAACAGCACCGAACGCTTAAGCTCTATAACATGCTCTCCGACCCCTCTACAACAATCATGTACCTATGTAGGGACCCTTTCCCTTATCAACACATGTAGTAATATAATCTGTTTGGGCCCAAGACATGAACCAAACAGGGTGTGACAAATAAATATCAGTAGGCAACCACCAAAGGTCTGTACCCCACTGTCTGTGAAAAAGTGCAATAGTAGTGTGGAATAATGAAATGTAGTAAACTAGGATGTACTCAATAGTAACTATTACTACCAGTAACATTTCCATTTTAATAATTATTTAACAATTCCAAGCATGGGCATTATCTTGGAAGGTATAATGTAAGAAATCACCACAATTAATATTCAATGTAATCATTGTCCTCAGACATAAGAAATATTTTCCTCAGGATAAATACAACCTTGCCCTTAGTCTAAAAAGAACCTTTCCCTTAGTCTAAAAATAACCATTCCCTCAGGATAAACATAACCTTTCCCATAGGTTAAATAGATCCCTTCCCTTAGGCTAAATAAAACCTTTCCCTCAGGCAAAACAAAACCTTTCCCTCAGGCTAAAGAGAACTTTTCCCTCATGCTAAAAAGAACCAAACCAAGTAATCGGGCCGAGCCCAAAGAATACGAAAGAATTTTACATATGTTTCCTCTCAAGAAAACTCAAAACATGTTATAATCATGGCATACCCACTGGTATCCGGGCCAAACAGCTAACCAAGGGAAATTCAACCTCAGGGTGGCCCTGGATCAAATAAATGATCCCAAAAAAAGTATATACTTATTAATGAGATTACCTATGTAGTTATAGGTATTTAAATAGTCAATGCATCTGCCACATGACACCCCATACATGGGCACATGGCACAACTATGCACAAAAACCACTCGAGAGTTAGAACTAAACACAAGACCACCGACCTCGATCTCCTCTTATCGATATACGTGAAACACGCCTCTTAAAACAACCAAGAACGACAAATATCTGAGATGAAAGATTACATGTTCAGACATAAATAACTTTATTTAGGGAAATAAGTTATTGGAAGGACTCACAGAGAAGGAATACCTTACCATCAACATTCAAACGAGATCGATGGTGGGAGAATCAGAGTCCCGGTGTGTGACCAGGAGCTCCTCCAAGCCTCAACCACCTCACCCAAAGCTCTGGTGACTTATCTACCTCCTTTATTACACTGGATACTTCTTTCCACCACCTCACTATTCATATACTGACTTGATTACATGGAATTTATTAAAAAATACGCGGCGTGTACTTTCATTCCTCTGGAGGTTACCTTCCCTTCCTTACTGTTCACTGTCCGACTGATTACATGACGTGTATTACTAAGTAAACTGTGTGTAGTTAGTTTTTACACCCTTAATCACTGACAAGCCTACACACCCTATATTCCTATCCCACATGTCCAAAGAACACTGCGTGTTTAAAAATGTACATGGTGTGTACCCATAAATTTGGGATTTTTCCCACATTTCCCTTGTTTTCTAAAAGACACTTAAGTAAAAAAGGGAAAGAAAAATTTGTACCTAAAGAATAAGAAACAAGTTCTTACAAAATTCTCCCAATAAAGAAATTTGTTCCCAAATTTCCCTCCCATGGGTGGTGAAGATAATGCTAAGAACATATTTGTAAACTGAGCACGTATGTCAGTCTCCTACTCCCAGGTTTCATCCTCCACTCAGACATACATCCATAATGCCCTTACGAGGGGAACAGACCAGCCTCAGAGAACATTTGTGCTCCTATCAACAATACGAATCAGATAATCTAAAAAGGATGCATCGACCTGAAGTTCAACCTCTTCAGGCTCAAAAACATGAGACGACTCTGAGTGATAACGGCGCAGCTGAGATACATGGAAGATGTCGTGCATGGCTTGATACCTCTTTGGTAACTGCAACCGATATGCAACCGGCCTGAATCTCTCTAGAATCTCAAAAGGCCCTACATACCATGGTGAATGTTTACCCTATCTCCTGATCCGCATGTGTCCCAAGCTCGGAAAAACACACAAGAAAACCTGATCCTCAACCATGATCACCAAGGATAATCTGTGGAAAGTACCATAATATTTTTGACGAGACAATGAAATATCCATCCACTTATAAATCAATTGGACCTTCTCTGAAGTCTCCTTCACAAGACATAGTCTTATTAATGTTGCATCACCTTCCTTGAACCAGCACAAGGGTGATCGGCATGGCATACCATATAAATCATCGTAATGTGCCATCTCAATAGTTGCATGAAAACTATTATTATTGGAAAACTCAACCAGGGGTATGTGCTTCTCCCAAGATCCCCCAATGTCTAGAACACATGCCCTCACCATGTCCTACAACAATCGTGTCGTACGCTTTAACTGGCCATCTGTGTGATGGTCGTAAGTTATGCTCAGAAGCACCTGTGTTCCCAGGTCCCTCTAAAAACTCTACCAGAAATGATACTTAAAATAGGCATCCCTATATAAAATAATAGAAAGAGGGACACCATGAAGATATACTATCTCTCAGATATATAACTTCCCAAGATCGACAACACAGATGGTCTCCTAGATCAGAAAAAATTGAGCTACCATCGTAAGTCAGTCCACAACAACCCATATATAATAATTTCCTCGAGGTGACCTCGACAACCCAGTCATGAAGTCCATTGCGACATCACCACATTTCCACTCTAGAATGGGTATCTTTTGTAATAGTCTAGCTTTCCTATGATGCTCTACCTTTACCTTCTAATAGGTTGAACATCTCGTAATAATACCAACTACCTCTCTTTTCATACATGGCCACCAATACTGATGTCTCAAGTCACGGTACATTTTCGTAACTCTAGGATCTACTACCCAAGCTGCAACATAAAATTCCCACATCAAATCCTCACATATATCCCCTAGAACCCAAACTTATCCATGGATATTCAGTACCTCATCATCAACAATCATCCAACCTGGAGAAGGGTCCTCACTTTCCACCGACTACCGTTGAACTAGGCCTTCTAAATCTGATAGTTGTGTCATCCTCACTCTATCCTGGAGGGTATAAATCATAGCTTTGGATGAAAGATAGGTTCACCCCTGACTATCGTGCACATCCAAATGCATATCAAAGAATATTTCCATAAGTTTTCACTCACCACTGGCCTCTTACACTGCCTGCATCTGATTCCTCCAACTCATTTCTTCATCTACTGCATTACCTTTACCAGGGGTATAGGCATGCTCGATGTCAAAGGACGGAAGGTATTCAACCAACCTTCACTGATTCAAATTCAGGTCATGTTGGGTAAAGATTTATTTATGAATTTTTTGGTCTGTAAACACCACAAAATGTTCTCCTAAGAGATAACGTATCCAACAACATTACACGTGAACAACTACAACCAACATGAGATCATGCATCGGGTAATTATTCTCATGTGGCCTCAACTACCTAGAACCATACAAAACTACTCGATCTCCCAACATAAACACTACTTCCATCCCAATACCTGATACATCATAATCAACTGTATAGATCTTCCCTTTCTCTGGAAGTATCAGGACTAGTGATGATGTTAACCTTCCCTTCAGCTCATGAAAGATGTCTCACATGCTTCTGACCAAACATACATTATACCCCTCTTAGTCAAAACTATCAAAAACACTACTAAGTGGGATAATTACTGTATAAAGCCCATGTATTAACCAACCATCCCTAAGAAACTCCATTTTTCAAACAGGTTTTCGGCAGCTCTTAGAAAACTACTGCTCTCACTCTCTATGGGTCTACTAGAACTTTTTCTTCTAAGATAACATGACCCAAGAAGTGAATATAGTCCATCTAAAAGTGGAACTTTGAGAGCATAGTATATAACTGATGCTCCCTCAATGTACTCAGTACGATCTCAAGATGGGTGGCATGGTTGTGTCAGGAGTGAGAGTACAACATGATATCTTCTATGAAGACTACAAAAAAAACAGTCCATATATTGGTGGAACACATGATTCATCATAGCCATGAAAACTGCTGGTGAATTTGTGATTCCGAAATGCATGACCAAGTACTAGTATAAACCATATATTCACCGAAATTCTGTAAGCGGTATGTTAGAGGGTCTAATGTGCAACTTATGATATCTGGATCTCATGTCAATCTTTGAGAACACTCATGCTCCTCAAAGTTGATCAAAAAGACCATCTATCCTTGGTATGGGATATTAGTTCTTAACCGTCAACTGGTTTAGCTTCTGATAATTCAAAAAAGTCTGAGGGTACCGTCCACTTTCATTGCAATCATGACAAGAGAACCCCAAGGAGAAGTACTAGTTCGGATGAACATCTTGTCCTGCAACTCCTCTAACTGCCTCTTGAGCTCCTGAGATTCTAGTGTAGCCATCCTTTAAGGACGAATGGACACCGGTGCCACTCCTGGCACAAGCTCAATAGAGGAATCCATCTCTCGCTCCAGAGGTAGACAAGAAAAGTTGTCCTGGAAGACATCCCTAAAGATATTGACCACTTGAGGAAAATCCTTCTTACAAGTTCCCCAGTCATCCAGATATAAACTTGAAATCTGTGCTATCACTCCACCTCGCCCATGATTCTTAGAGATCATCTGCATAGAACCTACACATGACTCTTCATCCTTTGGTCCTCTATCCCCTGAAAACCTAGGCGGATGCTGTTTCTTGAATATATGTGTCAGCTCTGCCATATATGTGGCAACCGATGATGCTCCCTAGAAGTTCTGTATGAACCGCATGAAGCCTTCAGGGAACTGCACATTTGCACCTACATCTGGTGTAACGGCTGACGCCACATTTGGCACTGCTGGAAAATCCCTCAGCATCCCATGGCCTACCATCATTGGAGTATAATTGTAGCCACTCTCTTGAAAAAAAACTCATGCTTTTCTAGGCGACACAACTCTACAAGGTCAAACACACGCATTAGATTAAGGTAATTTAGGACTAAGAACTGGAAATGTATAAAGGAGAAAGTAGAAAGAAAACATTCTAGTCATTCAAAACAAGAATACATAGTATGTATAACAACTATAAGGTGTGATCCCTTAAGTATTTCACATGGGTTTGTACTTCTGCCAGAACGGGTCGTGTAACAACCCTCACACATGGTGTGTTGTCCCTATACATGGCATGTACCTGAATTTACTTCCCCTTCCCAAGTCCTTCTACAAGGCTAAGCCACACAGTTCCCCATAGAACTAGGATACATAGCATGTTACACCCACACACAGTATGTACACCACCCAGTTTCCCCAGTCACAGAGCCAAGTCTACACGGTCTCTCACCGTTAAAAACTACACGACGTGTCCCATGGGTACACGACGTGTACTAGATGGGCTATACCTACCCATGTTGTTCGAGACATGGCCAGATACATTTCACACACTACACGGCGTGTTCCATAATGACACTGTGTGTATTTGAAAAAATAACATTGACCCGTGTTGTTAGCTACATGACCGGATTCCAAGATTACACTACACAGCGTGTTCAGAATTAGCATGGTTTGTATAAGGTAGGATTTCTTCATCGGAGTGGTTAGTCACACGAGAGGACATAGGGAAATCCCACATGGCATGTACAACCGGGACACGGTGTGTTTCCCCATGAACCTCTCTATCCTATGTCTCTTCCCACCCGACCTATGACACGGTTAGAGACTACACGACATGTAAATTAGGTACACAATGTGTACTTAAGGATAATAGTTTCTTCCCAAACATAAGAACACTTAGAGTGTAGTCAAAACAAGACGGTGTGTATTCTGGGTTTTTCCAAACAGGAATCCATAGAAACTACTCAAGAGTCCAGAAGAACATTGAAACGAACACCAAAGTGCCAAATTCCTATATGTGAGGGCCCATACTCCATGTTAAGCAAATCTTGGTATCTTATACGTGTTATAACAAGGTAAACAAGTCGATGATCCACCAAATTCCGGTTGATGAGGGCCCATAATCTTCATGAACCGAAGTTTGGAGTTCAATCACAAAACCTTACATAACAATACCCTATGAAATATTAGGTATTTTATCAAGGAATCTATCACAACAGCTTTTATTTTATATCACAACCTCTATCACAACAGAATGCATGTTTTAATGCACCTACATGGCATGTAAACCATGCATGAAATATGATTTTAACATGTGCCTAAAAGATGAATGAGATGGAAAACCCTCATCTGATTGGGTTTCAACTAAATAAAATCAATGTATAAAATATTAACGGTTCACTACAAGTGTGTCACCCAATAGTGAATATCAAATCAACTATAAAATTGAAAAATAGAAAAATTGAAGTTAAACTAGGTATATTGGACTTTCCCTGTACACGGTTAGCTACTCCTTGGAAAAACTTATTACCAAGTATGTATTCCTTCCTATCCCTGGCTAATCGCTCGAAAAAGCAAGTCAAGAGAAAAGAATCCATTGATAAAACTTTGTAACACCACAGATCCGGGTTCCACACTATGGGTCCCCCGAACCCGGTTAGTCACATGACCTCAAGAACATTTACCCAAACACTAGAGGCTACCGACTAGCCGCAAGGACATTGGAATGATAGTGGGGAAACTATTCCCTAATTTTTCAAAGTTTAGTGCAATGGAATAAATATAAAAACACAAAAGAGGAAGCAAAAAAATATAAACCTGAAATTTAAAATGGAACTGAAGTAAAAGATAATCGAGAGTCACATATATGATGATGAAACATGGTACTAATTCTAATAAAGTAGCAAAGACAGGATACACTGCAATCGAATACAATACAACCCAATGTATAAATTACTGTCAAAGAAAACCAAATCAGTGTAATAGGATCTTAGCAGCATGACAAGCCTATGCTCGGTCCCATGCTCTTCTACTCCTTTGTAACAATCAAGTACCTGTGTAGGGACCCTTTCCCTTATTGACACATGCAACAATATAATCTTTTTGGGGCCAAGACATGACCAAAACATGGTTTGAGAAATAAATCCTAGTAGGCAACCACCAAAGGGGTGTGCCCAACTGTCAGTGAAAAAGTGAAACAACATTGTACAAAAATGAAATTCTATAAACTAGGAAGTACTAAAAAATAACTATTCCTACCAGTTACATTTCCATTTTAATAATTATTTAACAATTCCAAGAATGTTCTTTAGCTTGGTAGGTACAACATAAGAAATCACCACGGTGAATATTCAAAGTAAAAATTGTCCTCAGACATAAGAACGGTTGCCCTCGTGCTAACCAAAACCTTGCTCTCAAGCAAAACAAAACCTTTCCCTAAGTATAAACAGAACCTTGACCTTAGGAAAAACAGGACCTTTCACTCATGATTAATAGAACCTTGCCGTCCGGATAAATAGAACCTTGCCCTCAGGATAAAAAGAACTTTTCCCTTAGGATAAACAGAACCTTACCCTCAGGCTAAACCGAACTATACCCTCATGCTAAACAGAACCTTGCCCTGAGGCTAAAAAGAACCTTTCCCTCAGGCTAAACAGAACCCTACCCTCAAGATAAACAGAACCATTCCCTTAGTCTAAATAGAACAAAATCATGTAATCAGGTCGAGCCCAAAGCATAAGTATGAAGCTTACATATGTTTACTCTCAATAAAACTCAAAACTTGTTATAATCACGGCATACCCTTGGGCATCCTGGAAAAATGGCTAAACAAGGGAAACACACTCTCTAAGTGGACTTGGATCAAAGCAACGATCCCAAACAACAGATTGTTCTTATTCATTTGATTACTTATGAAGTTATAGGTATATAAACAGTCAATGACTTACCCACATGACACCCCAAACATGGGTGTGTGGCCCAACGGTGCAAAAAATCAACTCGACAGTTTGAAATAAACACAAGACCATCTACCTCGATCTCCTGTAATCGATATATGTGAAAGGATCCTCCCAAAAAACCAAGAATGACTTAGATCTGAAAGGAATGATTACACATTCAATCCTAACTAACTTTCCTTAGGGAATAATTGGATGGAAAGAATCATATAGAAGGAAGACCTTACCAGCACAGTTCAAACGAGATCGACAGTGGAAGAATCAGAGTCCAGGTGTGCGATCAAGAGCTCCTCTAAGCATCAGCCTCCCAAAGCTCCGGTGAGTTCTCTGCCTCTTCTACCAAATGAGGAGGCTACTACCTATTTTTAACGAAAATAAATAACTACACAGCCTATAATATCAAGTACAAGGTGTTTACTTTCTATATTTTATCTATTCCACTAGAGGCTTCTTTCCACCACCTCACTGTTCATCTATCGACTTGATTACACAGCGTGTATTACTAAATACATGGCATGTACTATCGTTCCTCTGGATGCTACTTTCACCACCTTATTGTTCACCTATCGAATGATTAAAAGATGTGTATTACTATGTACATGACATGTAGTTAGTTTTCACACCCTTAATCACCAACAATCCTAGACACCCTGTATTCTCATCCCACATGGACAAATCACATGACTTGTGTACAAAAGTATATGTCATGTACCCATAAATTTTGGATTTTTCCCACATTTCCCTTGTTTTCTCAAAAACACTTAATGAAAAAGGAAAAGAAAAAACTCTTACCCAAGAATAAGAATGAAGTTATTAAAAAACAACGCTAACACTCTTGATTGTAGTGGTAAAAATATCATCAACTTGTTTTACAAAATGTATTTTATATAAAAATAATAAACAAAAATTTTCGGATTTATCATAAAAATCATAAATCCCAATAACAAGTCACTACATTCCAATGAATATTTTTAGTTAAATAGGTCAAGAGAATTAATTACTTTTTTGGGTTCTATTGACATTAAATGGGTATTTTATTTTATTCACTATTATATAAACATAGAATGATACTATTTCATCACACAAGATATTCGAGACCTAACTCTATAATAGGTCCTTCCCAGCAATAGACTCGATGAAAAACATCTAAAAACTTGGGGTGAGAAAAATATCCTATTATGTGTATTTTTAGAAAAATTAATAAATCCCCTTTTCAAATATCATACAACTACATAGAATTGGTTTCATAAAAATATATTAATCTAAATTATTTTTATGAATATTACCCTTTAAAATCATAAAGGGTGTATAATAAAATAATTATCCAAAATAAATATTTCTTTGTAAACAATTATTTTTATAATATATAAAGATACAAATGGAATTATTCCTAAAAAATGGAAACCCTTTAAATCTATCTTAAAATCAAAAAATCACTTTTTAAAAAAATATTTTCACCAGAGAATATAATATTCATTTATTTTTTAAAAATGTATTCCAATTATTTTTAACATGTCTAGAAATTAATTTTGACCACTTGAAACATTGAGGGTACTTGTAGGGAAAAATTCTCCGAGGATTGGGTTCACTCCCCATTCATCACAATCCTATTTAATTTCCATGTTCTTAATTTTAGTATATATTTTTTATTAAATATTATTTCTCATAAATTTTATTAAAAATTTATTTTTAAAATCACAAAATATGTGGAAAATACTTTAATGATGGAGGAAAAAATATAAATAAATTCCTGGTTAGTTGATGCCTCTAGAAGAAAAGAGTGATTATCCATGGAATATTTTAAAATATTAATGATAATTTTGATTGTTGGTTATCAAAAAAAATATATTCCCTCCCAATGAAATCATGGTTTAATATAATAAATAGTGATATGTTTTGATATTATACATTTTAAAACTAAAATATTGGTTTTGAAAATTATTAATATATATATTTGAATATAAATCATAAAAAAATTACATTCAAAATACCATATAAAATTTAATTTTTTTCCAAAATGTTGTAAAAATAAAAAATGGTAATGACGTAAACCAACAAAATATAATTATTCGAAAAAAATTCATTCTAAATAGGTTCCTATTTGGAAAATGTATGGAATGTTTTTGAAGAACATTTTCCCTTACATGAATAGTAACATAATGAACCTTCTCCAATATAGAAATTGGTTTTACCAACACAAGGTACTTTCCTTGCTTCCTCTTTTGGTGACCATCGTCTTGGTAATGTACATGTATTTTTTGGAGAATAGAGTTTTGTTGCTTACCCACTTGGAAATTAGGTGAAAATACTTTATATTTCCTTACTCCAAATGAATATAGACAATATATATATAAATAAATAGTTTTTTATGATCTATTTGGTAATGTATAGATAACTTTTTTATGGTTTGATTTTTTCTCAAGATAACACGCAATACCATTTAAATAGATTATTGAATTGTTTCCCTAAATTTTAATACCATTTTTCAAAATTGATTCCTCAATCCTTCTAGCTGGTGATCCCATTAATTTATAAAATCGAATATATAAATTGAAATTTTGAGGACCTTGTGATAGTTTTGGACAAGAGGGAGGGAAAAGTTTCACCTTTTTCACTTTTAATTTCATCTCATTCATTGAATAGAATAATTTCATGATTGTCTTGATGCGTCAACTTGAAATTTCTATGTGTATACACATAAATATGTGACTTATTGATATTAAAAAGAGGATGAATTATGGTGTATTCTTGGAATAACTTTATAGGATGTAAAATTAAATTTACAAGGTTTAAATATGCATTTTTCGATGTTTGTGTCATGTGTCATACCTTCGATCCAATTTTACAATGAAATCCACTAAAAAATATACTGAGTGGATTGATAATATATATATATATATATATATCATTTTATAATATTTAGGTCATGATGGGAAAATAATATTACATTGATATATATTTCAAATATATTTATTAACACATTTTTTATAATATGGGAAATGTACCCATCTATACCTATCCCATGTTATTTTTTTCCTTTGATTTCACACTCCCTTATATAAAAATATATCTCTCAACATTAAATTGAATTCTATAAGGGTGATTGTGTTCAAACTCATCCTCTTATGTTTCTTTATACATTATAGGCTAAACACCATTCATCCTCTAAATTCTAACTTGAATGATGCATGCTTGACCTGTGCTCCTACAAGATCATTTATGTGATTGTAACCTCCCAATACAGTTGCCCAGGATATAGATTACCACATTGATGGCCAAATGTCCCAATTTTTTTTAAAAACATTATTAATAATATAATTTTTTCCTTCAATACATTTAATATCATACTAATAAATATTAAAACTATAATAATTTCATAATTTTATAATACATAATTTGTTTATAAGATAAATATATATAATATAGATAAAATAAACTTTTGAAAATATTTTTTCTAATTAACGTCTTAGTAATTGTACTATATAATTATTTTTTATCCTGATTATTAAATATTGTAAATTTAATCATGAATTCAATAATATTATTTCAATATAATGGATTATTTATATAATCTAATAACTCATATAATGTGTAAATTATATTTCATAATTGATAATTTGTTACTTTCTAATATCACTTATTTTTAACAGATGTTATATATTTAAGTATTCTTGTATAGAAATCAGTATTTATTATACTCCAATTTTTAAATTTTTAAATTTTTAATATATAGATAAATAATATTTTAATAGTACTACAATTCTATATTATCATTAAATATATTCCTATTAAATTAATATAAATTTTTTATAATTGTATTATTCAAAAAAAATTCTATATATAATTTTTTTTCACTATATTTTTCTTATTAATTATTTTTAAATTTTCTTTTATTTTTATTTTTATATTCTTTAAAAAATATTATATTTTTTGAGGGAATAACGATAATGTACCCATATCATCTTCAGAACCAAAATATTCAACCACATCATCAATTTAATCAAAAAATATTGATCTATATTCTACCACTATCAATTTCATTTCTATAGTAGATAAATTATAAGAGCTCATGGATTCCCATACAACATTAAAAGAATGTGTTTCTTCTATTATTGATGATCTTAGATAGGTTATCATGGGTAAAAAATAACATCACAAGTCATCTTTGATTAGTTTCACTACGAATACTACGTAACATGAAATGTATATCTCCACCCTCAAACAATTTTGGGATGACTATTCCATGAATAAAAAAACATTTCTTTGATCACATCATGCTGTGGATACACATCATCTGCATTTTCCATTTGATCACTATGGTCATAAACATGTTGTGAGAAGAATGAATCCTTCCAATATTATCATGTTATATGTCAATGGTTAAAAACTCATAAAAGAGAACATCTTTAGAAAGTCCAATGACTAATGTGTCTCATTAATAACATACCCTTCAAGGGGAGGAATGGGAAAGTATACCAACTATAACTTCCTAAAGTTAATTTTCGTAGTCTTGATCAAAAAAACCACTAGTCAATTTAATAGATTCTTTTAAGTCCCTCTTCAGAATGGAATGACTATTGAGCTATAACCAAATTAGAATAGAATCCAAGGATGATGAATATACTCTATTCAAGGAAATATAAGGCTATATATATAATGTGATTCCTTTTTTCATAAAAATTATTTTTCAATATACTAATTTTTCATGCACCATATATTTAATCCCATTATAGGAAATATCATTGAGTATTATTTAGATAATATGGTGGGAAAAACTAAAAAAAATATTTTATCATCTAGAAAAATTTGAAATAGTTTTCAATAATATATTTAGCACAACTTGAAGAAAAACCCACTAAAATTAAATTTTAGGGAAAAATGAAATTTATTTTTCTTAATGATATCTCATCATTACATTTATGTTAAACCTGAAAAAATTAGGCAAATAATACATATTCTTCTTCTTTAACCCCTCAAATAGTTGATAGGACTTAAATAGAATCTCAACAACATCAAATTATTTATATCTAAATGATCTAGCATATGTTTACCATTAAAAAATAGAGGAAATAAAGGGGATACCTATTAGTGTGATAATAGTTAATGTAAATACTGTGATTAGTTGATGAATTATCTAATGTACTTAAAGATGTTTATACTGTCTATTGAATGTAATCTTTTTATCATATACATGGAAAACATTTATTATTTTCTTTATAACCTCTTTTTTCAGATGAATAATCTAGGTAAAGATAAATATCAACATCATCCTATAAAAACGATGTTGTACATATAGTTTAGTGACTATAATATAGAAACAAATTCCCTGATTTGATTTTTTGGGGAAAATTATGATTTATTATTTACCGCACAATGAGGTCTACCTCATCTCTTTTGTTGGGGTAATCAAATATATTCCCTACCATCTAGAATTGAATAGAATTGTCAAACCATGGAGAATAATATTGATTTTTTGAAAGATTGTTCCAGTCTCCAAATTTAGTGAACAGGTTAGCACTAATTGATTTTGTAGAAGAAAAACCCACAATAAAGAATTCATCATTAGACACATTTCTTCATGATGATGAAGTTTCTTTTATCCACAATAGTACGAAAATATATTAAATGTGTACTTTGATGGTTCGTCCAAGAACACAAAATAGAGAATGACCGAATACCAAATTTTCAACCATGATGGCATAAGGATTTCTCTAATATACCATTTGATGACATTTTTACCCTATTGCATCATTTTATAAGAATTATTCACTATTAATGAGGTAGAATAACACATCATTTTATAGGATTCGAATCTTCCCTATTGTGATAACTGACCTGATAAAATAGAAATAGACTTAGATAGTTAATATAACACCATCAAAAAAGAAATGATCCCCTTAAAATATTATTTATATGAGTTAATGGATTAATTTCTATGAAAACAAATTATTTCCCACATTCCATTTTAATTTTATTCTTAATTAGGTGTAATAGTCAACATAACTATAACCATAGAATATCATATTGGAAATAAATAATCATTCACATAATATATCATAATGTAATGTAATCATTCATAAGTGTTGATATATAAGAGGTCAATGAAGTTAATAAAAACCCTGAAATAACAGATCCAATAGTCTCACACAAGGATTTAATTTTTTTTTAATTTCTCCCATAATATACTTTCCCCAAAATTGAATTCCCCCACTATATCGATCTAGGAATTATCTGGTGTTACTTGGTGTTAAAATATTCATTCTTTATCAGAATATTTTATATTTAATAATAGATTTCATGGAGTTATTCTTAAAATCATTGAATGTGGGAAAACCATCACTATTATGCATAAAATCAATATTTGTGATTGTATCATACACTTGGTGGGAGGAGAAATATTCCATTAAATAAGTAGAATCATATTTTTTTTATAATTTAATGGATTAATATATAGGAGAATATTTAGTTGGTCCTATGTGGAACTCTAATTTTGTTAGATTCAATGGATCACGCATAATATACATGATTTTAAATCCATGAGCAATTAAATTTTTTTTCCAAAAAATGTTGACTTTTTTAATTCCATAACCAAGGAAATGGTTATTTTTTTATTTTGTTAGTATTAATTTTATAAAATTTTGAAATAAAACTATCATTATTTCTTTAGTTGGGATAGGTTTTGATAATTTGAGGGCTATTAAATTGTAGTTTTATTTTCTGATATTGACCAAAGTAGAGCCCCTCATGTAGTGATTTACTCATATATGTTTTATCATGAAAAATCACTAAAGGTAATCCATATTATAGTATACATGTACTAATTTTATTGTTACACCCCATGATTTTTAACCATGATCCAATTAATTATAATGGATAATATCTTGATATCTATTTATTGGTAGAAATATAGGAAGAGTGATTCTATTTATCTTGATATAAAATTCTTGAGATGATATTATCTGAGAGAGAACTCTCTATATAAATACATATATATTTTATAAATAAATATTCATTTATATTAGATGAATATTTATTACCTAACATTATTGTTAATTCCTAAAATATAATGGTGTAGTGTCTATAGAAAAATAGATACATAAATTAAGTGGTTCATAAAATATCTAAATCATCTTAAACTTTTTTAATTTTAACTATACCTCAAATTTGGAAATTTTCTTCATATAATAGGGTAAATAAAAGACAATAATGGGTTCACTTAGATGCTTAGTAATTTCAAATAGGTGATAAGTAAATGATATTTTAAATATAACATGATCATAAATAGTATGAGAACATGTTTCTAACATTTTATATTCTCAACTAAATAAATATTATATCATAAACACGAGTTCAGGAATAAATCTTTGTAGTTCATCATACACAAATCATAAGCGGATCAATGAACATGATCATTTATATCATAATATCAGAATACGTTTTCATAACAAATTAGTGGAATAAAGTAGGGAATAATCATAATAATAGAAACCATATTTTATAGATACCCACCAAAACATTATTAACAAGTTATTCCTAATATAATAATAATCATAATATTTATTTATTAGGATGATGTATTATGTTCTAACTTATGGTATTTTTATAACCTCATGTGTACACTTTTTCAATATTGGGGTAACCTCATATGTACCCCTTGAGTTTAAATAATAATATTATATTTCCAATCCATTGAAGGAATGTATAATTTCATTCCAAACCAACACATAATCAAAAATCCATTCACATGTTTTCAAAAAGATCCTAAACATATTAATCATAACATAATCCATGGTAGATAAATAACGTTTCATTAATATATATTCATAAAAAAGATTAACAGAATGAATAAATATAAAATAATGTAACATTAGATCATTTCCCTGGTAAATAATATGTAACATTAATGAATGTTTTGAATGATTAAACATTCCCTTAGTGTATCACTATAATATTTTTATAGGAACTTACACTTTTCATTTTGAAATTGAATATCAAAATCTAAACGTTTTATAAAAAATAACTACAAAATTTCAATGTATATAAACTATGAAAAATAAAAAGGATTCTTCAATGCATTATGTGTTCATGCCGAATGGAAATTCGGTTCAAGTTGAGTATGATAAAACAAAGACTCTATTCATATTTTTGTTTAAAATTCAAAAGTACATCATTTATAAATTAACTAATATATTAATTCTAAACTAATTTGTAGAAAATTAAATCATGGGTAATAAGGACTTTAAAAAATCATCAGATAATATTACAACATTTTTCAAAACATTGTTAGAAATCATGGATATGGAACATTAATTATTTTTGACAGAAGAGAGATATAATGTTATTATTCTATAAAACATTATTTTTATATATTTATAAAATAAACTGGGTAAAATAAAATGAAATTTTTTTTCCCGAAATAACTTGAGTAGAATAAAATTACATGCTTTTATTAGGAATATAGAATGAAATTTTCTTTAATATAAATTAATGACTGGACAATCCTGATTGAAATGATATTCATACATAAATCTATTACCTCAAGTTGAACGTTCTTCAATTGTTCTCAGAAATTCAGAATAAAGAATTTAAATTTATTATAAATATATTACAATTTTATTTACATACATATAATATCATATATTATCCACTTATAATATTTCAACACACATTAATTAATAATTTCTTATTAGTAACATAAATTTTATGTGTTAACTTACTCTCTTTTTAGGATAATTTCTATCTCGTAATTCAAATACATATAATTTCATCATGGATACATCATGTTAATAATTTAATTTATGAACAGGTGACATTATATTAATAATATACATTTTATTTTCATTCATATAATTTCTAGGTATAAAAATGAATTACAACATTCCTGTATATGATATTCAAAATGTACACACAAAATTTATTTTTACATTTCTATGGATGGGAAAAATAAAGGATAATAATAAATCATTTTTTAAAAAACATTATTGTATCATATATATATATATATAATATTTATATTAAATATATTCTTATTACTATATATGTATTGTGGAAATTAAAAATGATTCACATAGCTTCTCAGTGGTGCTAGTCCACAAAAATGCACATGCGACATTATCATCTTTCCATGGATGGAAAGGTATGAAGGTGGATTTGAATATATAATATAAAATTATAATAATTTTATATGTATGATATATGATCATTAACCCCATAATAATAATATTTCATGAGTTATGATTATAGAAAACATAATGTATAACTATGTGGAGGTTGTGCTCCCCACATACAGACTAGGGAAATTTTCACTACACATTTGGTTGAAATGAGTGGAAATAATAAGGGTTTCAGATTATAATAACATTTTATAATATTTTCTATTGTTAATTTTTTATTTTATAAAGAATAGCAATATATTATAGGAGGTATAAGAATAAATAAATTGAAGGATTGGAGTAATATTATTACATAGTCTTCAAGAGACCAATGTTAGATAATTTCTTAAGAACCATTATAATGATATTTAAAAATAAAATAACTTCAAAATTGTGTATATGTAATTTTAGAAGATAATTTTATAGGGTAGTTCAGGATATAAGTCTAAATGTAGACTTAAGAAAATAAAGAAAAAAGTACTTTTATAACAAAGGGAAAGGGCACACTTGGAATTACATAAAAACAATTTCAATATAATTATTTTATTTACTAAATATAATGATTAAAACTAGAAAATAATTCAATGAAAAATATTTTATGTTCTAAATATCATCATATAATTGAATTCAGAATGGTCGTACTATTCATTTTATAATTTTTTTTTTGATTAAGTCGCCTGATAACAATTTTGACCTCATCCTAGGTAACAACTATTTCAACTAATATATGTTATAATTTTACTAATAAGGTAAAAATTAGATCATAAATGGATAATTAATGAACATTAAGACCATATATTACTATAATTTACCTATTCCATGATATTTATGTGTCTTAAAAAATTTAAAAAATAATTTTTCCTCATAATATTTCATTAATGTCTTTTTTATATCAATTCATTTAATTGAACTATAAGAACATACAAAATAGTGATTTGATTTTAATTTAAATTTTTAAAATATCCCAAATTTGTTATATTATTCTATAAAATACATGGGAAACAATAAATACCTCCCCTAATATTACTTTTAGAGTATTTAATTTCATTCACATTGTATCTACTCTTTGACCAAGCACTGTATTTTCATTGTGTAAGCATTCATGGTAATTATTTCATCAGCAAAAATTTAAAATTAAATTAACATTATTAAAAATTTACTTTATATTCCAAAAAAACATTAGTAAAAATTATTGTAATATTTTAATCCTTATGAAATATTTTTGGGAAATTATTTTCTATAGGGTGACATTTTTTATTTTTTTCATAAAATTAATTAATTTTTATATCATTGGAAATTGAAACTAAGATAAAAAATATATGAATATGAGTTAAAATTGGTTTATTTTTAAATATAACTAATTCAAACAAATTTAGATTCATTTAGGAACATTATATCCTGGTTTAGAGATATTTTTTCTCATTTTACCCATACTAATTTGAAAAATATTTACAATAATTTGTACTTATGATGAAAAAAATCGATATATTTGTCACATCTGAACCTCATTATTAAAAATATAGTATCAATTGATAAATATTAATGCACTATAAGTGGAATTAAATAATTTTAATATAAATTAGTAAAATTCAATGAAGAATAGTATTTAGAAAAATGGGTTTTTACCAAAAAAAGTAACTAAAATGAAAATCATGAATATACTGTTCCAAATCGAATTAATTATATTTTTATAAATCAAATGAATAATACATAACTTTAACATAGAATCAATAAAATAGACATTAAAATAAATTTATTTAATATAAATAAATTAATGTTTTTGAAAAATCTATATTTCTCACCATTCACTAAATAATAAACCAATTTAGATAAATACAAAAAATTCTCCCTATGTTTATATTGATATAATGATTTAAAAAATGTAAACATATTTCAAAATACTTTTCCATAAATTATTATTAATTAATGTTATTATTTTTCCATAAAAAATAATAAAAATCATTCCAGATGAAAAATTATTTTTGAAGCATATAACAACTTTGCAAAAGAAGTGAGTAAATATTAGTCAATATATTTTCTTTATCTAATCCTATTATATATATTTTATTCAAAATAATATTATTAATATTAAAAATGATAATTGAAAATCTAGGAAAAAATGGTATACTATATTATGTTTCATTTAGTCTTAGGGTTGTGAGTATCACAACTTTTCAACAAAAATAACATTTTTTAAAGAGAAATATATCATACAATATTATGGTGTTAAATGCCGACCAATTTCAAAATAATTTATCCCATGAAAATATTTACATTGATATAAAATATAAGAATAATTCTATTTTTTCACATCCAAGGGTTCCCCTTAAGCGTTTCTACATTTTTTTCCCCTAGAGGATTTGAAACATGTGAGTATGCTTCATCTGAAGATATTTGTCCCAACAATCAATGTTTTCTAATGTTTTTTCTTCATAGGAAGGGTTTGTATCCAATTTTACCACCACCAATTTCTATACATGTTATTTATTATTTTTTTACTTCCTGAAGAAACATACATAGAATACATAATGGAAATAGAGAGGTTCAGTGGAAGAACCAAATGATAGGATACCATAACCACTTGAAAAAGAATCTCAAAGGGGATAAAATACATATGTCCAAAAATTACATTATTTTTTAATTTCTTATCCTTATTAAGTGGGAAAATTTATATGAATTCCTTTTTATAATGTTCAAATTCCATATTTCGACATTGATAAAAAATAAAACATTTCCATCGACTAAGAGATAACATGATTTATTATTGAATGAATAATAATTTTTCTCTTAATATATTATCTAGATCATATTATAATAAATTTCATTCACCAAATTCATCCCATGAAGTTTGAGATCCACTCTTCGGTCCATATTGGTATCTATAATGATCCATCTAAATACTCGAGTGAATGATATTTCTATATGAAAATTTTACAGGATGAACATGCTAATCCCAGGAACCATTGAAATAAATAAAAAAGACCAAAAAATATCCTCCATTATTTTAATAGTTATCTTTGGATTAATTTTCATCTCAGGGTGATTATAGTCACTATAAAATGATTCTAAGTCCAAATCTTCATAAATAATTGTCCAATACTCTGGGGTAAAACTCATATCCTACTCATATAAAATATAATATGGTACGTCATGTAACATTAACACTCCTTTAATGTGAATTATGGAGATCATATAAAGAGGGAAATATTGTTTTATAGAAATTAAATGTGATGAATTTTTATGGGGATTGACTACAACACACTGAACATTATATATTTTATATTTTTTGGGGAGTTCAACTACAACCGCAATGGGGTTGTTTTCCCCCTTCCGTTTGGATATGTGTAATGACCCAAAAATACCATTAGACTTATGTCTCTTATAATTAACTTTCTTACATAAAATTACGAAGTTAAATAATTTGGAATATATCTTTTCATGTTATCTAACACAAAAATCTTCTTGAAATCACAATACATATTCATGCATCTAGGATAAATTGAGAATGATGAAATATTAGATTCATCTGGTTGCTCATTTTTAAAATCTAGTATGTATGGGAATATATATATCTTTAGAACCATTTCATTATATTAAAATAAATATTAATCTTAGGAACATTTATCACATTCTTTTATTACTACACATCTTCCTTCGACACCTCTTCAATATTTACTATGATATATGGTAGAACACTCACTGGAGAAATAAAATATTTATCCCCATGATTCAATATTCCCATATCAATCCTTTATAAATCCAAACATATTGGATCTTTTGTGATCCTAATAATTGATATGATAACATGACCCTTTTGACTCAGAGTATTTTCTTTATTTTTCTATTTCCCATGGTGATAATGTATTGAGAAATCATATTTTTTTAATAAATCCAACCATCTTATGTGTTGAATATTCAAATCATTATAATATAATATAGAAGTTAATCTTTTCTAATCCCTATATATATGTGATATTTTTCTTTATAAAATTTATATTTCTATATAGTTAATGAAAAAATACTATAGATTACTCCAAATAAATTGTTGGGTAATTTTCTTCACAAACCATCAATTTTCAATAGGTATTAGCTTTAACCATATCATTCTTCATGAGGATTCATCACAGTCCCTTCGTAGATGCATCACTATAGATATCAAACCCTTCACCACTACAGGGTACTGTAAGAAAATTGGAATTTTCTAGCCTTCTCTTTACTTCTTTGAAATTTTCCCCATATTCATATAACCAATGGAACTTGGATCCCTTATGAGTTAACATGGTGATAAGACAAGAAAGTGGTGAGAAATATTTCATGAATCATTTATAATATATATAAAAATTAATAAAACTATGGATCTATGTTATAGATATTATTCATAAAAAAACATCAATAAATCCCATCTCTATGGGATCCAATGATATACATTCACATGATATTATATGACTCAAAAACGAAACTTGCTTTTTAAAAAATTTAATCATGGTAAAGTTTTTCTTCAAATTCTCCCTTTTTTGGGTATTTACAAAAATCTTGAAATCATCATTATTCCATTCATTTATCTTTGAATATATAAGAATATAGTATATAAAGGATACTGAAATGGATCTTGGAAATCTCAACACATTATATTCATTAAATGAATGTAGTTACTGGGGGAATTAGTTAGAACAAATGGAATCACTATAAATTATGATAATGATTAATTCATATATAATTATGTCATTGTTATTTATTCTCTTTTAGTTATCGAATAATAGTATCTAGATCAATGGAGATCATTGAAGAATAATAAAATATTTATAATTGAATGAACAAATATTCACTACAATACATAAGATACATTTTCTTGATTGTGATCTTGTTAAGTATACTAGAATGAATATATATGCCCATGATCCATATTTTTTCATAACAAACAGAATATGTGCACCCAAAGGCTATTTTATTAGAAAAATGAATCAATTGAGAAGATTATACTAGATCTGTTTCCTTAATTCATTCAACACTATCAATGCAATTCTGAATATGTTATTTGGAATATGTGTAGCTCTATGTATTAGTTCTATTGAGACATGAGAATCATGATTTAGAGTAATACTAAGAACCTATTAAATAAATACATCAGAAAAGTATTAACAAATTAGAATATCTTTGATGTTGAGTTTCTCCTCAACAATATGCGATAGACATACCATTTTAGTAGGAATTAAGAACCATAAAGTGTATAAAATTTTGATTCAATGTTTATAATTACCACCACACTAATATAATATCATTGGATGGATTATAATATAAAATGTTACATTCCTTCCTTTAAAATGGTTTCAATATTTGTGTAACAAAAGACAATTCATTATTAAGATGACATCAAATTCAACTAAAGGTATAATAATAATATATGCATGATATAAATTCACACATGTTTCAATAGGATACGAATAAAATAAATGAGATGAGAAATTACACCATTTGGTGATTTCACTATAAATTTATCATCTAACCGTTGTGGTGGTATTGTGATTCCATTAGAATATTTTTGGATATAAAAGGGTGGGTAGGTCCAAAATCAAATAGGATATTATCACTTATATATTGGATGGTATGTTTACCTTCCCCACATATTTATCATTCCCCATATCCATAATAGTTTTCACATGATATTTACATTTTTATTTATGATTAAGAGGTTGTAGAAAACAGTAATTATCATTAACCATTTTATTTGAGTACAAGTTAGCATAATTCATATACACCATGTGTTTGAAACATTGGAGTGTGGGTGGTGCATTCTATATTAATTTTTCAATATTAATATCTTACTTCTTCTGGTCACATTTGAATTTAATTGTTCGATGAAGTTCCATTTAAAACATAAGTACTTTATAGGCCCCCTTAAGAAAATTTATTCCATATATCCTTCCACAAATTGATAATAATCGAAGGTGCATCTGGTTTCCTCCATGGTTTTTGTTATTTGAATTTTATTTCAATTGTATATTTATATTCTTATCAAAACCCTTAAAATTTTTGTTAACTTGAAAATATATTTCTACCATTCTATAAAATTAAATTGTTTATTTCTAAATATTAAGGTGTCTTAAGGATAAAACCCTTCAATACTTAGTTTTAATCCATTGAAGTATTAATCAGTCTTATTATTAGTTAAATGATGATAACTAATTGGTACCAAACAAGAAATTTAAATATTTTTTCACATGTATTAGTTTAATCATAATCTTTCTACCTAAAGGCAATTATATTATCCATCTTAATAAAAACAATATGAGTGAAGTACATATTAAAAAAGGTATTTCAAAACTAATCCCTTTCCATGCTATCAATTCCTTCTTGTCTTCTCAGGTAATTGATCTTATTATAGAATTGTTATGATTTTCCATCTATAATATAGACATCCAAAATTTTATTTCAGGATATCAACACTAGATAATGTAAAATATCATTTCAATGGAAGTAAATAATTCTATTGAAACTAGTGGATCGACATAACAAATTTAAAAACTTTGATATTTGATCACGAAGGACTGAACACAAAATTTATCATTACTTTTCACTTTTTTATATATATTATAATTCTTGGTTTGATAAATTCCATAATAATAAGAACAATATTTTTCATTACAGATCCTATGACATTAGGTTTCTTGGGAGAATAATCATTATATTGTTAGTAAAGTTTAGTATTAACCTGATTCCTTCAAGTTCCATTAATTTAATAAAACAAGGACCCTTATTGTGAGAAATAATAATCATAGTGGGAGATAATTAAATCATTTAAAATAATTAATAGGATGTCTAAATCATGAAACGTTCTTATCAAACCATGAAACTCAAGGTTTTACATAAGTCATCAGAAATCATCATCTATAAAAATATTTACTTAATTTTCATAAATAAAATGTAAATTTACCCATAATATCCCATAATTGATCAAAACCATGTGCATAGTATGTGAACACCCACTTCAAACTAGAATGAAGGTGTAGATATACTCGACCATCACTTTCAATGTTATTGATCTTAGATGCATCCATCCTAAAACCACGCCCCAGTGTATTATCCAAGAATGGATATATTTCAATGAATACCGAACTAATTTCATTATTGTAGTCTATAAAATTATCTTATATTCATATTTATAATCTATTATAATATGTATAGATAGAAAAATGAGTTATACTACTCATAATGAAGTTGTCAATACATAAACATGAATACAGTGTTGAATTTTTTATGGATAAAATTTATGAAAGTTACATAATAATATTTTACATATACATTATGATGTCATATATTACATATAAGGTTGTAAAATATACCCTTATTACCATCCATGATAATTATAAATATAAAATGAATCACATAGCTATGTGGTTATGGTAATCCACACGTACACAAAAGTGATGTTATCATTTTTCCAAATATGGGAACAAAATAAGATATATATGATATTATAAATACATAAGAATAATAATAATATAAATAAAATATGTAAACAAAAACCAAATATAATAACCATTCATGAAACATGGTGATAGAAAACTAATTGTATCACTAGATGAGGTAGTGGTCCACATATACACACTTGGGATAATTCAACATTCCATTTGAGGGAAACAAGGATGGATAATGATGGTTTTAGAAAAAAATTTCAATTTTGACACATTTAAGGAAGTAAATTTATTATTTTATGATGGTTAAAATATATTAAGAGGGTCATCAATAAGAAATAAATTTAATGAGTTTAGGTAAGAAGGTTTTCATTTCTGTAGTATACCACCTTTAGTCCCTTTCTTATGGCCTCATAAAATAGTATTTTATGAAAAACATCACATGTAATTTATGAATATTGTATTTTATAATATATTTATATATAGTCATGTAATGATAGATGATACCAAGTGGTACTAATAATTGATATAATTGGTGTCCTTTTATAATAATATGAAATTATACAATAGATTTTTCCTGAAACATTTTTGTATAAATAATATCATTATCATGTATAATGATTCCAATTATTCATGAATTAAAAATGAAATAAAATATAGTATAAATATAATCAATAAATAATATTTATACTGGTTTTGGTTTCATTTTAAACTTGTAATTTTTTATTAAACCATTCATTAACCATTTTAATCCTTAACCACGGTAATAACAATTACAATCGTAAAGAGTTATAATTATACATGTAAGATAAAAGATGGAATGTAAATATACTAGGAATGAAATTTTATACCATATTATACTATCCTTCTCCGCATTACAAATTTTAATAATTTTTTTCTAATTTAATGAAATATTATTTTTCATAAAATATCATAAATATCATTTTTAACATTATTCATTTAATTGCACATTAATGTCATCTAGATAGTAATTTAATTTGAATATAAACCTCTAAAGTACATATAATATATTATATTAATATATAAAATTCAGGTGGAACTATAAAACTCAAAAAATATATTATATTATTCGTTTTTAAAGGCAATTACATTATTTTTCTACTTCTTACACATTCACTGTTTTGATATTGTGTAAAAATTTACAGTAGTTTTTTCAACAATATAAATTAAGAATAAAGTGTAAACATTGAAAAATAAATTAAAATTTTAGATAAAAATTTATTATTGATTTTATAATTTTTTAATCAACTTGTAAAACATTAAATATATTTAATTCAATAGCATGGCATTTTGGAATTTTTGATACATAAATAATATAAATTACATTTTGAAGGAGAAATGGAAAAATAATTTCATATATTAGAAATAATTATTCTTATGGTAGAATATATATTGTTAAATAAAATAAAGGAATGTTTTTTGGTTGATTTGGAGGCCTTATCTCATGTAATTTATCCTATTTAACCCATTTCTCCCTTTCCTTAATGAAAAAATTTACATTTTTATTTGTAATAATGAAAAATAAAAGGTTTATATTTACAAAATTTGAACATAATTCTTCCATATATTGTATCTATTTTTCAATATTTTATCTCTATATGTAGTGGATTTTAGTTCTAATATGAATGCATAAAACCCAATGAAAAATACTTTTCAGAAAAACATGTGATTTTGCATAAAAATTAACTTATATAAAAATCATCAATATTTCTGATTCAAATGGAATTAATTAGATTATTTTAAATAAAATTTAATAAATATATCATTGGGAAAAAATATCATTATTCTTTTACGTTACATTATTTAACAAAAATAAATTCTCTCATTTAGATGATCTTTATTTTTCAGTATTCACTAAAAAATCTGTCATTTCAGAAATAACAAAAAATTTCACCCAATGTAGATTTTTATATGATGATTTCAAAAAAGATGATGATTTTTTGAAACTCAATTTAAACAATTTGGTGAAATTGATTTTATTATTTACTCACAAAATGTTTTAAAACCCATTTTTTAGGAAAATGAATTATTAAAGCATAAAAAGTTTTTCTTAAAATATTGAACTTATTTATCAATTTATTTTCTTTATCTATGACTTTGGTAAATATTTCTTTTCATAATTTCATTTTTCATATTCACTACACCAATTTGAAGGAAATGTAAAAAAACATAATATATTATTATTCATTTACATTAATGTTGTAGGTATGACATGTTATCGAAGAAAAAAAATATTTTAAGATAAATATTCCATAAATTCATGGGGAGACACACTCTAAGAAGGATAATGTTGTTCTCAACAACCAAACACCCACAATTCTCACAATTTTTTGTTTAAAAATCGATAGTGAGTCTTTCATATTAATTTATTAGCTGAAGGAACATAATAATATGATAAACTTATAAGGATTCGCATGCCACATAAAATTATAATATTATTATTTTACTCCATGATGAGTAGAAATTCATACAATGATAAATATTATTTAATATATGATAAATAAATATTAATTATTATTCTAATAACTGGGTCTGATCAAATTCATGGAAAATTTATAATTTTTTTGTAAATATTATAAATGTATATTATATTCATGGTATGATGAATAAATTTTTTTTAGATCCATGATATTTAATAAAATATTTATAAATAAATAATTATTTACTACCTTGCATATAATAAGAGATAAATATTATATTTACATTATATCAAATAAAATATATATTCTGATACCCACATAAAAAATAATTTATTAATGAATAAATTAGTAATTATTACCTTTAAAATGATGACATAAATAAAATTGATATATTCACACAATTAATGATTGACCTTGTGAAAAAAATATTCATTTAATAATTGTTGTAATTTAATAATACACTATAAATATTACTTCTCATTATAAGGAATAAAAATTATTTTGACTATTAAATATAAATATATATAATATTTATCTAGGATCAAAGGAAACACATTATGGGTGATCCTGTATGCCTCTACATTACTAGAATTAGGGTGACTTACCAAAATTCGAATATAACTATATAGGAATCGGTAAATACACCCCTAAAATAAGAGTATACTTCATAATGATAAAAGGCACAAAAGAATTATCACTAAGTAATATAATTCCTTTGTCATGATTTGTCATTAAGTAGGTTTCATACCCATCTCACCAAACTATTTTCTTTGATATTCATTCTTTTATTGTCAGAAATAAAATCTATCTTTCTATATAAACCTTGAATTTGTTGTGAATGTTCCATTTCCGTAGATGTCTTATCATATAAACATCCATAAATATAGAAGGCATAAATCATTCCTCATCTTATTTAATAATAACACATCATTTTTTATGCACCCAATGTACCAACTATGTAATGAATTACCACATCATTGTTTTTTTTGAAATATGCCAAACTGTGTAGGTGATGACATGTCTTAATAAATCCTCATATGCCAACGATATCTTTCAGATAAAAATCTACACGTTTTTGCCCTTAATATATAATTACATTTTTCTATAGATCTATATTTTAAAATATCGCCTTGTCATATCATTTTCTCATCATAGTGGGGAACTCCTATGTCCTTTTCAATATAAAAGATTCTCCATGACATTATCAGATTAATGTTACGAAGAAAAATGTAAATATGATATATAGAATTAGTATATAAATCCATGAACATATATAATAAATCCAATGTTTAATTTTATTGGTTTGGGGGAACCTATTCAAATAGTATGTCACTTACACCAAATCCAACTACTAATGACAAGTTAGTTCCTATATATAAAACATGATTCAACTTATTATCAATAGAGCTTCTAAGGCTACCAATTTTCACCGACTAGGGATAGTAAATACACATGAATGTGGGTCCAATATACTTACTATGACATCAGTACCTTTATGATAACCCTTATATTGTGATATTACAGAGTATATAACTCTTTTGCAATGTCAGAAAACAAAAATTGTGTTTTAGTCAATGAAAAATATTATCATATCAATGATAAGATTTTTAGTTCTCGTATATCCCAAAATAAGAATAGTTTTTCTCTAAATTGCATCTTATTCCACATTAGTATCCAAATTAAACTCTATTATTATATATATATATAAACCAATGGTTGTAATAATATTTATTGAATATTAAATTTTCTTACTACTATAATCATTCAATTGGAATTAATTTAATAATAGTGATCAATTCCCATGATCAGTAATAATCCCACTTCTCCAGAATCCTAGAGCCAATCTAGTTTTACTTTGTTAAGCATAGTAAGATAATCATGAGTGTAATATAGTGAAATTATATTGTATCATTTTGATATTCCCATACTATTCATAAAACATCAGTAATAATAAAAAAACACTATATATCATAACATATAATATGAATTATAATCACTTAGGATTGTGATGTTCTTTGAATCTTAATAATCTCATCATGTTCTTTTAAATGTTCTAATGAAATGATTATATATTAATAAAAATTAAATCTTTAATTTTTTAACCTTTTATTTTTAAATACATTGATAATATATTTATGATGAAAAAATTTATATAGAAACATAGATCTATTTTTATAGATCTTATTCCATAGGAGATGGTTAATACATTAAGTAATTATTAGATAAATTCATTACATAGTCTTAACAAACTCTTAAGACATACAATTAATTTTCTCTATCTTTGCAACATATTTATCATGAAAATATATAGCACACCCAAAAACCTATTAGAGACAAATTTGAGTGATTTAATTCCAAATTAATATTAAAAAACACTCAACTCAATTCATCCATAAAAGAATTTATATAATGTCCATATATTATTGTAATACATTGATACCAAAGTACATTTTGAGTTATCTATTATAGACATATATCATTAGGTATTTTTTCGAATCATTATATAATGAAATAATTCATAAGTTTTACTCTAAATATGGTGTCTATGGTAATCAATATCAGAATATGACAATCCCAACAATGTTCATTTTTTAGTTAAATCGATACGGGTTTTATTCATGATGATTGGTTGATTGGTTTTTCCATAGACTATACATTTAAATAATCAATCATGTTTTGTTGTTATCATATTTTAACATTCATGACATGTTTTTTTGAACACTCCCATGATGTATCTAGTATAAGGCCCCAACCTTAAGCCTTACTTATTCTTGAGTTATTACAAGATTACACATTGAGGATCTTTTCGGGTTTAGTGTTTTAGAGAATTAGATCATAAAACTTGCATTACATTCCACATATAAACATAGTGGTTACATAAATATATTATTCTTCTTTCCCATAAATGGAAACATATTTAATATAAAACATGGATTCTTTCTTGACACTTCCTTGACACTATCATCATATCATGTACCTTTCCCTTGAACTGTGAAAAACATTTCAAAAAAACATGGGATGAGCATAAAAATCTCAGTAAGGGATATAAAAATATGGAAAGGAAACATGGGTACATATATACATAAGAATGAAATCATACATCACCCATAAAACATAAGCACTTTAACATACCTCATCAAATCATGAATAAATCATAGAAATCATAAGACCTAAAGGTAACTTGAGGCATTCATAACATTCTTACGTAGGGAGTAACCCTCTTGGTTACATTTGGAATACCCATCACAGTATATTCCCTAAATATCTTCGGATAAAACTTAACGTTACACTCCTTTGCGTTACCCAATGAATTGGAGAGCTATATCGGGATCACCCACCCTTAGTTTATCACGGATCCACCCGTCTTCATAATAATGCCCAAGAACCTCAACATAATTGTATCACATAAAACATGCATAAAGGAAACATAACATTTCCACCTTTAAATACACAAGATATCAATACAAAACATTGATATAAAAACATTATGAAAACCATTTTCAGTACCAAAATAAAAGAAAATTAAAAGATGGTATTTATTTTTCTTTTAAAAAGAAGGTATGGCTTGTAGAGGAAGCCGAAACTCAAATAACGGTCATGGCAGCGGAGAAGTCGTTGTCACCGCATATGTACGACAAAAACATTCCCTTTTGTCATTTAGTAAAATGTTTCGTATAAAAAAGATTCCTTTTGGATAGAAGTAAAAGTCAAAGGGGTTTATACACCGTATAAATGAAGGTTGTGTATAAAACAAAATATGCCTCAATGAAAGGAGATTGAGACAAAGTCCCATACCTCGGGACCGACTTGACTCAGTCGTTATTTAATCTCCTGAATAATAAACTTGAGTTAATTGATACTTGTTTAAGAACCTTTTTCAAGTTCATTATTACTTTTATATCACTTATTCCCATTTCATGAACACTATGTAATTATTTAAGTTAATAACGGTCGTTTTAACGATCATTGTAACTTGAGTCAAAAATAATCCCTTTATAATTACAAGTTTTTCATGTATCCATTATATCAAGAATGGTATTCATGATGTAGATATCATATATTTCATATGTATCTAGTACATTCACGCATTTATAATATTACATAATCATTTAGAGGTAAGAAATGAAATGCACCGTTCATGGAGACGGTAAGCCGTACGTACGCATGAACGCTACTTTCATTTCTATTTCATATTTTATATAATGGAATGATAATGATATAAAGTTATATTATAATTCCAGTATAATATCATATATAATATCATAGTTCCATCCTTTATACGTCCCACATATGGTATTTAACGAATCAAATCACTTTGAGGGGGCGGTAGTCCGCACTTCCTTAAATGAAGATATCACGTTTACCCATAATGGAAACAATAAAGGTATGCCCAAAATGAAAAATACAGAAGCTTAAGGAAAACATAAACATATTATATATCATATATAAATATAGTGACATCTTAATGGAAACCTTTGAAGGTGTTAAAAAGAATGTTGAAAAATCATCGTTTCGGGAGGCATAAATTCACCATCCACGGAAACAGTATGTCCTTTAACCATTAGATGTAGGTGTGTGTAAGTGTAGCTCGAATACTTATTATAAAAACATACTAGTATATTGAATATACTGGAGTTGTTTCAAAATAAATGAATAAAAATAGTTTAGGGGGTTGGAGAAGCAAAATAAAACAAAAGGACTCAAGTGAAGACATTACCTTAAAATCGGGTAACTCCCTTTGGTTTGAGCTCAAAGGCTTCCTTGGGAAGACTTCTTCCCAAAGTGAGGCTTCAAAGAGTAAAAGAGGGATGTGGAGAGCCAAAATGGTCAGGGGTTGGCCGAGCCAAAGGCTTTGGGAGTGTGGGTAAGGAGGTGGAGGTGGGGGCCTTTTATAAGAGGAGAGGAGGGGCACACTTGGAATGTAAAGAAAAATCACATTATTTTAAAATGGTATTCGGATTTAAGAGGTCCCACATGGATGTGTTTCTAGGATAAGGTGATAAGGGTTCGAACTCCACCCATCCAATAGGTTTTTTCCATGTGTAGGTCTTAGATTTTACATTATCATTCCATTTTACTTAAATCGTTAAATAATGAGGTCATCACTGCATCATCATAATGTCATAAATAATTTAATTTATTTAAAGTATAAAAATTATAAAACAAATACTATAATGTAGGAAATTTTTTTAACTTTCCAATGAATATTTATAATCAAACATATGAATTGTATAACCCCATGTAAAAATTGTAATAGTAAAATAACTTATGTTTGTGTCATTTTTACTTTTATATTAAATAAAAAGTTATTTATGTCATTTCCCAACCTAAGTGGCTCCATGGGGTCCCCAAGTTTGGCACAAGGCATCCCATGGCAGGCCATGAGACAACCAGTAGATTTAGGACACATTTTGTGGTGTTTTTGTATTATTATGATATCATTTTATTATCTTTAACTACCTAATTACTCATTAATCAAGATAATTAAAGATAATTACCATCGTTACAATTCATAATGTCCAAAAACAAAAGAGTCTTGATTAAATAATTTGGACCATCTGATTACAAATATGTAATCCATTTTACAATATTCCAAACAGATAAATTTCAATAATTGATTTAAAAATAATTCCCGTTGTCAAAACAAATAGTGTGTTTTTTTGAAACAATATCTATGAAATTTTTGGCATTATTTTATGACCAATTTCAAAGTGAAATTATTTCTAATGACCACCATTGGATTAAATGGTAAACATATATTAATATTACACTTTAATACCCATTAAAAATATAATCTAACCATATAATTAAATTAAATGAAAAAGAAGTTTTGATGTAAAATGCAGTATTTTTTACTCTTCATTAAAAAATGAACATTGTCAGAAAAATCTCAAAAATTTATCCAATGTAAATTTAAATGTCCCAATCATAATGAATATGTTTATTTTGACAAATATAGATTATAAAATTTTCAAAAGTTTGATTTAAAAAGGGTTTGCCATCAAAAGGAAGTAAAACAATCTTTGAAGAATATTAGTGTATTCCATGCTTAAGATTGGATTTATTTTCATTTTAAGCCTCTAAAACACTATCTTAATCATTAATAGACATAGATAAAAATATCTATTATTAATTACTTACATGGGATGTTACATCCTTACCCCCTTTAGAAAATTGCATCCCCGCAATTTATTTACTTATCAAATAAATGGGGGTACTTATCCCTCATTGCATTTTCAGATTCCCATGTTGCCTCTTCCATCATGTGGTTTCTTCACAAAACCTTTACCTGATTAATCACCTTATTCCGTAGCACTTGCTCCCTGTGGTAAAGAATCTGGACTGGTTGTTCCTCATAAGATGGGTTCTCTTCCAGCTGAACTACCTCTGGACTCAAAACATGAGATGGATCTGTCATGTACTTTCTCGGCATCGAAACATGAAAAAAATTGTGTAACTGAGATAAACTCGAAGGTAATGCCACCCGGTATGCAACTGATCCAACTCTCTTCAGAATTTCATATGGTCCAATGAACCTTGGACTCAACTTTCCTTTCTTACCAAACCACATTACACTTTTCCATGGTGAGACTTTGAGAAAAACATGATCACCTACCTCAAAAGATAGATCCTTCCTCCTACTGTCCGCATAACTCTTATGCCTACTCTGAGCTGTTCTCATGTGTTTCTGTATCAGCTGAACTTTTTCTGCCAACTCTTCTACCAATTCTGGTCCCATTAACATCCTTTCACCCACTTCATCCCAGAAAGCTGGAGTTCGACACTGCTTCCCATATGACGCCTCAAATGGTGCCATATATATACTGGAATGAAAACTGTTATTATATGAAAATTCAACCAAAGAAAGATGTTGGTCCCAACTTCCCTGATAATCCATCGAACAAGCTCGTAGCATATCCTCCAAGGTCTGAATTGTTTGTTCCGACTGCCCATCTAATTGAGGATGAAAAGCTGTACAAAAATTTAATTCAGTACCCAAGGACTTCTGAAAGACTTTCCAAAAGTTAGAAGTGAACCTAGGATCACGGTCAGATACAATGGAGAGTGGAACTCCATGTAACCTGACTATCTCGTTAAGATACAAACGGGAAAGTTGATCTAGGGAAAAATTATCTCGTATAGCAAGGAAATGAGCAGACTTGGTCAAGCGATCAACAACAACCCATATTGCATTATTACCTCGAGGGGTCTTCAGCAATCCCACAACAAAGTCCATGGATATATTATCCCATTTCCACTCTGGCACTGGTAAAGGCTGAATCATCCCTTTCGGTAACTGCCGCTCTGCTTTAACCTGCTGACAAGTCAAACACTTCACAATAAAATCAGCAATATCTCTTTTCATTCCATACCACCAGTAATACTCCCGTATATCTCTTTACATCTTAGTACTGCTAGGATGAACTGAAAACGGAGAACTATGAGCTTCACATAACAACTCTCTCTTCAACTGTGAATCACAAGGCACACACAATCTCTTCCCAAATCTCAAAACGCAATCATTATCAATGTTGAATTCAAGTGACTTACCTTTCTGAACCAGCTCTACCTTTTTCTGCAACTCACTGTCTTGATTCTGTGCTTGCTTGATTCTGTCTGATAGAGAAGATTTCACTGATACCTGAAACAAAACAGAAGAACTTCCTGCACCAACAACTTCTATGCCAAAGTTCATCAAATCTTTAACCAAAGGATCACGTTCCAAATGCAACATTGTTAATGAAGCATTAATTTTTCGACTCAAAGCATCATCCACTTTATTTTGTTTTCCTGGATGGTAATGAATTGTACAATCATAATCCTTGATTAATTCTAGCCATCTCCTTTGTCTCATGTTCAATTATTTTTGAGTGAATATATACTTTAAACTTTTGTGATCAGTATATATTTCACACTTTACTCCATACAAATGATGCCACCAAAATTTTAAAGTGAAAACAACAACAGCTAATTCCAAATCATGTGTAGGGTAATTTACCTCATGAGTTTTCAACTGTCGTGAAGCATAAGCAATTACCTGATCACTCTGCATTAGGACGCAACCAAGTCCTTTCAGTGAAGCATCACTGTATATAACAAACTAACCATTTCTGGAAGGTAGTGCCAAAACTGGAGCATTCACCAATATTCTTTTCAATTCCTGAAAACAATCATCACATTCTTTTGTCCAGATAAACATAACACCCTTCCGAGTTAGCTTTGTCATTAGACAAGATAACCATGACAAATTTCTAACAAACCTTCGATAATAGCCTGCCAAACCAAGGAAGCTACGAATCTCAGTTACATTTGTGGGTCTTGGACATTCTTCAACAACCTTTGTTTTTGCAGGATCAACAGTTATCCCATCTTTAGAAACAATGTGACCAAGGAAAGAAATTTGTTGAAACCAAAACTCACACTTGCTGAATTTTACATATAGTTTATTTTCTTTCAGGGTTTGCAAAATGACCATTAAATGTCTTTCATGCTCTTCTTTAATTTTAGAAAACACCAAAACATCATCAATGAAAACCACCAAAAACTTATCCAAGAACTCATGGAAAATTATATTCATTAAGTCCATGAATACAGAAGGTGCATTGGTTATCCCAAAAGGCATTACTACAAATTCATAATGGCCATATCTTGTACGGAACGTAGTCTTCGGAACATATGCTTCCTTTACCTTCAGCTGATGGTACCCCGATCTCATGTAAATCTTTGAAAAATACTAAGCTCCCTGGAGCTGATCAAACAAATCATCTATATGAGGCAAAGGATATTTGTTCTTAACAGTGATGTTATTCAAGGATCTATAGTCAATGCAAAGTCTCATTGAACCATCTTTCTTTTTAACAAATAAAACAGGAGAACCCCATGGTGATATGCTAGGTCAAATGAAACCTTTCTCTAATAAATCTTGCAATTTCTCCTTCAACTCTAAAAGTTAATTTGAGCCATTCGATAAGGGGTTTTTGAAATTGGATTAGTATCAGGAACTAAGTCAACAGTAAACTCAACTTCCCGATCTGGTATTATTCCAGGAAACTCATCAGGAAAAACATCAAGATACTCATTTACCACTGGCACATCATTAATCTGAACAGTTCCTTTATTTTCAACGATGTGTGCAAGGTAACATTCATTTCCATATTTTACAAGTTTCTTGGCCTCTTGATAAGTTATCAACAACAAGGGTTCATTCTTGTACACAAACTGAAAGTCTTTCTGAAAAGAAACTTCTTTAGCTCTACAGTCAATCTTAGCATTATAAATAGAGAGACAATCCATACCCAGGATAACATCAAACTCTACTAGAGGTAGAACAATAAGGTTTGCAAGTAGGTTCTTTCCACAAATAAGGATAGGAAGATTCTTATAAATTCTCTTTAAATCAACATTTCTACCAGGTGTTTTTACCAAAAGTTCAGGAGTCATTTCTTGAGATGGTATTCCCATTTTACTAGAAAAGGTTTTAGAGATGAAAGAATTTGTAGACCCCGAATCAAACAACACAATGGTATAATCTGAAAAAACAAACAAAGTACCTGATACAACTTCATTTGATGGCCCGACATCTGCTGAAGTAGTTGCAAAGGATTTCACCACCCCTTTCTGCTTGTAGTCTAACTGCTTCCTATCACCCAAGCTCTTTTTCGGACACTCGTTTCCATAGTGACCCATCTCATTTCACTTATAACATTTCACTAACTGTAAATAAAATTTGGTCTTACCATCACCCTGATCTTTTCCAGTGCAATCACGAGCCTTATGTCTCATCTTACCACATCAGTAGCACGTTATAGAATTCAGAAGACGTTCCCCAGCATGACGTTTTCCACATTTATCACAAACTGGAAACTTAGTTTTCTTACCGTCAGACTTTTTTGAAGAATTCTTACCTTTCTCCTGCCACCATGGTCTCTTCTTCTGTTGGTTGATACAGAACACTTGATCATTGACAAACTCCATTTCCACCTTCTCAGCACATCGAACAAGCTTTTCATAACTTTTAAACTCACAAAAAGATAATGACCTTCGATATTTTGGCTTTAATCCTGAGTAAAAATGATTGATTTTACTATCAAGGTCTCGGATAAAATTTGGAGCATACCTTGCCAATCGAGTGAACCTTTCTTCATAGGTAGCCACTGAGCCTTCCTCTTGCCTCAATTACAAGAATGGGTTTTCCATCATAAGTCGAATAGCCTTAGGAAAATACTTTTCAAGAAACATACCTTTGAATTCATCCTAGTCGAGAGCATCAATCTCATCAGCGTCCCTGATATTTTTAACCATCGACCACCACTGATCTGCTTCACCCTCCAAATGATAAATAGCAAGACTATCCTTTTGATTGTCTGAACACCCCATGACATCAAAAATATTCTCCACTGCTTTAAAATATCCTTCAGCTAGAACATGGTCAGATGATCCTCTGAATGATGGGGGATGTTGCCTCATGAAATGTTCCACCACTGACATGTTCCTCTACGGTTGATCTGGCTGATCTCGTGCATGGATGCCACCACCATTTATCGCTTGAGTCAACTGTGCCATTACTGCAACAAACTGTTCAGTTCCAATTCCGACCAACTCAGGATGCTGATTCAGAAGGTTATTTCCTTCTGCATGCCTTCCTAGAACTGCTTCCCTGTTTCCTCTGCGGAAAACCATTCTGAACAAACATGTCTTAGATGATGCATCATGGTAATATTCAAATACGATATCACTTCAATTTGACCATAAAAAAAATATTTTTGGATAATCATTTAAAAGAATTCTAACTCATAATGTTATCTAAACCGAACTTTGATACCAAATATAAGGCCCCAGCCTTAAACCTTACTTATTCTTGAGTTATTACAAGATTACACATTGATTATCTTTTCGGGTTTAGAGTTTTAGAGAATTAGATCATAAAACATACATTACATTCCACATATAAACATAGTGGTTACATAAAGATAGTATTATTCATTCCCATCAATGGAAACATATTTAAAATAAAACATGGATTCTTTCTTGAAACTTCCTTGACACTATCCTCATATCATGTACCTTTCCCTTGACCTGTGAAAAACATTTCAAAAAAATTGGGGATGAGTATAAAAAGCTCAGTAAGGGATATAAAAATATGGAAAGGAAACATGGTTACATATATACATAAGAATGAAATCATACTTTACCCCTAAAACATAAGCACTTTAACATACCTCATCAAATCATGAATAAATCATAGAAATCATAAGACATAAAGGTAACTTGAGGCATTCATAACATTATTACGTAGGGAGTAACCCTCTTGGTTATGTCTGGAATACCCATCATAGTATATTCCATAAATCTCTTTGGAGAAACCTTAATGTTACACTCCATCGCGTTACCCAATGCATTGGAGAGCTATATCGGGCTCACCCGCCCTTAGTTTATCACGGAACCACCCGTCTTCATAATAATGCCCAAGAACCTCAACATAATCGTATCACATAAAACATGCATAAAGGAAACATAAAATTTCCACCTTTAAATCACAAGATATCAATACAACACATTGATATAAAAACATTATGAAAACCATTTTCAATACCAAAATAAAATAAAATTAAAACATGGTATTTATTTTTCTTTTAAAAAGAAGGTATGGCTTGTAGAGGAAGCCGAAACTCAAATAACGGTCACGACGGCGGAGAAGTCATTGTCGCCGCATACGTACGACAAAAACATTCCCTTTTGTCGTTTAGTAAAACGATTCGTATAAAAAAGATTCCTTTTAGATATATATAAAAGTCAAAGGGGTTTATACACCGTATAAGAGAAGGTTGTGTATAAAACAAAATATGCCTCAGTGAAAGGAGATTGAGACGAAGTCCCATACCTCGGGTCTGACTTGACTCGGTTGTTATTTAATATCCTGAATAATAAACTTGAGTTAATTTATACTTGTTGAAGAACCTTTTTCAAGTTAATTATTCCTTTTATATCACTTATTTCCATGTCATGAACACTATGTAATTATTTAAGTTAATAACGGTCGTTTTAACGATCATTGGTACTTGAGTCAAAAATAAGCCCTTTATAATTTCAAGTTGTTCATATATCTATTATATCCAGAATGGTATTCATGATGTAGATATCATATATGTCATATGTATCCAGTACATGCATGCATTTATAATATTACATAATCATTTAGAGGTAATAAATGAAATACACCGTTCATGGAGACGGTAAGCCGTACTTACACATGAACGCTACTTTCATTTCTATTTCATATTTTATAGAATGGAATCATAATGATATAAAGGTATATTATAATTCTAGTATAATATCATATATAATATCATAGTTCCATCCTTTATACGTCCCACATATGGTATTTAATGAATCAAATCACATTAAGGGGGCGGTAGTCCGCACTTCCTTAAATGAAGATATCACATTTACCCATAATGGAAACCATAAAGGTATGCCCAAAATGAAAAATACAGAAGCATAAGGAAAACATAAACATATTATATATCATATATAAATATAGTGACATCTTAATGGCCACCTTTGAAGGTGTTAAAAGAATGTTGAACAATCATCGTTTCGGGAGGCAGAAATTCACCATCCACGGAAACCGTATGTCCTTTAACCATTACATGTAGGTGTGTGTAAGTGTAGCTCGAATCCTTCTTCTAAAAACATCCTAGTATATTTAAGATACTGGAGTTGTTAAAAAATAAATGAATAAAAAGAGTTTAGGGGGGTGGAGAAGCAAAATAAAACAAAAGGACTCAAGTGAAGACATTACCTTAAAATCGAGTAACTCCCTTTGGTTTGAGCTCAAAGGCTTCCTTGGGAAGACTTCTGCCAAAAGTCAGGATTCAAGGAGTAAGAGAGGGATGTGGAGAGACAAAATGGGCAGTGGTTGGCCGAGCCAAATGTAACAGCCCGAGATTTTATGAAAAATATTCTTTTTTATTTCACTAATGTCTTGTGTTGTACGCTACACCAAAAGGAGCTTGCACAACACGCATCCTTGACTTGCCTTGCATTACACGCAATCGCAAACTTCCTCGATAGCGTTTGTGGTACGTAATACTGAGTTTCACGAAACAATGATATGCTATTAAAATATTATTAAAACTAGCCGTTATGAATAGTAATAACCACTTTTTAAATTTTAGAAATTTTAACTCTCAAAATGGACTTCATTTTTGGATTCGGAGTATCGAATTTAGCCTAAGGTGAAATTTTGGTACTTTTCGGATAACTTTCATATTTTGATGAATAGTGGAAATTACTAAATTTTAATTAAAAACATCTTTTTCAATCGAAATAATTAATAGTTATAAATTATTAATTTGAGTGGTTTTAAAGTATATTTAGAATATATTTTTACAATTTAACACAATGTTGGTCATTGGTTGTAATTTCACATTTAAACCAAACATAATCAAGTGTCAATCTTTTGATAGATATTGTTTCATAAAAACACGCTATTTGTTTTAACAGCGGGATTTAATTATAAAATTAATTAATGCAACTTCTATGTTATGAATTTGGTAAAATAGACTTCATTTTTGAATTCGTAATATGAAATATAGCTTAGGATGAAATTATGGCATTGTTCTGAAAAACATCAATTTTTGATGAATGGTGAAACTACTAAGTGGTAGTTAACAAACTGATTTTTTTTCATAATACTTAATTTTACCGCTTCTGTGAATGGAATTTTGAAAATCCGAGAGACACGGTTAATATCAAGGACTAAAATGTGGTTCAATGAGATGAAAATAATTTTTGGTGAATAGTAACTCTTTACTTTTTTTTACGGCGGTTAATAGTAAATAGGGTAACTAAGGGTAAATATGATATTGCTATTACCCTAACACATGTCCTAATTCTATTGGATAATTGTAATTCGACCAAAAACAACCTTATTAATATAATATGACCATTTAGGCCCACTTGGATTAGATTAGGACATTTATTATTAATTTATTTAAAGAAGGGTTAAAATAGTTAAAATCAAAGTTTAATAAGTAAATGATTTTTAATATGGGGTTATACATAAGATAAATTCGACTATAAATATTCATTAGAAAGCTAAAAAGATTTCCTACATAATGGTATTTTATTTGTAATTTTTAGACTTTAAATAATTTAAGTTATTTATGACACAATGATGATGCAGTAATTATCTTATTAATGAAATATTGACAAAATTGATGTTATAAACCCCAAAATAGATGTAATTTGAGACTTTTTATGAATTCCACTAATTTTCTAGGTTACTATGATATATTAGTGTTGATTTAATTAACTTGGTTCGAACATATAATTCTGTTATGACTTTCACAAAAATCATATATCAAATAGTGTCAAAATTGACACAAAATAGTTTGTAAATCAAATATTATATTATTAATTGTTATTTTATTCCTAAAAATCTAAGGTTCAGCCAAATGACTTAGATATAGATATATATATTAATAATAAACAATTTGGGGTTCTTTTGGCATTTTATAGTAAGTTTATTAACCATATAGTGAAAGAAAACAAAAAGACACGGTAAAAGTTAAATTATTTAACTTAGAGTTAAATCTAATTGATAAGGTTAAAATTATACCCTAAACTTGTCTAAACCTTATTGGTTGATAGGATTTCGACCCATCCCCACTTTTGCTTCGAAATAAGACCCTTTGGAACCATTATAAACCGATTTTGACTTTAATATAAAATAATATTTTGAGATATTCCTAAGGTGCCCCTCTCCTCCCTTATAAAAGGGCACCTCCTCCCCCTCCTCCTCACACCAATTTGAGCACTCAAGCTCGGCCAACCCCTGCCATTTTCTCTTCTCCACTTCCCTAGAATAATCCTAGAGGTCCTGGTCTTCTTCAAAGACCAATCTTAGTTCCCTAAGTGGAGGATTCAAAGAGGCGTTTCAAAGAAGAGGTTATATCCATCACCGATCTTTTCAATTTCTTTCTTCTTCAACTTCTTCTTCTTTAGTTGTTTCATGATAAAGTAATAACATCAGTATTACTTACATACTGATATGTTATTATAAATATGAAACAACTCTAATTAACTTTCTATCCATCCTACGGAAAAAGGAAATCACCGCGCGTGCGTACGTACGGAATACCGTCTCCACGCCCTGGTGTAATCTATTTTCCGCCATCACCTTAATTGGATGGGTATAAAGGTGTAATGAGTAACTATATATGATTATTATAAATTGATATTGATACTTAAATAGTATACATACACTTCAAAAGAATTCCACGACCATGGGAACGATATCATCGCTCGTGCGTACGTACGGACTACCGTCTCCACGACGCGATGATATTCATTCTCAATGATTAACCATTCATGAATGATTATAAAGTATATATAATAAGTACTAATGAAATATATGACATAATAATGATACTGGATTTATTTATATTTATATGTATGTCATCTACTTAATTCCATTCAATTCAATAAGGAAACGAAAACAGCGTTCATGCGTACGTACGGACTACCGTCTCCATGAACGGTGTATTTCTTTCCATTTACTGATTTATTATATATATGTATATTATGAATATATATATATATATAAATCATGTTTTATATTCTGGAATTAATTAATCATGATCTAAGTAATCATATTAATAATTACAAGTCAAAACACGGACGACAAATGAAACAATTTTACCCAAAACGCTCTTTAACATGGAATTTACAAAAGAACGGGTAATATAATGTCATAAATGAACCATATATGATATAATAACAATGAATATGATTCTGTAATAAGTCAATAACATGATTTAAATCATTATACAGGAGGTTTGGACACTTACAAAGCAAGTCGGACATAAGGTAAGGGAAATATCACAATCTCATTTTTATCCGAGATTGTTTATACTTTGGTATTTACTGGGGTGTATTTTATCATCCACATCCATGTTTCCTCAATATTTAATATTATTTCCATCCACCTACAATTGTTTAAATCCAATTTTACCCTTCGGTGAGTTTTTCTTAAAAGATATGAAAGGAATCTTTTGCCGTTTTTCATACGAGGTACTTTTTGACTTTTCCGACAAAAGTACAAGAAGAATGTTTTTTTAACTTATACAGCACGAACAGATTTTTACGGTTTTATAAAGCCTTATTTTCATGAAGCTTCCTTCAAAATATTTCATGACTATTTTCAATAAAATCTCTTTCTTTTAAAATTGCATGATGTTTTGTGAAAAGAAATTGATTTGGAAGAAGAAAGGATATTTTCCTCAAGAATTCAATTCAAGTGTTTTATAAAAATTATTTTCCATCTAAGATAATAAAGGGTTCTGTTTCTATCCATATTTTTACATTGATTTGACTATGTTGTGATGGAATTATGTTTATGAATTCCTTTATCTTATATGAATTGATTTATGATGTAATGATGTTTCAAGAATCCCATTTTTGTTACATGTGTTATGCGATGATGTATGTTTTATGATTATGTGAAACACATAAGAAAGGATTCATTATAAGATGGGTGGGACCTATATCTCCCTCCAATGCATTGGGTAATGATTTTATATCTCATGAGATAGACATGGCTGGAATGGTAGGTTATACCGGTTCAGTGAAACAGGACTGAAACGAGGGTTACTCGATTCAGAAAGGGACTTTGTCCACTAAGATAGTCTTGGAAATGCGTCTTGACTAACAAGAAAGGATTCTATATGATTATGTGTGAATGCCACAATGTTTCAGGTTTTATGTTATTGTGATTACATTTCACTGCCATGATTTACCCCATGTTATGAAATTATGATCTCTTTTGCAGGTTAAGATTTCCAAAAGTTATGTGCTTATGTATATGATGTGATTGATATTTCTTTTGTTTACCCTTACTAAGCATTTGAGCTCACCCTTTTATGTTTTCTTTTCCCCAGGATATAAAGAAAGGTTTTAGGTATAAAAAAAAGAAGATCTTTATGGGAGATGTTGAAGATCTTTCACCACGATTAGAAGATTATATTCCGAGTTTCCAAAGACACTAAACTATTGCGGTCCTTGTGTGTGTGTTTTTTTTATGTACTAAGTATTCTGCAAATGTAATGTAATGTCCATGTACGCCAAGATACGGGTCTCTACAGTTGGTATCAGAGGAAAGGTTTAGTCAACCTTTGGAAACTAGGATGCGAAAGCGTTAGTGAGATCCCTAGAGATATTTCAAAGGAATGTCTAGGGATGCCCCTAAGGATAAGTATACGTATAGGATATAGTCCTAGAACTATGGTAACGATATTATATTAAACCAAAGATGTTAGATATTTAAGTTACTCCCCCTTTATTATGATTTTTGCATCTAACACTATTCTGTTTGGGTTTTATAAAATGGCTGGAAACAAGATGATTCACAATAATGGAGGATATGATGGACAATGGAATGATATTCTTCATGAGCAACCAAATGAAATGGGATTTGGATGTCCAAACATCATTATTATGCCGAATCAGCAATCTCACAACATGATCAATAAAGTAAAATTTGGTAAGTTTCCTGACTCGACTAATAAGAGAAAGATGGAGTTCCATGATGATCATAGAGGAAAGAAAGTTCAATTTCCCCTATGTAAATCATGTGGGAAGAGGCATCAAGGAGAATGTTTCAAGGGAACTGGAAGATGCTTTGGGTGTGGAAAAGAAGGACACAAAGCAAGAAAGTGCAAAGGAAAAGGGTCGGTTAACACCATGGATGAGGATAATGGTATTGCTACGACATCAAAAATGGTTAAGTGTTTTAAATGTGGAATGTATGGGCATTATGAAAACAAATTCCCTAAGGGAATGACTCATGAAGAGAATCAGTATGGTCATATGGGTAGTATTTATGTGGATGATGATGAAGAGACTACAAATGATATGTGAGATGAAAGAATTTTTGAATCTCGGTCAATGGTTTGAGAATGTAGTGGAATGATTACATGTTTATCATGTGTAATTTTGGAATAAAGAGACATCTATGGATTGTTACACTGTTGTCTTTCCTTGTGTTTTGAAAGTGTATGATTAATGTTACCAGTATCCATGAACGATTATTCAGATATTTTTGGAATGCAGATGATATGCGCATAATGAAGGGATAAGGAGAAAATTAAATGTTTAACAGTATTCATGAGCTCATGATTGATATAAGGACGAAGTGGTATCCTGGTTTGAGTATATAGAATTTTGAGGATTTTGGTATATGGAAAGTGTTAACTTTTAGCTGCATTATTGTTTTCACTAAGGTTCAATGGGTATTCATTCTTAAAGAGAATACATGATTAAGGTATTCCGATGATTGGAATGTGACCGACAAGATATATGGGGGATAAATGATGGTATTCACATGCTTGGTTGATGACATTTCAAGTTATCGTTTTCTTTATACTATGAGCTTGGACCGAAGTATTTTAGATAAGCCTAAATATTGGAATGGATTATGTTAACCATAAGTTAGTATTGTTTATGGATAGAAGTTTTTTTTTCGATATTATTGATGAGATGTTATAGTAATGTAGTTTTAGAAAAAGGACAACCTGCAGGACGGGCGACAGCCCATCGCGTCGGACAAGTCTGTAGGAATCGAACCCACAACCGAAGTGCGACTGGCCTTTATCGCCTACCACTGGCCTATAGGAAGTCCCTGTTTAGTAGAAACTAGTTTTATTATATTGAGGAGTATGATATATGAAGTATAAGCCCATTTTAGGAACCATATATGATTAATCCCACTATAGATCGACTTATGTATATAAATTTTTCTAACCTTTTGAGACAGATGGAATGACCCGTCATTCTATCACATGATCTACTAACACTTCACGAATAATAAATTCAACTTCATTTATTTAAGAGATGAAGTGGAAATTGTTAAAGGCACGAACAACAGTGAGATTGTACCAAAATAAAGTAAGTATTTATTCTAATTCAAATTCATTAACTTTAGGGAAATGATCTTGAAAACCAAAAATGTTGTCCTAGTTCTCTTATACCTGATGAATCAGATGGTACCTTAGATCGTCACAAATTTATGGATTTGTGATTACTGGATTTTCCATAGCCATGTTCTCTACCACTCTCCATCAGAACATGATGGTTAGATTTCTCTTCCATATCCATATTTTCACCTATGTGGAAACCCAGTGATTAGTTTATTTGGGTAATCGTTACATTTCATACTTTAGTTTTTAAAGCTAAGTTTTGGTATTCCTTTTTACGATGTGGGTTTCTATTAAAGAAACTTTCGAATAGTAAACCATTTATAACCCCGACGAATTTCGAGGGCGAAATTCATTTTAAGGGGGGTAGAATGTAACAGCCCGAGATTTTATGAAAAATATTCTTTTTTATTTCACTAATGTCTTGTGTTGTACGCTACACCAAAAGGAGCTTGCACAACACGCATCCTTGACTTGCCTTGCATTACACGTAATCGCAAACTTCCTCGATAGCGTGTGTGGTACGTAATACTGAGTTTCACGAAACAATGATATGCTATTAAAATATTATTAAAACTAGCCGTTATGAATAGTAATAACCACTTTTTAAATTTTAGAAATTTTAACTCTCAAAATGGACTTCATTTTTGGATTCGGAGTATCGAATTTAGCCTAAGGTGAAATTTTGGTACTTTTCGGATAACTTTCATATTTTGATGAATAGTGGAAATTACTAAATTTTAATTAAAAACATCTTTTTCAATCAAAATAATTAATAGTTATAATTTATTAATTTGAGTGGTTTTAAAGTATATTTAGAATATATTTTTACAATTTAACACAATGTTGGTCATTGGTTGTAATTTCACATTTAAACCAGACATAATCAAGTGTCAATCTTTTGATAGATATTGTTTCATAAAAACACGCTATTTGTTTTAACAGCGGGATTTAATTATAAAATTAATTAATGCAACTTCTATGTTATGAATTTGGTAAAATAGACTTCATTTTTGAATTCGTAATATGAAATATAGCTTAGGATGAAATTATGGCATTGTTCTGAAAAACATCAATTTTTGATGAATAGTGAAACTACTAAGTGGTAGTTAACAAACTGATTTTTTTTCATAAAACGTAATTTTACCGCTTCTGTGAATGGAATTTTGAAAATCCGAGAGACACGGTTAATATCAAGGACTAAAATGTGGTTCAATGAGATGAAAATAATTTTTGGTGAATAGTAACTTTTTACTTTTTTTTACCGCGGTTAATAGTAAACAGGGTAACTAAGGGTAAATATGATATTACTATTACCCTAACACATGTCCTAATTCTATTGGATAAGTGTAATTCGACCAAAAACAACCTTATGAATATAATATGACCATTTAGGCCCACTTGGATTAGATTAGGACATTTATTAATAATTTATTTAAAGAAGGGTTAAAATAGTTAAAATCAATGTTTAATAAGTAAATGATTTTTAATATGGGGTTATACATAAGATATATTCGACTATAAATATTCATTAGAAATCTAAAACGATTTCCTACATAATGGGATTTTATTTGTAATTTTTAGACTTTAAATAATTTAATTTATTTATGACACAATGATGATGCAGTAATTATCTTATTAATGAAATATTGACATAATTGATGTTCTAAACCCCAAAATAGATGTAATTTGAGACTTCTTATGAATTCCAATAATTTTCTAGGTTACTATGATATATTAGTGTTGATTTAATTAACTTGGTTCGAACATATAATTCTGTTATGACTTTCACAAAAATCATATATCAAATAGTGTCAAAATTGACACAAAATAGTTTTTAAATAAAATATTATATTATTAATTGTTATTTTATTCCTAAAAATCTAAGGTTCGGCCAAAAGACTTAGATATAGATATATATATTAATAATAAAAAATTTGGGGTTCGTTTGGCATTTTATAGTAAGTGTATTAACCATATAGTGAAATAAAACAAAAAGACACGGTAAAAGTTAAATTATTTAACTTAGAGTTAAATCTAATTGATAAGGTTAAAATAATACCCTAAACTTGTCTAAACCTTATTGGCTGATAGGATTTCGACCCATCCCCACTTTAGCTTCGAAATAAGACCCTTTGGAACCATTATAAACCGATTTTGACTTTAATATAAAATAATATTTTGAGATATTCCTAAGGTGCCCCTCTCCTCCCTTATAAAAGGGCACCTCCTCACCCTCCTCCTCACACCAATTTTAGCACTCAAGCTCGGAAAACCCCTGCCATTTTCTCTTCTCCACTTCCCTAGAATAATCCTAGAGGTCCTGGTCTTCTTCAAAGACCAATCTTAGTTCCCTAAGTGGAGGATTCAAAGAGGCGTTTCAAAGAAGAGGTTATATCCATCACCGATCTTTTCAATTTCTTTCTTCTTCAACTTCTTCTTCTTTAGTTGTTTCATGATAATGTAATAACATCAGTATTACTTACATACTGATATGTTATTATAAATATGAAACAACTCTAATTAACTTTCTATCCATCCTACGGAAAAAGGAAATCACCGCGCGTGCGTACGTACGGAATACCGTCTCCACGCCGTGGTGTAATCTATTTTCCGCCATCACCTTAATTGGATGGGTATAAAGGTGTAATGAGTAACTATATATGATTATTATAAATTGATATTGATACTGAAATAGTATACATAAACTTCAAAACAATTCCACGACCATGGGAACGATATCATTGCTCGTGCGTACGTACGGACTACCGTCTCCACGACGCGATGATATTCATTCTCGATGATTAACCATTCATGAATGATTATAAAGTATATATAATAAGTACTAATGAAATATATGACATAATAATGATACTGGATTTATTTATATTTATATGTATGTCATCTACTTAATTCCATTCAATTCAATAAGGAAACGAAAACAGCGTTCATGCGTACGTACGGACTACCGTCTCCATGAACGGTGTATTTCTTTCCATTTACTGATTTATTATATATATGTATATTATGAATATATATATATATAAATCATGTTTTATATTCTGGAATTAATTAATCATGATCTAAGTAATCATATTAATAATTACAAGTCAAAACACGGACGACAAATGAAACAATTTTACCCAAAACGCTCTTTAACATGGAATTTACAAAAGAACGGGTAATATAATGTCATAAGTGAACCATATATGATATCATAACAATGAATATGATTCTTTAATAAGTCAATAACATGATTTAAATCATTATACAGGAGGTTTGGACACTTACAAAGCAAGTCGGACCTAAGGTAAGGGAAATATCACAATCTCATTTTTATCCGAGATTGTTTATACTTTGGTATTTACTGGGGTGTATTTTATCATCCACATCCATGTTTCCTCAATATTTAATATTATTTCCATCCACCTACAATTGTTTAAATCCAATTTTACCCTTCGGTGTGTTTTTAGTAAAAGATATGAAAGGAATCTTTTGCCGTTTTTCATACGAGGTACTTTTTGACTTTTCCGACAAAAGTACAAGAAGAATGTTTTTTTAACTTATACGGCACGAACGGATTTTTACAGTTTTATAAAGCCTTATTTTCATGAAGCTTCCTTCAAAATATTTCATGACTATTTTCAATAAAATCTCTTTCTTTTAAAATTGCATGATGTTTTGTGAAAAGAAATTGATTTTGAAGAAGAAAGGATATTTTCCTCAATAATTCAATTCAAGTGTTTTATCAAAATTATTTTCCATCTAAGATAATAAAGGGTTCTGTTTCTATCCATATTTTTACATTGATTTGACTATGTTGTGATGGAATTATGTTTATGAATTCCTTTATCTTATATGAATTGATTTATGATGTCATGATGTTTCAAGAATCCCATTTTTGTTACATGTGTTATGCGATGATGTATGTTTTATGATTATGTGGCACACATAAGAAAGGATTCATTATAAGATGGGTGGGACCTATATCTCCCTCCAATGAATTGGGTAATGATTTTATATCTCATGTGATAGACATGGCTGGAATGGTAGGTTATACCGGTTCAGTGAAACAGGACTGAAACGAGGGTTACTCGATTCAGAAAGGGACTTTGTCAACTAAGATAGTCTTGGCAATGCGTCTTGACTAACAAGAAATGATTCTCTATGATTATGTGTGAATGCCACAAAGTTTCAGGTTTTATGTTATTGTGATTACATTTCACTGCCATGATTTACCCCATGTTATGAAATTATGATCTCTTTTGCAGGTTAAGATTTCCAAAAGTTATGTGCTTATGTATATGATGTGATTGATATTTCTTTTGTTTACCCTTACTGAGCATTTGAGCTCACCCTTTTATGTTTTCTTTTCCCCAGGATATAAAGAAATGTTTTAGGTATAAAAAAAAGAAGATCTTTATGGGAGATGTTGAAGATCTTTCACCACGATTAGAAGATTATATTCCGAGTTTCCAAAGACACTAAACTATTACGGTCCTTGTGTGTGTGTTTTTTTTATGTACTAAGTATTCCGAAAATGTAATGTAATGTCCATGTACGTCAAGATACGGGTCTCTACACCAAAGGCTTTGGGAGTGTGGGTAAGGAGGTAGAGGTGGGGGCCTTTTATAAGAGGAGAGGAGGGGCACTCTTGGAATGTAAAGAAAAGTCACTTTATTTTAAAATGGTATTCGGATTTAAGAGGTCCCACATTGATGTGTTTAGAGGATAAGGTGATAAGGGTTCTAAATCCACCCATCCAATAGGTTTTGGCCATGTGTAGGTCTTAGATTTTACATTATCATTCTATTTTATTTAAATCGTTAAATAATGAGGTCATCAATGCATCATCATGATGTCATAACTAATTTAATTTATTTAAAGTCTAAAAATTATAAAAAAATACTATGATGTAGGAAATAGTTTTATCATTCCAATTACTATTTATAATCAAAAATATGAATTGTATAACACCATGTAAAAAGTGTTTTAGTAAAATAACTTATGTTTGTGTCATTTTTACTTTAATATTAAATAAAAAGTTATTTATGTCATTTCCCAACCAAAGTTGCTCCATGGGGTCCCAAAGTTTGGCACAAGGCATCCCATGGTCGGCCATGAGACAACCAGTAGCCTTAGGACACAGTTTGTGGTGTTTTTTGTATTATTATGATATCATTTTATTATCTTTAACTACTTGATTACTCATTAATCAAGATAATTAAAGATAATTTCCGTCATTACTATTCATAATGTCCAAAAACAAAAGAGTCTTGATTAAATAATTTGGACCTTCTGATTCCAAATATGTAATCCGTTTTACCAAATTCCAAACACATAAATTGCAATAATTTATTTAAAAATAATTCCCGTTGTCAAAATAAATAGCGGCTTTTTTTGAAACAATATCTATGAAAAGTTTGGCATTATTTTATGACCAATTTCAAAGTGAAATTAATCATATTGAACACCATTGGATTAAATGGTAAAAATATATTCAGAATAAACATTAAGGCCAATTAAAAATATAATCTAATTATATAATTAAATTAAATGAAAAAGCAGTTTTGATGTAAAATGCAGTATTTTTCACTATTCATTAAAAAATGAACATTGTCAGAAAAATACAAAAAATTTATCCAATGTAAATATCAATGTCCCAATCATAATAAATATGTTTATTTTGACAAATATAGATTATAAAATTGTCAAATGTTTGATTTAAAAATGGGTTTCCATCAATAGGCAGTAAAACAATCTTTTAAGAATATTAGTGTATTCCATGCTTAAGATTGATTTTTTTTCATTTTAAGCCTCTAAAACACTATCTTATTCATTAATAGACATCGATATAAATATCTATTATTCATTACTTACTTGGGATGTTACATAAAGTCCTAACAACATTCCAAATATAGGGTCACAAAATATTGATATATGGAATTCATTACCTAAATTCACACATAATTTTCATCCATTATGGAGTTTTATATTCTTATTAATTAAGATAATATATATTCTAAATGTATAATATAAATATCAACCACCAATTTGAACGTAAACAACCAATTTTTTATTGAATTCCTTAATGTACGTGTCTTTAGAACTACTATTTCAACTATGATGAATGGAGAAAATTATTCTATTACCAACTCATGTGAATTTAGAGACATAACCTATAAAAGTTATGTATCATCCCAAGAACATTATAGAGATATTATACATTTGTGTAATCATATTGAACCTTGACTATATGTTAAAATCATTCTCAGCTATACGATTGTTTATTGAGATTTATAATATGCTTCATTCCTATTGGTAGATAACTGTATCTTTTAAAAACAATTCCCAATATATACTAGTGGTTTTTTCCTAATATATAATTTTTATAACTCATTTTATTTGATATGTATAATACCATATATTTGGAAAAGGGAATCCTATTTCACTACTATTTTCAATTTATTTTTCGGAAGAAATTATGAATGATTTGCAATATATATTAGATTAGTCATCAATCTTATTTTTACTACCATCATAAAAGGTTTATATATTAGAATATGTGAGTATGTGAATATGTTTACATCAAATGTATGATCAAATATTTAATTAATATTATATTCTCTAAAAATAAAGCTCTAGGAATCCTCCATCATTTCAATGCAAACCCATTTACTTCGCTGATATTTTTTCAAAAAAAAATTAATGGAATCTCAAGATGTGTATGACTTTACCTCTATCTAAATAATTTTTTCATGGAATTTATTTTCAAAATTTAAAATCATTAAAATGTAACTTTATTATGATATGTTTTTAATCTAAAACAAGATACATATTTTGTTAACATCCCCAGTATCTTATATTAATAGAATCTAAAACCATTTTCAAGGGATACAAAAGTCTACTGGATTCTGTTTTATTTGATAATAAATTATAGTTACACTATCTAGTAAGAATGATATATTTAGCATTATTCATTAAATTAAATGGACACAATTTCTTCATGAGATAGTGTAGCATTATAATTGTATAAATCACCAAAATTAAATTTATTCTAAATTTTAAATACTTCCATGTTGTTTCTAGTTGGGATTTGATTTGATTTTTTGGTAAAAACTATTAAATCATCCCATTGTAGAGATTTAGATACTGTGTCTTCTCCATATTAATATATAATTTAACCATTCCTATGATAAAGGATAATTCACCATACTTCATATAATATTTCTAAACAGCCTAAATTTTCAAACGAGAATATAATTAAATCATATTATAATATATGTTAAATAATTTTAATGGAAATATTATATTCAATATTGAATATTCCTTAATTATATATCAACAACCAATTTAATTAATCTCGATTATTTCGAGAATCATTTATTTCATTAAGAAAATATAATAGAAAATAATTCATTTCCCTCCCTCTATATCCTTAAACTCAATGAAATAAATTTTAAGGAAGCCATTAGAATTATAATTAAAATTGTTTGTTAACATATTTATTAATATTTTATATATAAAGAGTTAGGAAATATGTTTCCATCAAACATTATTTTAATGAGTGCAGTTTAAAGAAAATTATTTATTAGTGGTTTATTCATATTATCCATCTAGATGTGGATGAATTAAGAAAAAACATGGTCTTAATGATTTTAACATGTGTTTTAAGGATGTCAGTGTATATAAGTATATTTTTAAAATAATATAATATACTTATGGAAACATAAATTTCACATCTTATTTGTGGGGGGATGATCAGGTTTTTCAAACTAAAAAATAGAGTAAAAATCTCCCCTTTGTAATGAAGTTTAAAACACCTATGCCACATTGGAAAATTTTTGTATGGGTGGACATGCCCTGAACTAAGGAATGGTTATATTGTTATCCAAGGATAAACATTCCATTTTCCTATAACTAAAAAAATAAATAATTTTTTAATTACTTGATTTGAAAACAAGTCGGACAAAATAATGTAACTAATTTTATTAAGTCGCCCATAAAATTTTCAAGTCACAATGTCCCTCACCATTGAAAATTATAAGATGGTTTTTAGGTTAGATATCTTTCAAACATTAGGATTCCATCTCCTTGTTTTTTCAACGGGACTCCAAAGGAACCTAAATTCTAAATCAAATTTTCATAGCCCTTGCAACCAATTTTTAAAATGAAAATGAAATAAAAGTCATTTTTTGCGTACCCACCATCTTTGTTAATATTTCTCCTTAATTAAAAGTATCCCCGAAAAAGACATGTAGAGTCTCATTAAATATGGGGTTATCCTAACTTCAATGAGAAATTACTAATGATGCGACATTAACTAGATGGATTTTGATTTTCATGCAGAAAGTTTTCATATTTTAACTTTTAAAAGTCTTATTGATATAATGTTTATTTCACTTTAATAATTAACAATATTCAAATAATTAATTACATATAATAATTTTATTACAATTCTATTTTTTAATACTTCATTTATTTATCTGATACCGAACTATCATCAATAAAACAAATTATTAAATAGCTAAAAAAGAAATAATGTGAACATGGATTTATCATGATCTTAAAATAAACATATCATATTGTGAGAAACATAACTAAATTAATGATCATAGTCTAAAAAACACCTGCATCTCACATGGGTGTGGTTTTTCAGAATTTCACTATTTCCTTGAGTATCGCCTATTTTAAAATTAAAGTGGATCTTTATTGAACCAACTACATGTTTTTGGGAGATCCATCCTTACAATGTATATACATCACATTCAGGTGAAGAGAAGAAGAAAGGTGCTTACATATATGATACCATGGGAAGACAGGTTAATAAATTACAAGGAAAGTGGATTGAGTTAAACAAAATAAACTTAATTTAATAGGATAATTTCACAACCCCTCAAAAGAAACAAATTAAAAGAACATGTACACATTTCATAGTTTCCCAATGCTCATAATAATCTATAAACAAAATGAATACCCCATTACTATAGTTGGATATCATTAAATTGATCTATTTTATTTCATTAAGACAATAAACAAAGGAATTTATATTTTAAATTATTTTATTAATAAATTAAGTCATTTTTACATAAACTTCATGCACTTTTTCTTGGTGATACCCATCATTTCTGAATGTAAATAAATTAAATTAATTAATTATTTTTAAAATTAATTATTTACTCATATTTTACTTTAGAGGAAACATGATATGTTCCCATATAAATTAACTACCATGGTTATTATTGTAAATTATGAAATGGTGCAGCATACCACACACATGATATGTAACATAAATTCATAGTGTGTATTGTATAATATAATAAACACATTACACATGAGAATTATGAGATGTGTAAAAATTTAATACCATAGTGTATAAAAAAATTTAACTACTGTGAGAGATTTATTATTCATTGTTTATGGTGAAATTAAGTAAACATTTCATATAAATAAAACCCCTCAATTTCAATGTACTTTAAAATTAGTGAAACATAAAATCATATTTAGGATGATTAATAGAGAGATAAATTTATTTCAAATATATGAAAATTAATTTAGGCGATGTACAATTTGGATTGGAATGTATTCTATATAAGTGGGTACAAAATAATTATGCCACATGGAAATAATTACAATGTGTATGGTTTAATTTGATGAAATGTGAATTAATTACCCCATGTGTGTATTAATTACACTTCATTTTCATTATTCACATCACATGCTTATTATTTACCCTTTCTGGAGATAACTACACATCATTTTAATGTAATTACACATCTTGTTAATTAATTATGTGTGATGTGAATTAATTACACAATTTTTAAATTAGTTATTTCACATGTGTATTAATTTCAGAACATGTATATTAATTTCATTGAATATAGATTAATTATTTCGTATGTAATACAATTAATTACTATTCATCTATTATCCTCAGGATTACCATGTCATGTGGGGTTACACAACATGTTGGTAAGTTACATACCATATAACTCTAGAGTCGTGTTCCACCTTCATATGGTTCTATATATATTTTTCATTTAGCTTTTAATTAATTATCTTTTATATGACTGATAAATTTAAAGAAGAATAATATACCTCAATGGTCATATTTAGGAATGAGTTTTCTTAATTTGAAAAAAAGAGTGTAAATTAATATAATGATCAAAAAAATAAATAAATAAAAAGTAATGGTGATCAAATTTAAATTAGTGTAAGTTTCTATATAGGGTTGACAAACCTCTGGGGATTATGGTGAACAGAGACTTTATTTTATTCCATGAATCTTCCTTAATGTGCCTAATGTGAATGAAATTACCAAAGAAACTTTTTGCAATCAATATTATCACATATTTATTCAAAAAAAGGGAGAATTTCATTTCACAATGATTTATTATTATTTTAATTACCTAATGTAAGACATTGCTCTTTAGTTCCTTATTTGACATAGGAATCCACATGCCATTCAGTTTTTTTCCTTATATTGATGAGGGATGAATATAGATACCCCTGGTGGTTTTCCACATGTACTCCATTGATCTTGGATTTCCAGTGATGGTACATCATGTTCTGGAGTCATAATTACAATCATCTTGCATCACTCCCTTGATCAATACCATTATCCCTTCACTCTTGGAAGGATTTAATTTTGATCGCTTAAGAAATATAGTAATGGGGGATGAAGAAATCACCAAGGTTTCATATAAAAAACAGAAAAAAAGTAATTCATTATGTGATAATTATTAAGGGAGGGGAATGTTTTTCACAAAAATCAACTTTTCTAAATTATCATAAAATATAAAAATGGTTAGGATTGAATATTGATAATTTTTAAAAGACAATTTAATAAAATATTATTTTAAAAGGGAACCCATTCCGTGTCAGAATAATAACAATAATATTATATTCCATGGTGTGCACTAAACCATGCAATGAAATATATTATTTATTTTATTGTAAATATATATGTACCACTAGAACATTAACTGAGTCTACTTTTTCATCTTATCATTTATGAAATTTATCAAATAATTACATAATGGATTACAATATTCATCATCTAGTGAATGAAATATTCATTTTAATATTATCCTAATTAAATTAACTATTTATTATTAAATAATTTTTATCACCTTGGGAATAATAAGAAAAAATATTCTATTTAAAAATATATCATATTCAAAGTACAATGAATAATATATTTATTTTTATGTTAATGTGATAAATATTTTATTAATGAATATATATTATCTAAAATCCTATTTATACGTAGAGGTAAATCAATACTATATAATCATGTAATTACAAAAATAACCTCATGAATGAATATTTATTTAATATTATTGATGATTAAATATTTTCAGAAATAAATATCACTTCTACGTCTGGAAAATTATATTTATTACAAATTCTAAATATATGTATAATTATTAATTATATAATATCAAATGAATCACTTTGTGTGTAACCCTCTAGGATTACTGTATAGGTCCGTTAGGTGATCATTCATAAAGTCCAAGATTAAAATCTATTAAGGGTTAAATAACCTATAGTGGAAGTTTATATGTTGTAATCATAAAAACCAAATAAAAACATTCACTATTTATTATAATACCCATGTTGTAAATCTCACCATATAGGCTGCACACCATTATCATCATACTATTTTCTTGATGATTCTTTCTGTAATTATCTATAAAAATCACCATTAATCCATAACCATTGTATTTAATGTGGAAATTCTATTTTAGTCAATGGGTTGAGATATAGAATTCCATAAATATATGAGGGATAAATACATCTTCAAATAATTCACAAATAACACATCATTCATGACACACCCAACAAACTGAACTTCTCCAAGAACTAGTTCATCATGGTATGAGATTATACATCAATGATCCCAGGTCACTATATATGAAAATAATAATAATATTATATTAGTACCATTATACATGCATAATGATAATAAAATTCAATGACATGTGAATATGTGGATTTCATATAGAATGGTATTTTCTCATAATCTACCATTTTTTGTATTATTAATTCCCGCATTTATTCTTTTTAGTGATTATAAATTTTATAATTATTCTTAATTCATTTTAGTAAATATTCACATGTAATGTTTTTTTATTTTTAAAGTTAGAAATTATATTTTAAGAGTTAATATAGATAAAAATAAATAATAATATTATATTATTGATGTTTCAATTTAGTTATGAATTTCTTTAATTTAAAAAGTTTGTTTGAACATTTTTAGGGAAAAATGTGCCAGCTGTGTGTTATCCCTCAACCTAGAGGTTGTAAGACATATAGGCAACCCATGAAAGGCCAACCAGCCAAACAGGCACACAAGGAAGGTCTTATCAATTGAAATGATGTGATCAGGTAGTGAAGTGTGTGAAATATGTGGTTCTAGGCCCACAATGGGCTCATACATGTTGGCATGATCCCTTTCTCATCTTTGATAATTTTTTTGGAGACTATCTTCGTAATAGGTATGTGACCACTGATGAAACTGAATTTCTTATATGCAAGAGTTATTCCTCATGGAAGTCTGGTGAATGACTACACTATATGAGGTACTTCTCACAACATTGTGAAATAATTACACTACACACCTCAACAACACTCTCATGCCTTATAAATTTCCAAATATACACCTCCACTTATCAATATCATAAGAACATTGGTTATAGATATTAAAAACACCATGCAATACATATGATGTATTTAATATTGAGTAAAAATTCTATATCCATGGTTGGGATCTCCACGGATCAACCCAATAGCTCGAGAGAACTTCCTTAAGGACAATCAAAAGAATAATTAATTCATTGATATAGAATCAACCTTTTTAATGGCCTGATGAGATTCCTGTGTCACCCTTTAGCATTGGATCGCAATTGTGATACAGAAATCACAATATAGAAAAATGGGTATGTCACATCTACAAATCACAAAATCTATTTTGTTTGATGCCACAATCAAATATTTAAATGAATTTTTATAATATAATAATATATGTGAGCCCCTGGATAAAAATTTCTACATGGAGAGAAATGAGTATGAACAAAAAAATGGTACCTTAATTGTTGGATGTAAATTTATACCATAATGATGGGTAATCCAAATAGAAAATAAAATTAATCTAAATTTAATAGATTAGAGGTAGCCATAGAATTGAAGTACAATATATGGTAAATATTGGGAAATAATACCCTATTTTAACTTTTAATTATAGAATCATGGGGATGGAATGGATCCAATCAGTAGTGATGGCAATAGACTAGGATTTATGGGGGAATTGAATATACCTAATATCTCCCATCGAGATTCAAATATATTTTTCAAAAGGTAAAATATGACCAATAAATAGATATATTAAACTTATATAGAGTATAATCCACCCTCAATTAATAAGAGGGCGATACTTCCACAAAAAATATGAGGAATGGTGTGATGAACTTTCTGTTATAATTTTCTTCATTTCCTTTTTCTATTATACTTTCTACTCTTATGATCCTATTATTTCTTCATTAATAGAGGGGTTATAATCCATGAGTGAATAGTTAAAGTGGAGGTAACCCAACTATAATGTTTGAGTCTAGGAACCTTAATTTAGTTTATGGATTATTTGTGTCTATTAAATGTTTTTCAACATTTCATATCAGAAACAAAATTTAACATAAATATTTTTTATGTTTTTTTATTTTCATGGTGATGAAATCTACTCTCCCCCTATTTTATTTTAAATAATATTGATTGATTGGAATTGAATCATGTTGAGAGTTTTTATTTATTCATTGACATGTGAGGAAGAAAAATTGATCTAATTTGGATGTGGGAGAATTTAAATACCACAATAGGTATTAAATAATTAATTAAAAAATGATAATTGTGGCTTTTATATTTTTAGAATTGGGTAATCAAACATTATAAAAATGCGACGATAAATATAATCATCATTAAACTTGATTTTATGCTCTTAAAATTTTCAGGAGTTATAGCAGGCTTGTTTACAGGTAATCTTCTATTTGGTTTTGAGTACTTGTCATTTTGTTTTTACCTTGGGATATGAATGGGTGAAATTTTGATAAAAATGAAGGAAATATGGTAGTTCATGGTTGGTCCATGGTTAAGGAAAACTCTGTGCCTCATACTAGAAAACCATGATAACCTAGAAAATGGAAATTTTCATGGTTGGTTTATAGTCTATCCAAATGTGTTACCTCATAGCAGTATTTGTGAACCTCTATAAAGTATTCCCATGGTTTAGGTTTATAGTTAGGGAGAACCATGCATATCTGGCCCACAAACCGTGCACGTGATTTATGTTGACCAAAAAAGTTACTTTTTTAATTACCCGAACCCCCTAATTAATCCCAAATCAACCCCCATTCAAACATATATAGTCTTTCAAAAATTTGTATCCTCTCAGAATAATTCCAAGCCATCATGTTATTCATTATTTAAATCCCATACCAGAGATACCCACCCCTCCCGGTATGAGAATTCTATACCACATGGATTTTAGTTCTTCTTTCATTCTTGTCATGTTCTTTTTGTGGCTGTTATTCCTATTTTTAATATCATCTGGAATTAGGATTGTGTATCTGGATCAGGTGTTATAGATCTAGGTATATATTTGAGTGATCTTGATTTGTGTTATCTAGATCAAGCATTTCATATCCGGTTCTCATTTTACATCTTTGTAATGCATAAATTTTTGGGGATTTCCATTGGGTGATCATTCATCAAATAATTGAGGTAGGTGGTGCATAATTCAAATACCAAAGACTTTATTTAAATTATATGTATTTAATTTTATTAATTTTATTAGATTTGTAGATATTAGTTTCTTGATTTAATTTAATGAATTTCTCTAAATGATTAATTAAGGAGACGTAAGATTGGGGTTTATGGGAATTATTGATTTAGAGATAATTAATTATTGAAATAATGATGAGATATAAATACATTGGATTCTGAGATAATTAGTTGTATAATTTATTATTAGGCATTGATATTGAGAATTGAGATAATTAATTGAGGAATTCATCATAGGATTTTTAGTGGTGGGTTTTGATTAATTAATTTATTCAATAATTAATGGGTTTGATGTTTTTAATTATTTAGGGAAATAATTAAGTGTGGTTATGTGATTAGTTAATTATTGAGCTAAATAATGGAATTATAATATGTAACTAATTGTTGAATTGGTAATGGAATTGATGTGGATATTTAATTATTGAATTAATAATGTGATGAATGGTAACATGATCTTTCAGTTTTGAATTAAATAATGGTAACACTGTTATTCTAATTTGTATGGTATGAATGGTAACAAGGTCTTTCATTGGGTAATTAATTAATGGTAATATATTCATTCTAATGTTTCGGTTATGAATGGTAAAAAGGTCATTTAGTTGTGAATTAAATAATTAGACAATGGTTACTCTATTGTGTAATGTGTTAATGGTAATATGGAATTAAAGTGAGATTAAATTAATGGTACCTATTAAATCGTGAGATATAATATCACATTGGAATACTTTGGGCTATGATACAGGAAGAATTTGGAATTTCGGTATAATTGTGTATGGAATCCTAGGGTTTTTTCATTAAATAAAGATTAATTGATATTGTGATAATTTTTTTACATATACAATGTAATTATTTTCATTATACCACTACATACACGCAATTTGGACTAAATATTATTTTTTAAAGCCATTGGTGGTATCCTAATGAGTTTTAATCATACCCAACATGGGATGCCTAATATGTACTTGAAAAGACTTTGTGTCATTAGGAGAGGCTATGGTTAAAGGACCAGATATTGATGTGTTAGTTTGGATGGATCTTGGATGAGGGAACTAGACATGGTTTTGGGCCTGTTTGGGTAGTCTTGAGTTCCTTTATTTGGGGTTTCAATTTAAACACATGACACATGCATTAACATGGAATGATTACTACTTCAGTTTTTTATTTTATTTCATATTTTTTATCATGATATAATGATATTTTTCATAGTTATATGTTATTTTTCGATTGAATATTTATTTATTATGGTTTATTACACTAATATTAGTGGGTATATTCTACACATGATCAAAATATAACACCCTTAATTACAGTCAATAACCTATGGAAAATGGAGATGTGTTCTTGATGTCCCATAGTAGGCTGGCATAGGGAACCGATGAATGGAACCCTGACCGAGATGTTATAAAATGGTAACAGAGATCGGTTTTCTATTTTACTTATTGGTTGGGAAAGGTTGTAAGTATACTATAAAGTTCTGATCCTTGGTTATGATCTCAACTATGGGAGTAACTGACCTACGTAAAGGGAAGACTCCATGTACCCAAGGTGTGGATTATTGTTATTGCTTCTTGATGTTACAGAAAAATACTATTTCACCTTGGGTGATACACTTTTTGTGTTATGTGAATATTAATGTTATGATTTTATGATATTTGACTCATTCCCTAAAAAGGAATAATAATTTAGTTTTCATGCATAATTTTATTCACTCAAGGTTATTATAGAATGCATAATTTTTGGTATGAATTGGAAAAAAGGTTATGGGTATGTTTTTTGACTTGAAATGTTTTTGCATTATTGTGATATTGAAATAAAAATGGGTTATGACATGAAATTGAGAAATATTTAAAATGATTCAGGATGAGAATAAATGGGTGGCTAAACTAGAAACATGAATAATGATAATGTGTTTTTCCCTTTTTAACCATGATCAGGGTTTAGTATGTTAATGAGTAGTAATACGCCTCAGTTTTGACCGTGGGGAGACGATTTTGAAAAATAATTATTGTGGCTTGTTGTTTTTCCATCATAATTTAACATGATGATTTTGTTAAATGGTTCTTATGGTGAATGTTTGGAATTGTGTAGAGTTTGTCTTCATGACTATTCTTGCTAAAAGGATGAGTGGAAGACACAGATAGGGATGATCGTAGAGTATTTGGATCATAAGAACTAATTTTTTTGGGTGAGGACATGTGGGAGATGTTTTGAGAGAACATTTTTTGGTTTATGTGATTCATTGGTAGAGACACATCGTAGCTTGTGAAGAGTATGTTTGATTTGAATATGGTGTTTCAGCTATTGCACTCTCTAACATTTACTGGAGATGGTGGACCTGAGAGAGTTGGGTTTTGGGTTGAGTCTACTGAGACTATACCAAAAAACATGGATAATCCTGCCTAGAGGAGGGTCATGTTTTCTAATTACATACAATGAGGATTAGTGAAGCACTGGTGGGACTATCAGGAATATACAAGATTGGTTGATGGTATGTTCTATAAGGCGTTTTGGGGGATTTTCATATAGAACTTCTATCCAATGTCGCTGAGTTGGGAGAGAGATGATGTGTTCATGAGGTTGACTTAGGGGAGTATTTTTGTGATGTACTATACTGAATGTTTTAAATATTTTCAATGCTTTTCTCCTGCATTGTAAGCGTATGAGACACCTACGGTAATACATTTTCATGATAATCTTAAATGTGATATTAAGTCACATGATAATATGTTTCAACTAATGTTGATTTCTTGGGTGGTGGAATGAGATATCATGGCATAAGGGAACCTATATAATGCTTACACTGCATGAATGGTTGTTCAAGATGGAATATCATTAAGTAAAAATTACGATATAAGGAAGCGTTATTATGACAGTGTTAGCTAGGGTAGTGGGAACGAAGTACCCAGGATTGAGGGATCAGTCAAACAGGACCTTTCTCGAGTGTTCTTTCACCAATGTGGTAGGTTGAGGAACTTTTGGAGACAGTTCCTCCAACCAGTAGTAGAGTTCTAGTGTTTTCTAATATGGAATATCTATCATGGTTCTAGAGGAACCTATTGTAAATGAATACTAGTGGAGGATCTAGGCAGAACTAGAGTATGGGATGAGGTCTTCTACACCATATTAGTATGGCATCTAGAGATCAACTAGCTATGGTGGTAGAAGTAGTATATGTGGTGTTTTGGGGAAATATCACCTACATAAATAGACTAATGCTACACTTGGGAGTCAGATAGAGTCACATTATAGAGGGGTAATATAGAGAATTTTCTAAAACCTACACTTGTGGAGATCGAGGAATTAATGTTGATAGTAAGAGGTACTGTTATTATATCCTATACTTTATCTAGTTCTGTATTTAAGACTATAACTACCTATTTCTTTAATTTTTTAGCACTTATTAATGGTTTAATCATGGAGGTGGAGTTTTTTAGATGTGTTATGACTATAGATACATTGTTGAGAGTACAGTCTAGAGCTATCTATTTTTGTAAGGATTTTATTTTCAATGATGGAGTTAATCAAGTTCTGTGTGTTCTCTACATCGTAGACATGTCAGGATTTGACCTAATTTTGGGAATGGATAGACTAGTCACATTCCATACCTACATTGATTGTTCTAGAGGAGAGTTAAGTTTATGTCACACTTGGGTGACAATTATATTCACCGTGGAGACTGGGATATCAAGTAACGCTGAGAAGGGCCAATACTTAACAACTGGGAGAGGTCAGAACCCTTGTTTATTTTTTATTATTGGATAATGGCGGTGTATAATAGAATTTCATTATATCTAAGGTTGACCAGTTTCAGGATTAATTTCCTAAATACTTCTCGTGGTTTCCACCTAAATGATATATAGAATTCACCATCGATATGATGCCCAGGGTAAAGTTGGTTTCTATTCCAAAACACAAAATAGAACTGATAGAGCTTTATGTTCTAAATACCTAATAAGAGGAGTAAGAGGATTATTTATTTTTCCATCCATGTACATCACCTAAGGGATCACATGTGTTGTTTTCAAAGAAGGTTGAATGAAGTTTACACTTATTGGTTGATTAATAGATCTTGAACTAGATACTTTAAAGAAGCGGTATTTTAGAGACCCATGCATAACATATATGGTTGTTACCTCATTTTAGATGTATATTCATTACATTAAAACAATACATGCATGAGGACTATAATGGTTTAGTGTCTTTGGAATCATTGAAACAAAATATTCTATCCTGGTAAATTATCTTCAATGTCTCCCATAAAGGTCCAATCTATTATTACTTCAAATTGTAACCATAACTCGTATCATAGGAAAATGAAAAATTAGAAAGGGGTGAGCTCCAATTTATAGCAATGGTAAATAAGGGATATATGTAATCATAATCATGAGCATAAGTGTATGATAAAAAGATCAGGAAAATAGAAGATCATACCCTTCATATAAAAGATCATATATATGAAACATGGAATAAATAATGATAGTTCATAAAACATGAATCATAATAAAATAAATAACATGTGCTAAGAAATCCTAACAATGGAATAAAAAATGGAATTGTTGAAGGCACATATGCACATACTAATTTCCATAGTAGATAAGGCATCACTGTGAATACCATCTAAATATTATCGGTTCCCTCCCCACACCATATTTTCAGTCATGGTTCACACCCATGGCTCTATTATAGCATGGTTTCACTCCTCATACTATATTAGTAGTCATGGTTCACTCTCATGACCATCTTAGTAGCATGAGTTCACTCATTCAATCTTAGTAGTCATAATTCATTCCCATGGCCATCTTAATAGCATGAGTTCACTCTCCATATGATTTTAGTAGTCATGGTTCACTACAATTTCCATATTAGTATAACGATTTCACTCTTTATATCATCTTAGTAGTCATGGTTGACTCACATGGCCATCTTAGTTGTCATGGTTAACTCCCAAGGCCATATTAGTTTACCTCCTGAGATACAAATTTTTACCCAATATCATAGGGAGATATAGGTCCCACATATCTCATAATGAAATTATATATATAGATGTTTCACAAGATCATAAACAATCATATAATAACCCATGACCTAAAATGGGGGTCATAAATCTGTAATCATATCATATAATGTGGAAAAGATACATGTTTAATAAAAATTTAATAAAAATCATAACACATGAAAAAAAGTGACACTCTTAAACATCATTCCATTAAAAAATAAAGTATTCGTGAAAGAATATGAATGTTATTATTGAACTATAAAGAAGTATGTCATCATAGGTGGGTATGGGTTTTGAAAGATCACTAGAAAAATGAATTTTCCCTAAAATAACATTTTTAAAAAATAAAACAATTTGAAAAATCTTTTCATTGAACCCATATTTAAATCATATAAATGAATCATGAAAATCATTTAAAATAGTACGTATTGAAAATTTCCTTTTCAATGTAGAAATAATTTCTTTTTATTAAAATGCCACACAATATAAAATTAAAACATTATATTATAAAATAACCTGGTTATATTTTCATGGATGTTCCAAGATAATAAGGCATAATGTAAAAACAATAATCTATTCATGGAATATATGTTAAAAAACATTCATCTCATAATTTTTTATAGATAAGTCAAAAATTCCATCATTTGAAAAATGAAATAAAGAATCATTTAAAACCATGCAGTAACAAGAAAAAAATGGGTCAAAATTACATGAAAAATTAAAATATGAATATTAAAACATTTTTTGATTTTTTTAGAAAATATGAACATGGATGGTAAATATTCTATAATGGATACATAAAATGAAATAATCTCAAATATGCAAGATATTGTAAAATCAATACTCATCACAATAGAATCAATAGAATCTTCTGCCCCATGTATGAATGAAAATATAATGAATATTGGAAGGTCATAATATTCTGGATAACAATCATAAAATACATTCATGAGATGTATATACACTACATAGAAGAAACATGTAGTGTATGAGGAATGAGTCTCATAGAAATAAACGTGAGATCAAAATCTCTTACCCGGTGTCCTGACTCTCTTTGTTCTCGAATAATATTCATTTATAATAAATATATGTTTATTATAAATATTATAAATAATATTATTCTTAAATCTAATTCAACATATATTTTTTATTATGAACTTTTATTACCCACTTCTTAATGATATTATGTTGAGGGTTCACTTTGGGTAGTGTTCTCGTTATTCTTTGCTTGTCCCCTAGCATGTTATATCATTGGTCGTTATACTTGAATAATGATTACCTAGTATAAATGATGATATAAATATCATATATATTAATTATATTCATATTACAATAACTTATATCATAAATAATTATGAAATGGATGACAATGTTCATGGAGATGGTAATCCATACGTACGCATGAACGTTCTTTCCATTTGAATTCTCGTATTAAAAGAAAGTGTGTAAATAAAATATGTATACATATGTATATATGTATATATCTTTATTATTTTATAAATATTATATCTTATATATCATTTAATTCCATTAAACTCATCCAAAATAAATTTCATGTTGTGTACGAACAAATCACATCGCTCTGAGGGGGAAGTAGTCCACACTAACTCAATTGAGATTACTTTATTAACACCAAATCGAAGGTAAAAATGTATATGTCATAAAAAGGAATATATAGGAATAAGTATATAATAAATTTTATATATAACATATAAGTATTGTGTTTCCATCATAATTTCCACCATGATTTGTGGTAATGGTGATAATAAACCATCGTAGTTTCATGAGATAGTAGTTCCCCGTACACAAAAATAGTATGTTAGATATCCATTAGATGGATGTGTGTTTAATTTAATATCGAAATCTTAGTATAAAAATATCATAGTATATTAATGATACTTTTTATTTCATAAAATAATGGAATACAGAGAGAGTAGGATCTGGAGATGGAAATTAAAGGAAATGATCATGGGGGAAGACGTTATCTCTTAATCGGGTAACTGCTTTTGATTTTTTCCAAAAGGCTTACATGAGTTTCATTCATCCAAATTGAATGATTATATGGGGAATTTAGGGAATTTAAGAAAATAAATGGTCATTTTTTTACACGAAAAGCACATTTAGAGGTGTCAATAAACGTGAAGGAGAGGTTCCTATTTATAAGAGGGAGAAGGGGCTCTTTTTAAAACTCCAAAACTATTAATTAATAACAAAAATATTGTATATGTGAAATAGATCCAAAGTTATTTATATATATGATAAAATTATTATGGGTTTAAATACTCTAAATCAATGGTTTTTATTTATTTTTAGGTCACAAAATTAACCTTTTCTTTTGGTCGTAACCCATAGTTAAATATTTTAACTTCACCTTTGACGAATTGTTTTTTTACTTATAGGGTTATTATAATTTGTATAAAATTCATAAAGAGACCCAATTAGTTCATTTATATCGAATTGGACACTATTAGAGTAACTTTCACAATACTTATATTTTTTTTAATTTTATAAAATTTAAAAAAAATATTATTTATTTTTAAAGTATCATTTATGTCAATTTGGAAACTATTCAATATTTTTATTTTTAAACATATCATTAAGACATGTTAACATTGAACTAATACTTAAATAATTTCAATAACATGTCTATTTTATCAATAAAATCTTTCTATGTCATTTAATATTTCATATTATATTTATTTTAATAAATTTAAAATCATTTATTTGATATCTCAAATACCTAAAAATTCAATGCATCATTATTATAAAATCCTTTAATTTAGATATTTATTCCCTAAAAATTATTAGTAAATTATAATTATGAAGATAAATTTATTTTATTATAATTGAATAATTATAGTCTAATATATCTTTTGTATAACCCAATATTAGAAATTATTTATTTATTAATGTTTGAATATGTCATTTCTTACTCTTCTTTAAATAAAATATAATAAATGTCCTAATATAAGAGAAGTGTATTACAAAGGATCATATTTTCTACCTATGGGTGATTTGGGTGTAAATAAATATATCCAAATAAAGTAGGAACATGTATTAGAGTAATTTTATATTATTATAATATTATTTTTAACATTAATTACCATATATAACTTTAACCATGGTAAATACGATTTTAAAGTTAATATTCACTAAAAATTATTTTCATCCAAATAGACCTAATTTTTCATACTGAATACAACAATGTATTTACAATTTTCAAAATTCAATTCTTAGAAGTGCTCAAATTATATTTAATGCTATTCTGAAAAATTTGGCTTGAAGGCAGGTAAAATAGATGTAAAGTTTAATAAATTTTTTATTTCTAATTATATTGTAAAAATGATTCCAATGATTTAAATTGGATTACTATATGTACTATTTATATATTTTGAATTTAATTCTAATTTAAAGTTGTAATAAATATTCAATCTGAAAATTAATTTTTTTAACTATTCTGTAGTATTTTTCACTATTTATCAAAAAATGAAACTTTTCATAAAAAACGAACTATTAACCTAAGATAATTTATATATTATGAATTGAAAAATGATATAATTTTTATAAAAAACAATTTATGTGAGTTTCTAGAACTTATATTATTATTTTTTTATAGAAGGACATGAAATGTTGTTCATTTTTAGAACATAGTTGTTTTAAACATATAAAGAATTTTCCAAAAATTATATTTTACATTATAAAAAACATTATAAATACTATTTAAAAAGTATTTATTACTATTTATATCACATTTTTAATGTCTTGGTTATAACTATATTTTTTAAATAATTATAATTTTAATGCTTTGTTTCATAGAAACTCAGAGTTCTGTTTAATGAAAGCTAAGTTGATGTTGTGTGTAGAGAAATTCAAAGGTTCTGTAGCATGAAAACACGATTAACGTGGTGTTTTATATAACATAATCCCAATTATTTTAATAGATTATAAAATAATCAGTGTTGCATGAAAGGGACAATAAAAAATCACAAAATATGATGGTGTTACATTCTAACCCATTTAAAATGATTTTCTCTCTTGAAATTCGTCTGAGTTATCAAATGTATAACTCTTGAATGTTTCATTCACAGAAACAGACATTGTAAAATGGTTACTGAAACATCCCTTAAAATGTTAATATTGATCTATTATGGTTAATCAAAGTAACATATAACTGGGTTTCAACATATTATTACAAAGGTTGTGAGTGAAGATTGGGAATGGAGGAAAAGTATAAATATTTATAGAGTTATTATAGTCATCAATTAGAAACAAATGAGAGATCAAAGAAAAGTGGACGGTCTCAAATTCATAAGCCTTTGATGATTTAAAAGGAAATCAGCTGAACAAAAATTTAGGTATTATGAAAAAAATTATTGATCACATTTGGAACATTAAGTAATTATAAATACATATCTATGAATGAAAATTCATACATTGGTTGTGAATTGATGAAATTCTCATACGTCCATTACCGTAATGAATGAATGTCCATAAATACACTTTTACCAAATCTCATGGACTAAAAAAGAATTAAAATTCTAACTATATACATGCATTAATCAACAAACATAAAAAGTAACTCTACTAGTACCTCATAAATATTTATTCATTAAAAATAAATATACATGAACTAGGACAATATATAGGATTATGGTTGACATGAAACCCATACCTTTCTTCTTTCATGCGTTCAAGACCTAAAAACTTATCATAATGGATTGGTTGTCACCCTACATATATGATGTCCAATTATAAAACCACACTAATGAAATTATCAAAATAAATATGATGGAAATAATTGAAATATTGTTAATTACTTAATATATTTTTTATTAGGATTTTCAATACAAAATTAATAAAAAAATACTTCTTCCAAAGTTTAAAATAAAAATTTCAGGAATGTCTTACATTATAACTCTTCTGAATTAGGAATATCCAAAATAGTATAAAAAAAGAAAAAAATCTACTTACCATTGATCCAACATATATCACAAAATATCTCTTGGTTTTCACATTCCATAAATGTGAATACCCTCATCATATATTCTCTTGAAAGATGGTAATAACCAAAATTGCCATAAATAATTTTGGAAAACATGAATTTTCCCTTATTCTAATAGTTACTAAAAATATACCCTAAATACAAGAATTTTTAATCATCATCCCTAATAAGATATAATATATTGAAAACAAGTACTTATTTAGTTCAGTATCATCCAATTTACTTAATTATATCAAACATATCTTTTTCGAAACATCATTATCTTAAAATAAGGTATATATTAAGGGCTATCCATTAAATAATCAAAATATCATGATCACTTTCTAGTTCATCAGAACCATTCCACATATTTATTTAAATCATTAGTGAAAAACATATAATCTGAAAAAACCTAATATATTTCATAATTCTTGAATTCAAATACATAGACACTTCAATATTTCATTTTCAATGAATGATATGGAAGAGTATGTTCCTTGATTTAAGATGTAAATTCATAAGTTAGGGCATTGAGTTGGGTAATTCCCCTATTCTCCATAGATAAGACATAGAACTCCATGATAGTCCATCACTCTATGACCCTTTTTCAAACAAAGATAACATCTTACCCTCCATTTGAGGTATTCCTCATGGTTATTCTTACCTTCTTCTTGAAATATATGAATCCTAATATTCATTCCTCTATTTTTATAACCATGTGAACAAGGATAAAATCCCATATTCCCCTTATTTTATGACATATGAATACTAATAATAATGACCTTGTTAATCATATATCATGACAACTGATTCAGAATAATTGCAATATCTTTCTCTCTAGTCATTATAAAATTTCATTGCTCATAATCACTATTTTTCCATCAGATTCAATGTTAACCGAAATCCTTATAGTTCCCTCCATTTAGTAAAACCAAAAAGCACAGTGTAAGAAATAGTTCTAATAATTAGGAACCCCATGACAATACAATTCACTTATAGGGTGTCTAACTGATGATACCTTCTTTAATCATTGAAACCTTTATGTTCACCCTATGTTTTTCACAACCAACATCTATTCTAATCCATTATAATAGATCATGAATAATTTGTGAATTTCCAAATAATATACACAAATAGTTTCAAAATAGGTGTGGAGGAAGTCCCATTGTCATGAACCATATTAAACTAAGCCAGGCCCAGAACATCTAGTTTTAGGGGTCATTCATTTGTAATTTTATGTGATAGCTACACCCACATACAGTATCTAGAAATGGATTTATTTCTAGGAAACCACTCGATCTATAATTTACTCAAAATGTAGGAAATTTTCCTAAATTTTTTCCCATCCTTATACTCAACCTTAGATATATCCCTTGGCATATCTGTAGAAATATACATAGGGATATCACTAATGTTTTCTCATCCCAGTTTCCAATGGTTAACTAAATCATTCATCTAATACCAACTATAACAACCCATTCTTATCATACATGGATATTACATAATTTTATATGTTAATTCAGTACATTATAATAATAAATTCCCTAGTACTATGATGTTTTAGTTTCTTTGTAAACATGTAAACCAAATTTTCTATCCTAGTGAATGATCTTCATCATCTTCCATAAAGATCTCCAAAAATAGTACTTCATCCTATAAACGTTATTTGTAAAATGGGGAAAGGAAACATAATAAAGGGGTGATATTAAATGCCAATTAATGGTAAAAAATGGAGATATTATATCATAATCAAGAGAAGATGGGTATGAGAAGATGATCATGAAAATAGAATATCATACCATGAATATCAATGATCATAGACATTAAACATGGCATAAATATTTAATGTTCAAAAGACATGAGTCATAAGGAAACAAAAGAAATTCCCAATATAGAATAACGAAGGAATAAAACATGAAATTGTGGCAAAACAAAAGTATATACTGATTTAAGTATCATCCAAGACATCACATCAAAGGCATTAATAGTTGTGTGGGTTCACTCCCGATATCATCATAATTTTCCAAGTTTCCATCCATGGCCATATTAGTATCATGATTTCTCTCCAAATACAATATTAGTAGTCATGGTTCACTCCCATTCCAAACATAGTTGAACTATTTGACTCATCGTACCATCTTAGTGGTCATGTATTACTCTAATGGAAATATAAGTAATTAGAGTTCACATCTCATATAATCATAGTCGTAATTTTTCAATACCATGGAAATATTAGTAGCATGAATTCACTCCTCATACCATTTTAATAGTCATGGTTCCCTCCCATGTCTATCTTAGTAGTCAAGTAATACTCCCAAGAACAAATTAGTTTATGTTATGAGGTATAAATCATTTCCCAATTCATAAAATAGAGATATAGGTCCCAAAAATCTCATAATGAAACCATAAATATTTGTGTCACAAGAACATAAACAATCATTTCATAACTCATGAAATAAAATGGTAATAAAAAACATTTACTCATATCATATCATTTGGAAAAGATATAGGTTTTATAATCCATTCCTCAAAACCATTTCACATTGAATGAATTTAGTTTCTTAAACATTATTCCATTAAAACATAAACCATTCAGAGAAAGAATATGAATTTTATTCTTGATCTATGAAAAAGTATGTCATCAAAGGTAGGGTGTGTTCTAAATGATCACATGGAACATGAATTTTTCTTAAAATCACTTTTTAAAAATATAAAACACTTTAAGAATAGTTTTCATTGAATTCACATTAAAAAAATATAATGGAATAAAGAAAATCATTTAAAATAGTTCTTGAGGAAAATATCATTTCTTTGATGAAAATGATTTCTATTATTATAATGATGAGTAATTTTATAATAACCCATTTTATTTGAAAATAATATTTAAATCCTATTGGGGAAGCTTCAAGGTAATAATGTGTAATGTATGTGTAAAATTATTTCATACAGTATATGTTAAAAAAAACTTCTTATCTTACATTTCCTGGATACTTAAAAAAGTACATCTATTGGAAAATGAAGAAGATATTACTTATAAATAATGTATTAAAAAGAAAAAATGAGTATAAAACACTAGAAAAATTCAAAGGAGAATATTAAACAATTATAAGAAAATATGTACATGGATGATAAATATTCCTCAATGGAAACTTAAAAACAAATAATCCCAAATATAGAATGAATAGGGAAATCACTACTCAACACATTTCAATCAATAGAATCATATTACACATGTAAGAAAAAAAATCATAATAGTATTGGGATACCATAATATTTTAGATAATAGTCATAAAATATATTCATTTTTAGTATATACACTATGATGAAAATATAAGTAGTGTATACCACATGTGTCTCACATAAATAAAGGTGAAACAAAATACCTTACCTTGTGTCTTTACTCTCTTAAGAATCAAACAATCATCCTATACAATAAATTTAATTTTTTTATAAATAATTTAAATAATCCTATTATTATTTCTAACACCACATATGGTTTTATTATGACCTTATATTACCTTCTTGTTAATGATTTTATGTTATGGTTCCACTTTTGGCAACATTCGCTTTATTTTTCACAAGTGTCTTAATTTGTTATATCAATGGATCTTATACTTATATAATGATTATAGAATATATATAATAACATAAATATCATATATATCTATATCCTGTATATTTAAATTATAATAATCTAAATCATAAATATCTATAAAATGGAATGCACAGTTCATTGAGACGGTAATTCATACATATGTATGAGCACTAATTATCTTTTGATTACCGTATTGAAACAATTTATGTAAATGAAATATGTATATATATGTATATATATATATAATTATTATAGTAGAATTATTATATCATATATTTCATATAAGTTCACTAAAACTATCCATAATACATTCTATTGGTGAGCGAACAAATCACATCGTTTTGATGATGCGATAGTCAACATTTCCTCAAATGAGATTATAGTATTAACACCAACTAGAAAGTAAGAATGTATGTGTTGTAAAAAGGAATAAATAAGAATAATGATATAGAAAATATTATATATAACATTTATAGAGAGAGAGAGTTACCATCATAATGGCCACCATGAATGGTGCTAATCGAGAAAATGATTGATCATCATTTCGTGAGACAATAGTTCATCATACACAGAAATAGTATGATCAATATGCATTATATTGCAGTGTGTGTATGTTTTTATCAAACCAACAACCAAAAAAATACTATTATATTTAGGACACATGTGTTTTCATAAATTAATTTAAGAAATAGAGTGTAAGAGGTTGATATGTAAAATAAATGAAAGGATCTTGAGAGAAGACGTTACCTCTTTATTGGGTAACTCTTTTTGGCTTGTGTCAAAAGGATTCCATGAGTTCCATTCTGGATGAGGGAATGATCCTATAATAAAGTTAAAAATTTTAGGAGAAGAAATGTTCATGGTTTGGTCAAGACAAAAGGCTTTAGAGGTGTGACTAAAAGAGAAGGATATATTCCCATTTATAAGAGCGGGGAGGGGCACATTTTGAAAATCAAAAACTATTAATTTATTAATAAACTATTGATGATTTAAAATAAAATAAAACATAGTTATTTCAAAGATAGCATGATTAGCGGTAAAAAAACATTCATCCAATTAATTTTAGACATGTTTAGGTTACAAAATATACCTTATCTTTTGGTGGTAACCCTTAGTTAAATAATTTTACTTTTAATGTGAAAAATATTTTTTCACTTATATGGTTAATATTATTACCATTAAATGAAAAAAACCCCAATTGGATTACTTATGAGATCTTTGACAGCATCGGTGTTATTTGGATGAACCATAGATATTTATAAATTTTGTAACATTTTATTCAAAATTACTTATTTTAAAGTATTGTTTATTTTAATTTTGATACTTTTCAATATTTTCAGATTTAAAAACATCATAAAAACATGATAACTTAAAAAAATACTCCCATTATTTCACTAAAATGTCAAGGTTATCTATAATTTTTTTATTTCATTAAATATGTCATATTATATTTAGTTTAAAATTTTTAATATCATTTATTTGTTGTCTCAATTAACTAATCAAATACTGCATCATTATTATACAATCCATTAATTATGTTACTTCAAATCAAAATATTAAAAATAATTCAACCACATGAAGATAAATTTATTATATTTAAACTGAATACTTAATCTAATTTATCTGATGTATAACCTTGTATTAAAAATTATTTAGTTATTAATGTTGGAATATGATATTTTTAACATTTCATTATATAAAATATAATAAACATCTTAATATTATAAAAGTTTCCTAAATAAGATCATATTTTATAAATATGGTTTATTGTGGTCAAAGTAAAAAATGACCAATGAAATATGGAAAAGTTTAAGGGAAATTTTATATTATTATGATATAATTTTTACCTATAATTACCTGATTTAACTTTAATCGTGATAAATAATATTCAAAATAATATTATTCATAAAAAAATTATTTTATCATATGAGAGAAATATTATCATATTTATTACAAACATTTATATATATTTTTCAAAATTCAATTATCAGAAGTAGTGAAATTATGCTTAATACTAATCCGACAAATGTGGCTTGAATGTGGGTAAAAGAGTCGTTTACAAGTTTGATAGTTATTTATATCTATTTCTATTATAAAGAAGATTACATGGACCTAAATTGGATGAATAAATGTATTATTTGTCAATTGTTACATTAAAATCAATTTAAACTAATAATAATTATTTAAATCAAAAAGGCTGGTTTTAACTACATTATTGTATTTTTCACTATTTAGAAAAAATTCAAACTTTTCAAAAAAAAACAAAAATTCAACCCTAAGCTAATTTTTGATATTATGAATTCAAATATATTTTTTATTTTATCAAAATAAATTTCTATGAGTTTCTGAAACAATTTTTTTTATTTTATTTATAGAAGACCATGAAAATATATTTATTTGAGATCATAATAGTATTAATCAAATAATGTCTTTTCTAGAAATTATAATTTTTATTATGAAAACCATTATAAAAAATATTTATTTTTTTATTAATATCCATATCAAATTTTTAATGGATATGATACAACTATCTTATATAAATAATTTTAATATTAAATTGTTGTTTCACCGAAACATGTTGTTCTATGTAACACAAGCTATGTATATGTTGTTTATAGAACAAGTCAAAGTTTATGTTATGTGAAAAGAATGATTAATTGGGTGTTGCGTATTACACAATAAAATCATAGTAGGCTAATAGAATAAACAATCTGTAGTGTTTAGTGAAATGAAGAATAAAAAAACACTGAATCTTGAAGTGTTACAGGTATCCTCCTCTCTGTATTGGCGATCTATTTGACAAGTTCGGAGGAGCCTCTATATTTTAAATGAATGATTAGAGATTGGAATATCACAAACTGAGAGTTAATAATTATGATATCTTGAGTAGTTCTTTCATTATATGTTATGGCCTATATGAGTTCATCATAATTCCATTTAGGTTGACAAATACACCAGTAGTGTTTTTGGTCTTCAAGAATATAATCTTTTATAGATACCTGAATTAGTTTGGGGTAGTGTATATGGATGAAATCATGGTGAACTCCATGACTCAAGATGATCATTCCAAACACCATAACATCATCTAGTGTACACTTCTAGAGCATCTTCTATACACCAAGATTTCTATCAGAATTCTTTAGATCGATCAGGTTTATTTATTGGGACACATTATCTCAATAGAAGGTGTGAGGGTATATTCGATGAAGGTTCATGTATTGGTTTCTTAGGACAATCCCAATAACATGTTTGACATATGAATCTTTATGGGATCATATATATATTATTGGAGGTTTATCAAAGATTTTTCCAATTTCTCATCACCACATTCAATCTAAAAAAAGGATAATGTTTTAATTGTCAAACGTATGTGAGGATTTCTTTTAGAAGATGAAGAATAATTTTACAACAGTACCAATCTTGAACCTACATCTTCTAGATGAGTATTAAACGATGTATTGCGACCCTTATGGGATTGGACATGGATTTTTGTTGATACATGGAGATTGTGTTGTGGTGTATGGCTATCGGCAGTCGAGGCCCCATGAATAGAACTACACTAAATTTGACCTATAGCTGGATGTTGTATTTTATGCATTAATGTGTTAGTGGCATTATATTTTGTGTCAAAATTTTACCATATATATGAATGATAAGAGCTTAAAATACAACTTTTCACTGTGAGATTTGAATCTTCAATAGTGGATATGGGTTTTATATATGATTTAATTTGATTTTGTGTTGGTTTATACACCCAAATAGTGGAATAATTTTACTACCTTTTTGAGATGTAAAACTTAAAATCAGCTAGTTCAAGAGTGTAGTGCTGAGTTGAAGATGATGAATTAGCTTGATGGGATACTAGTTGTGGTTTGGGAGAGTCAGTAGAAAACGACTCTCGTAATAGTTTCAGTAGAGGCTACACATTTGATATAGATTAGGGATATTCGTTATTGGGATTCATAGTGTTTATCTTTGAGTTAAGGCCTTGATGATGGGGATACGTCTTCAAACGAGCTAAAAAACAAGAAAAAGATCATCAACTTCAAGAATTGGGTTGTTGTTCCTACAAGTATGAAAGTGTACTTGATATGTAAATTTCAAACCATGATGTGGGTGGTAGATTTTGGTGTGGCCATAATGTACCATGACCTACATAGATAGTTTTAGTATCCATGCATGAAAAATTATATATCATGGTTTTGACATGATTTTATAATCGTCGATAGGTGAAGGTAGGTCATCAACAACATGGAGGTTTGTTACAGATGTTACCCATTCTGGAGTGATTGTGGGATGTCGTGAGTATTGATTTTGTGGTGGGTCTCATAAGGATACCTCCGGAGAATGAAATTATTTGGGTTATTGTGGAATGACTGATAAAGTAAGGGAATTTCTTTGCTATACGAGAGTTATTATCACCAAAGTAGCTAAGATTTATTTATGTTTGGGAGATATTAAATCCAAATGGGGTTCTATAGACTATATTTTCATACATTGATTCACATTTTACTTCACACTTCTACTAGGGATTAGAAGAGGCACATGGTACATATGTTTTTTCTAGTATGAAATTCTATCCTTTTTAAAAATTGTATGTTAGAGAAAACTAAATACGTTCTTGGGGATATGCGGCGATATTGGGTCCTAGAATTTGAAATATCTTGAGAGAAGAACATAAATTTAATGCAGTGTTAATATAACAATAGCTTTCATGTAGTCATACATATGGAACCAAATGAGAAACATTATTATAGGACATGTAGATCTCCTTTATACTAGAGAGAGGAAGGCGAGTCTTACTTATTACGATTGAGTCTTGAATAGGAGACATTAGATTAGGTTTAGTTTATTCATAAACATATGAATATGGATCAGAGTATATAGAAGTCAAATGATGGTCGAAATCGGTGACCCATAGAGTTTATAGTGGGTGAAGAAGTATTCTTTCATAATTCACCTTATTTGGGTCACCCTAGGATTTGCAGATAGTAAATGTTTGTGCTCAGGTTTATTGGACCATTTGATGTGGTAGAGAAAATTGACCTGATGGAATACCAATTAGCTTTTCTATAGGAATACGATGCTATGAATGATGTTTTATATGTGTAAAAACTATGATGGTATCACCCTGAACCATCTCAAGTGATCGAATTCGATGATGTTGAGGATGATATAGAATATCCTTATAAGATTCCTCCAATATGTTTGTTGGATATTAGTGAGAAAGTGATGTGGGGATGAACTGGGCTGATAGTCCATGTACTGTGGCAACTTAAGTGAGTGAACAAGGAAACATGGGAATGGGTAGCTGATATGTGGGACCAGTGGCCTGATCTATTTGAATCTAATTCTTGGAGATGCTTGGGAGTGTATCTTAGGGATGATCTATTATAAGGTGGGAATATTGTAAGATCCTTCACTTTTCTGGAGTCGTCTTGGGCATATTTAGAGTTACACTTTTTATTAATGTAGAGAAATTTTAATTTTTGTTATACCTTGGAGTTTATTAGGGTACAATTTTGAAAAAAACTAAAAAAAAGCGTAGTGAATAGTTAGAACATGGTTAGGGACGGTTGTAGTACCTAGTCAAGTGAATGGTGGAAGCTTGAACAATTGGGATTTTCATGGATGGTGTATAGTCTGTTTAAATGTAAACCCTTTTTCGATTACCAGTAATAATATATAAATTAGGTTCATGGAATTGGTGCACGGTTAAGGAAAATTGTACACCACCTCCCATTAAACTATTTATAGGTTTTAGGTTTCCCCAAAAATTAGTTTCTTAGTCAAATAGACCCTTGTAATTATTCCCAAATCGACCCCCATTCAACCCTAGGAAGTATTTCAGGATATTGGAGCCTCCTAAACAAATTCCAAGATTTCTCTACCATAATTATTCATGATTTTAAGGATGAATCAAAAATATGCATGCCTCCTAGCAAGATAAATATACCCTTCATTGTTTTTTGTTCTTCTTTATTTTTTCTCCTCTTATTTTTTGTGGGTATTCTTCCAATTTTTTATTAGAACTAGATTTAGTATCATGGATCTAGATATAGTATTTTTTTCTAGGTCTGTATTTGAAATATCTTTATTTTTTAATTGTGATTTATGGTTTTTTGGTCGAGATGTCATTCTAGGTCATTGTGATTATCAAACATTAGGTATTATATGGTGTGATCTTTCGTCAATGAATTGAGGTAGGTAAAATAGAATTCAAATCCCATATACATTATTTTATGTTTACATAGTTTTAGAATTTCTATTATATTTTTATAAATTTTTTTCTTGATTTAAATTAAATATTTTTGGGAATTATGTTTTTGAGGGTATATATAATAGGGAATTTGGGAATTATGGATTTGAGGATAATTAATGGGAGAATTAATTTTTTGATATTGGGAGTTTTTATTTAGAAATAATTAAATTGATGAATTAATTTTGAGGTATTGAGGTTGATAATTGAGATAATTAATTGTGTAATTAATTATAGAATTTTGAGAGGATGATTTCTATTAATTAATTAATGAATTAATTAATGGGTTTGTTGAACCTAATTTATTGTTAAATTAATTTTGTGTTCTTATGTGATTAGTTGATTATTGAGTTAAAAAATAAAATTATTATTTTTAACTATTTTTTGAATTTGTAATGGAATTCATGTGGATAATTAATTCACGAATTAATTAGGTGATAAATGGTTACAGGGTCATTGTGTTGTGAATTAGAGAATGGTAACACGATAATTCTAATGTGTATCGTATGAAAGGTAGATTGGTTATTCTGTTGTGGATTAAACAAAATTATTATTTTCTTTCGAATGTGTAAGGTATGAATGGTATTTGGTCATTAAATTATGAATTAAATAACGGGAACATGGTTATTCTATTGTGTATCGTGTGAATGGTAACACAAGAATTCAAGTTAGAATTAAATAATAGAAATAATATAATTTTGATATATAATATTACTTGGGAATACTCCATGATATTACATGAGCTACTATACAGATTTAGGTATTAGAGTCTACATGGACCTAGTGGGTTTGTGGTATAATAAATATTAATTGATAATTGGATATCTATTTACTTATGCACTGTAATAAATTTTTTAATACAATTGTGTAAAAATTCATTAGAATTGATATTGTTTCAATCTCTGTTGTTCGTGGCCTACTAAATTGTACTCACATCTTACATGGGATGCCTGATCAGTACCCGAACAGTATTTATGTTTTCTATAATGGTTTAGGTAAAAGACATGAGATAGATGTATTAGTTGTGATGGATCATGGATTATGATACCAGACATGGTTTGGGAGAAACTTCGGGGCTCTTAATTGTCCCTATTTATGGTTTAATTTAAGAAACTTGACATATACATTGACATGGTTTGTTTTCTCCAATAGTTTTGATATTTTACTTTTTGTTATACTTATCAAGTGATATTTGTGAGTCTTGTTGTTATATGTAGTTTCACTATTGATTATATAGTTTCTCTGTTGTATTAATCTAATAATATAAGGTATTTTATTCCCATGATCAATATATTAGACCCCCACTGCTAGTTGGTAGCAACTCATATATGGTTAGGCATGCTTGAGGTCATGTAGTAGACCATCTTTGGGAACTGGTGCCTAGAATCTGGGCGGGGATGTTACAATGATCAATATGAATATGGTGAAGTGATTTTGGAAGCAATCATTTAATCAATTAAAAAATATTAAATATTTATTTTTAGAAATCCATGATAGCTTTACAAAAGGTAAGCTAACCATTAACAATGATTATTTATCCCTTCTATTGATTTTTTTCAAGATTCAAGTTCATTTTTTGGGTGTCTTAGTAATCTTTATATAAATTATACATTTTAACATATTAAAAAAGATTACAGATCATATATTTGGATAAAACCATAGTAACTACTAATTCAACACTACCTAAATAAAATTTAATGGTCTTTTCAATTCCCCAAGACAAGTGTGAAAAAAACCCGACATTACTTGAAGGTAGTTAGTTCTAGTCTAGCTTATAATTTCATGAATATGACCACTGATGAGGAACTATTTACTTTTTATACCAAGATAGAGAGGACATTTCTATATAGTTATATAAATATTAATATAAAGAATTTTGTTGAAGAAACCAATTTTGAGGACTTATGTTATGCTTTAAGTGATTACTCTGGGCTAATAGTAATGACAATAAACCAAAAATCTAATTAAAGGACCTTTGGGCCTCAATGTTCGAAAAATAAAAAACCCATTTAGCTATACATTCTCAGGAAAGTTATTCTTATACTACATAAATTACATAGACTGGAAGGTGATGATCATATCATGCACATTCAGAAATTCATGTTTTTTATGTTGAAGCATCATGATTAGAGGAGTAGTTGAGGAACAAGTTAAGTGGAGGGAATTATGATTTTCAATTTAGGTAACTTCCAAGGAGTTGTTTTATAGTTTATAACCTAGAGTGATCCATGAATGGGATGATATACAAATATGTTTATTACAATGATTATTTGCAACCTTGTGGAGTAGAAAAATATAGAAGGTGATCTATTCCATCAGATAAGTAAACCGAAACACACAATTTGTGTATTGGAAATGGTTTATACATATTTTTAGAAGATTAATTAATTAAAATATTTAATATTATAATATAATAGTTTTTATGAAGGTTTTATAGAGATTATGTTAAACCTATGGGATACATCATCTAGCAGAGCATTGATTACGAAGTAACCTATGTATTCATAGAGTTTCATTGATGATATAGAACATAATTACTGTCAATTTCAAACTAGAGGTACACCTAAAAGACATATTCATGAGGTAAGGAATTTAGATTCATTATCAACTTTATTTGAATCCAAACATAAAAAAAATGTTAATTAAGATAAGTGGCTCTAAATAAAGTACGTGATCTATAATCCCCACCTCAGTTATATGGTTTTTCTTTATCTGACACATCACTTCATTGAGCAATTTGTTTTGATACATGTTTTGGATATCTATTCAGCCACATTCCATCCCTGGGGGATTCCATATAATCCTCTATTGAGAGATGTTTCTTCACTCAAAATAGAAATTTCAAATCCACAAAATAAGGTTTATTTATAATCAAATATCTCAATAAATGAATGTTTCAAGGTGTACACAACCCTTTATAAATTTAAGGATAATTTATAATAGGAAAACAAAATAAAACCAAATGTTGAATGCTCAGGGACCAAGATAGAGGGACCTTGTTTTGAGTAGTTTGTAGTTTCTGTAGTAATAATGTAAAAAAATCCACTTCAAAGTGATTTATCATGACTTTACTATGAAATAGATGAGTAACAAGTGGATATATTTCATGGAAATAGAGAATATATATCAAGGAAATTTTTCTATGACCAGATCTACATCACATTAAAAACACAAAATATAATCCAGATTCTTGAGGAAGTGTCTGGGAAATGCACTTTGAAATCTCATAGAACTAAGTATGCCCAAAAAATGTAGACATAGTGGTTACCTATGATATAAATGGGAATAAGTTTCAAAATAATCCCAATTATGATGAATGAATATAATTATGTATTCATTAAGAATGTATTAAAAAGGTTTTATGGTAATCTACCTTAAGAATTGGTACATGATCTCAAACTTCTCAAACCCATAAATTATTAAAAACTCATGAGATTGGGTTTAAAAAATTACATTACAAAATATTTATTCTAAGATGAAAGGATAGTTTCTATTTTTCATCATATTTTTTTTAATATGTAATGGCCTTTACCTTCCCCCCAATGTGATTGATTATAATTATTCTTTCACTGGTGAGTTTTTTTTGTTTCTAGAGGAACATCCTTGAAGGAAGACACCGAATAACCCTAAAAAGAGAAGGTTTTGAAGAAAGAGATTCAAGAATAAAGTGGATTTATTTATTATATTTTTTATCATGTTAAGTGATTTTTTTAAAAATCTAATTTAATACAGAAATCCTTGAAGTTGTGTTATACAATAATTTCATGCATAAACATAGGATTTATGTTTCTCTTTACTTACCTTGGATCAATATTTTATTTTGGAACACTATGATTCAATTTTTTATAATTAATTTATATTGGGATTTAATGAATAAAATCTAAAATTTAATTAATATAGTGAATAATGACTTTTATTTCGATGAATAATAATTTGAGATATTTGGTTGACTCATGTAAATGAAATTTTCCAAACATTTTTCAGTATTGAATTTAAAAAATTAATGTAAAATGATTTGTTATTATTAGTCAGTACATATTTTAATTATAATAATTATATGTTCCATTCTCTAGAGTATTACTATACCTAATACTTTCTATGTTATTTTGAATGTATTTATTTTGTGGTTTTGGATTATGTCACGTTTTATAAATTTCATTAGAACATTTCAATGCTATGACTGTGTAAAACAATGTAAATATGATTATGTTGTTATTATTGATATTCCATACTTAATTATATAAACTTGTATATAAATCATTTTTTATCCCATAGAGACCATGATTGGCCATAGTCTGAATCTTGCATATTTCAAACCATTTATATACACTCCCAACATTTTCTTTGTATTTTCTCTAATAATTTAAATTTAATGTGATGGGGTCAGCGATTTCAAGGTGAAAGTGATGCAAAAAATTGTAAGTAAAGAGTGTGTGGGTGATATTTTGGGTATTTAGAATGGTTAATGATTAATATATTATACTATAAATACTTTCCCTTCGTAAAAAAATTAAAAAAATATTATTACATGACATGGAAAATAAAAAATATCAATTAGTAAATGGATGACTTTAGAATATTTTGGTTAAATCCTATCACTTCCACATTGTCTTGATAATGGAGTGAGGTTATAAAGGCCTTAAAAGACATTCCCATGGTGCCAAAGGCTAGAAATAAATGCTGAGGACTTAAAGAATAATTTGGGAATTCTTTTTCCTTCAGATTAACCATCCAACCAAACACACCATTTCCAAAAAAACTACTTGATGCATGTGCACAATACAGCCTAACCCACACATTACCAAAGGGCTTCCTCACCATTCCATTACAATTATAAAATTACAATAAAACCAATCCAATAATTGGAGTACCCAGTGGGGACCACACCACATAACCCCCAATGAACTGGGACACCCTATATAGCTCCACACCAAGCTACATGATCCAAGAACCACAATATCACCAAATAATCGAGTAAACTCAATAGAAAAATGAGATGATTTACCATTACCTGTTTCCTAGAAAATGACCTCTACAAAATCAAAAATGTGCAAAAGAACGTGTGAGTACTAATACTGTGTACAATTTCCCCAAATGACTTCACAACAGACTCGATTAAGATAAAAGTGTTAATAAATTTATATAAAAATATTTATACAAAACATTAAGTAGTGAATCCATTAACATAGGGAGGACGGTCCATTTCCAAGACATTTAATACAAGGTAAAAACCCAACAATGCCTTAATCCATATAACCATCACAAATAACCCAAAAAATTCATATTGTAAAGAAACACACAACAAGGCTACCAAAATGGTGGAGGTTTCTTCAAACCCTTTTACAACATATCTGACAACTGTTGATTCCCAACCATTATCCATAATAGTGGCTCTTATGTCTGCTATCCAACACCTTTTATAGTGATACATCCTTACCGCTTAAAAACAATCAACATAATCTATAACACTTAATCAACCAACACGCATAATGCACCAATTCCACATAATAAGAACACAACCATTTCCCACACTTCCCAATTAACTTAAATAAATCACTCAATTAGTGAAGAAACCCTTATAACATATTCTATGTCACATCCCAATCAAATAAACCCACATTTATATTGAAAACCACTTAAATAATCCAAAATAAGTAGTAAATTTGAAATATTAAATTTAAATCACATGACAAAACCCCTCTCTCACCTATATTCCATTTCTCCCAAAAAACCCCAATTATTCAACCAATAGGTTCCCATAATGATTCCGAAATCACATTCACAATTAATTTGATGAAAAATAAATTAATTTCAAACAATATAACTTGTTCTATCCAAGTGGAATCGTGAGAGAAACCACCTACCTTTAGGGTTTTGGTGAAATTGACCCACAATCAACCGCACAACAAATCTGTTGAACGAACCAGCCAAAATGCTCATGTTCATCTTCCCTATCATAAACAAGCCCAAAAATAATAAATTTAGTCTATAAAAACCTTCAATATACATGAAATTCATTTATATCTAGATAATAAATAGTGGGAGAAGAGTAGATCTAGAGAGAAAACAACAAGAAACCAAGAGAATAGACGTACCTAGGTGAAACCACCTACAAAACTCCATGAAACCCTATAAAATTGCTTCCAAAATGAGTGCTTTATCCCCACAAACCCTTGAGAAATAAAAATCCTAAGTGCGGCTGGAGTGGGAGAATTTATGGAGTGATTTCGGTCAATCCTGAGTGTTCCCGTTTTTAAAAACCCATATTTTAACTGCCGTCTTGATTAGATCCCAAAGTTTGTCAAACCTTATGCTAACAATATGGATGATAATTACTTGAAGGAATATCAAATGGAATTCCCTAATATTTATATAAACTGTTCATAAAAAATGAGGGATCCCACTACCTTGAGTTTAATGGTTTTTCTGGTATTCTCGAACTATTTTCCCTAATCGTGCTCAAACCGTGCAACACTAAAAAGGCTACCAAAACCATCCCAAACCATTCCAGACTCTCCTAAACTATTCCAAAATCATCACAAGAACATTAATACTATATAAAAGACTAAATATATTCTACACACATTAAACCAAGGACAATCCATTCTCCCCACCATTGGACTTCCATACTTGGAATGTAGAGAACCATTACATTGTTGTAAGAGCTCAGGCCATTTCTCGACCATCTCTTTCTCCCTCTCACAAGTCTCATTCTGAATCTGACCATGCTTCCACAAAACATGAACTAAACCAATTATTTTACCATTCATGTATTTATATTTCCTATCCATAATCTTCACTGGTAGGTTCACCAAAGGAGAATCTAATTCTAGCTCAACGTGATCCCAATGAAGCACATGGCCATGATCCTACTGAAACATTTTCAACTATGACACATGGAACACATTGTTCACCCCACTATTTTGTGATGTAAAATCCAATTGATAAGCCACCTATATAATCTTCTCATGTATCCCAAAAGTCCTAATATACCTCGAAGATAATATACCCTACTTTCCAAACCAATGATGTCAAGGCCTAATTGAGATTCTCAAAACCACATCATCACCCACCTCGAATGACAACGATCATCGACGATGTTCTGCATAATATTTATTCTATCTTTTAGCCTTCTTCATATTATTTATGATCAAATTGATCTTCTCTTTAGTCTCTTGTATGAGGAACAGTAAAATCATTGATGTTTCACCCTTTTCCTCCCAACAATGTGGATAACGATAGGGACACCCCTACAATTCCTCTAAGGAAGCTATTTTTATTGAAGTCTAATAACTATTATTATAGGAGAACTCCAAAAATGGTATGTGATTCTAACATGAACCACCTGAATCCATCTCGAATGCCCTTAGCATATCATTCAATATTGGTGTCATCCTCTCGAACTGGCCATCTGTCTAAGGATGATACACCATGCTCATCATCTACTGTATACCAAAGGCTTGCTATAAGGATTTCCAAATTGGAATAAGCAAATATTGTAACATTCCTATTAGCCACTGATTCTCTTCCTTGACATGCTATCAAGTCATCCATTTAGAGACAAACTTGTCCACATCCCTTTTCACACCATCCCACAAAACCTATTCTTTCAATACCTTATATATCTTCTGAATTCCAGGTTGGACATCCCACCTAGAATGATGATAAAATATAAGAATTTTTGTAACACCCCGACCACAGAAGTCCAGAGTCAGTGCATTTTTACGTATTATTGTAATGATCATAAAAGATAAAGTCTCTAAATAATGATTAGTTTAGTAACCTTGGAAGTACTAGATACATTCATAAGGTTTACATTACTTCAAAAAATGGAAAACTACAACAACATTGTCTCCATAGACTACACTGAGATCCCATAGACTATCCCTGGAGGTTATTCATAATATACTTCTTTTCATGATAGGAAAATAAAAGATAGAATGGGGTGAGCACAGATGTTCAGTAAGGATAACTTTATCGCAGAAACTTTCAATAATAAGCATAATCATTTAAGGCAATGTATAACTAAAAAAGCCTTTTAAACTTGAACATCAGCATAATATGGAAAAAATAATATGAAATAATTACATTTACTTATTCACATGGATATTCTACTAGTCGAATAATCACATACAATATCAATAACCACTTTCATAATGATGGAATGCATAATGCCAGACTCTCATAACCACATAGTCAAAGACTTGTGCAAGACTACAAATAATATTTTGTCAAGGCCCTATTCCAAGACACTAGTTTGTCTCATCAGACCTACATATTCATCAAGGAGCCCTAGCGGTCTCCATCCGTCAAGTATTAAGTCCAATGCATTCCTCATATGAATAGGTTTAAACATAACATAAACATTTATAATAAAAATAGCATATGAAATGTCTATAATTTCTCCCCAATCCATGAATGGTATAAAAATCACACATCCAGGATCAATCATATCACAAAACCATCAATACAATATAAAAGTTTAGTATCATAATAAATAAAATTCATATAAGCTTAAAATCCATTAAAGGATGTTGACATAGATGAAATCGAAACTATTTGAGAGAAATATCTCTTTTTTAAATCATTTAAAATTCACATAATTATAAAAGAAAACATTTACTTTGAATGTATTCTTATAAGATTATATGGGAATATTCGATGATTTTATAACGGTGGAAAATAGCTGTACCAGCCGTATAATATCTTAGTATTATCGTCGTTTTGAGTGTTAACAGATTCATTTTTCATTTAATTTTTTGTTATGTGAGACATATTTGTTATGGATGGGAGGTATATTATTCATATCCAGAATGATATAGTTTCTATAAAAATTATTTTTAATCATCAAATGAAATTTAGTCTTGAAAGGATATGACATGGAATGATTCTAATCGCGTTCGTGGAGACGGTAATCCATACGTAGGTACGAGTGACAATATCACTCTTTTGATATTAAAATAATATATAATTGGATATTATATCATATGTACACAATAATTATCATGTTATATTTATTATTTAAATTAATTACACATCATTATTACACCCATTAAAATAATAAAGTATTGAATAACATTTACACCATGACATGGAGACGGTAACCCATACGTACGCACGTATGGTGACATATCATTCAAAGGATGGATAGAATAATGAAGATGGATGTACCATGTTTATAATAACCTTAAAATATATAGATTATATGGGATTTATTATTTTATAATGGAAATAATAAAGAAGAAGAAGTGGAAGAAGAAAATAACTTGAAAGTGTGTGGTGAAATTATTACCTCTTCTTCGGGTTCTTGTTTTTGATTTGATCTAATGGGATCCTTAAGTTGGATTTATAACCAATTTAGGGCCACTAGGATGAAGTTAGGGAAGTTGAGAGTATATTTTTTAATGGTTTGGCCGAGCCAAAAGGCATTGAAGGTGTTAATTTGAGAGAAGGGGAAGTTCCCTTTTATAAGAGGGGTGAGGGGAACCTTAGGAAAAACTTAAAATATTATTTTATAAAAAAAGCATAATCGGTTTATAATGTCTGCATAGTGGATTATTTAATTTTTAAGGTAGGGGTAGGTCAAAAACCACTCAACCAATAGGTTTTAGACATATTTGGGTCACTATATTAACTCTATCTTTTTTATTTAACTATTAGTTAAATAGTTTGACATTTTCCATCTATCTTTGTATTTTTATATTATATAGTTTATAAATTTACTATATACTTATTAGTGGACCCCAAGTGTTCCAATAATGATAAAACTATCATTATATAAGTCTTTTGGCTGAACTATAGATTTTTACGAATATAATATCAATTAATAAAATATAGTATTTGTTTAAGAACTCATTTTTGTCAATTTTGACACAATTTAATTATTGATTTTTTCCAAATTCCTAAAAACATTATTAATTCGAAAAAAATTCATTTCAGATATGATAACATGTCATATTAACGAATAAAATTCGTGTATGTCTTCAAAACTTTCAAATTATATTTATTTAACATTTATAATACCAATTATTTGATTCATTCATTAATAAGGAAAATACTACATCATTGTTGTGTCATAAATTAATTTAATTATTCAATGTTTAAAAATTATAAATAAAATCCAATTATGTAGGATATCTTTTTATATCTCTAATTAATATTTATAGAAGAAAATATAACATATATTACCCAATGTAAAAATTGTTTTTCTAAAAGATATATGCTTATTTCATTTTTGTATTTACTTTAACTTAATTAATATAAAGTGTCATTATCACTTACATGTGGCTCCATACGGTCCCAAAATCAACCCAAAGATGAACATGGTCGGATATTTATCAACTTATATGGTTAGGACATGTTTTATTTTAATTTAAAATTATTATAATATTAATATTTTTACCCTTATTTACAACATTTACCCTTTAACCATGGAAAATAAAATATTTAATGAAGTAATTATTCAAAATGTCTAAAAATAAAAGTATTATATTTACAAAATTTGTACCTCTTGATTATAAATATGGAATTCATTTTTATAAATTAAAAATATAGAAGTGGCAGAAATTAATTGAAAAATAATTCCCATTGTCAAAAGAAAAAGACTTTTTTTATTAAATAATAACTATCAAAGGTTTGGAACTTTCTTATGTCCAGTTTCAATGAGAAATTATGTAAAATGACCAACATTAGATTAAATGTTAAAAATATAATCTAATTATATTTTAAAATAACCCTAATTCATAATTTATCACTATTAATTATTTCGATTAAAAATTTTGTTTTTAATTAAAATTTTGTAATTTTCACTATTCATCATAACATGAAAGTTATCTGAAATGTACCAAAAATTCACCCTCATCTAATTTCGATATTCTGAATCCAAATATGAAGTTCATTTTTTATGATAAAATTTATAAAATTTCAATAAGTGGGTATTACTATTCATAATGGTTAGATTGATTGGTTGTGGTCTGTTAGAACTCGAAGTTGCATACAACCCACGCTACTATATTATTCAAAGAGAAGCGTACCATGGAAGCTTGGGTTGTTACATTCTCCCCCCTTCAGTAAATTGTGTCCTCGCAATTTTTAAAATTGGGATTGGGAATATAACCCAATGTCCCACATCAGAAAAAGAGTCAATAAATCTATCACCTTAAAATAAATAAAGAGAAGTACAAAGGTCACCCAAGAAAACCCATACTAGGATTCCATGTAGGAAAAATGTATATGGATGATAAACTATGTGTCATGTTCTGATGGAGAGGGATAGAAAACATGATCAGGAGAAATTTAACAATAAGAAAACATCAAACCTATGATGGGACAAACGGTCATTAGTCTCCTAGTAGGAAAAGTAAACGGATAACATTTTTTTTGTTTTATGTTACATTACATAAAGATGAGGATTTCATTTATCAGATTTACTATGAAAATAAAGAGATATACTTACTTTTTTAAATACAGTTTCAATCTTTAATAAATTTCTTCCACTAACACATTTTTTTAAATGATGAGTATTCAAAAAATACATGGTCACACTGGAGGAGCTAGAATAAATGATTATAGAATCACCTGATCCACAATGGATAAACTATATATTTACATTGTCTTTAGAGATTAATCAAAAACAAAACAGTTAGTATAAGATCTTATGATCCCCCAAAATGATATTCCATTAGTGAAAGAAACAGTAATGTTAATTTCTAAAACTAAACCAACAATACCCCAAAGTTAAATAAATACCATTCACTAAACAATTTTCCTTAAAATCCTTCAATATAATCAAAACTAATATTGAAACCAAAAACATAGAATAATTTGGTTATGTAGTCTTCCACATTAAATTGAATCTCCAAATGACATCAACTACTCTCAAAGTCACATACATAAAATTAATTAACCTATTAACATATTCTCTATTATAGGTTAGTCATTTCCATAAATAATCTAAATCACTATAAATCCACAATAAAAACATAGATAAAAATCCACCATTACTCCTTAAATGAAATCCCATAGTATTCTATTTTCCATGGGAATATAGTTTTCCCAATAAATCAAACATCTTCCAAAATAAAATTAATCACTTAATCACCAAATCATTTTCAAATACTAAGGGTATTCATTTGATAAGACATAAGATCCCAAATCAATTTATTATTGATCAATAAAATCATTTAACTAAAATAATTAGTCACACTTACTCGTGACTTCACGTAGTCGAGTGGTAGGCAATAAATCTCAATCGCACATTGGTTGTGGGTTCGATTACCACTGCTTTGTCTGACGCGACAGTTTGTCCCACGGTCTACATGTTTCCCTTTTTCAAAAACTAATTTTTATAACATTACCAAATTGAGATAAATTCCTCAAAATTACCATAAGATATTTTAACGACAAATCTTATCTCATACCTTGTATTTTCATCCCAAAATATAATAACCTGTAATTGCCTCAAACCAAATGATCATATAAAACCAAATGGTTATTTATAACTATATTCACAAGAGAAAAGATAAGTCTTCCTCAAATGTCATTTTCACATAATAAACTGCAGGGTTAAAAATACAAGAAGAAATTATAAAAAGTAATCCCATCAACAAGGAGTACTAGTTATTTTAAAACTTTCTACAATCATTTATTTCCACAAAGCATCTTCTTTGACCAAGATTATATCCTATAGAATAGGGAATTTACACGGGTAATGGCCAGGTCCCCTAAATTTATGGCAAATGACTGTAAATGGATTCTTGGGACAATTTTTATTTTCTTCCATAGTACTCTTCATTTTTCCTTAGCAATTCTTCACTTTATTTCCTTCTTTCCCGCATGTAAATAATTTCGTTGTTCCATTGAGACACTTTCCTAGGTGTCTCATTCCACATTTACTACAAGATGGAAATTGAGGATTATTTTCTCCATGGTCTCCACTGGTGGAGCTCAATTCTTTCATCACCTTTCTTATCTTTGTTAAGTCCAAGAGTTGGTTAATATATATATTGTTGATAATATTTTTGGAAAAATGATTTAGCAGGAACACGATATCTTTTACCACTATCAACATTCTATTTTGTTGCTCATTTCCACCACCATTCCCACCTTGTACATCATTCTCAAAGTTACTATGACGTCTTTAGAATCCAACGATTGACTAAAAAAAGAAAGCATTATGTGAGTAACAATAGTTATAAAATCATTTTGAGAATATCATGACAACATATTCTTAATTTGAAACACCTTATGATTAACCAAGATAAATTATTCTAATCTTATATTAAAATACTTCAAATCGGTTTGTAAATAAAATGTAAATTATCCTAAGAATATCCCCCAGTAGTGTCGTAACCAAGAGTACAGCAAGCCCCGTTGTTGTGCACCAGTTCCCATTCAAGTCTAGCTCCAAGCGGTGTTTTCGGGTTTTACCCCTAGGTACATCTGTGTCAGAGCCGCCTCTACCTTCTCGTATCCAGACATCGATGTATTTCTCAGAAAACTCACAAAATAAATAAAATCCCAAAATTATAGGAAGTTTTTCTATACTAATCCTCAAAGTCCTTCTTAGGTCTATCTGTTCTAATCATAGTTTATCTAAATATATTTTCCAAGGATTGTACTAAACTTCATCTGATACCAACTGTAACACCCCGAACCCAGAAGCCCAGAGTCGGTGAATTATTATGTACCATTGTCATGATCATAAAAGATCATGTCTCGAATGACCGATTAGTTTAGTAGCCTAGGAAGTAGTAGATACATTCATAAGGTTTACATTACTTCATGAAATGGAAAAATACAAAAAAAATAGTCTCCATAAACAACACTGAGATCCTATAGACTACCCCTAGAGGTTAGTCATAATATACTTATTCACATCCTGGGAAAATAAAACATTGAAAGGGGTGAGCTCAGATGCTCAGTAAGGATAACATTATAGCGGAAACTTTCCTAAGTAATCCTAATCATTTAAGGCAATGTATAACTCAATAAAAATCCTTTTAAACTTGATCTTCAGCATAATATGGAAAAAAATGAAATAATTATATTTAATTATTCACATGGATATTCTACTAGTCGAATAATCAGATGCAATATAAATAACAACATTCATAATGATGGAATGCATATTTCCAGACTATCATAACCACATAGTCAAGGCCTTGTGCCAAGACTAGAAATAATATTTTATCAAGGACTTGTTCCAAGACACTAGATTGTCTCATTAGACCTACTGATGCATCGAGGAGCTATAGAGGGCTCCACCCATCACTTACTATGTCCAATGCATTCCTCATATTAATAGTTTTAAACATAACAAAAACATTCCTATTAAAACTAGCATACGAAATGTCAATTCTTTCTCCATAGACCATGAATGGTATAAAAATAACACATCTATAGTCAAACATATAACAAAACCTTCAATACAACATGAAAGATTAGTATCGTAATAAATAAACTTCAAATAAGCTTAAAATCCATCAAATGATGTTGACATAGATGAAATCAATACTATTTGAGAGAAATATCTCTTTTATTAAATAATTTAAAAGTCACATAATTATAAAAGAAAACATTTACTTTGAAAATATTCTTATAATCTTGTAAGTGAAGCTTCGACGATTTTATAATGGCTGAAAATATCCACACCCGCCGTATAAGTTAAAAAAAATTAGATTCTAACCTTAACTTTCTCGAAAAGGATAAAAAGGACCTTGTTTGGAAAAAGAAGGAAAGATTCCTTTACAAAAATCTTATAAAAAGTCAACAAGGGTATAAATGAATTTAACCCATATTCCATAAAATTGTAAGAATGATTTTAAATACATTTTTAGGAAACATGAATGTGGATGATAACAGGGTCCCAGTAGAAAATTACGTATAAACAACCTCAGATAATGAAGATATTGTGAAATAAACCCTTACATTGTACTTTTTTCTTGGTAGAGGGTAGGTTAACCTCCTGTATAACAGGTAAATAATTGGTATTGAATTATTCAAGAATAATATACATTAATATCATATCATATTTGATCTTTTCACATTGATTTGTTAATAATAACATAGTATTGTCGTCGTTTCGGGTGTTAACAGATTCATTTTCCTTTATATTCATTGTTATGTGATCCATATTTGTTATAGATGGAATGTATCATATTAATATCTAGAATTATATCATGTCTCTAAACATTATTTTTAATCATCATATAAAATTTATTCTTGAATGGATACGATGGGGAATGAATCTCATCACGTTCGTGGAGACGGTAATTCGGACGTAGGCACGAGTGATAATATCACACTTTTGATATTAAAATAATATATAATTGGATATTAAATAATATATACATAATCACTATCATGATATATTTATTATTTACATTAATTAAACATCATTATTATACCCATTCAAATAATTAAGTATTGAATAACAATTACACCACGACGTGGAGACAGTAATCTGTACGTACGGACGTATGGTGACATGTCATTCAAAGGATGGATAGAATAATGAAGATAGATGTACCATATTTAAAATAACTTCACACTATATAGATGATACTGTATGTATTATTTTATAATGGAAATAACAGAAAATAAGAAGTGGAAGAAGAAAAGAACTTGAAAGATGGTAGTGAAATTATTACCTCTTCTTCGGGTTCTTCCTTTTGATTTAAACAAAAGCGCTCCATTAGATGGATTTATGACCAAAGGAGGGACTATAAGATTAAGTTAGGGAAGTTGATAAGATATTTGGTTAGGGTTTGGCCGAGCCAAAAGGCTTTCAAGGTGTGAATTTGAGAGAAGGGGAAGTGCCTTTTTATAAGAGGGGTGAGGGGCACCTTAGGAAAAACTTAAAATATTATTTTATAATAAATACATATTCGGTTTCTAATGGCTCCAAACTAGATTATTTAAATTTTAAGGTGGGTATATCTCTTAACCCATTTAAACAACAGGTTTTAGATATTTTTGGGTTACTATATTAACTTTATCTTTTTTATTTAACTCTTAGTTAAATAGTTTGACATTTAACATGTCTGTTTGTATTTTTATATTACAAGTTAATAAAATTACTATATACTTCCAAGAGACCCCCAAGTGGTCTATTAATGATAAAAATATCATTATATAAGCCCTTTTCCCAACCCTTAGATTTTTAGGAATATAATATCAATTCATAATATAATATTTCTTTAAAAAACTCATTTATGTCAATTTTGACAATATTTGATAATTTATTTTTGATAAAGTCTTAAAGAATTTATTAATTCGAAACCAATTCATTTAAGAAATCCTAATATGTCATATTAACCAATTAAATTCTTGGATTTCATCAAAACATTCAAATTATATTTATTTTGACATTTATAATACCAATTATTTGATTCATTCATTAATAAGGAAAATACTACATCATTATTGTGTCATAAATAAATTCAATTATTCAATGTCTAAAAATTATAAATAAAATACAATTATGTAGAAAATATTTTTATCTTTCTAATGAATATTTATAGTCGGAAATATAACATATATAACCCTATGTAAAAATTGTTTTTCTAAAAGATATATGCTTATGTCATTTTTCTATTTACTTTAAATTAATTAATATAAAGTGTCCTTATCACTTACATGTGGCTCCACAGAGTCCCAAAATCGACCAAAATATGAAAATGGTCGGAAATGTATCAACCAATATGTTTAGGATACATTTTAGGGAAATTTAATATTATTATAATACTATTTTCTTACCCTTATTTACCAGATTTACCTTTTAACGATGGTAAATAAAATATTTACCGAATTAATTTTTCAAAATGTCTAAAAATAAAACATAAATATTTAAAAAATTTGGACCTCATGATTCTAAATATGGAATCCATTTTTCTAAATCCAAAACACAGAAGTGGTAGAAATTAATTTAAAATTAATTTAGGTTGTCAAAATAAAAAGTGTGTTTTTAAGAAATAATAACTTTCAAATTTTTTGCACTTACTTATGTCCAGTTTAAATGAGAAATTATGTCAAATGACCAACATTTGATTAAATGGTAAAAATATAATCTAATTATACTTTAATATAACTCAAATTCATAATTTATCACTATTTATTATTTCGATTAAAAAAGATGTTTTTAATTAAAATTTATTAATTGTCACTATTAATTAAAATAAGAAAGTTATCAAAAAAGTACTGAAAATTCACCCTAAGATAATTTCAATATTTCAAATCCAAAAATGAACTCCATTTTGAACGATAAAATTTATAAAATTTCAAAAGTGGGTATTATTATTCATAATGGTTAGTTTCATTTATTTTTGTGTGTTAGAACTCGAAGTTTCATAAAACACACATTACATTATTATTTAAATAAAAGTGAACCATAGAAGTTTTAGGTGTTACAAGATCCACCTATAAAGCCACTAGTTCAACCATAAAATTCTGAAAACAAAAAACATCATTTTCATTCAGTTACTAGCCATGAATGTTCTCCCCACCGTTGAGTTTTAACCACATTTTCATACACACAGAATTAGATGTATGCGCCACTTTAACGAAATAAAATATGTGAGGAACTACGGAAAATAGAAAGAAGACCATTCTTTCACTTAGTTCTACACATTCCAACAACATATTGTCTATAACCGACATCAACTTCCACTTATCTGATGCCTTTTTCACCACCAGAGCATATGATTTTCAACTTAATGAATCCTCCATAGAATTTCCCTTACATAGTGTGTACATTATGTAGAAAATAAAAAATATGTATATATTGCATCCACATCCTTTGACTCAAATTCATATCTCTCTATGAGACAATATGCTTTAAGCTCTTGTGATCGGTAAACACTCTAAATTTCTCACCAAATAGATAATTATACAAAGGTTTTAAATCATGAACCACTTACACCATCTCTAAATGTTTTTTTGTAGTTATTATCTTGAAACCTCGACTAGAGCGAGCTATATGAAACCACACGATCACCCTGTGTGATAACCCACCCCAACCATTTTCCCAATGTATCATAATCCACAACATACCCTTTCACTGGTTCGGGAAAAACCACAATTGGGGCTGATGTACATCTACTCTTTATCTATTAAAATATTCTTGGCACTAATTGTCCCATTTAAATGGGTTATTCATCCTTGTCAAAGTTTTCATCAGTGAATCCAATCATGAGTAATCATGAGAAAAGAATCAATAATAGCCAGTTAGACTAAGGAATCTCTATATTTTGAAAACATTATTTAGGGGTTTCCTAGAGGTAATGGCCTCTATGTTTTCAGGATTAACTGAAATGACTTTCTGAGAAATAAAATATAGAAAGAAATGAACATATTTTATCAAAATGTCAAACATTGATTGTTTGGAATATAGCTGATGATCCCTCAAGATTCTGCAAACTCTAAACATGTGCTGATTATGCTCTACCCTTTTACTTCAATACACCGATATATCATCAACAAAAACCACTACAAAAGAATCCAGATATCTCTAAAATATTTGATTAAATAATTCCTTAAACACTAATAGTGCATTATCTTCACCAAAAGTAATGAACACAAACTCATAATGGCCATATCTACTTTGAAAACAGTTTTGGGGATATCCACCTTCTTTACTACAAATTGATGATATCGTGACCTCAATTCAATCTTGGAGAACCACTTATCTCCCCTCAATTGGTCAAAACTAACATTAATGAGGGGAAGTGGATACCGTTTCATTATCTTAACCTGATTAATTCTATGATAATCAACACAGAGCTGTAGATTTCTATATACCTTTTTAACAAACATAACAGGTGATTTCCATGGAGACATGCTAGAACATATGAAACCTCTGTTCCCTAACTTTTCCATGTGCACTGTTAATTCCCAATATTCTTCCAGTTCTATATGGTAAGACGTAAGTAAGATAGGAATAGCCCCTTGAAAGAGATATATCCTAAACAACACTTTTATTACTATTGGAAACCCAAATAATTATTCAAGAAATACATCCATAAGCTGATCCACAATCTCTAAAAAACTCTTTTCTCATTAAATTTCACTGATACCAATGACAAATCCCCTATCTGACACGATATCATGCTATGATCTGGATCCAAAAACATTATTTTACCCTGGTTTTCATTCGTTGCCCCTCTAAAGAGAAGTTTAATTCCACCCACTGTTGTAAAACTAACCATTCTTGCATTGAAATCAATGTGGGTCTTAAACATCACCAACAAATCAATTCCCATGATTATATCATAAGCATCAATATCAAGCACAAGGAAATATCAAATCAAATAAATTTTATCTACAACTGAGAAAGACAATATAAATAGGAAGGCTCGACACCATCTTTGACCCTGAATAGATTGTAGTTTCAAAAAAGATGGCATATTTTCTTTGTGTAAAACCAAAAAATTAATGAAACATGAAGTAATAAAATAATGTTACACACCCATATCAAATAAATCTTTAATGAATGTGGGATTTAAAATAATAATACCTTGCACTATCAATGGTCTCGACTGAACATCCACCACAATCTGGTCAGCACTGAATAACATATTGCTGGCCACTCTTTGATCTTTATTACCATGTAATCACCATCACTTACTTGTCTATACAAACATGGACTATGCGGCTAGACCTATCCTATCAAGTCATTGGATGCCTGTGACCCCAGAGGAGTGTCAAAAACAACCGAACTCGATGCATTAAGGTAATACTGCTGAAGATTCTCCCTCAACTTACATTTATGACATGATCGAGGTTGTTCCATACAATACTGCTTGGTGTGTCCCACAGAGCCACACTAAAAACATCTTAGCATACATGGAGACTTTGGTAGAAGAATCACCGATCCAACCATCATATTCTAAGTTATACCCCCATCCTGGATATAAGTTTCCCTCTTCCTCTTGAACGTAGCATTCGAGTTCCCACTATTTCCCATGGGTACCAACATGCTTCCCTCACCTGTAGACCCCAAATGATCACACTCAGCCACCATATCTATATTCACTATTTCAGTTTAATCATTTAAGCACAACATACCTATCATGGAATGAATTTCTAACCTTAACCCACCTAAAAAAATTGTTCATTAAATGATGTACTACCTGCCACCTCCGGTACAAACCACAATAATTTCATAAAATTAGCTCCATATTCTATTACTAAAAGAATATCTTTCTCCAAAAGGGGTAAATCTATTATATGATGAATTCTAAATGTATGATAGTAGAATGGTTTATTAAAAAACTCCTCAAAAACCACCCATGTCACACCTTGGTCTATCCCAACTTGGACCGCTAGATCCCACCACTAAAGAGAAATATCTTCCAATATGTACATGGATAACTTCACTTTCAGCTCTTACAGTGTTCCAATGAATTGAAATATCATATTAATTCTATTCAACCATTCCTCAACCCTTTTTGCTCCAAATAACACCTAAAAATCGGTGCATTATACCTTTGAATATGAACAACATGATCCACATGCTTTGGTTCATCCACATTATTCCTACTTTCCACAGCTTGGAAAGCTAGCAATATACTATTCAATAGTTACTTGTTCACCTGAGGCTCAAGTACAACCATATTTTTAGCAGCCTCCTCTGGTTGGTCTCTATGATGCCTACTCGGTTCCATTTATATCTACACAAAACCAACAAAATGTACCACACCTGTAACAATAAAGGGTATAAAATTTTCCAATTCAATACATTGCAACTTTCTTACTAGGATTTCAAAAAATTTACATCTCTCATGTTGGACTATTTTGAAAAATACACCATGTTTTGAAAATCCACCAATTTTTAAAATTCTACTAGATTCCAAGTTTCAAATACTTATTTTTTGAATCCCAATTCATATTTTTCAAAATCCAAATATTCATATCACCCCACATATAATTATACACTAATGAAATATAAATCCTTGTTGGAAGTCATTTCTATAATGCATTTCATGCTCATCTCGTTTTCCATACCCACGACAATGAGATATCTAATTCCTATAAGTGCCTCAAAAACACACATGCACACAACTCCCTAGTAACATGATTTTCATAATAAAAGAATTATATATGTCTTATTATTCTTTACATTCCATGTTATGAAAATACTATTCCTTAATACCATCTTGAAACTGTGAAAGGACCAGGAATGAATGTCAACATGAAAGCCAACAATTAACACCAAAGTACCGAACAAACTGATACCACTTGTAACATCACACCACTTCTTCACTGTCTTCAGAAGATATTGAGGTGATATTAAGCCATAAGAAAAATTCCCAAGGAGGAAAAGGATGGAAATAAATTTCAATGGATTTGAGAATAAATTGGGGAATGATTTTCCCATGAGATGAACCATCGACCCAAACACACCATTACCAACAAAACTACATGATTCATGTTCATATAGCAACCCATACCATACATTACCAAAGGAAAACCACAAAATTCCATATCAATTCCCAAATTCAAATACAATCAAACCAAAAATTAGTGTACCAAGCAGAAGATTACACCACAATACCCCAATGAACTAAGATACCATCCATAGCTTCACAACAAGCTCCATTCTCTAAGCACCACAACATAACCAGAGAATTGTGTCAAAACAAAAGAAAAAAGAGATGTTATACCCTTACATGTGTCCCTTAAAATGACATCTACAAAAGCACAAATGTTACAAATTAGGGAGAGAGTACTAATACCGAGTAGGATTTCACTAAATGAATTCCCTACACATGCCTCAAGGATTAAAATTTTAGCACATTTATATAAAACATTTTATAAAAAAATAGTGAAACAATTACCATAAGCCAGTCATACCCTTAACGATCCATGTCAAACTAGGGAAAAACCCCAACTATTGTTTATGCCATAGTAGCATGACACATATCCAAAATAATTCCATCTTGCAATGTAACCCATGCCAAGGCCACAAAATGGGGTAGCATCTGTCCAACTTGTTTACTAAATTTCCAATTAATGGTGATTCCAGATCACTATATATAATATTGGCTCTTACATCCACTATACATCAGATTTTATTGTGAGGATTCCCTCCCACTCCCACACAATAAAAATGATCAATAACACTTAATAAACAAACATGTAAAATAACCAAGGCCACGCCAAAATCACACAACCATTTCAAACACTTTCCAATTCACATCAATAAATCACCTATTTATTGAAGACACCCTTCTACAATTTTCAATTCAGCATCCCATTCAAATAAAACCACATTTTCATTATAAACCATTTTAAAAAACCATTTTCATAATTCAAAACATTTAGAAAATTTTAAAATTTACATTTTAAAATCACATAACAAAACCCCTCTTTCACCCATATCCAATTTTTCTCAAAAATTCAAAAAATTTCCCCTAATGGGTTCCCACCTAGATCTGATCATCATATTCAAAAGTAATTTAATGAAAGAAAAATTAATTGCATCAAAAGTCACTATTTCTAACCATGTGGATTCAAGAGAGAAGCCACCTAACTTTTCGGTTTCTGCGAAATCGACCCCAAGGAACCACCCCCCAAATTTGGTCGATGTACTACCAAAACCACACTATATCCACTTACATATCATCCAAATTCCCTAAAATAATCACATTAGGCTATAAAAACCCAAGATATACAAGAAATGAATGTAGATCTAGATAACCAAGAGTGAGATAAGAGTAGATCTAGACAAAAATAAATAAGAAACCAAGAGGGGGGATTTAACTGGGAGAATCCACCTTCAAAAATCCTTGAAACCCCTTTGAATGACTACCCAAAGAGTGGGAGGTCCCCATAAACCCTTGAGAACTGAAAATACTAAGTGCAGCTCAAGTGGGAGATTTTTTAAAGTGATTTCGGTACATCATAAGTGTCTTCATTTTTAAAAACCAAATCTTTAACGGGGAACAGGGTTAGCTCACACAGTTTGACCAACTGTGTGCTAACTGTGCCGATGCTACTACCTCGAACACATTTCGCACGGCCTCCCTACTTAGATATACAAACTGTATTAATAAATTGAGGAACCTCATTGCCTCATGTTTTATGATTTTCTTGGGATTCTTTTACAGTTTCCCCTAACTATGCCCAACAGTTCAAGCCTAAAAATGCCTCCAAAACCTTGAAAAGTCATTCCAAACTACCCCATCCTCTTCCAACACATCCCAATCACTTTAATCACATAAAAATCCATAAATAAAGGTTATATATATCTCAAATTGTGGGTGTTGTTATGTTTCTAAGTGGTGGATGTGAGGTTTGTTGAAACCATGAATTTTGAAAAATTAGATAAATCTATAAAAATTAGTATGAAAAAAATGTAATTAAAAACATTATAAAATTTCTTAAGGTGGAGTGCATTCATTATTCATTAATTATTGATGATATTTACATTATGATTGGATAGTGGGAGTTTTAATTTTGAAGGGATCACTTCTAGTTGACTTTAACAATTTATATCAATATTTATGATTTATATATTAACCTTCTTTAATTGGACATATAGTTTTCATAATCAACACCTACAAACCAAAATACTCATAGTCATTAGATCCTTAATCGTAAAATATTCATAATTTCACATGGTTTTTTTCTTTTCAATGTGGGGATTGTCATTCCATTTAAATATTATTAAACAGAGAATGTTCTCCTAATGATGGGTTTGTTTTGTGTTAGGATACAGGTCAGGATATAGGACATTCCCTGAGGAATTGATGACACAGTAGTTTGATGTTTGCATTTTCACATTTGAAAGTATAATTTTGAATCTTGTTTTTGGTTGATGTGAAGATCTGAAAGGTTATATATGTTTACCTTTAAAATAAAATATATATTCTAAAAATAATATGAATGCAATTTCCAGAAATGACAGAAAATTACTAATGGAATGATAGATAACAACGTGTAATATTTAAATAAAATGAATTTATAATCACCAATGTATTGAATGAGATGTTCTAGCAATTTAAAAATGGTAGAATTAAAAAAAATATTGGTATTTTGAAAAATATGAAGTTGAATTAATGTTTTTATTGAACATGAATGTTTAGTTTAATATTTATATTCATTTTATTTTGTTTATTTTTATTTTAAATATTAGATACATGGGTTTTATATTTAATAAATTATTGATATTTAATTCTTGAGGACAACAAAATTTCAAGTGTTGGGGTATTTGATACACTCATATTTTCATGAAAATATTTAAACATTTTATATCGATTAAAAATGGATTTTAATAATTATTTTCATGTAATTAATTATTTATTTAAATTTGAGAAATTACATTTGAAGAATAAACACAAATAATAAGAAATAAAATAGTTTCATTTTGAAAGATGAAATTTACTTATGTCTTTCTAGTATTTCACAGGTGATTTTGATGATTTTCTCGTAAAACTTTTATCCAAATACAAGTTAGACATCAACATGAAAGTTTCTAGCCAAATATTTTTCTAGTGATGGGATGAGTGGCCATTAAATTACATAGGGATTTATTGTTATAGAGGGTATAGGTTATCAGTATTTTCAGTGCATACAACATGGTGTGCAAACTATATGGAAAGATAATTCTTGTCAGCTCAAGACCATGATCAAGTTTGAGAATGTATGAGAGATCCCATCATTTCATCTATAATTAAAACCACCCATGGAATATAGTACCTTTCAGAAAAGATCTTTCCCATAAAAAAGTTTTTTGTGGGACAACACAGTATGTCGTACTATTCAAAACATAAAAAATGGGATAGATTCACGCATCAAACAAACTCTTCGACCAAAAAGATTTATCCTTTTCAACTATGCCACTCAATATCACGCGATTGTGATTCCAAGATTCTAGAAACACTATAGAATCAACCTAAATAGCCCGATGTCAAGAATAAATGGAAATGCTGAGGCTGTGGTCACCATGGATAGTACAATGAGCTAAGAACGACATCAATGTTGATAATCCAAAGAGTAATGAAGGAATACACATTTACCCTTCCAATATGATAGTCAAAAGAGATTTTGACTCACCCACCACCATCTAACAACCACATTACTAAATAAAAAATATAATGTGAAACATCCATGTAATATATTCATTTCATATAATTATGTATGTTTCATTCCATTAGTATATTGACATGTGGATAATGTGATATAATCACTTATGTGATCATGTAAGTAGAGATGAGTAAATGTAGTGAAATGGGTACAAACATAAAATATAAAAATGAACTATAAGATGGAAAAAACTAAAGAATACTGGGAAATTATAGCATTAGAGATATTTATCTAAAAATAAAATATTAACAGTTTTTGTAGAACTACAACAAATGATTGGGAAATTGGGGGAATGAATACTCTATTTTCACTCCTTATGGTAGACAAATGCAGACGTAATGGATTTGTGTTATGTTTATTCTATAACACCATAACTAAAAATAATATTGGAGGTTTTATGATGCCTGATCTTTACCCAAGGTATAGTAGGGTTTTACAATAAGGTATTTAATACCTTATGTATGTGAGAGTAATTTCAAATACACAATTTCTGAATAGAAAATCAAAATCTATTTTTTAAAATGATAAAATAATTTTGAGAAATTATGATATTAAATATACATATAAATAAAAATGACTAGATTCCTCCCCCTAAAAATAAGATGGTGAAACTGCCAAAAGAAAGTGCAAGAGGATATACTTAATGCAATTTGGGAATTTTATTCTACATTTTGTCGTTAATTTTTTTACTCTAGAGAGTTTTCTACCCCTCATATTTCAATTTTTTATTCATTAATGATTGGGAAGAATCTATGATTGATTTGATGAATGTATGGTTACCCAATTTTAACATTGGCTTCATCAAGATTAATTGAATTTATATATCTATTTTTTCAATTAAACTGGTCTCGCAATTTAATTTCAAAAAATAATATGATTTTGATTTTGATAAGGATTAAATCTAAATTTAAATTTTTAGCATGGATAGAAATAATATTTTCCCTCTGTTTGGTTTAAAATATGATGAAATGGTTTTAATATAATTAAGAGGAGGGTTTTTAGTGATTAATAACCAAGTGAGGAATAAATAGTGAAGTAATTTTGATTATTAGGAATTTAAATAATTTATTAGGTTTTTCATAGGTAATTAAAAGAAGGACACTTATGTAATTCACACATTAGATGGAGGGAAATCCAAATTTATTATTTGTGAGAATAAAAATCATCTTCTTTATAAATGAAAAAAGATGAAAACAGAGAATTTATTGTGGAACCATTCATTTAATTAAGTAATAATTATTAGAGTTTTATTATGAAAATATTGTGATAAAATTAAAAATGGGAAGCTAAACCTAAACCCTGATAACTTATCTCCCACATTTTTTTTCATCATACACCTTATTCATTGTTTGATAGTACTAGCATTCCTGATCCATGTAATACTTTTACACTAGTTATCACTAGATTAAATCACCAATACCAATATATGGACTTGGATACTACTACTTCTACTACACCCATATGTGAAATTAAAAATCTTTTTACAGACACCATTATAGGTGCACATCAATTTCCATTTGATAATTTTGTGATATATGACCTCATTTACATATGATTACTTCGACTATATAGTTTACATATTATTTTTTTGATCATAGATTTCATCAATATATAGAATATTATTCTTGAATATTGACATGTAATTCAATATTTTCCCCATCATGATGAACTTCTATGAATTTAATATTAGGAAAAATATTCTAGGGAATTATCTCGTCTACTTTATGATGATGAATAATAAATATGTGAATAAGGATTTGTATTCAAATACATGAATATATAAGGAATCTAATGTATGAAAAATTACTTAATCAATCCCCAGAGTAACAACATACCACCAAGTACTTATATAAATTTTTATGTGGAGTATATGTTTAGGGGGAATATACCCCAGATACAACCTGGAAGTGTGATAACATCATTATACCACTCGATTCTACTTAAATTGAGATGAGACAATATCTATCAAGAATATCAAAATAATTTTTTCATCTTTAAAACACGCTGATTTTAGATGTTGTGAAAATTAGAAGGAATTTTAAATTTTTTCCATATATGTAAATGAGTTAAAACATAAAATTTCACCTGTATATGATATTAGAAAAAATTTAAATTTTACAGTCTTTTCATAATGGTGTTTTTACCCTTGGAATGGAATTTTGTGTAATTTTGAGATGGTTGATATTTGCAAAAAGTATAAATTTTTATTTAAGGAATTATACTTTATTTTCAAAATAAATTGTCGATATCTCATTAATGGGGACCTAGATAATAATTTTGAATGCATTCTTATGTTCAGAATATGGGGTTTGACATATCCTAGGTAAAAAAATAGTCCCTTGTACTTGGACTTGTAGAGTGCATTTAAATGAATTATTAAATAAAATTTAAATTTTTTATCTCCCCCAAATTTTCATATAGTGTAAATAAAATGGGTAACTCCATCACATCGTTATTATAATTAGATCATAATCTAAATAGAAGTCGAAGAGTTTCGTCTAGAATTCATCATGGCGGGGATCAAGAGGAGATTGAGGTGAAATGGATATAGGGTGTTGATTTGGACATGAAAAAATGGATTTCTCCATGAGATAGTTTTATTGTTTTCTTTGTCACCAATATTCTATAATATTAGTGTCTTTATGTGTTTAAATTGTTATATTAATTTACCAATTCCACTTTAGGGCCATCATGGGGTATTTTTTGGTTAAATGAGGGGTTTGAGTGGTTTGTGAATGATTTCTATTTCCAAACTCTATGCACATGAGGTGCCGTTTTTAATAAAAAAAATTCATGTGTTCAAATTTTATGATAGATAGAGAATATATGAATACACAAAATGTTTCATTCATGTTAAAATGGTGTATGTTAGCTCAATACTCACCCAAAAACCCAACATGGGGGTACATTGTTGTGTAGGGTACATGATAAAACTGCCTGTAAACTACACAACCACTGGGCATGTGGGGTACATGGTCAGAGGCTATTTGAGGAACAGGAATAGGTACCCCATTTCTATAAAATGGTGTGTTGAGATAATGGAAACTATTTAGTTAATGAATATATTCCATGTTTTTTTTATTTACTTTCATGGAGTAGGGAATAAAAAGTACAATCAGTGTACTTAGAGGTTCATGTTGTGTGCTCCAAATAATATGTTTTGTACAATTCATGTTGATGTGTTTTAGATGATTTCACATCCTGAAGATATAAATAGACTCAAGATGATACTATTCATATTTTTTCCTATATATAACATGATGGTGGGAACCATACGACAATGTATGGAATTTTGAGAGATGATTCATGTTGAATTTGATATGATAGATTGGTTTTTTCTGTAACAATTGGATTAAGATAATATTGAAAGATTTAAGTAATGGGATTCATATGATGGCCATGGGGATAACTAAATGAATTATTATATAAATTTAAATGTTCTTGTTTCAATATATTATAAGATGGTTCCCGATTAAAGGGACAACATTATGATGTAAGGAGTTGAAAATGTTGGGAGCATGGCGACTTACCTTGGATGAATGATGGCATGAGATAAGAATTATTCAATCCCACAAAATTATTCCTATAAGGATTAACCTATGATACATGTTAAGTAATTATGTGAATTTGGTAATGATGAGGGACTAATCTAACTCTAAGTGAAGGGAATCGATGCAAAATAATAATGTGAGAAAGTGTACTATATGTAAGGTGAACATGATTTGATGTGAACATGGGGAACCCAAAGTAATATATAGTAACGTTTTGATCCTAGAAAAAAAGTTTATAGGAAATGAGTAGTGATTATTATTGGTTTTACCTTATAAACCCTATTGATGATCTACCTTCTGTGGTTGTGATCTGATTAAGTTGTGCACTTGAGTAGCTGGCACTGAATTCATAGATGGATTCATGTAGAAGAATGACCACATAAATATGTGTTATATGTAATGATTAATGTGGAATATAATACCTACTGATATGTATTGAGATATGTGGGATGTGTTATAAGGGTTATATGGATCCATCATCCATACAATATATCAATTTAGAATTCCTTGGTGACAATCCCTTGATTCGTCATACTATTGAATTGGAAACTCTGGAAATGGTCCTTGGTTTTATTTTTCAATAATTTTAAAAATCCATAGACATTGTCCTTGGGATCAGATAAAACATCTTTTGGGATAAATAGGATACTCTTTATGAATTTAGATGTGATTTTATTTTGATTTCCTTATAGTTAATCCTCTGAATTGGGGGTTGGTAAAGCAATCCACCCATGTGGCCACCAATATTGATTTAGGTTTCATAGGATTTGATCTAAGGAATAAATTATTAACAATGATACTAAAATATATCATAGTAACCACTATTATTAATTATACTTTTTATTGAAATTGGTCGGATTAGTGCAATGATGTGCTCAGAGACACGCTAACACGAGATAAGTAACACCTTGAGATTTTATGAGAAATAATTTATTTTAATTTCATTGATGTATTGTGTTTTATAGTACACAAAGATTATATTTCCCTGTACACAACACCATATTATCTTATTTTATAATAAAACACTATTCTAGGCTTGTGTTACAAACAAGAGAAACCTTCCTCAATAGCACGTGTTGTACGCAATACCGAGTTTCACTAAACAACGATATATTGTTATAAAATTATTATGTACTAGCCGTTATGAATATTATTTACCAAATTTTGAATTTTATAAAAATATCATTCATCTTACACATATTCTAGAAGATGTTATGAGAACAAAATTAAATTTTCGGGTAAAATAAGTATTTTTTAAAAAAATGGAGTTTTACAGCCTTTTGATGCTACACCCAATTTAAATCTTGTTTTTGATATGTTTATAAGTTAAATTTGATGAAATAAACTCATTATTTTCAATAAGGATATAAAAAATAACTTTGGATAATTTTTTTAATATTTTTGAGATAACTTTCCTATTTTGATGAATAGTAAAGATAAGCTAAATTTTACATAAAAAACCTCTTTTCATCACGATAATTTATAAGGTTAAATTATAATAGTGAATGGTTTTGGATTATAAATAGAATATATTTTTATCGTTTAATATTATGTATTTAATTATCATTAATTTTACATTGAATTCATAGGTAAAAAAATTTCAATCTTTTGCAATGCTTTAACTTTTAATACCCATTTTCTCAACAGAGGGATTAATTTTAAATTAAATACTACAAATTATGTGTTTTTAATTTTGAAAAATGGATTCCATATTTGGAATGAGTAGTTCAAAATTATGTTAATAGGAATATTTTTATTTTTAGGCATTAGGAATAGTTACTAGGGTAAATTTTATTTACTACAGTTAAAGGTAAATCGGGTAATTAAGGGTAATAATAATATTATAATATTACCTTAACAAAAGTATTAATATAATTATATGATTAAATTTTTCCTAAAATATACTTTGGTTGAAATGGTATCTTTTGTAACCCACATGGATGTGATTAAGACCTTTGATTTAATTTATTTAATGAAAGCGAAATATGTCTCACTCAAACTTTAATAATTAATGTATTTTTAATTTAAGGGTAAACAGAATATAAATTATATCATAAATACTCATTTTAAATATGAATTGTTTTTATTCATTATGGTAATTAATTGTGATTTTTATGAAATATATAATTACCTTAATAGCTTATACATTAATGATGCAAAAATTATTTATTAAGTGAAAATTCAATAATTTAGTTTTTATTAAAATAATAATACCCATAAAAAAGACCATAAACATGACCAAACCATATTGGTCAATTATATATATACTCTAAGCGTTCAAGGGTCTACCTGTGGACTATTTTGAGCCTTATAAAACAGATTATGACATTAATTGTATTTTATTTTAAAAGATGTCAAAGTTGTCACCGCCATAATTTAATAAACATATCATTCTAAAAGGTTGGTGTTTTAAAAGATAGATTCTACTTAAAGTATTTTTATGAAATCTATTAGATTTATCTTCATCATTGTATTTTTGTATTAATTTTTATGCAACAAATAAGTATATTAAATATTTATAAACAAATGTATTAGTAATTATTTTATTAAGAGAAATATCAAATAAATGGTATTAAAAATTTTAAACTAAATATTAAATGAACTAATTAATGTTATAACAAAAATTTATAGATGAATATGAAATGATATAAATCTATTAAATATTTTTTTTCGAATATATCAACGGTTTGGAGTTTATTTAAATTCAACTAAATGAATAGTGTCCAAATTGAGACTATTGATATTTTATAAAAATAACATGTTATTTAATTGTTTAAAAATCAAAAAAAAAATTATTTAACTATTATAAATTTAAATTTGTATGGTCTATATGTTCATTAATTATCCAATTATGGAAAATTCACAACACAAACTTAAGTATTTATAAGAATTTAAAATTAAGAATATTATTACCACAAATAAATTAAATAGATTAAATAAGGATAAATCAAATTTATAAGGTTTAAAATAATTTCCCAAAATGTATAAATTTAATTTTATGATAATATTACAACCTATCTCATCCCATATTTAAATATGAGTTATTTTGTAGGTTTTTAGGTGGGGTTTGAGTTTATTATAAATTAATATTTTGGAGGTTTCCAAACGTGTCCCACTCCTCTCTTTTAAAAGGGAACCTCCTCACTCTTATCTTCACTCTAGTATAAGCCTTCCTGCTCCTCCAACCCCTGAAAATTCATCTTCTAAAACTCTATAGTAATATTATAGTGGTTCTGATCCTCTTAAAAGACCAACTCTAGTGCCCTAAGAGAAATTTTAAGAGAGGCACGTCGAGAAAGAGGTAATCTCTTCTACCGATTCTTTCAAGTTTATTTCTTCTTCTACTTCCTATTATTTAGTTGTTTCATTATAAAGTAATAACATCAGTTTCAATAATATACTGATATATTATTATAAATATGAAACAACCCTATTTCACCTTATATGCATCCTACGAAAAATGAAATCACCGCACATGCGTACGCACGAATTACTGTCTCCACGACGTGGTGTAATCTGTTTTTCCACACCACCGTACTTGGATAGGTATAAAGGTGGAAATAATAACTATATATATTTATTATAACATCATACTGATTATGAGATATTATATCATCTTCTCCAATTCCATTTAATAATTATGGGAATGATATCATCGATTGTGCGTAAGTAATGATTACCGTCTCCACGACGCGATGAGATTCAATCTCCATGTTAACCATTCCAGAATGATTTTAAAGTATATATAATAAATAATTTTGAAATATAAAAAATATAAAAGATACTAGATTTATGTATATGTTATTTACTTACTTCCATTCAATTTAATAAGGAAACGAGAACAACTTTCCTGCATACGAACGACCTACCATCTCCATGAACAGTGTATTTCATTCCAATTATAGATCTATTTTATATATATATATACATTAATCTGAATATATTTGATATAAATCATGTTTTACATTCTGGAAGTAATTAATAATGATCTAAGTATGAAAATGAATAATTACAAGTCAAAACACATATGCTAAATGAAATGATTTTACCCAAGACGCTACTTTAACATAGAATTGACAAATGAACTGGTAATATAAAGTCATATGTGAATCATATATGAAATCATAAATACTATTATAGTTCTGTTACAAGTTAATAATATGTTTAAACACACCATACAGGAGTATCCAACACATGAAAAAAAATTGGACATTAGGTAATGGATAATTATTCCAATATCGTTCTTATATATGATTGTTTATTCGTAAGTACTTACTGGGGTTATGTTTATCATCCATGTCCATGTTTTATAAAAATGTTTTTATAAAATGTTTACTATTCATAAATGTATTTTTAAATTCATTTTTACCTTTTTTGAATTCTACCACATGGTATGGAAGGAATCATTCTTTTGTTTACCATACGAGGTACTTTTTGACTTTTCTGATAAAAGTACAAGAAGAATTTTTTTAACTTATATAGCATGAACGAGTTTTTACGGTTTTATAATGTCTTATTTTAATGAAGCTTACTCTACAATATTTCATTATTATTTTCAAAAAAATTACTTTTATTTTAAAATTTCATGGCATTTTTTGAAAGGAAAATGATTTTGAAGAAGAAAGGATATTTTACTTAAGAATTCATTTCTAGTGTTTTGTCAAAACTATTTTCCATATAAGATGAAATTATTTATTATGTTTATGTTTAAAGTATAATGTCTCTGTTATTTACCTGGTTTTATGTTTCTTATGATGAATTGATAACAATATTTTTATATGGATTATGTTACAATGGGAGGATGTTTATGCAACCCATTTTATTCATGGGGTTATGATTAATGATTTCTGTTTATTTTGTGGCACACATAAGAATGATTTAATTATGAGATGTGTGGGACCTATATCTACCTTAAATTAATTGGGTAAAGATTTATATTTCATGAGATAGACATGTCTGGAATGAAAATTGAATCTGATTCAGTAATAGAGGCCTGGAATGACAAGTAAACCCGGTTCAGTAATGGACTTTGTCCACTATGATGGTATTGGAAGCAATGTCTTTGATACGATAGAAATCATAACATGTGCTTAATGGTTTCCACAATTACATGTTTTATTACCATTAAATTTTATCATGATTAATGTTCCTTTTTGATCTATTCCTTACATATTGCAATGATTTATTTCACGACACAAGATTTTGATGTTTAAAATTTATGTTCACGTTTTTAATTTCAAATGTATATGTTTTTTTATTTTCTCCATGCCTACCCTTATGAAATAATTGAGCTCACCATTTTTATGTTTTCTTTTCCACAGGATATAAATAATGGTTTTATGTAAGAAAAAAAATAGGGGATGATCATTATGGGAGATGTTGAAGATCATTCACCATGATCAGAAGATTTTGATTCGAGTTTCCAAAGACACTAAACTATTACGTTCCTTGGGTGTCTGTTTTTGTCATGTTTTACGTATTCCACAAAAGTAATGTAATGTCTATGTTCATCAATATTTGGTCTCTACAGTTGGTAACAGAGGAAATTTTTAGTTGACCTTTGGAAACTAGGACGTGAAAACTTCAGTGAGATCCCTAGAGATATTTATTTGGTATATCTAGGGATGTCCCTAAGGTTTAGTATAAATATAGGTTATAGTCATAGAATTATGTTGACGATCATGAATAACCTAGGGTGAACCTAAGGTTTCATGGATTAATGAATGTGTGATAATTTATACATCCTGTAAGTTACTTTTTATGATTATGTGGTTCATTGTTATTTAACTGTTTCTTACACTATGGTATATGGTTTTAGTCAATTGAGGGAACAAGAAGGAATTCGATTAACATTGATTCCAATGGAAAAATTGGTGACTATGATAAAAAAAATTGTGTAATGCCTGGAGAGAATGATATTATAATAATGCTGAATTAGTCATCACGATATATGATAAACTAGGTGAACTTTTGTTATATTTCTATGTCATCAAATAATAGGATGATTGTATTTTATGCATGTTAGAATGGTGAGGAACATAGGGGAAGTAAGATTAAGATTTATACATATCAATAATGGAAGAAGAACATCGAGGAATACCTCAAAATTGGGGGAAGATGTCATCTGTGTGGGGGAAATGGGGCATAGATTGACAGACTGTTATGGAGTTCAATGTCTTATCTGTGGAGAACATGGGCATTACCCAACTCAATGTGCTGACCTAAGAGGGTAACTATAAATTGAGTAAGGACCCATTCTATGACAATAATTTAAGAGGGTGTATTTATGTTATTATGTATTGGAATTCAAGAATAATTTTGTTGATGTACTTTTATGGTATATTGAAATATCTATGTATTGGTGCATTGTGGTTTTCCATAAGAATGTGGTACCAGTAACCATGAAAAGTGATTGAAATATTTTTGGAAAACAGATGATAGGTGAATAATGAATGTATAATAAGAAAATAACATGTTTTATGGTATTAATGAGCTCATTACTGATATAAGGACAAATTTATATCATTCTTTGAGTATATAGAAATTTTGGGATTTTGGTTTTTGGAAAGAGTTAACTTTTGACAAAATTCATGTTTCCACAAAGGTTCTATGGAAATTCATGTTTAAGAAGAATACATAATTAATGTATTCACATGTTTGGAATGTGACCAACAAGATATATCTTATGAAATATGGGGGATATATGATGGTATTTACATGCTTGGTAGATGACCTCACTAGTAATCGTATTCTTTATACTATGAGATTGGACATAAATATTATGGATAAGCCTAATGATTGAAATGGATTAAGTCCGATATTAGATATTATTGTTTAATGCTAGAAAATTTTGATTATATTTCTAAAGATTATAATAGTATAGTTCAAGAAAAAGCACAACCCATAGGACGGGCGACAACCCGTCACGCCGGACAACTTTTCAGGAATCGAACCCACAATTGAAGTGCGATATTCCTTTATCACCTACCACTGGCCTATAATAATTCCATGGTTTGTTGAAATCAGTATTAATTTATTATGCAGTATTCTATATGATGTATAAGTCCATTTTGGGTCCATATACTATTAACCTCACTATAGATGGACTTATATATATTTAATATCTTGTACTAACATTTTATTTTTACTAGAGATAGATGGAGTAACCTATCATTCTATCGAATGATCTTCTAATACATCAATAATGAGAAATTTAAATTCAGGGAGTGGAAATTGTTCATGGAATGACCAATGATGATATTACACTAGAATCAAGATGTATTTCTCCTTATATAAAAATTCATCAACTTTAGGGAAATGATCTTGAAAACCAAAAATGTGTCTTATTACATTATATATGACGCATAAGATGGTACCTTAGATCATAAAAAATTTATGGCATTGTGATTTTTGGATTTTTCATAGACATTTTCTCTACCATTCTTCATCAGAACATGATAGTTAGATTTCTTTTCCATATCCAAATTTTCACTTATATTCTCCCATGTGGAAACCCAATGTTGAGTTTCTTTGAGTGACCATTATTTTATAACATTATTTTTTAAAACTAAGATTTAGTATTCCTTTTTATGATGTGGGATATATGAATGAAACATTCAAGTATTAAACGATTTATAACCACGATGAATTTCAAGGGCGAAATTCATTTAAAGGGTGGAAGAATGTAACATCCCAAGATTTTATGAGAAATAATTTTTTTAATTTTTTTTTGATTTATAATGTTGTACGATAAACCAAGATTATATTGTTATATACGCAATACTGTATTATCTTGTAGTATACACAAACACTATTCAGGGTTTTTGTTACATGCAAGGGCGTCCTTCTTCAATAGCATGTGTAGTACCAATACTGAGTTTCACTAAACAACGATATATTGTTATAAAATTATTATAAACAAGCCGTTATAAATAGTATTAATTATTTTTTGAATTTGATAACAATATCATTCATCTTACACATATTCTAGAATATGGTATGAGAACATAATATATTTTTTGGGTAAAAGAAGTATTTTTCAAAAAAAAATGAAGTTTTCCACCTTTTGATGGTACACCCACATTAAATCTAGTTTTTGACACGTTTATAAGTTAAATTTTAAGAAGTAAACTTATTCATTTCAATAAGGATATAAAAATTAACATTGTATATTTGTTTTATATTTTTATGATAACTTTCATATTTTGATGAATAGTAAAAATACGCTAAATTTTACTTAAAAAGAAACTTTTTTCATCGAGCTAATTTGTATGGTTAAATTATAATATTGAATGGTTTTAAAGTATAAATAGAATATATTTTTACCATTTAATATTATTTATGTCATTATCATTAATTTTACATTGAATTCATAGGTAAAAACATTTCATTCTTTGGTAAAGTTTTAACTTTTAAAACTCTTTTTCTCAACAACGGGATAAAATTTAAATTAAATACAGAAAATTCTGTATATTAAATTAGAAAAAATGGATTCAAATTTTTGAATCAGTAATTCCATATTATGTTAATAGTATACTTTTTATTTTTAGGCATTATGAATAGTAAGTATGGTAAATTTTATTTAATATAGTTAAAGGTAAATCAGGTAATTAAGGGTAATTATAATATTATAAAAATATTATAACACTTGTGTTAATATAATTGGATGATTATATATCATCCTAAAATATACTTGGGTCGAAATGGTATCTTTTGTAACCCACATGGATGTGATTAAGAACATTAATTTATTTTATTTAAAGAATGCAAAATATATCTCACTCAAACATTAATAATTAATGTATTTTTAATATAAGGCTAAATAGAATATAAATTCGATTATAAATACTCATTTAAAATATAAAATATTTTTTTTCATCATGGTAATTTAGATTTTATTTTTAGGTAATATATAATTACCTTAATATCTTATACATTAATGATGCAGAAATTATTTATTAAGTGAAAATCAATTATTTAGTTTTTATTAAAATAATAATACCCATAAAAAGACCATAAACAATCCCAAAACTTATTGGTCGATTATATATATACCCAAATAATCCAAGGGTCGGCTGGTGAACCATTTGGATCCTTATAAAATAGATTATGACTTTCATATTATATTACTTTAGATGATGTCAAAGTGGTCACCTTCATAATTTAATAAACATATCATTCTAAAAGTTGGGATTTTAAGATGCTAAATTCTACTAAAAGTATTCTTATTAAATATATTGTATTTATATTCGTAATTATATTTTATTATTAATTTATATGCAATGAATAATTATATTAAATAAATATACAAAAATGTTCTAGTATTTATTTAATAAAGAAAAATATCAAATAAATGGTTTTAAAAATATTAAAATAAATATTATATGAACTAGTTAATGTGCTCAAAAAAATTTATAGATGAATATGACATGTTAGGAATCTATCAAGTATTTTTTTTCAAATTTATGCCTTGTTTGGATTTTATTTAAATTCAAATAAATGAATAGTGTCAAAATTGACACTATTGTTATTTTATAAAAATAACATGTTATTAAATTGTTTAAAAATAAAAAAAAAATTATTTAAAAATTATAAATTGAAATTTATATGGTCTAAAATTTCATAAAATATCCAATAATGGACAATTTACAACACATATTTAAGTATTGGTAATAAATTAAAATTTTGAATATTATTACCACAAATAAGATAAAATAGATTAATTAAGGATAAATCAAATTGATAAGGGTTAAAATAATTTCCCAACATGACTAAATTTTATTGGATGATGATATAACAAAACTATTTCATCTCATATTCGTATTTTAGTCATTTTTGAGGTTTTAGGGGGGGTTTCATTTTATTATAAATTAATATTTTGTAGGATTACAAAAGTACCCCTCTCCTCTCTTATAAATGGGCACCTCCTCCCTCTTCTCTTCACTCCGTTTTAGGACGTAAAGGTCAGAAAAAACCTGAAAATTCCTCTTATAAAATTCTATAGTTATATTACAGAGGTTCTGGTCCTCTCAAAAGGCCAACTTTAATGCCCTAATAGGAAGTTTAAAAGAGGCACGACAAGGAAGAGGTAATCTCTTCTACCGATTCTTTTAAGTTTATTTCTTCTTCTACTTCCTCTTCTTTAGTTTCTTCATTATAAAATACTATTATCAGTATCACTAATATACTAATATGTTATTATAAATATGAAACAACCCTATTTCACCTAATATCCATCCTACAAAAAACGAAATAACCTCGCGTGCATACGTACGGCTTACCATCTCTACACCGTGGTGTAATATGTTTTTCCACCACAACCATACATGGATGGGTATAATGGTGGAAATAATAACTATATATGATTATTATAATATCATACTGATTCTGTCATATTATATCATCCACTCCAATTCCATTCAATAATTATGGTAATGATATTATCGGTCGTGCATACGTACAAATTACTGTATCCACGACGCGATGGGATTCATTCTCCATGTTAACCATTCCAGAATTACTATAAAATATATATAATAAATAATCATGAAATATATTACATAATGAGGATACTGGAATTTTTTTATATATAATTTACTTAATTCTATTTAATAGAATAATGAAACGAAAAAATGATAATGCGTACGTACGGCCTATCGTCTCCATGATTGGTGACATTCACTCTATTATCGATCTATTGTATAAATATATTATATTCTGAATATATTATATATAAATAATTGTTTACATTATGGAAGTAACTAATAGTGATCTATGTAATCATATGAATAATTACAAGTCAAAACACATAATATAAATGAAATTATTTTACCCAAAACACTGCTTTAACATGGGATTGAAAAAATGCATGGTTAATAAAAATTCATAAGTGAATAATATATGATATCATAAATACTATTATGGTTCCGTTACAAGTTAATAATATGTTTAAACCTACTATATAGGAGTCCTAGACACATAAGGATGAAATTGGACATAAGGTGGGGGATAATTATTCTAATCTTGTTCTTATCCGAGATTGTTTATTCATGAGTACTTTATGGGGTTATGTTTATCATCCTTGTCCATGTTTTCTAAAAATGTTTTCATAAAATTTTTAATATTATTCCATTTATGTTTAAATTCATTTTTAACCTTTTTTACTTATACCACATTGTATGGAAGGAATCCTTCTTTTGTTTACCATACGATGCACTTTTTGACTTTTCCAGAAAAAGTACGAGAAAAATGTTTTTTTAACTTATACGGCATGAACATATTTTTACTGTTTTATAATGCCTTATTATCATGAATGTTACTCTACATTAGTTCTTGATTATTTTCAAAAAAATACTTTTCTTTTAAAATTTCATGGCATTTTGGGAAAGAAAATGATTTTGAAGAAGAAAGGATATTTTTCCCAAGAATTCATTTCAAGTGTTTTATCAAAACTATTTTCCATATAAGATGACATTATTTAGTATGATTATATTTCAAGTATAATGTCTATATTATTTATATGGTTGTATTTTTCTTATGATTAAATGATATCCATTTATTTTATAGCGATTATGTTATGATGGTGGGATGTTTTTGAAACCCATTTTATTCATTGGGTTTTGATAAATGATTTATGTTTATTTTGTGGAACACGTTAGAATGATTTAATTCTGATATGGGTGGGACCTATATCTACCTCCAATGAATATGGAAAATATTTATATCTCATTAGATAGACATGGGTAGAACAGAATGTGAATCTGGTTCAGTAATACAGGGTTGGAATGACAAGTAAACCCAATTTAGTAATAGAATTTTCCCACTATGATGGTCTTGGTAGCAATGCCTTGGATATTATGGAAATCATGACATCTTCTTAATGGTTTCCACAATTACATGTTTTATTCACATTATTTTTTATCACGAATAATGTTCCTTTGTGATATATTCCATACACCCTTCCTTGATTTATTTCACTACACATGATTTTGATGTTTAAACATTATGTTCACGTTTTTATGTTAAAATGTATATGTTTTTTTTATTTTCACCATGCTTACCCTTACTGAGAATTTGAGCTCACCCTTTTATGTTTTATTTTCCCATGGATATAAAGAAAAGTTTTAGGTAAGAAAAATAATAGGGGACAATCTTTACGGAAGATGTTGAAGATATTTCACCATGATTAGAATATTTTATTCCAAGTTTCCAAATACACTAAACTATTACGGTCCATAGGTGTCTGTTTTTGTCATGTATTAAGTATTATGAAAAAGTAATGTTATGTATATTTACGTCAATCTTGGGTTTCTATAGGATAATATAGGTTTTAGAAGAGAATGTTTGTTACATTAGGACTTGATAGTCGTTGATAGTTTGTTAATTTAAATCTATGCCAATTAATAAGTGTATTTGCTTAGTAAATCACATGAATTTTTACCTTTTTATATAATTATATGATAAGTAGACCATTGGGGGTTCTTATTTTGAATATATTTCTATAGGAGCCTCGTTGTGTATGTGAGGACCATAAGTTTACTTGTAGGTGGATCATGATATATGATGTTGATTAGGAATAGGCATAATGTTTCTTTATAAATCTAGATCATCTCTACATTTAATATAGAATCTAGTTTGAAGGTATATATTGGGGATAAAAGTAGACCCATGTGTATTTTATTTTCATTTATTTTGATTTTATATTTGATTATCCATTAGGGTGATTAGTTATTTTATGTATGAATTAAATTAAGACCATATTATTATATTCTTATGCCTTAACATTTATTATAATATGAAAAGTGTATTTCATTCATATACTTTGATAGATTAAAGGTTATTATTTCCATGTTATTTTCTTTTATGTTTGGGTAATACCTCTCTATGTTAACACCCAACACCCCGGCTACGTGTCAAAAGCATCTAGGGTTTGGAAAAGTGCACATGATGTAAAGTTGAATCTTTAATCGAGACACTAATGAGTTGATGATGGGTTAGAATATTTAAAAGTTGTGTGATAACTAATGTGATTTTTTCCAACAAAACTCATTATAGTTTTATACTCTATTACTATTTTGTGATATAATTTACTTGTGGTAAAATAATTATTTGGGGTTTATTATTGATATGAGATGAGTTCCTTTCCAATATAGTACCTAATATGATTTCCCAGATTCTAGTGATATCGTATATAAATTTATTGATATTTATATACTTGGATGATTTTACAAAGAGTGATCAAAGCTATAATTTAAAAATTTAAAATTTATTTTGGGTATTCACTTGGACCATTATAATGTGTTCAGTGGATATCCATCATATTTGGAATGTATGGGTTCCCCAAAATATGTGTTCTTTTTTGTGATTGATATCAATGAATAAAAGAATATATTTGATTAATGTTTTACTGACAAATTATATGGTGTTTGACATTATATATTTTTTTTATAATTCTACTAAACTATACCACACTGTAATATCTACGATGATATTTAATGTGGATTCTATGTAGGGATTCTTCTTGATGATGATTATTTGTTCCCTCTTCTATGGTATTTATAGTGTTTTTAATATATTAGTAACTATATTGTATAACTTATTGAGGGACACATTAATGGTATTTGTGATACTCTTTCCAAAAGAAATGGTGTTGGTTTTTTAATGTTTCAGGAAACCAATATTGTTATTTCATTTATATATTCATGGTGAAAATATATAGAACCAAACATTATGACTATGGTTTAGTCAACAAATTTTATATTAGTGAGATAAAATTATTTATATAAATTTATAACATGATGTGAATGTGATTCTATATGGGGTGGCTCCCATATACATAGGCCCGGTGAGGATAATTTTTAGATAATGAATTCTTGATGGGTTGTCTTTCAAGTTTATTACTAGTGAGAACTAATAACATAGTATGTATTGAATTTAGAATGTGATTTTGTTGTTTATATGTTTGAATGAGATCATTATTATTTAGTGGGTAGATCCAAATAAGGATACCCTATGGTCTAAGGATTATTATTCTAATCCAATAGATAATCTATATGTGAACCAACGAGAGGATATTTTGGAATGTTGGACACCTTTTAACATTGGAAATGGGTGTTGTGAGGTTTTTGACTTTGAGTTATGACCAAGTGGGAAATTATTTAAGAATTATGTGGATGATCATAGTTCTTTAAGATTCACCTTAGTATATTGTTGTGATGGGTTTTACAGATGATTTGAGTTTTGATATGTGAGGGTAACACAAGAGTGAAGGGTTAGAATAGGCTTTCAATTTACTTTTTATAGGAGAATTGTTTGTTAATTATTTTTTTAATGAGATTAGTTTTCATTGATTTGTGGATTAAGAATATATATTCCATTAGAATTAGGATATAAATCACACCTAGCACAGGTTCTATAGGTTTTAGAGTCCTATTTCAATAACTGGATTGGTAGAATTCATGAACTTAGTGTTTTTAAATATATTTCCTAATGAGGTAGCTCATAATTATACTATATTTTTTGATTTATGATAAGTAATGAGTTTTTAGAAACTGGTTACATTGGAAATGATGTTGGTAAGTTGAAAAATATTTGGTAGATTATGTCATAGGTAAGATGTCCAATTTTGAGGTGGAGCACTAGTGTTGATATTGGTCAGTTGTGATTGACATGAGAGAATATATCATTAAGCGTTTTAGAAAAAACCTCAATTTTTAGTAAATATGATTATGTGATAGTGAGATTTGTTATGGGATAAGGTAATATTAGAGAGTTCACCTATTGGGTTTTAATATGATCGAGGGCCAAGATGTTGGTTACACATGGTTCTATAGAATTTTTGATATGTTAAAAGACTTGTGTGGGATGAGGATAGATAAAAATTATTGAATTAAAATGCGTTTAGTTACCAAATAAATTTATTAAATGGGAAATGATTATATGTGGTTTAAGGGGACTTCTAAAACAAATATGTGTTCCCTGATTCATCCATCTAATTTACGGACCATTACAATTATTTTTATTAGGTATTTGTGAAATAATAAATTGAGGTTGTAATGAAGGAGTGTTTTTATAAAATCATAATTGTGGTATGTAAACCATATTTTAATTTTTTAGGCTTCCTCCTGTTATTGATAAATTTTACAAGAGTTAGAGGATAAAATCTCGAGTTTGTCAGTAATAATTAATGTTTAACGTTTTCTTAATAGTTCCCATGTTCAACTAGAATAACAACTTCTTGTTATTAAATTTCTTAATGGATGAAATCTCTGATGTGGTGGTAGGAAACCCTTATGGTTTGGGTCTGGGGTTTGTTTGGAATAGTGTTTTAAAGGGTAATTTGGAATTGTATGTGGGTGAAAAGAAACAGATGTTAAAATATATTTCCTTAGAGAATACCATATTCGATTTTCAGATGTGGTATTAGATGGACTTTCTATGTCACAACCTATCCCCCAGGGCATGTGCTATGACAAATTGGTATCATAGGGTTCCGTTTTACCAGAAGAACTTAGAGTCTATGTTTTCAATGTAGCCATAGGGTTAAGTGTCTAGGGTTCAAGTTTCATTTCAGGGAGTCTAGTGTTGGTGTAGCGGCTGCCTTATCCTTATGACACGACCTTGAATTCTGAATTCTAGCGTGGTTCATGAAAACTTTGTTTGCGTGTGATTTGAAAATGTTGTTTTTATTTTGATCTATTTGAGTCAGCTTACAACTTATAACATATTGACCATAGAACACCTTTTTTCATCTGGGATACTACCACATAGGTAGCCATCTTGGATTCCAGAGAGAGATTAGAATGGCGGCCCACCGAGCAGTGAGGTATCAGTACAGGTCCCTCTTACGGTAATGGCACCTTTGGGTGGTGTACTGGTATCACCACCACTCATAGGGAATCATTTTCCACCAGGCCCGCTAGTAGACTATGCCCGATGTCTGAGCACGTTTCTTGAGTTCACGAGATAGAGGCCTTCGAGGTTTCTATGTGAGACATATACCCATGTAATTGAGGACTGGTTGGAGGATGTAGCATGAGTTTTTCAATAGGTTGAGACACCATCAGATCAGATGGTGATCCTAGATGCTAGTCTATACTAGGGAACAATTGGGAGAGGGTGGAGCCTAATGCTCTAGACGCATGTGGAGGTGACACATTCCTACTTGGAATTCGAGGGATTATTTAGGGATAAGTTTATACCAGCAACACTATGCTCTATGAGTAATCAGGATCTATTGCACTTAGATTAGGGTATCCTAATAGTGTCTTAGTACTCAAAAAGTTTCACTGACCTCTCTCACTACTCCACAAAAATGGTATGGGACCATTTTTTTGGGTCTCAGACCTTTGATCAGGGTCTCTGATGGGAGATCATATTGTCAATGATATCACTCAATATCCCGATGCAAGTTGGGGTTCTTGATCATGTATACTAGTGGAGATATTCTTAGCTAATCAGGAATCGATAGATAGAGCCACCACCAGACTATAGGTATTTGAGTCATCTAAAACATGCAATAGGCAGATGACACTGATGTCCAAGAAAGTAAGACCATTCAGAGGGTAACCCCAGGATATAGGGTCGAATGTGCGAAGCTCATGAGACATATTGGGTCTTTAGAGGAGCATACTGTTCTTTAGAAGAGGCGGGCAGGGTCACATGGCTCAAGTCTGCCCAACCCGCTGTACTGAAAATCAGTAGATTGTTGACGAACTGTCAAGTTAGAGGCAGATATTTGAGCGAGGAGGTCCATAGTGTGTCAGACGTGGCATAGGAGCATGCAGATTAGTAGGCGGTGGGTGTAGATTTGTTGTTCTACCACCACAACCTCCAGGAGGTCCAACCCGACCTCAGGGAGCAGGTGGACATGGACGAGATCATCTCTTGGAATCAAAGGCCTATGGTAACAACACCTCAGAGATGATTAAGGGTAAAATATTTTTCTACTCCACCCTAGCTATAGTACATATAGACACATGTAATAGTAACTATTTAATTTCCATGACCCTCATTCGAAGCTCATAGATTTTGATGGAGCCATCAACTTGATCCTTAAAATTAAAGACACTTACGGGAGAGGATACGATGATTACATACTGGTGTTGGAAGTGTGATATTACTCTTGGAGGCGAGAGGTTCGGCTCAGATCACTTAGTCGTAGCATCAAGGCCATATGACATCAATTTTTTGTATGGAATGGCAATCCACATTGCATGCTCGTATTGACAATTTTAGGCACAATGTATGGTGTTTCGGCAAGGATGGGAACTGGTTTTCCTCCACCTGTGAGAAGGAAACCTTTGCAGCATAGGATGGACATTCTCAGAGGAGAGTATAGTTGATCCCTTACCCATTGGCTAACCTCACCCTCAGTTTAGTGGATGAGATGATTCTGAGAAATATTGTTGTGGGGGACCAGTATGTTGATATCTTACCTGATGATGTTATGGGACTACCTCATTGTGGAGATGTAGAATTTTAAATCGACATGTACCCTGGGACAACACTGATATCTACACCATCATATCAGATGGCTCTCATGGGGCTTTGTGTGTTGAGTGTACGGTAGGAGTATTTTCAGAGTATGGGGTTTATAAGGCCGAGTGTCTCTCCATGGGCAGCCCCGATTTCATTTGGCAGGAAGGAATAATGGAGTTTAAGGATTTTCATGGACTATCAGCACCTAAACTAGGTAACTGTGAAGAACAAGTATTTACTTCTGAGGCTCAATGATCTCTTTGATCTGCTAAAGAGAGCTTGGTGGTTTTTAAAGATTGACCTCAGATCAGCATATCATCAACTCGGGGTATTAGATGAGGATGTACCAAAGAAATACTTCAGATGTCGGTATCTCCACTATGGGTTATTAAAGATTCCATTCGGCGTGAGAAATGATCTAACAATGTTCATTAGCTCGTGAAATGGATCTTACCTCCCTACCTTGACCGGTTTGTCATAGTATTCATTAACGAAGTCTTGATATACTTGGAATCAGAGGAAGATCACGTCATGCATCTGTAGATAGTTCTAGGTAAACTATGAGAGAAGCAAATTTAAGGAAAACTCTCGATGTTCTAGTTATGGATAAGGTAATTTTACTTCATAGGGAACATTATCACAGAGGATGGTGTTTTAGTGGATCTAGAAAAGATAAATTTAATTCTTTCTATGGATCCAACCAGAAGTGTGACTAAGGTGAAGTGTTTTCCGGGACTGGTTGGGAACTACTAGAAATTTGTACCTGGATTTTCCAGGGTAGCAGGTCCTCCAACGTCATTACTAGTGGACAAGGATGAAAAAAGAAATGGCGAAGTACATTTCATGATACATCACTTTGTCAAAAAGTGAAGGCCGAGTACCTGGTTCCATAGGGCAGGACTCATCCACTTGGGGTGCCAATGTGGAAGTGGGATGAAATCTCCATGAAATTTGTGACAGGGATACCGTGTACATCTAGGGGCCATGATTCCATCTAGGCGATCATTGACCAACTCACAAAGTCAGCCCACTTCATACATATTCGAATGCATGGATCAGTAGAGGGATGGGGATGCCTCTATGTACAAGAGATATTAGAGATTCATGGTGTTCTATTGAAAATAATTTCCGATTGTGGTTCTTGTTCTACTTCTCAGTTGTTAAAGGGATTGAAGGAGGAGTTCAAGACATAAATATTCTTGATAAAAACCTTTTACCATTAGATAGAGGGTTAGATGGAGCAGACCATACAGATGCTTATGGACTTACTTTGTGCTTACGTCCATGATTTTGGAAGCAGTTGAGAGGAATAACTACCACTGGTGGAATTCGCATACAACAATAGTTATCACTCCACCATCGACATGGCACCATTTGAGGCCTTGTATAGGTGCCATGCAGATCCCCTGTATGCGGGATAGACCTCAAGGAGCTAGAATTTATGGGTCAAGAGATGGTATGGGATACAATGGAGAGGCTGTATATCATCCAGGAGAGGATGAAGAATGAACAGAAAAGGAATACTTTTTATGCTGACAAGAGATGTAGACCCTTTGATTTCAAAGAGGGAGACCATGTCTTTCTACAGGTCTCATCTCGATGAGATTTTTGGAGATTTGGTCGGGGCAGAAAGCTATCTCCATGTTTAATCATACCATTTCAGATCCTCAGCAGATGAGGAGATGTGGCATACCATCTATCTCTTCCCCCACAAATTCACTAGGTGAATAATGTTTTCCATGTGTCACGGCTAAAGAGGTACGTGCATGATCCATCGCATGTTATCGAATTAGGGGGTGATTGAAATTTGTGATGGGGTTACCTTTGAATAGATCTCGGTGGCGATAGAGTATAGAAAGAAGTGGGTCCTTCATGGGTAGTCAATCCCTCTAGTGCAATTTCAGTGGTAGCACGAGAATCTCAAAGAGATCACATGGGAGCGAGAGGTTCATATACTTTCTCAGTACCCCCATTTGTTTCCCATGTTTTGATGTTGATTTTTGGGACGAAAAACCATAAGGTGGGTATTATGTGAACACCCCAAAATTCCATATAAGTTTTTTTATTAAGGATTATTACGAGTCTACGAAATTTGGAAGCATGTGATTCTGAGGCCTAGAGAGCCCGAAATGGAATTTTGAACCTTTTTAAGGTATGTTTAGTAAATGTGTGGGTGGTAATTTTTATATATGGAACTGTAGCTCAGATTTAAATTTCGAGGGAATCGCTGAATCCACAGTGCCGATATTTTCTTATGGTAAGCTTAACATTGACCGTCAAGTGTAGGATGAAGAAGTAAATTTTTTAGACAACTTCAAAAATAAAAAAAATTACACATTGGGTTATTTTATTTGTTTCTTTGTATCTGTTTAGTTGCGATAGTGGGACCACTAGGTAGTTAGACCACATAATGGCTAATTACTCTTGGTTGTGTAATCATGCTGTTGGTAGAATTAGTAAGTTTAATAATAATATTTATTAATGAACCTCATTAATTGTGCGGTGGGTTGATATTCTATTCTCTTCTTTTTAAACGAAGCTCGGGCAAGGGTTTTTGGAACCGAAAATAGAAACTGCTGATGAAGTTCCGAAGACATCATCCACCAATGTAGAGAAGAGCATCGATGACCATTGGAGGATTTGATAATGATGATAGCTAAAGTACGTGGACCTTATCCTTCGTCTGCATCACCCTTGAACGTGGACACTCATTTCTCATCCACACTGACTTCTAACAAACTTGATGTAGGGAGGTTTAATTATCTAACTATGATTGGTTCATTCTTGAAATACTTCCCATGTTATAATGATAAAGAGGAGGGTGCGGGCTGAATGAACAAGGCCCGAACACTCCTTCGATGTTGGTATTGTTGGGGTTTTTCGTGGGAAACCAAAATATATGGCTGTAATGGGTAACCAACGGCCGCACAGTGTATGAAATGCCCCAAGAAGACCATATGATCAGACAATAACAAAATAAGACCACCCGAGTTTAACCGGTGGCCTATGAAATCTTCGACGGTGCTACAAAACCGCTGATCGAGGGAGGTGATGGCCGGAAACCACCGGCTGCGAAGATGAGGCGGCATTCGAAGGTGTCTTGGCCGAAAAGGGAAGCTCACCATGATGACGAAGGTGGTGCGGTAGTGTGCCATGGGGAAGTTTCAAATCTCTGAGCTGCGAAAGGCGAATGGGGCGGCCGAACATTGCAATCCATGTAGTATCTGGGCAACACACCATAAAGGAAGGCCGCAACGAAAGGAAGACCCATGGCTTGTGGGTCCCACAACTGAATAGTCTAATAGGATTGTCCATGTGGTGATGTTCCTTCCTGTGCTACAATATTAAAAAACCAAAAGACTCATCCGTTCGATAAGGGTAGAAGATATGTCGTGCACAACCAGTGGGCCAGGCTCTTCTGTGGCCAAGTCGACCACTTCCAATCGTGTTGGTCGGGCCGAACCCGCTAGACCATGGGCTGAGCCCAAGACACACCGGGCTAAGTCTGATGCACAGTGGGTCAGACCAGGCCCATTCGAATCAGTCCGGGCGGACTGCGTTTGGTTGGTCCAACTGGGTCATATTGGACCTAGACCCCCTTTCGACCTTGTTGCGCTAAAATGGGAATATCTCCTAAACTAGACGTCCATTTGACAAATAGTTTACTCTTCCAGAACCCTTAAGATAAGGCCTCCCTTTTGAGATACTACAATTGAGAATGGATAATTTTGTATAATTGCTGGGTAGGATCAAATCCAAATCTATTCGGACCCTCAACACTAAAATATATATATCTTACAGACCGGGGGTCCGGTTAATGCACCGTCTGTTGAATTGGAACCCTTATGAGATGGTGGTTCACGAGGTTACTTCTTCATGGTACTTAGTTATATCTGAAATACAACTGATGATTTGAGTTGAAGATCCTCCCAGAATCAGGTGTGCTATGTGCGGGAATTCAGTGGCTTGCTCTGATGTGGAGAATTAAGGGTGATCCTGTCAGGGTTAGTACTTGTCGATCCTATGTGGGTAAATTCCTGTATATGTCAGTGCTCAATGATCCTATGTGGGTCAATGCATACCGATCATGTATGGGTTAGATCCTGCGTGGTTAATCCCTCAACGATCGTATGTGGGTCAGTGTATAACAATACTTTGTGGGTCAGATCCTATGTGGGTCAGTAGTAGAGCCGCTTGACAGTATAACATGATCTAGATTTACGACTAATCATATACACTTGCATAATTAAGTTATACTCAGTGTGATGTATCTATCGGTATGTGCCGAGTAATTGAGATCATTCATTATGGTTTTTCCTTTGTTGAATTCTGGGAGACCTTTTTGAGTCTAAGGGTCTTTACTGTGTATTGTTATAATCACCCTTTCACGATATTTTCCCACACCTTGTTGTGGTTTGTGCACATGATGAGAATATTTGACCGATGGTTGGGAGCCATGAAAAGATGGTGTATGGAGGTTCCCAATTGATGTGGTGAGTTTTTCGGATGAGATGTACCTACCCTTATAGTAGGATCTTTGGTAGATGACCTCAGGAGCTATCTTTCCCCTTTTTTTGTATTTTTATTTCAGCTGGGCTTTTATTCTGGACCCTTTACTTCTAGTACATACTTTTACACCCTCTGGTGGTTTTAGTTGTGGTTCTACCATTCTTCATCTATTGTTCTTTAATTGTGAGTAGTGTTCCCTGTTTGTGGGTGTATAGGTTTTTAGGAAATTCATCCCCTTTTAATGAAATTCCCTTTTGGTGCTACTCTCCAACCCCTAGCCTATGGAAGGTGGGCTTTGGGTAGTCACCGCATGGGACCCGATAGATGGGTCATGACAATGTGTGTTGGTATTGGCTTTATAACAGTTTTTGTACATTCCATGAATGTGGTTGGACTATTTGAAATGTGATTAATTTAGAGATCCCAAAGGAGGAGAGCACTATGTCTCAAAATTAGCCATTGCGAGGTGTGTTTTATAGTGGGGATCACCATAGAACCGAAAATGGATTGTTTAATAATACCTTAGTGTATTTGAATTTGTAGGAATTCTTTGAAGATTTGTTGGTTTCATGATGATTATGGCGGCATGTTGGAGAAATTTTTTATTAATAATGCACATCTAGTGAGAATTTTCACAATTCAAGATCATTATACGATTGGAGGTTGAACACAACTAATTGAGTGTGATTTGATGATTGGTATGGTTTTATTTTCTTTACATAGTTCCATTTATGATTCATGAGGATGAGGAGTGTTATAGTGGGGATTCTATAAACCCAATGTTTTATATGTAGTGAAAAAGAGGAAAAAATTAATCTAGGGGTTTAGATACATTTGATGGTAAAAAAGAAATTTCCCCTGTTATATGATCTCTAAAATAATTATTGATAATTTAGTTGTTTCTAAAAATTTTGTTTATCCTAGGGTGTTAATTTGTCAAGATATTTTGGAAATTAAATATTTTAGTATATATTAGCATTTATTTAATAAATATTTATTGATACAAGTATAGAATTGTTTATATATCCTTAATATTTAAAAAAATTAGGATTCTTTACGTTGTGATTGACTCTGGAATGGAGCATTTTACTATAGGAAGTTATAAAAACCTCTCTTGTTATCGGTCCCAATGTGATAATTTAATTTGATATTAAAAATATTTTATTTTAAATTAAATCAAATAAAATTCATTATTATTACCCAATTATATTCTTTTGTATATATAAATTGGGAGGGTATCTTTCTATTGAGATATATAGATTTATATGGGAAGGGTAAGTGGTTCCACTGGAATTTAGCCATGATGGTTCTAGGGATCGAATAATGGTGAAACAACTTGACGACACATATTTGGATCCTATTCTATGATGATTTCATAAGAAGGTTGGTTGATGATTATGTTTTACAATGATATATTAGTAGATCAATTTTTTATATAGTCGACTAGGACACCCCTGTGGATCACTATTGTAAATTCTTATGAAAAACAAGAGTTTTGGGGGTTTAATGAGGTTTTTTTATTAGGAAAACTGACTAAAAGACATATGGTTTATTAGAAAAGATTATATGTTATGTATTTATTTTTATTTTTTAATGATGAAAATATATGGAATGTATTGATTATGGTAATTCTTTTTAGGGTGACTCACGATGTGTCTGAGTTGTTATCTCAACACCCCATGGGTAAAAACATGGTCATGAATGGTACACGACTATACCTTATATAATGTACACAACCAAATGTAGTGTGGAATATTTTGATAGAGTCCATCAGAGGTATATATCTAGGTAAACCATCTGGTTTACATGAAATATAAGGAAAATAAGATCAAATTTTATGAGGAATACAAACAATTTAGGGTTGAGTTACATGACCAAAGATGGGAATTGTGAGTACACACCAAGTAAATTGAAGTACACACAAATTATTATTCCAAATTAATTTTTTTTCATGATTTTACACCCTAAATATGAAAATGGAATCAATTTGGAGATAATTATAATTTCCCTTATTTGAATGCGAGGTTAAAAACCATATAACAAAATAAAGACTTTATACATGTGATTTAGTAAAAATTATATATGCATGAGTGGTCATTACTCTGATGAAAGGATTAAAATTATTTTTAGAGAGACATTATATGGGAACTATATGAGTATCATTGAAATAATTTAAGGATATGGAATATAATTTCCATGGTTCTTTGTTAAAGAGAGCATGATATAGTAACCCTTTTTTGTAACATTTTTATGACTAGTGGAGATGGATCTGTTCGGTGTGTGACAATAATCTATAGAAAAATGAGGATATGAGATGGTTATTATTGAATCTATATATATTAATTCATATCAGGCTTAAATTATAAGGATATTTATGAAATAATTCAAATATGGTAAAAATTAGGCATCCTCTTCCCTCTATGTGATGGGATTGGACTAGAGAGGAAAATATATGAAAGAGGAACCCATGTGGGTTTCCTGTAGTATGATGAGACTTTGGGTAGTGTAAAGGAAGATATATCAATATTTAGACCCATGATATGGTGTTTATAGGAGATTATTCTTGATAATATTGGGTATCACCCTTGAATATAAATTAATGAGGGGTCTCATGCGATGATGTAAATATTATCTTAATCACATAAGAGTTGAAAATGAATTGTCAGTTGGATTCCAGAAAATGGATAACCTCATCGTGGTATATTATACAAGATGATTAATATGGGACCCAATTCCCAATGATATGTGTTGAGATATATATGATTCCATGAACATACACCTTTGAAAAATCCTTCATGCCTAATACTAGTTTTAAATTCCTTTGACAAAGTCCTTGAATTCATTACTCTATTGTTTTTCAACTCCATGGGAAATTTCCATGGTTTCATTATTCTATCTGTAAAAAAAATCTGTTTATTGGGTCCTTGAATTAAAATGTGACAACTTAAAACTTCATTAGATATTCACATTGGATTCAGATGTGATGTGGTTTAAATTTTCATGGACTTGTTCCATAGAAATGGGGGTAGGGGATGCAACCTTCTCTGGTGTCCTTCTAGCCTGTTTGGATTTCCTAAAAATGATAATATGAATCAATTGTTTTTTATGTATCTACATGGTCAACATGGACTGACTCCTTCAAATCAACCATGGATATGACAATGATTGGAATGGTACCATGACATGGTATGGGAAACTACAACAACAGAAAAGGTAGTTATGTTCCAATCCCAAGTTTCATATTAAAAACCAAGGATAAAATTATTTATTTATTTATCTTTACTCAAGTTATTATATGGATAGTCTAGGAATATCACATGTTTAATCACTTTTTTATGCAAATAAATGATATTTTCAATATTGGGGGTGTCCTGCTGTGAAATTATATCTCACCCCTATATGAGACCATTGGTCTATATATAGACTATTTTTGTCCACTTACAGTTTATGCATTAAACATGTAGTGAATTGGGTAATGTTCTAGTGTAGCATGATAAGTCTATTGTAGCTTGATATTGATAGATTAAATAGGGATGTAGGGATTAATCAAGAATGTATATTGAGACCAATGTAATTAATTATAATTTATTTATCCCCCATATGTAATCATCCATGTGGGAGATTAGTTGTACTTTTACAAGCATGACAATGATTTCTTATACTTGTATAAATCTGCGTTGAAATTATTATAACATTATATGTTTATTTATTCCTAGTACAGTTATGGATGTATGGATGATATATGTGTATGTCTTCTATATGTTATTACTCTGAAAAAAAAAACTATACTCCCCAAGGAGTGCCTCATGTCTAGTGGAATATCTCTTATATAAACTAATGAGGGTTTTTGGGATAGGGATGTTACATCATGATTTTCATAAAGTCTCATGTCATTTCTAGAATTAGTGTCCATTACCCAATATTAATGGAAAAATAACCCAATAAACATAAATACAAATTGATAAAAAAAAATATGTTGGGATATAATATATATTAAAACCATTCAACATTCTTTAATTTCTAGGAAAATGGATAGATATAGGATTTTCACAATATTCTATCAAATATAATTCAAAAGATGGTGGAATGGAAAGATAATTCTGGTTCAGAAATTTTTTTGTATACCCAAGAATCTAATCACACGATAACCATGACTATAATATTGAAGTGTCCATATTCATTTATATATGGGATAGAGTTAGTCATTCCCATTAATTTTCAAATACATTTACTTTTTATTTCCACATTCATTGATTTTTCTAAAGGTTAGATATTTCATATCTCACCTAATATGTTATAATATCTTGATAAAAAAAATGTGTGCACACTAGACATCCATGAAGTTCATCAAAATCAATTTCCAAATATAGTAAACAAGATGGGTTACCTCTTATCATTTAGCTAGTGAGTGTTGGTATTATACATGAGATTAACCATAACGCCTGGGAATAAGGATTTAAAACTCTATCTACAATTATAGGGGCATTATGAATAAGTTCATTTATACTCAAATTGAGTCTATTTCTTGATAAAACACTATTATGTTCAAAGGACACTAGTAACTATTGAATGGTTTCTTAAGAAATAAATTTATATTTTTTCAATGGTTTCAAAAGTCCATTCTTCAAGACTCTAATTTTATTAGAATATCTCCTTGTCTCATGACATAAAACAAAACAATATATAGTGTTAGCTGTAAAATTAAAAATAATATATCAGTATGGGAGTTTAATTATGAGCTTAAAACAAAACAACCTACATACTAGTCACATAAAATTAAATTTCGCAACATATCATCCAACCTAGAAGGCCTTCATCTACATAGAGTGGGGAAACATTTATAAAATAGTTTCATTAAATTTGATCTAGATATATTGTAGAATTAAATAGTGTATGGATCATTATCATAATCTAATGGTTTCATAAATAGTTTCCTTATCTTCTAAATTTTTTTGCTTATGTTTAGAGACTCCCATTTGATGATGGGGCTTACCTAATAAGGCTATATAATGAGATATAATCATCAAACCCCGTCTATTTAGAGAACAAATCATTGAAGAAAACCATATAACATGTACATGTTTCTTGACTCTCATTATTTATATATACATAGTGATTCTTGGATTCTTCATTCTGAGACCAACTACATGTATGATTACTTTACAACAAAGGTGATGGATTTGAATGTTCAGCTAGATGACCATGATAGAGATGGTTTTAATTTCAATATTGTGTCTCTATGGGATTCATCAGTTCTATTCAAAAATAAGGTTCATGGTAGCTTCTAAATATTAATATAATATCTTCAGATTAACAAGGTGACGATCATGAATAAATATTTGTTCTTATAATTTATAATTTTTTTCTCCATTTATGTGGTTCTAGATGGTTTTTCCAAATCATCATTTGTTTTGGGTACAACATGTTTATGGTCCAAGAAGAGGATGTCATAAAGAACAATTTTCAATGTTTGTCCCAAATTTTCTATTTTTTGATTATCCCATGTAGGCTTTTTAATGACCTCGTTTATTTCATGGTGAAAATTAAGAAAATAATTTATCTCTTTTTTAGTCATTATTTATTGTTCTTGTAAAAGACATCAGACTATATTATAAGATAGAGGTGGAGTAGACTAACAATATGGATGTTTCATTGGGTGTTTTAATAGACCTTCATTTAAATTCCAAATTTTCTATCTACCAGTTTTGGATTTGGGATGGTATGTTCCTGGGTCACATGATTTTTTATGTTGGTGTTTCAGTGGATCTTGAGACGGTTTGAGCATTGATATCTTGGTTGTAGACCTAGAATCTGGTTAATATATATATCTTTATGGTCTGGGTTGGAAGTTACATATATTGTATCTAGGACATCTCTAGGATGAATTTTCTAGTTACCAATTCAACCAACAAAGTGTTGAAGTTTTAGTGAGATGATAACTGCCAGAGTTAATTTGAATAGTTACAAACTCGTTTAAAATTCAATCAAAAGTAGATTATATAAGAGCATGGGGATACTATTGGTTTTTTTTTATGATTTTGGTGTTTTTTAGGGGTTTGTAGTGATGCATGAAGACCATGTGGTTTTCTGTAAATCATTTAAGCTTTGAAAAAATTGGATGAATTATCCCCTTGTGTCCAAGGATTGGTAATTACTGTGAATTTGTTGAAGATGTGGATAAACTACCTCTTCATTATGTGTTTTGTTTTATATTTTGATCCTAAGAGCCTAAAATACATAATAAATTAGAGTAACCTTAAACTTAGATAGAGGCATGGGTGGAGTACATTAAGAATGATTATTTTGATATTTCATATACACATTGGAGGGAAAGGTGGTATTTAACTCTTTGAGAAGGAATATTGTTGTACATGCTATTCAATAATTAGTTTATATTTAGTCCATGAAGATCGTGTTTAATGTTCTTAACTTAAATGTGTTGGAGGATGGAGGAAATATTCTGGTTTAGTATATAGATTACACACACCTCATTGATCAGTTGATGACTGAGTAGGAGTCATACACCATGTTTCAAGAATATTATAATTTCATTAAAAGGGGGTAAGATATTGACTGATTGGTTTTGGTCTCCCAATAATTCTCTTATTTTTCAGAAGAAACTAGTAGTTCATATAATCATGAGGGATGAGGTTATGCTTGTGGTGAATCATTCTTGTTGGTCCATTCACTATTGGGAGACCAACATGTTTTGTAGATTGATAAGATAGTTTTGGTGGTCTAAGATGAGATATTCTATGGGTAATTTATTTTCAAATGTTTAACCTTATAAAGGATCTATGTGGTAAAACATATAATAAGGAAGTTATTTCAGACACTTAATATGAGAGTATATAACTAGGATGACATCTCTAAAAATTTGTGATAATTTTACCTCATACATGGAGTTGGAAATATTAAACATGAGATATTTTAGATCATCTGAGAAATTTAACAGAATTATTCCCTATTAGGGAGTTGAAAAAGGTAGAGGCCATTATACACTTTTATGTAAAATATTTTCTTTAGATTTATAGTGTTACCTCTATAAAAGTTACTAAATTTGATGATAATTCATCATATTTATTTGATAATGGAGTAGAGGATGATTTGGGGACCAAGATGAGGTTGAGCATGACATATCACCCTCTGATATATGGTCTGTCTCAATGAATCATCCATACTCTTGAGGATATGTTTTGGGAAAATTTTATTTATTTAAGTGGTTCATGGGAAATAATATTTTCATCATCTTAGACTACAAATAATAATATATATCAAACCTATATCGTAATTTCTCCATTTGAGGAATTATATGGGAATCTGTGCCAATCCCTATCACTATAGGACAAGGTTGGAGAAAATTATTTGTTTAGAACGAACTTTATCTTAGAGATGACTGAGATAGTGAAGCTGATTCAGAAATCAATAGTGATAACTCAGAATCTCTAGAAGAAATATTCTAACTTTCATTTTCATATATTGGAATTTTATGTTGGTGATCTAATGTTTGTCTTGGTATTAATTCTGTAGGGTCACTATTTCTTTGGAATGAATGGATGTTGGCATTGTGTTATCTTGGGTAATTTCATGTCATGAAACATCTTGGGAATGTGGTTGTCTGATTGGAGATACCACCATGGGGTCTTTAATTGATTATCTCTCCAACTTTTTACATCTGAAGAGATATGTTTTGGAACCATCACATGAATTGGAGTGTAAAAAATTACAGTTGGAGCTTGATGTCAACTTTTTTAGTTACCTATTCATTTCGTGGATGTTCAGAACATGGTTCATGATGGGAAGAGAAACTTCTTTATCGGTGAGCTCTATTAGTGTGGTGGTAAAACCCATGAGACCTATGATTATGAAGTTTGGGTGATGGAGCACTGGAATCCCCAATTTTCCTTTATAAAAATGTAATGAAATTCTTAGGAAAAAATTGTCTTGTTGGGGAGTTTTTAATGACCATATTGACACTGGTATGTCTAATTTTGAGTTTTATTTTTCCTTGATTGTGTTATTGGAGTACCTGAGACCTAGGGAAAGCAACCATATACTTAGTTATAGTGGGACTATGTTACATGGTGAGTGCATAGTTTATTTAGAACATTTGAAATACATGTGAGGGGAGCTTCATTTTTTGACAGTATCATTTATGAAAAACTGATAATGATTTGTTAAACCATGTGACCCCCTATATAAAACCAGGAAGCTTCTTTTGTTTGGAAAAAGGAACTCACACTATTGGTGTGAAATTTTATTAATTGTGCATCCATACAGTACAAACCTATTAAACTCAAGAAAAATTAGAATATTAATATTATTCATTTTTAGGGTTTTTTTATTTTGGGGGTTTTTTTCACCTCAATGATGCACATATTTTTTCCCAAGGATACATATATCTCTCTGAACTTCATTTTTGAGTTTCCTCTTGTATTCATGGTGGATTGGTTTGAGGTATGATGATTGCTTCTTGTTTTCTTCTAATTTTAACATCATCGAGCCTTGGTTTTCCATTCGTTTGTATATAGGGAACCCATGAGACGATTTTGTCCAAATATATTGTTTATTATGGTGGTACTGGTTTGATTTCTCTAGTTTTAAGTGTGTGAGGATTTATTTATCCTCTTCTAGGTGGTCTTCACCAAGCCGATGAGCTTTTGACAGAATCTGAAGCAGGCATTTAATTTTAAGGGTGTTTTACATAGAATACCTTAAAATTTAAATTTTTTTTATTTATGTTGTATTAATATATATTATAATTATTTACTTGTGGTTTATTTGAAATATTTGATATATTTCATGGATTTTATTGGATATTTTGGTGTTTAATGTGTGGTTTTCAAAATGGATGTATATTTTATTCCCACCAAGGGTTTGATGAAATGTCTCAAAGTGTTTTTGTTACATCAAAGGTATTTATAAAATTATTTTTTAATTTATATAATCATGTAATGGGTTTTTTCATAAAATTGATATGTTTTTATTTCAATTGGACTGATATTACCTTGATTGTTTTTATAAATTTCTTATGATGTGTTTACTTGGAGTATAAAATTGGTTAATTGTTTTTTAAGCGAGAGGTTTATTTGAGGATCATGTGAAATTTGGAAGGAGGGTCGTGCGAGCCTCCATTTTTTTTCAAACAGGCTCAGTGATCCTTTGGGTAGGTTGAACCAATGATCATATATGTTGGTTTCCAAGAACCCATGTGATATCTTAGAGTTGTGTCCATAGAAGATAATGTGAGATTCCATTTCATAGACAGCTACCAAACATGTTTACTCACTCATTTTTGGCATGATGGACAGAGCCTTAGGCCTATATTCCCCATGTGGAATTGGTTTGTATACGTTTTGGAATTTATTAGGGAAATTTGATTTGATGATATGTATTAATCCCATTTTTCTGTTACAAATTTATATGGTTATATGATTTCAATGATCATCTCCCTATGATCATATATTTTTTATGTTTGAGCATGTTGTGTCGGGCGTATTTGTTTATATAATTTATCCATGTTTGGAAAATTCTTTTGATAACCAAGAATTTTTATGAAATGGGAAACCAATGGAATGTTGATTTTTTACATGGAAATGGTATATTTTTATAAAGTGGATTTATTTTTGAAATTATTTTCATGTATTTATTTTTTTCATGGTTAAAATTCTTAAAAAGATTCATGGTGGTGTCATAATTGGTTTAGTTCCTCACAAAAGTTGTGGGACCTTTCTGGGAATTTTATAATTTTATCTTCCAGGAAACAATTAAATTAAAGTTAACAATGTTCTGTGATGGCTTTACTTTATTACCAGTTCCATTGGTTTTTGGAAGATATTAATTTTTGGATGGATGCACTCAATTGGACTCAATTTTTGGTAATTTTGACCCTTTGGGTTTTAATTTGGAACGTTTTGAGGTATTTTGAATATCATTTTGAGATTTTTATTTTTCTTTTGAGATTCCATATATTTGAATGTTTCTTATTATATTATATTTTTTATTTTGTGTACATCATTGTTTATGGTATCTATTTATCTTGGTCCATTGACTCTGATTTTATTGGAAAACCATTTTTATTGAGGAGACACACCCACATACTAGTAGATAAACCAATCCCCAGTTATTGTTAGTTATGCTTGGTTCTCTTCACAAGACTATGGTGATAAATAACTTTCATTGGGTCATGTAATTGGTAGGCTCATGTGATAATTTGGGTCAAAAATGTTTTGTTAGTTACATATTGATTTATAAGAATTCATGTGGGTTAAAATACCTGGGGTGTTATATGATAATGAGGTGTCTTTTTTAACACCATTATATATTTATAAAACTTTTTTATATAAATAATTTCTTTTCATTGATATAATAAATTACATACATCAACGAGTTTAGTGAAATTTCATATTATTAAAAAATTATGTATCCATTATTTCTTAACCGTATGATTTATTGGTATGAATATTAATAACTATATTATAAAAAATAAATTTTATAAACATTTATAAAATTAATTTATTATTTTCTAATAGATTATAATTTTCAAAAAATATATTTTAAAATAAAAGTTATTTTATCTAAAAAAGTGGTTTTTAGGCATAGAATGTATTTTTATTATAAAATAAAATGAAACATTATTGGTGAATGATTTAAATGAAATGTATATTGTATTTAAATTATAAATTTTTTCAAATAGGCAGCAAATATTTAATTATTTATAGGATAATAATAAGTAATGTTTTATGATTAAAATAGAATTTTTTTCTATAAAGAAGTTTTGGTAACATTTTGAGAACATATTTTAAAATTAATTTACTGTATTAAATGTTATTGAATTATATATAATGAATTAAATATTTTTAATATATATAATCAAATTTGGTAATTAGAACACCATTATATTTTTTTAATATTTATAATAATCGTGCTAAAATATTTCACCTCGGAAAAGCATAAATCTTGTTAATAAGGATTAAATATAGTTTTTAGGTCATAGTTTTGTATCCTAGTTATTAATGTAATAATGTAATTATATCATTAATATATTCGTTTCTATATTTAGTTGTTTAATATAAACTTTTCTATAAAAATTAAATATATTTTATTTAAATTAATGAAATTCACAAATTGTCACTCTCTTCGTTTTTAATATATAATATTTTTCCATATTAGAACCAAAGTAATATATGAACTAATTAAAGTCTTAGTTTAGTGATTAATAAATGTATTCACCTGATAGAAATTTATTTATAATATTTAGTAAATAAATAACTTCCTTAATTTCATATGCCGCACTAATGCGATATTTCTCAATTTAGTTGAAAAAAACAAATGATTTTTCCAATATATAAATGTTATTTAATTTTAATGAATTCAAATGAAACAATATTTATAATTATTTATATTATATATTATGGTGGTTTTAAATAATTTTTTTAAATGACCTCTTTTTATTCATATATTAAATGTTAAATTAAATGGATAATTTCAAAATTGAAAATAATGATATTTTGAAATATTATTTTCTTTATATTATATAAAAATAATTAATATCTTGAAATAAGAGAATATTGATATGATATGGTCGAAAATATAAAAAAATTTTATTTAGGATACAATTGTCTACCTTAGAAGTAAAAATAAAAACACTTTAATATTGAAAAATTTGTTACCGTAGTTGAAACTAAAATTGTTTTAAAAAGGGTTAATCCAAATGACAAATTTAAAACTATGAAAAACATGTATAAGATCTACTATATGATTGTATTAAAATAAAATATTTTTTATATTTTAATATATAGATATTTTGAGTCATCTATCCCAAGAATGAATCTATTATAATTTATCCTTTAGAGAAATTCCAAAAGTGCCCCTCACCTAAATTAAAAATTGGATCCTCCTCCATCACTTTTTCAGACAAATTTGATCATTATAGATTGGAAAAAAAAATTTCTATTTAAATTGTAAACATGATTATCCATGTACTGGAGGGGTTGGCTTTCTTAAAATACCAACCATAAGTTCGTTAAGGTATGGTCTAAAAAAGGTATCCTGAAGAATTGGTAATCGCCTTAACATGCATCATTCAATTTATTTATTATTTTACCTATTCTAAATATAATTTATTTAACATTAAATGTATAATTAAGTATACTAAGTATACTGAAATGTTATCATGATTATTATATTACCACCACCAACTATCTTTCGCATCAAATGGGAAGTAAATATATCACTCGTTTGTATGTATGATTTATAGTCTCCAGATTGTGAAAGAAATTAGTTTTCATCACCATATTTTATGGATGGTCTTATGGTGGTTTTAATATTTATAAATGATATTAATGAAATTATTATAACCCTAGAATAACCATATCACATCTACCTTATTTCCTTCCATGTTTTTGGGAAATGATAACATTACTCGTGCGTATGTGAGGACATCCACCTCCACAAAGTGATGTGATTATTTTTTACATTATATTTTAATTTTATGTTTGTTATGATTAATTTTACGAATATATATGATATAATAATTATCATATTAAGATGAATTAATACAAACATTTCTTTCATTACCAATATTGATCAATGAAAACATATTTCAAGCATATTTACGACCTAACGTCTCCAAGAACTGTGAATTTAAATTTTAATCTTTTTGTGATTAGATGAGATTAAATTTAAATAAAATGAATATAAATGGTATTTAAATAATGAATAAAAATTAAAATTTCATGGATCCAGGATAAAGGCATAATGGCCATAACTACTAAATTGAAATACTCATAATGAATTCAATAATGAATTGTTCATAAAACATGAGATAAAATTATATATGGCGATAATATATGATATTATAAGTATAAAAAAGACTCTCATATAAAATTATAATATATTATAATTTATTATAATTTAGGTTAAAGTTTTTATGAAGAAAGTGGAACTTGAGGTAAGGGTTTTCTTTCACAATATCATCATTATTCATGATTTTTTATGTTTATGTCCATTCTGGGGATGATTTCTTTCCCACATCCATTATATCGTAAATTTTGTTTATAATTCCTATCGGATTTTTTATAGTCAGTTTTACCTATTTTAGACTTTATAAAAATTATTTAAATGTAATCTTTCTCATTCTGAATGATGTACATGTTAACAATTTGTATCTGCATGAATGTAATGTTTTTTAACTTATATTACATGAATATATTTTACCAACATCATCACTAATAATTCCATTAAAAAATAATTTTCAATTTCAAAATGTGATTTTACATGGAGAATTTTATCCTATATAATTTCACTATTTTTTTAAATAAGCGGTTTAAAAATGGAAATGTTATTTCCAAAAAAATAATTGATATCTTTAAAAAATTATTTTCCATCTTATATGAAACCCTTTGATGTTACTTAATAATTACAAGAGTTATGATCTAATGATACCAAATTTATTATTTCTCATGATAGTTTAAGAATATGTTGACATAATTTTTATTAAACTTCTCTCTTTTGCATGAGTAATTATATGAAGAAATGTTTATGTAACACATTTTATTTCATGGGTTTTGATATGGGGAATGCTTGATCATCTTGGGGCATAGATATGTTAGTTTTTTTATGTGTCATGTGGTAAATGTATCTCAATATGATCTATTGGGTGATTTTTAATGTTTTTGGAGCTCAATGGGTACATGGGAGGGTATCTTAGGCCCTGAAGAGGGTACAAATGTTGTTATCTCATGCCCCAATGAGGTATAAGGGTGGATATCCCAGGCCTAAAAAGGTATGATTTTAATTATGGGTATTCATAATATGGTTTCCTATAATTATGTGTATTCCAAAATTTATATCTAATTCCAATGATATGATCTCATGTCTCATGTTCATTTATTTCTTTATGATTCATGTCTTATAAAATAACATGATTTATTCCAAGAATCAAGATTATGATATATGATATGTATGGTATGGTTTTTAAATTCTAAACGCATAGCCTTATTATAATTCAACTATCATCAAATTACTAATATATCACCTTTTACCCTTTAAGAGAAACTGTTCTAACCATTTATTAGGTTTTATTCCTTTGATTCTATAGAATTTTATTATGTTTAATATGTCTATGAATGGATCCTGATATAAATAACATTTTGGGAGAAGATGTAGTTCACCTATGAACTAGATTTTTATGTGTCTAAGATTCCAAAGGAACCAAAAAAAAATGATTATAGCATGCATCATTATGTTATGTCTTAAATTTTAATATATGACAATATAATAACTATATATAAAATGTATGAGTTTATATAGTTTGTATCATATCATGGTTTAATTAACCATTGGGATCTATCTAATAAAATATTTTGAAGGAAACCTAGGGATATATCTACATATTGCATAAATTCATAATTTTTTGGTAATGATCATGAGTGAATTAGGCTAAACATATGTTTTAATAAAATATGGTGTTACAATTTAGACCACCGAAAAATAATGTTTTATGATTATGGGGTTTCCCAAAATGATAATTTTTTATCAGAATATAAATTTGGTTTTAATAAATGGATGGAACCATAAGGAATTGGATTAATTTGGAATGCACTGGACAATGAAATAATTTTCCTCGGGTGAAACCAAATGTTATGGGAGTTTGAAGAAAAATTTAGTTAATATGATCATGCTTGAATGGCATGAAGGCCTTATTTTTTATTTTATTATAGATAATAACACTTTTAAGGGTTAAAGGAGAACCCGTACATGACCCGTAGACCCAAGGCATAAGGCCCAACATGACCCGTAATACATGACCCGAAGGCCCAGAGGCAAACCATGCCCAATACATGACACGTAGGCCCAGCCCACTAGAAATTCTCCTCCGTAACATCTACATCAATGATTACCTTTAGCTCCCCACCTACATTGATGATCATCTAGCATTGCCCCGTACAAAGCTGCATGGTTCCTGGTCCCGATGGTGGTTGCCATACCCTCTCATTCTTTGAATCTGGTTAGCTCTGCTTTTGGTGACCCCTACTGGTGCTATGATCCTCATCTAGGGCATGTTTTGTGTGAACTGGGCTACTTAAAGGACTTAAATGTCCCAAATGCCTTGTGGGACAAAGGCCTTTTGATGGCTTGAAGGCCATACGACCCGTAGGCCCTAACCGGTGGCCCGAAATCCAAAATCAGGTGAATAGTCCGACTTCTAATGAATCATTCTAATTTGATGAATAATGATTAAATTAAAAATCATAAAAAGGGAATAAAATTCTATTTATTCATTCTTGATAAATATTCACAATTCATTTAGTGGGTTATTTTTTCAACTAGTAGTTGAGAAATGGGTCAGTACACTGAAAATATATTTTTTGTTCTCCAATTTTTTGATAACGAAAATTTTAATTTGGATTATTATTTTCTAGAAGGTGATGCAGTTCGATTGCAGAATCTTATAATTATCATGGGAGAAATTTTTTATATTTATTCCATTAAGTTGGATGAGTTTATGAAGTTAATTTCAAATAACTACATTCGTAATGTTATTCATACACAAATTGATAAAGAATTAGTTAAACATTAATAGAAGGATGATGAATTCTTTGGTCCCTATGAGTAAAATTATACTCCACTGGTGAGGTATTCTTATAGTATTATCTTCCAACCAAAAATTATGATCATTTAATTAGTTAGTAGATTAAAAATGAGTCCCAAATCGGTGTTATCCAAAAGAAAAATAAATAGTTATTAAAAAATAAGGTGATGTGTTACAATGGGGGAAAATAGATTTGATTTATCAATCAATATCATGGTTTTGATAACAAATGAAATATCAAATTCAATATAAATTTTAAAAACCATAGTGATAAAATTATGAGAATTCCCTTATGCACAATTTTTGAATGAAACAAATTTAAAATTATAATAAGGGGCCTAGAAAATATTTTATTTGTGGAAAGGAATTAAATCAAATTAATTGAGGAAAATTGTATTGTAAAACATTATTGAAGGGAGTGATAATTATGTGGTGAAAGGTATTCTTATAATCCATTATAGAACCATAAATACCATATTTGATTATGGATATACCCAATCTTTTATTTTTAATTAATTTTATATGGGTTTCATAGTACAACCTCCATTATTATAAGTTGAATTCTAAAAAAATAACTATGATATCATGATTTCATGTTAAGTGTTTGATTCTTATTTGGTTGTTTTTTATGATAATTCTTTTTAGAAAATCTTTTCAATCCTCTTCTAGTAGAATTCAATGTTATTTGTCCACATATTTGTTCTATTGACATAAATCAAACATCAATTTTTGTGGAAGAGAAGTAACATTTGATATTCTAATCAGAAATTTGATAAGAAAATTAATGTGATTACAAAAATGGACTTTTATGAAAATTATATCCATTTTATGCTTACTGTTTCAAATATAAAACGGTATTTTATATAAGATCATTTAGGATAGAATCAACATCAAATATATTCCAATTGTGCAGATGTTTACTGATATATTTTTAGAAGAGATTCATAGACCAACAAATAATTGTGAAGTTGAGAATGAAAAAGAACCCATACCATGTGATACACCTATTTCCAAGACTCTAAGTTGATTGTCCCTAATTTAGTTTCCAGAGTCAAAGAAGAAAATTTTGTGTAATCTTTAAAAGGAATTCATTTTTCTATGTGTTTCACCCTAGGGTGCACCTTTTTTATTTTTTTTAAAATATATATGGATCAATGGGTCAATGTATTGATCATATAGAACTTGAGAAGATCACTATAATGTAAAATTATCATTTAAATTTTTAAAATAAAATTTTGAGTAAACTATTTGACGATGAATAATTTTTCAAGACCAGTCTTCTTCTTATTTTTCATAATCAAAATGTCAAGAAGGTGTACATATCCAAGACAACATTCCATAAAAGTTATGGACTCTATGAATATATAGTGACTCCTTTTGGTCAGAATAATTGAAATTTACTATTCATGTATTTAATGAATAGATTCATTTAAGATTACCATAATCAGTTTTTTGGTATTCTTTAAAGAATAAATTCTTGTATATTCAAATAGAATGGAAGATCATCAATATCATTTGAGAATTGTGTTAAAAACCATAAGTAATGTGAAGCTTTTTTCTATGTTTACTAGTTGTGAATGTTGGATTTGGAAATTATATCCATGGGTCACATATTATAATGGGATGGGGTCTAATTATACTCTTTAAATACATAAGTTATTAAACAATGGCCTAGACCAACCACTGTGGATGAGATCTATAATTTTCATGGTTTGGATAGATATTATCTGTGCCCTGTGAATATTTTTTCACAAATAGAATATACACTGACCAAGTTAACTCAGAGAAGATGAAATATCATTTAGATTCATTGATATGAATTATCTTTTATATAATTAAAGAGAATTCCAATATAAAAACCAATGATTACCCATCTATGCAATGATGAAGGGATTGAAATCTATTTTGGTGGACAAAATATATGGGTGAGATATGTCTTATTATTGAAAAAGATCATTATATATTTTTTATAATGACAGTTAAATTTCTATGGGAAAAAATAACCCACTAATGATTTAGAGTCAAATATAGTAATATTTTATTGGATATATGGAGGTATAATATTTATAAAGAAAGGTTTCACATATATATAGATCACAAAATATTGAAGTATATTTTTACTCAAAAATGGATCTATACACACCAATTCATATGGTTGGAAGTAATTAATTATTATAAATTCTAAATACATTATTACCCTAGGAATGATAACAAGGTGGAAGACGTTCTATGTCGAGAGAATAATCCATGATAATCATTTCTAAAGATCATAATATATCATATATTTGTGGATTTTTAAAGTATGAATATATTAATCATAATGGATGGGGAGAAATATTACCACTATCAAATTAGTGTTCAACCTTATATTCATGTACTGACTAAATTTGTGTAGAATGGGGATAAAGTGTTGAAAAGATAGTGATAAATGACACTTTGATAAAAATTATTTTATTATAACAATAAGGTACAATAACCAATTATGTATCCTTTATGAACCATATTTATAAGAGTTTATAATGGAAAACGATAATCGTTCTTAATTCCCTATTCATCCTAGAAGTATTATATTGTATTGATATTTGAAAAATTATATTTGATGGGTTGGAATGTAGGGTGATATTAGAGAGAATATTTATCATTTCTATGTATGTTATAATTTCATGTCTAAGAGAACGAAGTATTAGGTGATGTTATAACAAGTTACCATACCATTATATAAATAGAAATACACCACCATGGATTTTGTCATCAGTCTCCCCAAAACATAAATAGGGGATAATTTTATGTGGTTTATAGTTGACCTCCGTATTAATTCATCATAATTCATCACTATTATAGTATATTTAACTCTAGATTTGTTTCACGCGATATAAAATAAGTAGGTGTAAAAGATTCATGGAGTACCACATTCTATTTGATTTAATCAAGTTTACTCGTTTTCCTTCATGTTTTAAATAACTCTTTAGTAGGTTTTCAATATAGAGTTAGTTCTAGTACTTCTTATCATCCTTAGATAGATGGTAAATCTACGAAGATTGTCCAAACTCCTGTATACATGTTCATAGCATTCAATATGGATTGCAAAGGTTTTTAGTGATCAAAACCATCCCTAGGAATAATATTCTAACCAAAATTAATTTCATAAATGAATTATGTTATCTCTTTATAAATCCCACTATTTAAAGTCGTGAATAACTACATCATGCTATAATAAAGTTGGAGGAATAATTATTTCTATACCATTCAACAATGTATACAATATTTTTAATGTCAACAAAAAAATCACGCTGAAAATAATTAAAAATATATAGTGTTTTAATAGGTTTAGAAGGTATTCCTATGAATATATCTTTAAAAGAGTCTAATGATATTTTGAAAGATCAAAAACTAATCCAAGTGTATACTGGTCCTTTTGAAATTCTTTGTCATATCGGGAAGGTTTCTTATTTTCTTCTTCAAGAGATTCTCTCACAAGTTCATGATATTCTCCTTGTATATCTCATTATGAAGTAGATTACTGGTCGTTCACATGTAATGAACATATATTCTATTCCAATGGGTCAATATATTTCTCATGAAGAGAAACACATATAAATCTTGCATCATAGGGATAAAGTACTGCGAAAGAAGAATACTCACCTGGTGAATGTTCTATCGAGTGTTAATAAAAATTATAAGGCTTAAAATTATATTTAAACATATTTAAATTATATTAATTATTCATATTATAGACATATATTATATAATATTCGAATCTATGTCCACATTTAAGCATGTAAATGAACAAAAAATTTATAATAATTTTTTCTTGTGAGAAATTGTAAAATTCCCCCTTTACGCAATTATAAAAGAAAACATACTCCCTCAATTTTTCACACCACATTGATGATTAATGATTGGTAAATCCCTAATTTTTCTCTTGTAAAAGTCCTTATAAATGAATTTATGTGTTGGGAGTCTCAAAATAACAACCATAAAATCCTTAAGAGTGGATATAAAGGAGGTCTCCTGAAGAAGAGGTAATCATGTTACCCAACATCTTTCTATTTATTCAATATTCCACATCATGTAAATATATGGTTCTAATAAAAAATATTCACTTCATATTAATAAATATACTAAAATTTGATGGTTATTATGAAACAACTATAATCCATCCTCTATCCCATAAATTTAGAGTTCAATGTATTGCTCGTTCATACATACAATTTTCTATTTCCACGGAGTGATACAACTAATTTTTCATCATATTATTTAAGGTAATGTAATATTTTGGGTTTAACATTTATTTATGATACTTATGAAATAATTCTGACTTTGTAATTAAGATAAAATTTCTACCATCTTACAATAAAAATCCTTTGGAAATCACAATGTCACTCAAGCGTACATGTGGACTATCATCTCTACGAAGCAGTGTGCTTCATTTTACATTTATTTTTAAATTTATTTTAAATTGGGGGAATTTTATGAATTAATATTATATATATGATATAAGAATGATCATATTAAGTTTAATTAATAATAAAATATATGGTTTTCCATCCATTGATATATAAAAACAACATTCATGAATACATGCAGTTTACGATCTCTATGAATGATATAGTTAATTTTTCAATCTTATAATTTTATAGAAGACTATAAATATATATTTAAAGAATATATATGATATATATATAATTATTAATATTTTATAGTATAGGTAACCATATTAAATATACAATTAATGAATTTTCTAAAATGAAATACTCAAGATAAATGAAACAGTTAAAACTCAGAAATAATGATTTTAATATGGAATTATTTATTTCATGGGTGTTAGAATGTTATAAAAGGAAAATATATGATATTATATGTACAAAAAATGAATTAGGAATAAAATTATAATTAATATAGATTTATTATACATGAGGTTAAAGTGATTATTAATAAGTTCTAACTCGAGGAAGTGTTTTCTTTCACAATCTCATCAATATTCAAGATTGTTTATATTAATGTCTATACTATGGAATATTTCTCATCCATATACCCATTTTATAATTTATATAATATTAAGATATTAATTTTAATTCCATTTTAACCATGTTTTATGTTATATGAAATGATTTTAAAGGAATATTATTGTCATATTCAAAATATGTTACTTTTAATCCCTTTTGCAATGGTGTAAAAATAACATTTTTTTAACATACAGAATGTAAATGAATTTTTTCAATTTCAGGAGTAATATTTTTCATTGAATATTAATTTTAGATAATAAAATGTAATTTGAATGAAAATTGTAACCTTTGAGATAACACAGTTTTTTAAAATAATTTATTTAAAAATGGAAAGGGATTTTTTGTAAATAATTGTTCCATGTGATGTTTTATAATGATTTTCCATCATGGATGGAATACATTGATTTTAAATATTCTATAGTTTGGATATCATTTAGTGATACCATATTTACTATTTATTATTATAGTTTATGAATACAGTGGCACAAATTTTTTTAAAACCCATCTCATTTCCATTCAATATGAAATGATGTAATGTTTTTGAAACCCATTTATTTTCATGGATTATAATATAATGAATTATTTATGATATTTTGGCACACATATGTATGATTTTCATTTTTTTAGGATATGGACCTATATACTCCTTCAATGAATTGGGTAATTTTTAATGTTCAATGTGTTTAAATGGTATACATGTGGTTATCCCATGTCCAAAAGAGGGTTGGAAAGAGGTTATCCAAATTTAAAAGCAAGTACATGGGTGGTAGAATATGTAGTCCACATATGAACAAGTTTCATATGTGTCCATGTTTCAAATTTCCCAATAACATAATTATTCTATAGTTGTTCATTATGTTATGTAATCAATATTCATTTGTAAAGATTCAATATCAATGTATGAAACATATGGTTCACTATATTTCCCCTCTATAATGATGAAGAAATTTTAAATGGCTTGGTGTAAGTAGTTTGAAAAGTTGGGAATTACATGAGAGGTGTGAAACACATGAGTTGTTAGAACTAGATAAGGTTATGATTGAGGAGAAGTGTAAGGGAGGAGATATTTTTGGAATTTAACAATTATATTGTGGATGATGAGACACTCATTATAGATGTAATTATGCAAAATGTTATGGTTGATTTTTCTACAAGATGGTAAAATATAATAAATAATGTTTTATATTAGTTCTTGGTTAGAAGTGGGGATAAGAATCTACAGTCATTACATTTGGTCATGTTTGGATCCCAATAGGTGGAGGTAAGACACTATGTGTATAGGGTTGTTGGTGTGATAGGATAAACTATTGGTTGGTTGATATGGAATTCATATGTTATTAAGTTGTATAATATTATATATCCACCTAAAATTCAGATACCCAATTTTGGATTTAGATTTTTAATGGGATAGAGTATATCCCAAGGAATTTAGATTGAGGAGCATTTAATGTGATCTCATTATTAGGTGACTTATTTGTAAATCAGTGCCAATGTGAGATCATAAAGACTAGATTGGTTGGTTTGTGATCAAATAATGGAATTGAACTGAGTGTTCGATACATTAATAATTATGGGGTTTTTTTATTATTTTGAAATTTTATTAAGGTCTTAGGCATCATAATTTGGAGATGAGACAATGCATCAATAGATGTCAATGATTATTTTTATAAAAGGTCAATAATCTGAGATTTGAATTTGATGTTTTTTTAATTTCATTTGTTGGGATGTAATCCTCATCAGTTATATCAAGTCTATAATAAAAGTTATTTTTGGGAAAAAATGTGTCTTTTGAGGAAATTAATTCTTATTTCAGCATGTGAATGATTCTTGGACACCCGCCCTTCGTAGTTCAAAAATTACAAACAGAGATCTATACAAGATTTTAATTTATTTTCAGTCCTAGTTAAATTTATTTTGATAGAATCCTCATTGATAATGATATTGGACCATTTAATTTTTTTCGTAGTTGATCGTAATATTGAAGAGAACCATGTATCAAGAACTGTACCATATAAATTGAGGCTTACAGTGGGAAGAATAAAAATCATGAGATTGAATTAAGTGATGACATTATATTGTCTAATTTTAGATGGTCAATTGTAAGAACCACCTTGGTTTTTCAGTGATGGTATGAATGATAACATATCTTTTGAGGAACAGTGCATCTCATAATTTGAGATACACAGTGGGGGATCTATTAGGGTTTGGGAATCGAACCCAGTGAATCGATTATGAATTGGTGGCCTAGATTAGTTAAAATATTTGATTGAAATATTTATTAGGATTTTTCAGGACGATAGGTATTATGGTGGTAGGATGTTGAGCCCCACTACTTATTAGTTGTGAATTTCAATAAGAATTATAATTTTTGTCTTCTTTAGATTTTCACTCTGATAACCATGATTTAGAAAAGAATTCCAAGTGTTGGGATATTTCAAATTGGTTTTTATGGATTTTTTTGTGAGTTCTTAGGTGAGAATTGAAGATGGGTTGGGTGGTCGGGTGGTTATTTATTATCGTATTTCCCTTCACAATGTGAAATATGCATTCATTTTATGAATGGAATTTACATAGATCCAAAACCAATACACATAGGACTCATATGTTGAATGTGGATTTTATGTCATGATGGTAACCATTGGGTGAGGGGTTGAGGGCCTAATGTGAGACATTCAATGATTAAAATGTGGTTTATTCCATAAATTATGTTTTTTCTCATGGATTACCCCTCAACATTTATTATATTTGGATAAAATCGAGGGATTCACAACATGAATCTGAATTGGGTGGAATTATTAGATGGGGTGAGGTCATATTTTTGGTAGTTAGACTTTTGAGTATTCAATGGGTTATTGGTGGTGATAGGAGGAAATTTGGATGTCCACTCCCATACCATCCTATTCTTCACCACATTCATTTGTGATGTTTCTAAAGGTATTTTTTCACTAATTTGATGTATTATTCTCCATTCACCTCTTATGAGACATGGTTTTTGATTTATTTATTTGTGAAATAATATGGTTACTTCGTTTTATGATGGTTATTTTATTTATCTAGTTTTTCATTCCCTAGTATGGGTGTATATTATCATTATAGAACTATCCTTGAATATTACATCATTTTGGAAACCTTAGGCATGTAGTGAGGTAAACTGGAGTTCACTGTGGATATCTAGTATAGAGACCATGGAGTGGTCTCGGGCCAAGGATGTTGTATCAATTAAATAACACTGACCACTAAGACCTCATATCCACTTCCCTCTACAAACTATCATCTTGAGTTTGACCATGATACGACACCATATACAAAATTAACACAATATTACCCAATTTGAACATATTATTATGATCAAAATTACACACTTGATGAAAATTAAATCAGACATGTACTCCCAACACCACATAATATTAATGAATCACATGTGGTAGATCTAAATCGTATCTCCTCATTCATAAAATATAAAACTCATCCTTCATTATGATTAATCATGTATATTATCACAAATTATATGAAAACCCAATACTATACCCATGAATCTTGTGATGTGCTCATGCAAGTGGAATAACGAACCTTTCTATTCTAATCTGGCATTTCCTAGTCATAGTAAAACCCGATGGGACACAAGATCCCACACCATCAATTCCATTGAACATTTTGTTCTATCATCATAATATCTCTACTTAATCTAAGACATATCTATCCTATTTTGGATTATAAAAAATCTATTAATAGTATTATATACCAAGATATTCCCTTGCAGTGATAACTCACCCCTCTATATCCAACAATAAGATGATATATAAAGTCCCATGAAAACATCCTTGAATGAAGTCATCATAATCAATTTCTAGCAGTATTATTATTATTGAAATATTATTTATCTAAAATAATAGTAAATTAATTATCAATGTTAACAATACATGCACACATGGAGATGAAATATGCATTTAAATCTTGTTTGTGCTCTCATATTTCCCTCCAGTACACATAGAATGCACAATTTATAGTCTCAAATTTTTACCAAAATCTATCTACAATCACTTAAATCATAAAGATGTTAATATATCCAATTTTTTATACGTGATACCACTTGTTGTTATATTATATATGATAATATCAGATGAATGGAACATTCATAGAACATAAAATATATTCATCTATTGAATAAAATAGAATTTTATTTTATTTTTTATGCCTATCAACAAGTGACAAAATTATATATCTCTATCTATATAACCACAAAAGACACAACATGAAATCAATCTTGAGGATATCATATTTCTTTATTATAATGATAAAATATTTGACCATAAATTTTATCCTCTAATAAAATTCATTTATTGGTTTCTATGTGTGTTTTCTCAAGGAAACGTAACTATATCAATCTTCATCTATAGCCTAAAAGGATTCATTGAACACCATAAAATATTTGGTGAAATAGATATACAACCCTTTAGAGATGCATATATAAAACATCATATATTCTCACATGTTTGGTGGAACTGTAATTTATCCTCGTATTAATAATAGATTTTGAATACTAATCATCTTTCTATGAACCTTATACATTTCATATATATAAATATTTATTAAAAAAATATAAAAAAAATTGATTAACAATAAATATTTCAGATTTTATACATTAACATGATTTTTTAGGTTTAATGTTTATGAGTGATTGAGAAAAATTTATATAAAAAACTGGACTCATCAATATTTGTTTATTTTGTAGTAAGAATCAAGATTTATTTTTAGACCTGTTTTTTAAGACACTTTTGATTCTTTAAATTAGTGTTAAAATTGGATATATATACCTTATTATTCTTCATAATCATCATAAGTTCTATGAAAAACTTTTTAGGACTTTTTTATGGGAGAAAAATTCTCAGTAAGAAATTTAAATGTGATAAAAATCTAATAGTTCAGTGAAAACATGAAAATCCCTGAAAATATTTACATTTTCCATCATAATAAATTTAAAAATTATATAAAAAATTCCACATATGCATATAAACCATTGGTAAATGAACAAAATTTAAATATATTAGATAGAATATGAAAACAATGAATACATTTTAAAGAATATGAGAACTTAGGAATATATTCCATAAATGACAAACCATATAAATTTATATATTTATATAGTTTTCAATACTCGTGTAGTCAAAAAATTTAAAAAATAAATCTTATGAATAATGAAATAACGGTCTTGGGAAATCATATTAAAACCCTATTTTAACGCAGGTTTATAATATAGAGAATTAACAAAATCATTGATAATTCCTTAGGAGAAACCTACATACATATCTACCACATTTCTTCCTTTAAAAACTAAAAAAATTGCTAAGGAATTGGTGAGAATCATTCAGGCCACTTATTGTCATGAGATATATCTATCTAACTTGTGACCATATTTAATTGTAACGTACAATATAATAATCCAAAATTTTTAAGATGGAATTTTTTCATTACTAAACTATTGATAATCTCAATTAAACAAACATGAAAACTATTATTACATTTTTTCATTAAACATTATAAAAAATATCATTTTTTAAAAAATCATAAAATTTGAAATTTTCCTTGAGATTTAGAATATGATATTATAAAAAAATAGAGATTTATAGGTTAATATTGTTAATTTGTAATATATGTGACTATGGGAAAAACCAGGCAAGCTGTATTTGTTAGAAAAACATTTATTTTCTACTTGTATAAATTGTAATAGATAAATTATTTAGGAAATTTTGAAAAGATTACATTTTAAATCATTGTAAATAAATTAAATAGTTTAAAATGACCTTTGACAATATTTTGTTTAAAAATATGAAAATTCATGATACATTTAAAAATACATGATTTGAAGGATAAATATTGGAATTTTTTGACGTCTTTAGTATTTACTTATTAAATTAGATTGTATACACTGAATGTTGTCTAATATTTATGGATTTGTAATTGTACTCAAGACATAAATATTGTCTTTATAAATTTAATAATATTTTAAAATAAACCATTAATTGAGACCATGAAAAATGACTCACATCATTTTATGTGGATGGTTGTCAGCACATTAATATAAGTGACATTTTAAATTTTCTATGAGATTGAGAGGAAATAAAATAGATAAATGGATATATCTATAGAATAATTTTTTTATAAGTATCTTATTAATTCAATAAACTGATCTTAATGACCATCCTTGTAGGGCGTAAATGAATGAATTGCATCACATCATAGAGGTGGGAGTCCAGAAATATTCATGAGAAAATTTATCATTTTACAATGATGGGTGGGTAATATGGTAAATAAAATATTATGTTTAAATTATTATAATTAATTAATAAAAATAATATATATTAAATAATTCAATGATTCTAACTATTCATTATTGGGAGTGATGAAAATCATAATACAGAACATTTTAAAGATTATAGTATATACGTATGGATGAGCGTTGTTTAATTTTCACGTCAGACGGAAAAAGAATATAAAAATCAAGTTAAATCAATATATTTACATTTTTTGTATAATACACTGAATTATATTCTTTTTAGAGTTTTTAAAAATTATAGGATGAGTTTGATAAGGCAATAAACATGGAAGAGTTCAGTTAGCACTTAAACCTCCTCCATGGATAACCTACTTTTTCTTACATCTTTTGCCATCTTGGATGGATATATTGAGAAGGAGAAGTCCTATAATATGTGGGTTGGATATTTGGAAAGTGATAATTTATACAAATTATTGATATTTAGTGGTAATATTTTCTAAATAAGGGAGGAGATGATGTAATATTTTATAAGTAATGGTAGTGGAACAGTAGTAATTATTTAGTTTTTAAAAAACTATATGTCCTTTTCATTGTAATGTTGGACAAAGGGAACTATAATTTGAAAATAACTTTCCATAGTGTCAATATTGACTAAAAGATCACATTTAATACAGTTTTAGAGCTAGCTTATGACATATATATTGGTTTAACCCATTATAACGTTTTTATCTTTTACTAAGATAATTATTTACCTAAACAACTTATTTTCTAGACTAAGAATAAAAGAGTCTTTATAATTGTTTTTATATTTGGATTCCAAATCTGAAGTCCATTTTATCAAATTTGTTTTTAAATCCGCAATGTATCAGTTTTGAAAAATTATTCAAAGCACATGAAATGAACCTTTTAGTAAAATATATATCTTATGCATTAATATTATTCTATAAAAAAATATCCATATTTTTTATTATTATGAAATTATTTTAATTTTAATTAAAAAAATAATTTTAATTAAAATTCATATTATGAAAAACAAATCATAACCTTCCAAACACACTACCAAATGAAAAGATCAGAAAAATAGTTTTTAATTAGAATAATACATAACCTATGTTTCAAAATATAAATAATAGGTTTTATGTATTAAAAATAATGTTATTAAATCCGTAATTTATTCCTTAAATCCTAATTTGGTTGAAAATAATGTTTTATAAGTTTTTATTTCAGTCAGAGTTCTGGATGATGTCATAAAAAGTAAAGGTATTTTGAAAAAGAATAAATTCTCAAAATTTACACAAAAATAAACAACCATTAAAATTCCCCAATATTTTCGAAAATATTCATTTTTTATGTTGTATCCAAAAATATATATTTTTATAAAATACAAAATACAAAATTTATAAATTTATTTTTTAAATAAATTAGTCGAATACATTAAAATACAATTTAAATAAAATAATAACAGCATTGTTTTTATTTAAAAATTTAAATAAATTTACATATAAAAATATAATGAATGTCATGTCCCATCCCCTGGGGCCCTGCTGTGACTACCCCATGCCCACCTTCAATAGACTAGGGGTTAGCGACTAACACTACAAAGTTATATCCCTTAAACAAGAAGTCATTTCCTTTAAACATGTACACCCATAGACTAGGTACACAACCAATGTAAACCACATAGTAAAATAACTGATGTAAAGTGTGTACTAAATGAAATTGGGTAGAAATATAAACCAAAATGAAATATACAATACAAAAAAATAGAGCTCCTGAGATCATCCTTCTAGGATCATACCTGAAGGGTTGGTATATGTTGCCTCCAAAGCACTCCTCGTTAACTAGTCACCTCTGTGTACTACTTGGTCCTGGAATCTATAGTCTCAACTGAGCTGCACATCATCTGTATAAGATAAAACAAGTTTCGGAAGATACCCGTGTAGGGATGAATATAAAAATACCCAATAGGGACCCCAAGACCCCCGTAGGTCTCTCAAAATCAACCAAGGAAAACAAAAAAACATGATATTAATCATAGATCACAAATCAAAGGATTCATCTCAAACCTGTTAAAAATTATGTTCATAAGTACAAATGATTAGTCCTAAATCAAGATCATCTTATTCTATCAAGGGTTCTGATGTTGATCTACAATGTATAACTCGGTTCTAATCCACACAGGATCGGTAGGTGTTGATACAGACAAGATCACTAGGTGCTGATCTACACAGGACCGTTGAGCACTGACCCACAGTGGATCACTGGGTGCTGATCCACATAGTTTCGCTAGGTGCTGATCCACACAGGATCACTATTCATTCTGCATGTCTTAGCCATTCACTGGATTCCTGTACACAGTACGCTTGATTCTGGGAGGATTTTCTTCTCAATCCATCTGTCATAATTCAACTGGCATGAAGTGCCATGAAGATGTATCCCAATGATCTATCATGTCCTAAGGATTCCAAAGTAGCAGATGACATGTCAATCAGATGTTCGGTCTGAGATTTATAGACATATTAGTGTCGAGGACCTTGTTAGATTTAGGTATGATTCATCCCAGATATACTCCAAATTTCTCCAAAAACCCATATGTTGTATCTCAAAAGGATTGTCTCATCCCAATTATTCTAATGTCACTGATGGCTCATCAAATAGACTTCTGGTTTGTATGATACGATCTTTTAAGAGAAACTGTTCCATTAACGGTTCGATTCCAGTCCGACCCAGCTAGGGCCAACCCGACCTGAACTGGGTCTGACCCGGCTTAACATGAACAATTTAGGCTGTGCTGCGGCAGGCTCAGTCCACTGGCCAGGGAACCATCCTGGCCGGCTGGCTTGGCGCGACCCGTGTAAGAGGTCACATGGTCCCTCCTTCCTAAATGGCTCATAGAGACATTTGACTCTTCAACTGGGGAACGAAGTTGAGCGACCTCACTGTTTGCGTGACATGCAGAAAGTGGGTCCCCCTCCGCAGCGGCATCCACCTACGATGTATGATGTTGTGCCACCCTTCCGCCAACGCGGCCAGCAAAAAGTCGGCCGCCCCTACTGGTTTGCCACGGCACCAAGAAACACCACCTTCTTCTACGACTAGCGAGCACCGGCAGCTTCCTTTACCTGCCAGTGCCGGTGTCGCGGTGAAGGGTCTTCCCCAGGCCCCAAGTTGTGATCTGGTGGTCTATTTTCCATTCTTAAAATTACCTACGGGCCTCCTGGGATGTCGTAAACGCTATGTGGATCCCAGGATCATCTTGCAACTCAGATTTCAAGTTTCCCACAAAGAACGCAAAAAAGATCAAAGAAGTGGAGGGTCTGGGCCTTGTTCGATTGTCATGTGCCCTCCACGTAATCATTATAACAAAGGCGAGATTAATTCAAATTCAAAATATTATAATTAATCAAGAAAACACCCAAGAATTAATCCAGACAAAACCCCATACATCGTGATCGGTTTGTTGATGTCGGGGTCATGGTGGCAGATGAGTCCTCGTTCATTGAAGTCAGCGACATTCATCTATCCCAGATTGTTGGCGTCAAATATTCCATCTGCCATTGGTGGATGACACCCCATCAATTCTTCATTGGTTTCTCAATTCATGTTCCACAACTGAATCCCGAGCCTCAATGAAATAGAGGGGAAAAGGTGATTAAAGCAACAAGATATTAATGGGGTTCTTTAAATAATGAACTTATTAATCTCTCAACGGTGTGGTTATGAACCAAAGAGTCAATCCATTAAATGGATTGATAACTTAGTCATCCTTCCACTTCTTCTCAACCATTGGTATAAACTAAAATAAAAAATTTATGTTATTTTGTTATTATTTTAATATCCGCAAATCTAACTTTTTCACCAAACCAACTGCTGTTAATGTAAAGCCTCCTTTATTTGAATCCGAGTGCTACAGATTCAAAGGTTCCCTCTTATTTTTATTCCATGCATTTGTTCAAAATATAGAAAACATCACCCGCACATTTACTGAACATACATTAAAAAATGTTCAAAATTCTGTTACAAGCACACCGAGCCTCAAAATTAAGTGATGTCAATTTTCACAAACTCATAATAATCTGAAATATTTTTAAAAAAATTATATGGTATTTCAGTGTCTTTACATTCTCCCCACCTTTGGGATTTTTTTCCTAAAATCTACAACAAAACTAGGGAAACAAATGAGGATACTGAGAACATATATGATCCTCCCACACCCATGTGCTCTCTTGGAGGTACCAGTGCTTCCAATGAACTCACACCAGAGGAATCAATCGCCCACCAAGGACCGACTCCTATTGATCCTCTATCACCACTAGGAACTCTGAAAACGTTTCCCCATCATCGAAGTGCATCTCACCCAAGTTGATAACCAGTGATGGATCAGGCACCTAACTCCCTATTAGTGACACGTGGAAATCATTTTTCACTCAGGGCATCTGTGGGGGAAGATCTAAATAGTATTCAACCTCAGATACTCTATTGAGGATAGGGAATTGTTTGATGAACCACGAAGATATCTTGAAGCCCAGACCAAACCAACATAATCCTCATCGGGGTGTGACCTATTTTAATACATTGTATCTCTCCTCAAACCCAAAGGGACTCTGCCACCTATTTTCATAAGACTTCTGCCAGCTCTATGTAGTCTTCCTTCTATGTTGGATGATCTACACCTTCTCTGTGGTTTCATGTACCAAATCTGGACCCCAAAGTACTGACTCCCCTGGGTCTATCCAGTATAGTGGTAATCTATAACGTTGCATGTACATTGACTCAAATAGTTCCATGCCGATGGTGGAGTGATAGATGTTATTTTATGTGAACTCAACCAGTGTTAGGTGGTCCTCCAAAATATGACAAAAATCCAGGACACACCCATTAAGCATTTCATCAAGTGTCTGTGTGGTCTTCTCTATCTGACCATCAGTCAGGGGATAGAAGGAGGTGCTTAAACATAGGTGAGTTCCGAACACCTCTTGTAATCCCTTCCATAAATGGGATGTCAAACAATCATCTCAATCTGAGTCGATCATCAATGGAATCCCATGAAGTCATAAAATCTCTTGTACGTAGTGACGTCCCAACCTCTCTACTGAACCCTACTATTAGATGGGTAGAAAGTGGGATGACTTGGTGAGTCGGTCAATGATTACCCATATAGAATCTTTTCCCCTAGAAGTACGTGGTATCCCTATCATGATGTCTATGGATATACCATCCTAAATCAACTCAGGTACCTCAAGTGTCTGAGATAGGCCTGCTAGAACTTGATGCTTGGACTTCATTTACTAACAAGAGAGGCATCATGATACGAACTCTGAAACAACTTTCTTCATCCATGTCCACTAGTACTGACGCTGTAGGTCCCAGTATATCATTGAAACTCTAGGATTTACTTCCAAGGGTATGTATGGAACTCCCTCAACTCCTCCTCTAATAAGGTCACTTGTACCATGACGCATCCTCTACAAACAATGATGCACTCCCCATATTTAGAAAATTCATCAGGGTCATGTTCTGAGAATATCATAGCACGTCGGGACTTGCAGTCTATGTCCCCAAGCTATGCCTCCCTGACATGCTGAAGGAGTGGGGGAGTAGCTGTCATGGACTGGAGGTAAGATGTTCTATCACTATCCATGAAGGATAACTACAACATGACTATCTGCTATTTATCCTCACTCTGTAACTATATACCACACCTCCTGTTGTGTGTGTATTCCACTATGTCATACTGACATTTAAAGGCTATCTTCGGTACGTCTTCATCCCGTACCCTAAGCTGGTGATAGACTAATCTGAGGTCTATCTTCAAAAACCATCGATATCCCTTTAGTGGGTCAAAGAGATCATCTATCATTGGGAGTGGATAATTGTTCTTCACAGTCACCTTATTAAGGCTCTGATAATCCACAAAAATACTCAGACTCACATTTTCGTTTTTGGTGAACAAAATTGGAGATTCCCATGGAGAAACACTGGTCCTTATGAACCCCTTCTTCTTCAAGTCCTCCAACTATACCCATAACTCACAATGATTCGTGGGGGACATCTAATATTCTATCATGGATATAGGTTCCTTCCCAGGGTACAAGTCAATTTAAAATTCTACTTCTCGGTGAAGAGGTAGTCCTAGAACATCATCAGGAAGGACATCGTCATACTGGTCCACCACTAATGGAAAACTCAGATTCCTCCCGTCAACTAATCTGAGGGAAAGGATACCCAAATGATGATTTATTGGCTAAAGCATCCTCTGAGTAAATCAATCCTATGTTGTAAAATATAACTTTACACTGGTGAAATAAAACATGGTCTAATCTTCACGGACACACCGCACTTTTCCCCTAAAACAATCGATATGATCATGGACCATGTATAGCCAGTCTATACCCATGATGACTTCGTATGGCCTCGATGCAACTTCTATGAGATCCCAGCCAAAGCTCATTCCTCCTAGAGTGAGATCAAACTATCTTAACCACTGTTTAATTGTTGAATATTATCCCGTAGGTGTCCCTAATCGTAACGATCAATCCAACGACTCCATAAGAATCTCCGAGATATGAACGAGTACCGTGAAAAAAAAGAGTGGCAGATCTTATGTCTATAAGAACAACATATAGGGTGGAATAGACATAGATCATACCTAAAATAATATAGGCAGTGTTGTGGTCATACGCTTATACTACCTAAAGCTGACCTCACCCATGTCCACATGCTCCCTGTGCTTTGGTGGACCAGCTGGGGGCTGGTGGTGGTAGAACCTCAAACTGTCATCCATCACTTGCTGCACGACCTTCTCCTCCACCACACCTGCCGCCCTGCAGACCCCATCACATGAACCTAAACTGCTTCCTCGATGGTCCCATGTTCATTTTTTGATGATCTATGTGGGGAGTCAGAAAATTGGAATACATGTGTCCATGTTTCCTGCAAGAGTAGCAGGATTTAGTCAGCAGATGACATCCTCGACCTGTCAAGCTCCGCACCTCCGACCCAACATCCTGGGGTCATCCACCATAAGGTATGTCCCTCTTGGACCTCTGTGTCATATGCCAACTTCTCTCTATATATTACCTAACTACCTGTCGTTCAGTGGTGGCTCTCACCATCAGTTCATGCTCAGATAAGAATATCTCCACCAACAATTCTCACTCGAGCACTCCAGCCATCATTAGGATATTAAGTGATATCATCGACGCTCTGATCTCCCACTAGAGACTATGATCAAAGGTTTGGGACCTGATGAAAGGGTCTCGCATCATGTTTGTACAATATCATGAGAGGTTAGTCAATCTCTCCTAGTATTGGTATAAGGCCCCAGCCTTAAACCTTACTTAATCTTGAGTTATTACAAGATTACAAATTGAGGATCTTTTTAGGTTTAGAGTTTTAGATAATTAGATCATAAAACATGCATTACATTCCACATTTAAACAATGTGGTTACATAAAGATAGTATTCATTTTTTCCCATCAACGGAACATATTTAAAATAAAACATGGATTCTTTCTTGAAAATTCCTTGACACTATCAGCATATCATGTACCTTTCCCTTGACCTGTGAAAAACATTTCAAAAAAGACTTGGGATGAGCGTAAAAAGCTCAGTATGGGTTATATAAAAAAAATATGGAAAGGAAACATGAGTTCATATATACATAAGAATGAAATCATACTTTACCCATAAAACATAAGAACATTAACATACCTCATCAAATCATGAATAAATCATATAAATCATAAGACATAAAGGTAACATGAGGCATTCATAACAATCTTACGTAGGGAGTAACCCTCTTGGTTACATTTGGAATACCCATCACAGTATATTCCCTAAATCTCTTCGGAGAAACCTTAACGTTTCACTCCTTCGTGTTACCCAATGCAATGGAGAGCTATATTAGGCTCACCCGCCCTTAGTTTATCACGGAACCACCCATCTTCATAATAATGCCCAAGAACCTCAATATAATCGTATCACATAAAACATGCATAAAGGAAACATAACATTTCCAACTTTCAATCACAAGATATAAATACAACACATTGATATAAAAACATTATGAAACCCATTTTCAATACCAAAATAAAAGAAAAGTAAAAAACGGTATTTATTTTTCTTTTAATAAGAAGGTATGTCTTGTAGAGGAAGCCGAAACTCAAATAATAGTCACGGGGGCAGAGAAGTCGTTGTCGCCACATACGTACGACAAAAACATTCCCTTTTGTCGTTTAGTAAAACACTTCGTATAAAAAAGATTCCTTTTGGATAAACATAAAAGTCAAAGTGGTTTATACACCGTATAAATGAAGGTTGAGTATAAAACAAAATATGCCTCAATGAAAGGAGATTGAGACGAAGTCCCATACCTCGGGTCTGACTTGACTCAGTCGTTCTTTAATATCCTGAATAATAAACATGAGTTAATTTCTACTTGTTCAAGAACCTTTTTCAAGTTCATTATTCCTTTTATATAACTTATTGCCATTTCATGAACACTAATTAATTATTTAAGTTAATAACGGTCGTTTTAATGATCATTAGTACTAGAGTAAAAAATAATACCTTTATAATTACAATTTGTTCATGTATCCATTTTATCTAGAATGGTATTCATGATTTAGATATCATATATGTCATATATATCCAGTACATGCATGCATTAATAATATTAGATAATCATTTAGATGTAAGAAAAGAAATGCACCGTTCATGGAGACGGTAAGTCGTGCGTACGCATGAACGCTACTTTCATTTCTATTTAATATTTTACAGAATGGAATCATAATTATATAAAGGTATATTATAATTACAGTGTAATATCATATATAATATCAAAAATCCATCCTTTATACGTCCCACATATGGTATTTAACGAATCAAATCACTTTGAGGGGGCGGTAGTCCGCACTTCCTTAAATGAAGATATCGCGTTTACCCATAATGGAAACCATAAAGGTATGCCCAAAATGAAAAATACATAAGCTTAAGGAAAACATAAACATATTATATATCATATATAAATAGAGTGTGGTCTTAATGGCCACCTTTGAATGTGTTAAAAGAATGTTGAACAATCATCGTTTCGGGAGGCAGAAATTCGCCATCCACGGAAACAGTATGTTCTTTAACCATTAGATGTAGGTGTGTGTATTTGTAGCTCGAATCCTTCTTATAATATCATACTAGTGTATTTAAGATACTTTAGTTGTTACAAAAGAAATGAATAAAAAGAGTTTTGGGGGTTGGAGAAGCAAAATAAAACAAAAGGACTCAAGTGAAGACATTACCTTAAAATCTCGTAACTCCCTTTGGTTTGAGCTCAAAGGATTCTTTGGGAAGCCTTATGACCAAAGTTAGGATTCAAGGAGTAATATATTGAAGTGGAGAGACAAAATGGTCAGGGGTTGGCTGAGCCAAAGGCTTTGGATGTGTGGGAAAGGAGGTAGAGGTGGGGGCCTTTTATAAGAGGAGAGGAGGGGCACTCTTGAAAGTAAAGAAATGTTACTTTATTTTCAAATGGGTTTCAGATTTTAAAGGTACCACATTGATATAATTCATATACCCACCCAATAGGTTTTGGACATGTGTAGGTCTTAGATTTTACATTATCATTCCATTTTATTTAAATCGTCAAATAATGAGGTCATCGATGCATCATTATGATGTCATAAGTAATTTAATTTATTTAATGTCTAAAAATTATAAAAAAAATACTATGACGTAGAAAATATTATTATCTTTCCAATGACTATTTATAGTCCAAAATAACTTTTATGTAGACAAAATTAAAAATATTTTACTTAGGTGATACATTCTTTAAAAGTAAAAAGATAAAAAGTCACTTTCTCACAAAAGTGATTTCATGGGGCCCCTATGTTTGGCACAAGGCATCCCATGGTCGGCCATGAGACAACCAGTAGCCTTAGGAAAAATTTTGGTGTTATTTTTTTATTATTAATATTTTATTTTATTATCCTTAACTACCTGATTACTCATTAATCAAGATAATTAAAGATAATTACCGTCGTTACTATTCATAATGTCCAAAAACAAAAGAGTCTTAATTACATAATTTGGGCCTTCTGATTCCAAATATGTAATCAATTTTACCAAATTCAACCACATAAATTGAAATAATTGATTTAAAAATAATTCCCGTTGTCAAAACAAATAGTGGGTTTTTTTGAAACAATATCTATGAAAAGTTTGGCATTATTTTATGACCAATTTCAAAGTGAAATTAATACTAATGTCCACCATTGGATTAAATGGTAAAAATATATTCATATTACACTTTAAGACCAATTAAAAATATAATCTAACCATATAATTTAATTAAATGAAAAAACATTTTTGATGTAAAATGCAGTATTTTTCACTATTCATTAAAAAATGAACATTGTCAGAAAAATACCAAAAATTTATCCAATGTAAATTTCAATGTCCCAATCATAAATAATATGTTTTTTTTACAAATAGAGATTATAAAATTTTCAAAAGTTTGTTTTAAAAAGGGTTTGCCATCAAAAGGCAGTAAAACAATCTTTTAAGAATATTAGTGTATTCCATGCATAAGATTGGATTTATTCTCATTTTAAGCCTCTAAAACACTATCTAAATAATTAATAGACATAGATAAAAATATCTATTATTCATTACTTAATTGGGATGTTACATCCTTCCCCCCTTTAAAAAATTGCGTCCTCGCAATTTATTTACTTATCGAATAAGTGGGGGGGGGGTATTTAGCCCTCATTGCATTTTCAGATTCCCATGTTGCCTCTTCAATCATGTGGTTTTTCCACAAAACCTTTACCTGATTAATCACTTTATTCTGTAACACATGCTCCCTGTGGTCATGAATCTAGACCGGTTTTTCCTCATATGATAGGTTCTCTTCCAGCTAAACTACCTCTGGACTCAAAACATGAGATGGATCTGGCGTGTACTTTCTCAGCATCGAAACATGAAAAACATTGTGTACCTGAGATAAACTCGGAGGTAAAGCCACCCGGTATGTAACTGATCCAACTCTCTCCAAAATTTCATATGGTCCAATGAACCTTGGACTTAGCTTTCCTTTCTTACCAAACCGCATCACACTTTTCCATGGTGAGACTTTGAGAAAAACATGATCACCTACCTCAAAAGATAGATCCTTCCTCCTGTTGTCCGCATAACTCTTCTGCCTGCTCTGAGCTGTTCTCATGTGTTTCTGTATCAGCTAAACTTTTTCTGCCAACTCTTCTACCAATTCTAATCCCATCAACATCCTTTCACCCACTTCATCCCAGAAAGCTGGAGTTTGACACCACATCCCATATAAAGCCTGAAATTGTGCCATCTGTATAATAGAATGAAAACGGTTATTATATGAAAATTCAACCAAAGAAAGATGTTGGTCCCAACTTCCCTGATAATCCATCGAACAAGCTCGTAGAATATCCTCCAAGGTATGAATTTTTCGTTCCGACTGCCCATCTGATTGAGGATGAAAAGCTGTCCTAAAATTTAATTCCAGTACCCAATGACTTTTGAAGGCCCTTCCAAAAGTTAGAAGTAAACCTGGGATCAAGATCAGATACAATGGAGAGAGGAACTCCATGTCACCTGACTATCTCTTTAAGATACAAATTGGAAAGTTGATCTAGGGAAAAAGTATCTCGTATAGCAAGGAAATGAAGAGATTTAGTCAAGCGATCAACAATAACCCAGATTGCATTATTACCTCGAGATGTCTTTGGTAATCCCACAACAAAGTCCATGGATATATTCTCCCATTTCTACTCTGGCACGGGTAGAGGTTGAAGCATCCCTTTCGGTAACTACCGCTCTGCTTTAACCTGCTGACAAGTCAAACACATCACAGTAAAATTAGTAATATCTCTTTTCATTCCATCCCACCAGTGATACTCCCGTAGATCTCTGTACATCTTAGTACTGCCAGGATGAACTGAAAATGGAGAACTATGAGCTTCACATAACAACTCTCTCTTCAACTGTGAATCACAAGGCACACACAATCTCTTCCCAAATCTCAAAACACAATCATTATCAATGTTGAATTCAGTCAACTTACACTTCTGAACCAGCTCTACCTTTTTCTGCAACTCTCTGTCTTGCTTTTGTGCTTGCTTGATTCTGTATGATAGAGAAGATTTCACTGATACCTGAAACAAAACAGAAGAACATCCTGCACCAACAACTTCTATGCCAAATTTCATCAAATCCTTAACCAAAGGATCACGTTTCAAACCCAACATCGCTAATGAAGCATTAATTTTTCGACTCAAAGCATCAGCCACTTTTTTTCTTTTCCTGGATGGTAATGAATTATACAATCATAATCCTTGATTAATTCTAGCCATCTCCTCTGTCTCATGATTAACTCTTTCTGAGTGAATATATACCTTAAACTTTTTTGATCGGTATATATTTCACACTTTACTCCATACAAATGATGCCTCCAAATTTTTAAAGCGAAAACAATAGCAACTAGTTCCAAATCATGTGTAGGTTAATTTACCTCATGAGTTTCAACTATCGTGAAGCATAAGAAATTACCTGATCATTCTGCATTAGGACGCAACCAAGTCCTTTCAATGAAGCATTACTGTATATATCAAACTCACCATTCCTGGAAGGAAGTGCCAAAACCGGAGCATTCACCAATCTTCTTTTCAGTTCCTGAAAACAATCATCACATTCTTTTGTCCAGATAAACTTAACACCCTTCCAAGTTTGCTTAGTCATTGGACTAGATAACCGTGAAAAATTTCTAACAATCCTTCGGTAATAGCCTGCCAAACCAAGGAAACTATGAATATCTGTTACATTTTTGGGTCATGACAATTCTTCAACAACCATTGTTTTTGCAGGATCAACGGTTATCCTATCTTTAGAAACAATGTGACCAAGGAAAGATATTTGTTGTAACCAAAAATCACATTTTCTGAATTTCCCATACCATTCCTTTTCTTTTAAGGTTTGAAAAATAACCCTTATATGTCTTTCATGCTCCTTTTTACTTTTAGAAAACACCAAAATATCATCAATGAAAACCACCACAAACTTATCCAAGAACTCATGGAAAATTCTATTCATTAAGTCCATGAATACAACAGGTGCATTGGTTAGCCCAAAAGTCATTACTACAAATTCATAATGGCCATATCTTGTAAAAAACGCAGTCTTCAGAACATCGGCTTCCTTTACCTTCAGCTGATGGTACCCTGATCTCAGGTCAATCTTTGAAAAAAACTGATCTCCCTGGAGCTGATCAAAAAAATCATTGATATGAGGGAAAGAATATTTGTTCTTAAAAGTGATGTTATTCAAGGCTCGTGAATTAGTGCAAAGTCTCATAGAACCATCTTTCTTTTTAACAAATAAAACAGGAGCACCCCATGGTGACGTTCTAGGTCGAATGAAACCTTTCTCTAATAAATCTTACAATAGTTACTTCAACTCTAAAAGTTCAATTTGATCCATTCGATAAGGGGGTTTTGAAATTGGCTTAGCATCAGGAACTAAGTCAACAGTAAATTCAACTTCCCGATCTGGTATTATTCTAGGAAACTTATTAGGAAAAACAATAGGATACTCATTTACCACAGGCACATCATTAATCTGAACAGTTCCCTTGTTTTCAACAACATGTGAAAGGTAACATTCATTTCCATCTTTTACAAGTTTCTCGGCCTCTTGATATGTTATCAACAGTAAGGGTTCATTCTTGTACACAAAATGAAAGTCTTTCTGAAAAGAAACTTCTTTATCTCTACAGTCAATCTTAGCATGGTAAATAGAGAGCCAATCCATACCCAAGATAACATCAAACTCTACTAGAGGTAAAACAATAAGGTTTTGAAGTAGGTTCTTTCCACTGATAAGGATAGGAAGATTCTTATAAATTCTTTTTGCCTCAAAATTTCCCCCAGGTGTTTTTTCCACAAGTTCAGGAGTCATTTCTTGAGATGGTATTCCCATTTTACTAGAAAAGGTTTCAGAGATGAATGAATGTGTGGACCCCGAATCAAACAACACACTGGCATAATCTGAAAAGACAAACAAGGTACCTGATACAACTTCATTTTTTGGCCCGACATCTACTGAAGTAGTTGCAAAGGATTTCACCACCATTTTTTGCTTGTAGTCTAACTGATTCCTATCACTCAAGCTCTTTGTCATACACTCGTTTGCATAATGACTCATCTCATTGCATTTAAAACATTTCACTAACTGTAAATCAAATTTGGTCTTACTATCACCCTTCTCTTTTTCAGTGCAATCACAAGCCTTATGTCCCATCTTACCGCATCGGTAGCACTTTCTAGAATTCAGAAGACATTCCCCAGCATGCCTTTTCCCACATTTATCACAAACTGGAAACTTAGTTTTCTTACCATCAGACTTTTTTGAAGAAGTCTTCCCTTTCTCCTGCCACCTCGGTCTCTTCATCTGTTGGTTGTTATAGAACACTTGATCATCGACAAACTCCATTTCCACCTTCTCAGCACATCGAACAAGCTTTTCATAACTTTTAAACTCACAAGATGATAATGCACTTCGATACTTTGGCTTTAATCCTGAGTAAAAACGATTGATTTTACTATCAAGGTCTTGGATAAAATTTGGAGCATACCTTTCCAATCGAGTGAACCTTCCTTCATAGGCAGCCACTGAGTCTTCCTCTTTCCTCAATTCCAGAAATTTCTTTTCCATCCTAAGTCGAACAACCTTAGGAAAATACTTCTCAAGAAACATACCTTTGAATTAATCCTAGTCAAGAGCATCAATCTCATCAACATCCCTGATATTTTTAACCATATACCACCACTGATCTGCCTCACCCTCCAAACGGTAAATAGAAAGACAAACCATTTGATTGTCTGAACACCCCATGACATAGAAAATCTTTTCCAGTGCTTTAATCCACCATTCAGCTAACACAGGGTCAGATGATCCTCTGAATGATGGGGGATGTTGCCTCATGAAATGTTCCACCACTGACATGTTCCTATGCGGTTGATCTGGCTGATCTCGTGCATGGATACCACCACCATTTATCGCTTGAGTCAACTGTGCCATTACTGCAACAAACTGTTCAGTTCCAATTCCGACAATCTCTGGATGCTGATTCGGAAGGTTATTTCCTTATGTATGCCTTCCTAGCACTGCTTCCAGGTTTCCTCTTTAGAAACCCATTCTGAACAAAAATTTCTTAGATGAAGCAACATGGTAATCTTAAAATTCTATATCATTTCAAAAAAATATATTTTTGGATAATCAATTAATAGAATTCTAACTACTAAAGTTATCTAAACCGACCTCTGATACCAACTATAAGGCCCCAGCCTTAAACAATACTTAATCTTGAGTTATTATAAGATTACACATTGAGGGTCTTTTTAGGTTTAGAGTTTTAGAGAATAAGATCATAAAACATTCAATACATTCCACATTTAAACAAAGTGGTTACATAAAGATAGTATTCATTTTTTCCCATCAACGGAACATATTTAAAATAAAACATGGATTCTTTCTTGACACTTCCTTGACACTATCATCAGATCATGTACCTTTCCCTTGACTTGTGAAAAACATTTCAAAAAAGACTTGGGATGAGCATAAAAAGCTCAGAATGGGTTATATAAAAAAAATATGGAAAGGAAACATGAGTTCATATATACATAAGAATGAAATCATACTTTACCCATAAAACATAAGCACTTTAACATACCTCATCAAATCATGAATAAATCATATAAATCATAAGACATAAAGGTAAATTGAGGCATTCATAACATTCTTACGCAGGGAGTAACCCACTTGGTTATGTTTGGAATACCCATCACAGTATATTCCCTAAATCTCTTCGTAGAAACCTTAACGTTTCACTCCTTCGCGTTACCCAATGCATTGGAGAGCTATATCGGGCTCACCCTCCCTTAGTTTATCATGGAACCACCCATCTTCATAATAATTCCCAAGAACCTCAACATTATCGTATCACATAAAACATGCATAAAGGAAACATAACATTTCCACCTTTCAATCACAAGATATCAATACAACACATTTATATAAAAACATTATGAAAACCATTTTCAATACCAAAAAAGAAAAGAAAAGTAAAAAATGGGTTTTATTTTTCTTTTAATAAGAAGGTATGGCTTGTCGAGGAAGCTAGAACTCAAATAATGGTCACGGCGGTGGAGAAGTCGTTGTCGCCGCATACATACGACAAAAACTTTCCCTTTTCTAATTTAGTAAAACGCTTCGTATAAAAAATATTTCTTTTGGATAATCATAAAAGTCAAAGGGGTTTATACACCGTATAAAAGAACGTTGAGTATAAAACAAAATATGCCTCAATGAAAGGAGATTGAGACGAAGTCCCATACCTCGGGTCTGACTTCACTCAGTCGTTCTTTAATCTCCTGAATAATAAACTTGAGTTACTTTATAATTTTTTAATAACCTTTTTCATGTTAATTATTCCTTTTATGTCACTTATTTCCATGTCATGAACATTATGTAATTATTTAAGTTAATAACGGTCGTTTTAACGATCATTGGTACTTGAGTAAAAAATAAGCCCTTTATAATTACAAGTTTTTAATGTATCCATTATATACAGAATGGTATTCATGATGTAGATATCATATATTTCATATATATCCAGTACATGCATGCATTTATAATATTACATAATCATTTAGAGGTAAGAAATGAAATGCACCGTTTATAGAGACGGTAAGCCGTACGTACGCATGAACTCTACTTTCATTTATATTTCATATTTTATATAATGGAATCATAATTATATAAAGGTATATTATAATTCCAGTTTAATATCATATATAATATCATAACTCCATCCTTTATACGTCCCACATATGGTATTTAACGAATCAAATCACTTTGAGGGGGCGGTAGTCCGCACTTCCTTAAATAAAGATATCGTGTTTACCCATAATGAAACCATAAAGGTATTACCAAAATGAAAAATACATAAGCTTAAGGAAAACAGAAACATATTATATATCATATATAAATATAGTGTCATCTTAATGGCCACCTTTGAAGGTGTTAAAATAATGTTGAACAATCATCGTTTCGGGAGGCAGAAATTTCCCATCCACGGAAACAATATGTTCTTTAACCATTAGATGTAGGTGTGTGTAAGTGTAGCTAGAATCCTTGTTATAATATCATCCTAGTATATTGAAGATACTGGAGTTGTTGCAAAAGAAATCAATAAAAAGAGTTTAGGGGGTTGGAGAAGAAAAATAAAACAAAAGGACTCAAGTGAAGACATTACCTTAAAATCGGGTAACTACCTTTGGTTTGAGCTCAAAGGCTTCCTTGGGAAGACTTATACCCAAAGTGAGGCTTCAAGGATTAAGAGAGGAAAGTGGAGAGAGAAAATGTGCTGGGGTTTTCCGAGACAAAGGCTTTGGAAGTGTGGGTAAGGAGGTAGAGGTGGGGGTCTTTTATAAGAGGAGAGGAGGGACACTCTTGAAAAGTAAAGAAATGTTACTTTATTTTCAAATGGGTTTCGGATTTTAAAGGTCCCATATTGATATAATTAGAGGATAACGTGATAAGGGTTCGAAATATACCCACCCAATAGATTTTGGACATGTGTAGGTCTTAGATTTTACATTATCATTCCATTTTATTTAAATCGTCAAATAATGAGGTCATCGCTGCATCATAATGATGTCATAAATAATTTAATTTATTTAATGTCTAAAAATTATAAAAAAAAAATATGATGTAGAAAATATTTTTAGCTTTCCAATTACTATTTATAGTCCAAAAGATCATTTATGAATACAAAATTAAAAATATTTTACTTAGGTGATACATTCTTTGTTACATTTAACATTCTATAAAAATAAAAAGATAAAAAGTCACTTTCTCACAAAAGTGATTTCATGGGGCCCACAAGTTTGGCACAAGGAATCCCATGGTCGGCCATGAGACAACCAGTAGCCTTAGGACATATTTTGGGGTCATTTTTTATTATTAGTATATTATTTTATTATCCTTAACTACCCGATTACTCATTAATCAAGATAATTAAAGATAATTACTGTCGTTACTATTTATAATGTCAAAAAACAAAAGAGTCTTAATTACATAATTTGGAACTTCTGATTCCAAATATGTAATCCATTTTACCAAATTCCTAAAACATAAATTGCAATAATTTATTTAAAAATAATTCTTGTTGTCAAAACAAATAGCGGGTTTTTTTGAAACAATATCTCTGAAAAGTTTGGCATTAGTTTATGACCAATTTCAAAGTGAAATTAATCCTAATGACCACCATTTAATTAAATGGTAAAAATATATTCAGATTACACTTTAATACCAATTAAAAATATAATCTAACCATATAATTAAATTAAATGAAAAAGCCGTTTTGATGTAAAATGCAGTATTTTTCACTATTCATTAAAAAATGAACATTGTCAGAAAAAAACCTAAAATCTATCCAATGTTAATTTTAATGTCCCAATCATAAATAATATGTTTATTCTGACAAATAGAGATTATAAAATTGTCAAAAGTTTGTTTTAAAAAGGGTTTTCCATCAAAAGGCAGTAAAATAATCTTTTAAGAATATTAGTGTATTCCATGCATAAGATTGGATTTATTCTAATTTTAGGCCTCTAAAACACTATCTAAATAATTAATAGACATGGATAAAAATATCTATTATTAACTACTTACTTGGGATGTTACAATTGGGCCACTGAATGTCTTACCTACTGTAAGGTCACAAGCTCCTGGATACACACTGAATGGAGAGTTACTGGTAAGAACTCCTCCATGAAGAGGGTATAGAAGTCCAAATAAGAGAGTGTCATCTCCTCATGTGTCTGGAGCATCATACTCCACCATCTCCTTGTTGTGACCAGGAATAGGATTTCAGGTAAGATCACCATCTGATCTATTGGTGTCTCAACTAACCCAAAAATCGGTGCCAAAACCTCCATCCAGTCCTCAACTGCCTAGGGATTTGTCTTATCTAAAAACCTCATTGGATTCAATCTCAGGAAGTTGTGCAACATGCTCAGCCAGCATGCATGGTATGCTAGTGGAGATGGTGGAAATTGATTCCCTCCGAGTGGTGGTGGTGCCGGTACACCACCGGAAGGGGCCAACATATTAAGAGGACCCTACATCGAAGCCTTATCACATAGTTGGTCATCATTGTGTACTCTCTCTAGGAGCCTGACCGGATCTCTACGTAGAGGAAAACTAAAATAAGTTTGTGTGCCACAGTCAATAAGTTATAACTAGTGAGTTGTGTCTAAATATATTAAAAGTAAAACATTTCCAAAACACACGAAATTCGTTTTTTTTGTGCACCGAGTCGGAAAAAAAATATTCAGGGTCCTAGTGTATTGATACGTCGTCCACCGCACCAACTATGGATTCCCTAAACTGAATACCACACTCAAAATACATAACATTATTGCTCCATTGGAAATATTAGATTCATAGTTCATCAGTATAACATAATCCTCTGATACCACTTTTTCACGTCCCGTCCCCTGGGTCGTGTTGTGACTACCCCATGCCCACCTTCCATAGGCAAGGGGTTGGAGACTTGAACTAAAAATGAGTATCCCTAAAATGGTAAGGCATTACCTTTAAACATATACACCCACATACTAGGTACACAACAAAATTTAACCACGTTGTAAAATAGCTGAAGCAAATGTGTGTACTTAATGTAAAGGGGCCGAAATACAAGCCCACATGAATGATACAACAAAATAGAAAAGAGAAAACGTCTTCTAAGATAATTCTCCAAGGATTATACATGATTTAAAAGTACATATATTCTCCACATATCTCCATGTCAACCATTCACCTATGTGTACCACATGATCCTAGCTCCTATAGTCTCAACCGAGTTGCTTATCGTCTACACAAGACACAACAAGGTGCGGGTGAAGCCCATGCAGGGGTGAGAATAAAAATACCCAATAAGGAACTTAAGACCCTCGAATATCACTCATAATTTAAAAAAGTAAAACCAAAATGAATGATCTCAATCACAAAGAACAAATAAAAAGATTCATCTCAAACCAGGTATGTCATGACCCGTCCCAGTGGGGCCTGTGCCACAACTCCCCAAGCCCGCCTCTAATAGGCCAGGGGATGGTGACTAGCACCAAGTTGGCATGTCACTAACATGGGAGGCATTTCATTTAAACTTGTACACACACACATCTCCATTCCCAGAAAGATGAAAAGTAAAAACTACTAAAAAATGAAAATTCAGGCATACACTAAAATACCAACCAATAGAGTAAGAAATAAAAGTAATGTATAGTAATATAAACCCTGGGTCAAAAGTACAAGACCACCAATAGAAAGTCTGCAACAAAGTCCATCCTATAAAGAAATGTACTGGGACTGTAATCTGTAGCCGTAGGAACACACCTCAACCTGCCTGATCTCACTGAGCACCGTTCGGTCCTGGTCCCCCAAGAATCCTGTCAAAGGCTCGCTCATCTGCACAAGACACGACACGTGCGGGCAAAGCCCATGCACGGGTGAGTATAATAATTCCCAGTAGGACACCCCGAAAACCACAAGGGAATACAACAAGGGAAATACCACAATGCAATGATACAGTAAGCTCTATATAGTATATGCCTACAGAACGTATAACAAGAATATCTAGATATACTCATACGTGATTGACCATCTCAAAACCACCACTATGATCCAGCTCAAAGATTCCACTAAGCACGTAACAAGGAGAACACACTCTTAGTTCTGAAGAGACAGATATGAAGTAATCATTCTGAAAGAACACACTCCACATTTACTTGAGAATATAATGCTTAGATGAGGATCAAAACCAATAGGTATGGGTGATTTCATCAACTCAGTCTAAACTAATCCGCTAAGTAGAGGACTGGTGCCTAGGAAAAGTAGGTCACGTCGATACCAAGAACTCTACATAGTGTTCTAGTAATGAATAGAGGATATGGCTCTATGTAGCACAGAGGTGATTCCAACAACAATATTTAGGATGTCCTGCTGAAGGGATCATACTTCTTTACGATGGAAATGATTCTAGAAACCTTCAAGGGAAAGAGAAAGGGTACAAACCCTAAGAAAGATACTCCAAATCAAGGAATTCAAAAGGATAAAGCCATGTAAAATAGGGTACACGGTGTGTAGTAGGGTCACATGTCGTGTTCCTTGACCCCAGGTACTACCCGTGTGAACGACCCGTGTCTCTAGACTTGTCATATAAAAGTAACTACACAACATATAGAATAATTACACGCCGTGTTCCTTGACTCTGGGTACTACCCTTGTGAAACGACCCATGTCTGAAATCTATGTCATGCAGTAAAGGATATACACATCATGTAAGTCAAATCACACGCCGTGTCCTATCAACTGGGAAATACCTATGTACCCTTTCCGTATGCCCGTACATGGTGTCTGTCCGTGTTGCCCTTCCCATGTACTAGTACACAAGATATCCCATGTATCTGGCTGGGTTTAGCTGGGATGGCTATACATGCTGGGTCCATGGCCATGTACCCTAGCTGTGTCCGTGTACTCCCAGAATACAGGCCAGGTGGTCCGCCGATGAACACACACCGTGTAGCCCATACTACATGCTGTGTAGTAGGGATTTTTCCAGAAGCGTTATCTTCCTCCGCACCCCTTGACCGATCTTTTGGATCTCAATTCTCTTGTCTATTTGCCACAAAACTCAAGATTTCAGGTTGTTTCATCATCATAACACCAAATCTGGGTGTTTCAGACCTTCAATCAGCTCGAAAAACAAGTGTTGATTCATCCGAAAAAATGCCCAAAACTCTTATCTCTCGATTCACTCCGAATCGTCCACAGGAACTGTCGTCGCAGCTCCGTACCATCATCCCGAGGTTGGATCTACAATCTTGGATCATCACGCCAACAAAAGAATGCACACTGATTGATTTCCTCCATGAATTTGTTAAATGCACATGAAAAAAGCGAGAGATCGGGGTAGAATGGCACATCAAACCGAGAGGGATGAACCTCGATCGATGTTTGTGTTGATCTTAGTTCTTCACCATTAGAAGGCTAAACGAAACCAAAATAACCATCAAGAATCAAATCCCCAAATACCCACAATATACCATCCCAAAAATATGATCGATCTGTGGGATAATCTGTTCGTGGATTAGTCCGTGTTCATCATAGAAATCAAGAACAAGAAAGAAATCACTATGAGATCAAATGCCCAACCAGGATCTGCAGCGTTCGTTGGTGAAGATCCGGTTTCTGTGTCGTCAGTGGTGGAAAAACCTATCTAGAAAGTCATCTCCTCGGTGGGGTTTCCTCCAATAACTCTTGATCCCCAAAGGTTTTAGGGTTATGAGTTCTGTAACCTTAGAACCCAGTGAAAATCTCTATTTAAAAAGATAAAACATATTTGCAGCAACAAGATTTAATAAAATATTTTAAAAAATACTTTATTATAGTTACGTCCAATAACTATATTTCACCACCGACATGTGTCATCTGATGTTAGGCCTCACCTAAGGTAAAATCGCTGCTATAAATGCAATGGTGCCCTCAGATTTCTGATCCGAGAACCTGTTCATGAGTTATTACACATCTTCAGGAAAACCCCACGAGCGTGTTATTTAATTATTTAATTCAATTCAAACATTTGTTCCGGGCTCACCGGACCTCGGAACAACACGCAGACTCCAAGCCTGGTCTCAAAATAATTCCTATATAATATTAAAAATAATACATGGAAAAATCAGAGACATTACAAGGTATAACTTAAGTACAAAATTAAAGATGACTAGTCATAAAACTAGATCATCATAATCAGTCAAGAGTTCTGCTGCTGATCAACATAGGATCGCTCGGTGAAGATCCCCATAGGAATTCTTGGTGTTGATCCACACATGATCTGTAGGTTTTAATCCAGACATGATCTTTAGGTGCTGATCTACTCAGTATCGTTGAGCGCTAACACATAGAGAATTGATCAGTACAAATCCAGACAACATCGCTTGGTGTTGATCCAAGGAGGATCACTATTCATTTTTCACATCTCCGCCATCCACTAGATTCCCATATAAAATATGCTTAATTCTTGGAGGATTCTCTCATAAATCCATTGGTTTTTCTTTAATAAGAACAAATTACCATGAAGAAGTAACCCAAATATCTTTCATATTATATGGGTTTAAACATAGTAGACAATGCATCAATCAGACACCCGTTCTAAGAGTTATAAGGATTTTAGTGTTAAGGGCCTAGTTTTGTTTAGGTATGATCCAACCCAGCCACACTACAACACTATTAAAACCCGTTTTGGAGTGTATTGAAAGGACCGGGTCATCCAATGTATTCCAATGCCATAGATGGATTGTCAAATTGCTATCAGGTTTGTAAGATACAACCTTTTAAGTGAAATTGGGCCATAAAGGGTATGAGTTTGGTCTGACCCGGCCAGACCTGGAATGGGACGACCTGTCCTGACCCAATATGGGTCTGACCGAGCCCGCCCCGAACTAGCTGGCCACTGACCGGCCTGGCACGAAGCGACTGGGCGAGGCCGCTATGGGCTCAGCCTGATGGGCTGCGGACCGGCCTGGCACACAGGTTGGGCGTGACCCACATGAGAGGTCATGTGGCCCCTATTTCCTAAAAGGCTCAAAGTGTTATCAACTCATATACTGAAGACACCACTTGGAATTTCCTTTCTACCCACAGGACCAGAAGGTAGTGGGTCCCCCTTCCGCCAATGCAGCCATCCAAAATTCGGCCACCACATCATGTCTTCCACAGTGCCTCCCCCTTCAGCGACCGGTGATCACCAGCTTCTAACACACTAGTACCGCGCCAGTGGGTCTTTGGATGGCCCTCAGGTCAGATCCGGAGGTCCATTTTCCCTTCCAAATGATCTTACGGGCCTCTCCGGACGCTGCCAACGCTGCCTGGCTTCTCGGTTCATCTGGCCAATCTGTATTTTAGTTTCCCATGAAGAACACAAAAAAAATCAAAGAGGAGAAGGGTAAAGGCATTGTTCTTTTGTCCCACGACTTCCACGTTAGCATTATAATAATGTTGAGATTAATAAATCATTAAACAATTTGAATTAATCAAGACAAAACCCAAGAATTAATCAATACAATACTCCCTACCACATGAACCATTCAATTATGTCATGGTCATGGAGGTAGAAGAGTGCTCATTCTATGAAGTCTCCATCGTTCGTTGATCTCAGATTTTTTCCATCCAAACTTCTGTCCACCATTGGTGGAAGACGCCAAAACACTTTGTCAGAGGATCCTCACTTCCATGTCAATAACCAAAGCCCGAGCCTCAATTTAATAGTGGGGAAAATTTTATTAACACAATAAGAGATTAATGAGGTTCATTGATGAATGATCCTCTTAAACTCTAAATAGTGCTGTGAAACACTGAAGAGTCAAGCCAGTAAATGAATTGAAAACATAGCGGTCCCGCCACTGCCGCTTGACCATTTGTAGAAAACATGATTACAATTTTATGTTATTTTATTTTTCTTTTAAAATCATCAAAACTATCTTTTTCACTCAAACTAATGTTGTTGAAGTTAACCCATCCTTAATAGAATTATGGAACTATGGATTCAATGGTGCCCTTGAATGTTTAATCCGAGCACTGGTTCAAAAGATAAAAACTGATGCCCATATGTTTACTAAACATACAATTAGTAAAAGTATAAAATTATCTTATGGTAATAGTGGGTCTCGGAATGAAGCACCGTCAATTTTCGCAGACTCATAATAATCCCAAATAATTTAAAAAAATATATGGAATTTCTGGGTATTTACATTGAATATCAATAAATAAATAGTGAAAATAAATATAATAAGATTGTATCATTAGTAAAATATCCTATTTTTAAAAAATATGCCCATTTAAGAAATTGAATCTTCATAATTTGATTTATTAATTAAACAATTGAGGGTACATTGCCATAATTTTTTATCATTCCTATATTTTGTCCCCAATAATTACATTCTTAAAAAAAACATTAACACAGTTAATTAGCTTATTACAACAAACCTACCCTCCATGTCCAAAAATATTACCAATATTTTCTTTTTAGGAAAGATATAGGTCAAACTGTTCACCATATAGAATAAAACATGGGATGCATTGTGATCAAACTTCCATAACCAAAAAACATGAAAAATATCTTATTACTGATAAAAAATAAGAGTTCAGGCAACTCAATATGAAACTAATCACAATTTTTTTAAAAAAATGAATATGGTATAACAAACCAATTACATAATTGTCCCATTTTACACAAAAAAATAATATCTTTCTAAGGATATATTTTAATAAGTACTTTATTTCCAACCTCCATTGAAATATCTTTCTTCTTATTATATCAAAAACTCTTCTACCTACTCTGTGATGTCCTTAAGTGCTACTAAATCATATTTATCTTCTTATCTATTTTTTTACCAATTTTAATACCAACAACATCCATTTACTAATTTTTCCTATCATAATGATGTTTGATTCCACACTCCATATACATTTTTCAAAATTTTCATGAGTATATTGAAATGGAAAATATTTTCAAATGAAAATTCAACTAATGAATAATGATGTAAAAAAAATAAATCAAACTTCAATTATAATCCTTGAAAAATATCATCCAAAGGCTAAATCATTCACTCTCACTATCTATCATATCATGGTTCAAATTATGTAATGAAATTTAATGAATTAAAAAAGTGCTCATTAATTCCTTCTCAAAATTTGAGGAAATATTACATCAATATATGATGAAATATAGTGTGGGGAATCCATAATCCACTATGGGCGCCTATACTCTCTTCTTATGATATTATTTGAACTTTTATTTCATTATTCCCCCCCCACATAATTCTCTCTTCCCTAAAGACAGTGATCAATTAAATAGTTTCTTCTTCTTTCACTCATGGTAGTAGAGTTCACTGATGAATATTTTTTTCTTAGTTTCAATGTAATTGAATGTCTTATGAAATTTACCCCATTCATAGAATCATTTGATAGAATCACCTTATATTCATTTGGTATTCAATATTGAGACACAATTTGACTTCCTGATAACATTTATATGACGATTCTATTCAGTTTGGAAGAGGATCTGATTTTGGCTTGGTCTAGTCCTCCCCTTGTCTGTTTGAAATTATGATTATTCTTATTCAGTGGGTTTTATGTTATTATATGAATTAAGATTCATCCAAAATTGTGATTTGGGTAAATTTTTGTGAACTTCCTCTTCCATTGTAGAATATAAATATCTTTCAAATTATTTGGAATCTAGTGGGTCGATATTTATGTTCTAATAGTATAACTCAAGTAGTATTTCATCTGATTTCTCTAGGAATTTTTTTTTGAAGTTTATGTTTCACATTTTCGAGATGATTATTTGTGGATATTATTTACAATGTAATTTTTATAGAATAAATATTTCTTCTTTGAGGATTGGGTTGATTATTTCTCATCTTGAAATCTTATTAGTGATATTCTAGGAGTGTGTGGGTGTGGAAACATGAACTGTGTTCATTAGATGATATAGGGTTGATTATATTTTGTAGTTGGTGTCTAATAAGATCCATTTTGTTCCACCTCTAGGGAGGCAACAAACCAGTGGGGTGTGGGTGGGGTATCATAATTGATTTCCACCCAAAAATGGGTTATTCTGAGTGTGATTGATCCAAAATCTGTAGATGTGTTGAGAAGGAGGATACCTTATCGATATTGTTTTGTAATTTGTTCTATGTATGGCATAGGGGTTTAGAGGTATTCAATGACTATAATATTTTAAACTCCAAAAAGGCTTCCACCTATCTCGAGTCCATGAGATCTGGAAGTGGAACCAAGCACAATGAGGAACAACATGGGAACAAGACCATGTGTCCCATCTACAACTATATTTAGGATGTGGTTATCCAACTATTAATTGGAATTATTATAAAGGATTTCCTAATTCATTGTATGGATATCATATGGGGAGATGATATTTTTGGTAAATTGATAGGGCTAACAAAGATCAGGCTATCTATTCAGCTTGGAAAACATTGGAAGGTTTAGCTATTTATGTGTTAGATTAGGATCAACTAGACCCAATTTGGGCTGAGGGTTCTGTTGATGGTCAGTGCATCCTCAGGGACAATACTAGTGATATGACTCTAGTTATTTCCCATATGATAGTGTGCAGGGTTACCATTGAAGATGGTTCCATAATCCTAGGAGGAAGAAGGGATGTAATGAAAACAAAGATTCACATAGTTTCATTCTTTATAAAAAATCCTTCAAAATGAAAGGACAACAGATACCTACCGAAACTAATGGAGACAAGGCCTACTTTGAAATATCAAGCTAAAGAGATAAATATTAACTCTTATGATAATGATAATGATCTTAAGGTCAGTGTGATGATTTAGTGTGAAACCCAATTGACTGACATCATTGAACGAGAGGCTGGAGGTGTTATGGAAGAAAAATGTAAGATTTTATGAAGCCTTAGGGGTGTTCGATGATAACTCCACTAACCATGTTTATATCATCAATGGTTCCCTTATTGAATTTCATTTGGGGACTTTCAAGGTGGTTCCAAAATAGTGCCAACCATTGGGCGTTGATTTTCTACATTGAGGAAGGAATAATGGGGATATCACTTTTTATTGGTGCCTCACAAGATGATATGAAAAAGATGATAGAGTGATTATTACTTTTCAAAAGTAATAATTAGAATAAGTTGTAGATAAATAACAAGAGCCTTATTCTAGTAAGGGGTTTCAATCAAGGGAAATTAAAATTGAGTGGTACATTCAATCATAGGATATGATGGTTTATTGGTTCGAAGGATGTATAAATGATGACCCAGCTAGAGAGATAAATGGCCTCCACTAAAACTTATGTAAGGAAAATGTGTTTTATAGGCTCAAATTAGATTCTAAGAGTGCATCCATTTCATAATGATTTTGATTGTTTATATTTTTTACATTCATGGGTTCGCACATATCCCATAAAAGTGTTGGAAAATATAATTTTATGTTTAGTTATTTTGATATTACTTTTGTAATATAACAATGAAATCTATTTAATGCTTCTCTAGTTTCACTTAAGTAGCTAGAAATGATTGAATCATCCTATTCATTAGTTATTTCATAAGAGTAACTGGTTAAGAAATTAAACATTTCATGGAATAATTTGAAATATCAATTTCTATTCCTAAAAATTAATAATAATAGTATATATATTTAATTATATTAGTGTTTCATGGATGAAAAAATAGTGATTTTAAAGCATCACTCAATAATTCCTTCTTCAAGTAGAGATCCATTGAATCAAACTTTTTCTTTGAAAATCATACAACACTATAATATTCAATGACAAATTTATGAAAACAATACCTATTAAAAAACTAAAAATTCATCCAATCCATGATTTTCTTTCTAAGAATGCATAATTTTCATATCAATGATGATTTTATAGACTCTTATCCTACTGGGATGATGTTCCTTCATTATTGTTTTGTACATAATTCATTATATATCTGACCAAAGGATCATGTTCTAAACCTAGTATAAAAATGTATTAACTGTATTTTGAATCAATTTATTGACTAAGTTATTTTTTTTCATGTGGATGATAGTGAATCTTGTAATCATAATGTTTAATTAGTTCCAAACATCTTCTCTACCTCATTTCCAAATTTTAGTAAATTTTTAGCTCAAACAATTATGATCACCATATAGTTAATATTTATTCTGATATAAATAATGCCTCATCATTTTTAAAGTAGAAACAAAAATTTCTAAATACAGCTCATATTGAGGATAATTCATCTTATGGTGTTTCCATTTATGTGATGCAAAATAAATAACATGATCATTCTACATCAAATTAAAACCATGTCCCTTTAAAAAAGAAAAAATATAAGTACAAAATACCGTACTTCTTGTGGAAAAGGATACCAATACAAAATTATGAAATCTTACATTCAGTGACTTAATGTATTCTTAAAATTCATTAACTAAACTAATTTAAAAGTTTTTCTAATTGACATTGTTTGTGGGATAGATAACAGAGTAATGTTTTCTATAGACAATTATCAGTTACCCAAAAACTGAATAAAAATTCTCATATTTGTGGAATTTATTGGTCACATACAATCTTGAAAAGGTTTATTCTTATCATAGTTAGATGTAATGACATGTTTAGAAACAATATACCCATGGAATTAAATCATTTTAATAAAATTTCAAATTTTAAAAATTTTCAATACAACTAATTTTATTTTATGGTTTTTTGAAAAAATTCTAATATATATGTCATGAACCTCTTAGGTTTTCAAATAAAACATAATTTCATCAAAATTGAAAAACCATAATGTTATCCAAATACTCATGGATAAGTCTATATTAATGATCCATAAATATATCAGTTTAATTATTCAACCAAAACTATAAAGCTATAAAATCATAAAAGACATAACAAGGAAAAAAACAATATTCTAGGAATTAATTCCTCCACCACCATTGACTAGTTATATATGTACTTATGATCTGTATTCAAAAATATTTAACACTATACATATTATCTAAAATTTGACTCATATGTTGTAAAAAATTATTTTTATTAACATTTATGTCATTGAGTTAGCAATAATTAATTTAATGTCTCATTAAACCATCACTATTTTTAACTAGAATAATAGGATAACCATTATATGATGAGAAAAAAAATTAACCTTTATCTAGAAACACTTTTAATCGATAATTTAATTGAAAAATTTTACTAGATCCAAAAGATACATATCGTTTTTTAGTTATCTTATAATTAAACACCAATTAAGAACTCAATTTAACATTTTAATCCACATTTAAACAAAAAATCATTAATGAATTCATCCAGCTATTCATTTACTACTCACATATATCTAATTTGAATAGTTTATTTCTTTTTAATAATATGTACTCAATATATTTTACTCCCATATTTAATTAATTTTCCTCATTTGTTATCTATTATCATGGTACAATTTATTTCTTCAACAAAAATGGTAATCCATTATTAAAAATAAATCTCTTAGTTCTACAATATATATTTTCATGATAAAACAAAAGTAATCCCCATAATGATTAGAATTAGACTCTATAATGTGAAAGAGAAGAATGTTTTTAGTGAAAAACATAACACCTATGTTAACAATACGATTTGTATAAAAAAAAATTCTTTATACTACCCATAATAGTAATTAAAAAAGAGATATTTTATTCTCTTATGATGGAATTTTCATTTTAATTCCAAATTATTAATTAATTAAATATTCTGTTGATCTTAAATCAATCATGAAAATGGATTAATTTTAATAATAAAATAATATATAAGTCATTAATTCATTTTGTGTTCCAAGATCATCCATAGTAGTTGAAAAATAATTTACCCTATCATTTTATTTTCGATGTTGATGATACCCTAACATCATACATACATGATAATAATATATAGAATGATTCAAATTAAAATATATCAATTCTAGATGAGTATATATTTTCCCATAACTAGTTTTATTAGAAACTATTTATTTATAGTCATGATCCAAATAAATAGCCTTACCCCATGAGTAACATTAAAAAAAATCCTATAAAACATTCTATAATATATAGTTTACTACATTTGGATCTTGTGGGGGCCTTCCTCTAGTTTTATTGGATGAATGATACATTATTTCTTAACACCTAGAGAAGTTAATAATATTTTATTTAGGAGGAACATAAGTGTCATAATTCTCCATCTCAAAATTCTCATTATATCAAAAAATTTATATTCCACTTTAAAATTTTATATAGGCCATTTATCTTCATAAAAATGGAATCAACCATGTTTAAAATATATTAATTTTATTTAAATGTTCCTATAGAATATTTCATTTTTAACATTCCAATCCACTAATGTTTACCTCTTTAGTATCAAATTTTTTACATATTATTTAAATATATTAAATTTATTTCCATTTTATATTGATGATCATTTGTAATAGAGTTATAAATGGGAAAAATTAGAAAAATTCATCCACTCCCTAACTATAATCCCATATATTTCGATATTATTGTTTAACTAAGACTACCATCAATAGAAAAAATAATTTAACTTATAAATATAATTTATTTCTTTTTTATCTTCCATACACCAAAACACATCATACTTATTATTTAATAAAATTATATATACTTTATTTTTAATCAATATTAAATGTTGATTGAAATCCAACAAGTATTGTTTTATGAAATTCATTAATATAGTTAGTTTTTTCAGTGGATATTATGTTTCTCTATTTCATTATTGAGATCTATTATATATTTGGTGAAATGAGTTTAAACAACTATAAATTTTTTTGTTCCAACCATTCCTTGCGGTTTATTTGGAATACTATAATACCATTTTTTTCATACTTCATCTTACATGTTTATGATTTTGTAAAATAATTCTAAATAGGATTAGAATCAATGAATTGACCTAGAAATTATGATAAAATATATCAAGATAATATTACCATATATCAGAATCAATTATGTGTTTATTTTATCATTTTCTTAATTTCTAAATTTATTATATCCTTTCCATAATCACCCCAAGAAAAACCATTTAGTTTAGAACCCCATAAATATGAATTTAATATATTGGATTTATAATTTTTTAATTTCCTATAAATATTTAGATTTATATTTTTTTTTTGAGAAATTGGGGAAATACTAAAAATAGTAGACACTTCTATATAGTGTAATATTTTTTCACACAAACATGATAAATTATTCTGTGAAGAACATGATATATTCACCATTGTGTTTTCAAAAAACATTGATTTTAGATCCTGTGGTGCCTAATACCAGCTTACCAGTGTTGAATGTCTCACTAAGGTTTAGCCCATCCACAATCATGCCTTCATTCTCATTTTTAGAGGATCTAACAGATTTTGGGGATCCTTTATCAAAAATTCCATGATTAATTCTATCTCCTCATTTAATATGTGCTCTATAGTATTATTTCTAATATTTCTAGGATGGAAAATTCATTTCCTATGGTATCCCTAGAACTAGTGTCTTTCACAAAAGGGAAATTTCTAATGCACTTTGTCCCGAAATCTTCCATTGTGGAGGCTTTGGTGTACCATAAATAGACCCTGGTTGTAATATTTTTCATTGAAAAACCCATGGTTATAACATTTAATGATTTTGGAAACTTGGGGGTTAGAATATCCATGGTAGGGATTCAACACTAAATCCAAAATATTATTTTAATGGTTTTTCTTCAAGTGTGGATTTCATGAAGGTGTGGTGTAAAAGTCTAATATTGGAATTTAGATGGATGGTTTTCCATTATTTTGGGTTGATCTTGTCCACTCAATCTAAGAATCTTCCCATGTGGTGGTGTGGATCACTCTACAAGGTCATTACCTCCCATTACAGAATGACTTCTTCATCCATGGATTCATTAATGAATGATGATGTATCAAAAGATCATGTATTTTCTTGGAAGATGGATATTGCATTTAGGAACAAGATGTTGTGGGAGGAAGGAAGGAACAAGATGTTGTGGGAGGAAGGAAGAATGCTCCCTTTAGACCTCATCTGGATAGTCAAAAACCTCATAGGTAAGGTGGTTACCCAAGGGGCCACACCAGTATCATTTATGCATTCCCAAATGTGGTTTATGATCACATTAATGATTCGTTGGGAGTTATCCGTAAATAGAGGTATCTTAGGAAGTGGAACTGACACTTAATTTTGAATGTTCACCCAGGACAGATGGATTACCTGGTTCTTTCTATGTAGCCTCCTCAATTGAGATTAAGTGGGAACTATTTAAAGCGACGATATATTTATTCTCATTTGGAAACCTCACCCATGATCATTATGCTATGATGATTGTAATGATTATAATGGTTAAATTAATAAATTTCGTATATCACTATATGCCAATGTTAATGTTTATTTTTCATAGAAGGTTTTTTTACTATCATCAATAATATATAATCATCTAATCTTCCAAAGAAGACTTTTTTAGAACCACATGAGTGTATAAAGGGTGGAATTATAGAGGGTTTATTATCCTAGAGTAAGATGTAATACAGGATATCAACCAAAAAAATGGATAAAATGTTTCAGTCGTCGAAGATATGAATAAAGCCTATGAAAAGATGGAATGGATCATCATCCTATGGGTACTTTCTCATATTTTTTTATAATGGTTTATTGTAATATTGTTTTGATTTTTAATTTACACTTCGATCCCAACCTCCTTCATGAGAATGTATTCTTATTTTTATGGTTGTTAGGGGTTTAAGGAAAGGTGACCTAATCTCCCCACCCAATGTGCCTTTACCTAGAACTCTCTAAGAATAAATATTAACAATCACATTGTGTTTGGTACGATTCATCTCTATCATTCGAGATATCATTCTTATGGAATATCTCATCTTTTTTCATTGATATAACCATCATATTTTATAAATTTATGTTGTAAATATATTCTTGGAATCCATGGAATTTTAGAGGAATAATGTAAATGTAGTGATCTTCCAGGGAATTGTGTCAAGAGAAGTTGTTATACATCGGTGAAATGTTTAGACATGGGATTCAGATCCTCGAAGAAAAATATTATATGCACATGGGATCCTTAATAGTGTAATATTTGAGTTCCCTAGTTTACTTAATGAATATATAGTTCTAGTAATTTCTAAAAATTGTTAACTTCATTTTAGGATCTATTTTGAATAGGAAAAATAAATTTTTTTCTTTTGAATAATGAATTACCATGGTGAATAATGTACTCCCATCCATCCTGATGAATTTTCCTTATACTGAAATATGTTCAAAAGGTTTTGTCTATATGATGGAGAAAACTGTGGATTCATTCCATTGGTATTCCCAATAAGATGATAGATATTACTGGGACTCATGGGAAAGGATGGAATGACCCTTGTGGGGGGGTGTATTATCATAAGAATTGTATATGAACTACTCATGTTTTTCATGAAAAATTGATCTGGGAGGTTATTGAGGGGGGGTTTCATTTCCAGAGTCACATGTAGGGGAAGAAAGGGTATTTCTCCAACTTGAAGATAATTAGGTATTCTAATACCAATATCAAGATTTAACCCCAATTTATGGATCTATAATAGTATGCTTGATGGATTGTCAAAAGGGGGGAAAACATTGACACCCAAAATGTGCAAGAACAAAGCTTGTCTTACCCACTATCATACTCATAATATCTCATTAAAGAATGAAATAAAATACCCCAGATTCATCTATTTAATTCTAGATGATAGGGGGAAGGTTATATTTGGTGTCATTTAGTTGAATTTAGAGTGTGACCATTGCATTTTTATGGGATCCAACATAAGGTATTTCTCTATTGATGGATTTTCTAAAATGTGGATGGTGTGCAATGACCCGGATGTTTGTGGTAAAAAAACTATGGTTTAAGGATATTCCATTGAAGTTTAATATTTTATTGTTGAGGATTATGAACAATGAAAATCAAATAAGGAAAACATCTTGTTAATGGGATGGAGTACGGATTCAAAGTGATATTATTGTAGTGAACTTAGAGACGAAACATATGAAAATTAATTCATTAGTGATAAGTGGAAATAATTGGGTGGAACATGTTCCATGGATTCACAGGCTTTTTGACTCAATATTTATAGAGTGAATCTTTTTTAATCTATAGTAACAGGGAGCTAGGATATTTGGACTTGCGAAGAAGGTGTTGGCCCTAATTTTCATGAAAGGTTGTCAGTGTCTATGGAAAATATGGAATGAGGCCTACCATGAGGGACTCACATGAAGAAGAATATGCCTCACATTAATGATCTATAACACAATGATTGATCTGGTATGCCTTCGTAAGATGTTTAATTAAGATCCCTATTTTAGATAAATGATGGATCTCACTTCAGCATCCAATAGAGTTCCAAGTGGTATATAGTGGTGATTAGTCCATTAGCTTCCTCATGATTCTGGACATAATATGAATATTTATGGTTCCTTTAATATGGTTATCATGAAGTGTGTTAGGGTTATTCATCACACTTGGTTTTTTGGTGATTTTGTAATTTGAATGTATTTTGGAAAAGGTTGATCCCTCCAATTGGAATTTCAAACAATGCTCACTTGCATAATATTGTGAAGTTAGAACAATATCCATCCAATGGAAGTTGAAAATGTTTTTATCACTATTTATAATTCCATGGTTTCTCATGTACTGATACCATTCTTTATTATGTAAATTTTTTTATTCATAAGGTTCTCGCAATTAGCAACAAAATGGTTCCTCACATATGGCGTAAAGGGAGAACTATTGTGGATTTTTTTACATACAAAGAAACCCATGGTGACCAAATCCCATGTATTTCTAGGAAAATGTTTTTTCCTTTTTAGGATGTAAATATAATTAGAGAAGAAGCTATTGGTATATACTACATCATGCCCCCACAACCCCTAAATGTTTCCGCTTTTTGTGTTCATTTAATTTTCTATTTTTTTATTTACCTCTAAGAAGAATAATAAAATGATAAAAATTCTGCTTAATATATTTTCAAAAATATATGGAATTAATTTTTCACCATTTTTCATTCAAAAAACTATTGATTAATTTACAACAGGAATAATTTTTTAACTTATCTATTTTTTATAATCATCCTTAGATCATAATTTTTTTTTATAAATGTAGGATGAGAACAACAAAATCAGTATGGTACATAAATATACTGTAAACATATTAGTTTTTATAAAACCTGAAGACCCATTAAAATGATTAACTTTTCTAAAATAAAATATTTATCACAATAATAAAACAATTATATTTATGAAAATAAACCTTTTATTAGTGAAAAATATGAAAACCCTTTAGAAATAATAGAACATGGGTTCACTCATGCTTAATTAATTTCATAAAAACTAAATTATCATTTAATTTCATAAGAGTTACCTACCCACTTATCCACCTCATTTTTTCCATCAATGATTAAATAATTGCCTAATGTATTGGACCAAAATATTTAGCACACCCATAATATTAATTTATATCAGGGAAAACTATCATCTTATATAATTCTTAGTTACCAAATGATGAATGAAAAAATTGTATGATTTTACTTTTTTATAAAAAATACCATCACAAAATCATTTTAACACCTAATCAAGATGTTCATTCCATTTTCAAAAAAAACATGAATTAACACTTTCTTTTGAAAACTCATAAAAAGAAAATTTCATTGAAGATTATAAATATTATATTATTAGAAAAATAATAGACTGTTTCAGAGGAAACATGATAGTAAATAATTTATATGATGGTGGAAAATTTCAATCAATATGTTTGTTTAATAATAATGTTATTAAAATTTTGTAAAAAGTCAAAAATTTCCATATTGAAAATTTTTAAAAGATTTAAATTTAAATAGTTTTAAATAACTTCCAAAAATGATGAAAATTAATTTTAAACAACTTTTTATTTTAATAAAATGTATTATGTAAATATAAAAAAATTTATATGATGAGAAGGGATTTGAAAGGAATACATTACAACAATGGTTTGAATAAAAAATTCTCACCTTAATTTTTTTTTTATTTTTTTTTCAATAAATCGTGAATAATAATGTATTTTTATTTATTTAATTTTTAATAAAATATTATTATCATTCCAATATCATTATTAATGTCATTTCATTTATTAACATGTTTTATTTTTTTAGTGTAATTATGTTGACATCATATGTTTTGATGTCGTTCAGTATTAATATTTTAAAATAGAATTTATAAGTGGATGATGGTTAATGGTTCAAAGTTTTATGATATTACTTATTTTTAAAATATGAATTTTGTACATTAAATACACATTCAAAATAGATGATGAAATGATATATGAAAAGACTATTAACATTGTTTCACAGAGGTAGTAGGTTTCACGTACACAAGACTAATAATTTCAATTTTATAATAGATAAAATTAATGAAAATTAATCGGTGTTTAACTTTAAAAATCATATTTTTGTTATAATAATCAAATTAACTCATTTATTACACCTTAATGACAATCCATGTTAGCAAAAAATGGAAAAATAGTCTCCTCAATTCTTAAAGGTTGTTGTTCACACATGTTTTTGAGGAACATTATCATTTCCCAATGGATGGGAGGTAAGAAGCTGGATAATTTTTTATATTTAAAAATTATAATCAGGTTATATATATATATATTAAATTCATAAATTAAATATATATATATAATAATACATGATATTTGGTGATGAAAAAAATCACACAAGTGATAGATTTCAGACTGTCCTCCGACATGGATAACCTCCTTTAGATTACATGTTAAAAAATCTACAACAATTATTTAAAGAAGAGCTATTCTAATATTATATAGGGAAGATATTGGGGATTATTTTGGTCTATCTATAGTTTTTAAAGTTAATTAATTGGTCAGAAAAGGAGATTGTATTTTATGAGTTAGAGGAGTGTCACCCATATAATTATTAATTTTTTAAAACTAATATAGAGTCTTGTTCAAGGTAATGTGGAACCAAGAAACAAAATTTAAATATAAGAGATTATCCTGTCCAAAATTGAGTTGAATAACCACAATAGAATTTTTTTTATAAATAAATAAATAAATATATATATATACATCCTTATATCTTAGTATATCTATTTTTATACCATTTCATCCATTATCGATATATATTTTCTTTCTTCCTCTATAATTTATCAATATTGAGAAACATTAACAGCGAAGTTATAAAAAAATATGGCCAAGATGATTCAAAATAATGAATCAATTTTATTGGACTTAATTTATTATGTATTTATAATTCATTAAAATAGGTTTGGAAAACACATGTAAATCTTTATTTAGAAAAATAACAATTTTATGTGTAAAAATTAGTTTAAAAAAATTATTTATAATTTTATTATCATGTTATATATTGGGTTATAATAAAAAAAATTATATATATATATATATATATATATCATTTTTATCATTCGAAAATCAAATTACGCATTCAAAACCCATTATAAAATGTAAATGTTCTAGAATAGTTTCATTCTACCATAAAAGTTTTCTTAACATCCCAAAATTTAGGAATTGGTTTAGAAATAAATTTTTTTAAATCATATATTATAATTATTAAGCATATATTTGGTCTAATTTATGGTCTTATAAAATTTCATGTTATGATTATTACACGATGATTCCAAAAAACTTATAGTATTTTGTAGAACTGATATTTTCACTATTCAATCGACCAAATACGTCATAAAAATTTCAAAAATTAAATGTAAATTAAGATAAAAATAAATAATAAAAAAATATTTATTTTTTTATCAAAATAATGTTATTAAAATTATAAATTTTTCTTTTATAATAAAATATTCAATAAACAAAAAAATAATACTGTTAAAAATATAGTAGTTTTATTCATAGTATAAAATTTTAAATGCTATAATTAATAAATCTATAATGGATATGAATCCATAAACTATTTAACTCTAAATCATATGATATATTAATTACATGGATTAGAAGGGTTTCACAATATAACTATCAATCGATGAAATAGAACACTGAGTCTAAATTATGACTAACATTCACCCACTTTGTTTGATATGAATTAATATTGATGTGTTTTAAAACCAAAATTCCAATCTCCCTAGAGACAACCCTATGTAATGGTATAGATAATCATGATATTCTATTCATTGATAGTATCCCCAACATACTATAACTGATATTTTTGAATAACCTCATCTATTGATATAATCAAATTTCCTCGATTATACACACTTTCAAATTCAAAATATTATAAATTGTCATCCCATCTCATATTTCTTTTGTTATAATCCAATTATTTACTGGTAAAATTTCAAATCCAATTATTTGTGAAAATTTTAAATCTATTCTAAAAATTGATGTATTTATAGAATTTCATTGTATTTTAAATATCACCAATTTAAGACCAAGAGTACGATAATTCTTATCCTAAGGAAAATTTGAATGAGATATAATGCCAAAAATTTCCATCATGTTTCTAAAAATCATCCAAAAATCATCTAGAAGCCTCACAACATGAATCAAAATTCTCCCTTGTCTTGGGTAAAATAAGAATGTGTGATGATTTAGATATAATTTTTAATTCATGAAATGTTACAATAGATTTTTCATCGCATAGAAATTTCACCACTTTACTAGTCAATTACATCATACATATTTCTATATCAGATAAATGTTTAATAAACCACTTATAATATAATTTCATTTATATAAAAGTTTTTATCATGATGATATTTGTTGGAACTGCAAAGGATATCACTGTTATTATTTTATTGTGATGAGAAGAACATAGATTCAAATAAATTAGGCCCAATGAATTTCATGAATCTAATCTAGAATATTATCATTGATAAATTGTAATATTACTGGAAAGTTATTAATATTTCTAGTTAAATAATAGAATTATCACCACTCACCTCATTAGATTAATAAAATATCTATATGTCATCAGAAAGTTGAAACAGAAATGAGCCTAGATAAGGATTAAATATACAATTCATAATAACAAAAAACATATATAGATAACTTGTTATACCAAATGGTTTCACTATGAGTTAAAAAATTTCTATATTTAATATGAAAAAAATTCTCTGGAATATCCTCATCCTATACCCTTAGCTAAAGATAAACTAACTTACAATTAGTATTCAGAAACCAATCAGATCCCATAAATTAAAAAATATCATTTCCAAAAAAATGATATCAATTTTTAATTAAATAAAATTTAATATATGACAATACACTAATGAAATCAATCTCATGCTTTCCTTTTTATAAAAACAATAGATATCCGCTGAAGAAATGATATGCGAACTAAAAATTTTCACCTCAAGATCCACTAACTAAATATTTAATTCTCATAAATCAGATAAATCCTTTTAACATGGGGGGTGGGGAGGGGTAGAATAAAGCTCAGCACAATATATTAAGTCTCACCTATGATTAACTTATCACAATATAAGAAAACGATTGAATTACCAAGTAAGCATATAAAATAATGATCAAAAAAATCTTCAGAAATATTAATATCTAAAAAAAACATGGTAAAAATACTCATCCCAACTTATTTACATCATTAAATAAAATTTGGTATTACAAGAATGAGTAACTAATGAAATATTTAATGTTATTAGAGACACAATCAATAGGATATAAATCAAAAGTCATTAATAAAAATAAATCCATACCAAATAAGAGGTTATCATTCCAATCACAAAAATTATATCAATGTTCAATATGTATAAGGAATATAAATACCAAGGATTTCGAAAGTTACTAAGGATTATCACACAAATAAGTCATCATAATACAAGATCACTCATTTATAGTGTAAAATATTACACATTATTAATTATGGAAATCAAGTCAACATTTAAATGAAAATCATAATAAAAATTAATCGTACTAAAATAATGGGATTCGAGAATATCCAACATGAAATTTGGAAAACTAATGAGGACTATCCTCATACCTTGGTATAAGAACCCACCTTAAAAATTACTTAATCTTGATATAAGTCAATAATTTGACTTTAACTGAAATTGAGGATCCTTTTAGTTTTAGAGCTTTAGTGAATTAGTCCATAACTATTACATAACATCTCAATTATTACAAAGTAGACATGTCTATATGTTATCCATTTTTTTCTTAAACCAAATAATAATAAAAGAAAAATGGTTTTGTTTCATGTTAAAATATAATAAAATTTCATTCATCCCATACATGACTCTATTATCATTTAAAATACTATAAAAACAACTCAAAAACATGGGATGATCACAAAAAGAATAGTAAGTTATACAGAAGTAAGGAAAACATTCAACCTTGCGAAAAAAATGTAAACCATGAGTACATTATCATAATGTAAATTTTTTTACCTTTATGAAGTAGTAGATAATCATCAATAAATATAAGCTAATCTTTTAAACCTTTTTTAATAAAAATATTTCCCTAAATCCCATAATATGCACATATAACATATAAAATTTAACTTGGTACATAAGCATACTTAAATGGAATAACAATATGGTCTACTTACACAAATCAATCATAAAAATGAAATAGGCATATGGCGGACATCCACACCCAATGCATTAAAGGTTATAACTTAACCACACTTCCTTATATTATCATGGAACCACATTTCTTTTCATTATAATGAAACCACATGTCTTTGGTTTATCAAATAACCACCCATAAAATTTCTAAGTACAATTATAAAATAAAAACACCTAAATGATTTAAATTATAAAAATTTCATACAGAAATTATCATTTTCATTCACTAGAAATAATATAAATAAATTTAAATTTTCAAACCCCTTTTTATCCCATTTTCAATTAAAACATACCCCAAAAGGTAATAATATATTTCATTTCCATTTTAAAGAACATTTAGGCTTATAGAGGAAGCCAAATATCAAATAATGGTTACGGTGGTTGACAAGTCACTATTATCACATATGCTAAAAAAATTCCTTTTTTCATTTCTTAAACTGATTTATAGGAAGGGATTCATTTAAGAACCCTCTAAATTGAATTAAATGTAAAATGGGAAAATTATACACTGTATAAATGATGGTGGTGTATATTATTAAATTCTTCATTAATGAAAGGAGACTGAGATGAAGTCCCTTACCTTCGGTTCAACTTGTATTAATCCTCCATTATATTACTGAATTATAAACATAGGATAATTTATAATTTCATTAGAACCTTTTTCATGTTATTAGTCATATTTTATCAATTATTACCATGTTATAAAAATTAAATAATTATTTAAGTTCATATCGGATGTTTGGTCAATATTCTTTACATGAGTCAAAAAATGAACCTATTTTGATGTAAATTGTACCTGTGGTAAAAAGTACATCTTATACATAGTATTATTAATGAATTAAATATCATCAATATCTATTATATATGTATTTAGAATAATAAATAATATTTACAGATAAGAAATGAAATGCATCGTTCATGGAGACTGTTGGCTGTATGTACGCGTGAACAGTACTTCCATTTCATTGTCATATTAACAGAATAATAATCAAATCATATCTATATTATAATTACAGTGTTATATTAATGTCATTTACGTCAAATAGGTTGTAAAAACCATCATTTATACATTCCACGTATATCTTGAACAAGTCATATAACTTTTAGGGGTGGTGGTTACACCTCCTCAAATGAAAATATTGTATTTACATATTCTGGAATGATTAAATAAATTTTATTATAAATATTATATATTAGTAGGGACAATATAAAAATAATACACATCATATTTAATACAGTAATATCAAAATGTTAACCATGATAGGTGGTAGGAAAAATTGAACAATCATTATTTTACATGGCATTACTTCATCATACAAAGAAACAATATGTTCTATATCCATTAGATGGAGGTGTGTATAAGTGTAGATAGAACACTTAGAATAATTAAGTAATATAATTTTTAGGATACTCATTTTTTTATAAAATAAAGTAAAAAATAGTTTAGTGTTGGGGAAGGAAAAAATAAATTATTGGTGTTTGGGAGAAGACGTAACCTCTAAATCGGGTAACACCATTGGATTTGATTCAAAAGGATTTGTTGAATTTAATTCATCCCAATTTAGGCTTATAGAAGTATTTTAATGATTTTGGGAGATTATTTGAAAATCACTTTTTCAGGAAAAGGGGTTTAGTGTTGTGAGTAAGTGGGTAGAGGTGGTGGTCTTTTATAAAAGGGGGAAGTTCACTTTAGGAATGTTTTCAAAAAGTGTTCTATTATAAATTTATTTTCGAATTATAATAGCTCCAAAGTGATATATATAAAAGATAATATGAGTATGGGTAGAAATACTCTCAAAAAATATGTTTTAGGGAATTTTAGGTTACACATTTAACCTTTTCTTTTGGCTTTAACCCTTAGTTAATTAATTAACTCATACCATGACATCTTTTATTTGAGCACTATATAGTTATTATATATACTATAAAATGATAACATAACATAAAGTGGATCATTAATGAAATTTTTAACATTACTCAAGTCATTTGACCGAATATAATATTTTTATAAATATTGTATTTTTTAATAAAAATTTATTTGTTTTAAAAACTCATTTATGTCAATTTTGACACTATTTTGTAATTGGTTTTTGATAAAGGAATAAAATCATGATGTATATGAAAAAACAACATTAAATAAAATATAATATGTTATAATAATCCATAAAATACGTGGATGGAATTAAAAGTTTCAAAGTATATTTATTTTAACATTTGTAATATTCTTTTTTTGAATCATTTATTAATATAGTAATCACCACATCATAAATGTGACATAAATAATTTTATTTATCTAATGTCTAAAATTTATAAATTGAATACAATGATGTAGGAAAAAATTTTATATTTCAAATTAATATTTTTAGTGAAAGAGATAAGTTATATAACCCTATAATAAAAAAATGAATTTATAAATACATGTTTACGTTATTTTTCTCTTTACTTTAAATTAATAATAATAACATATCATTATCACACAAAAGTGGCTCCCAAATACCACAGGTTATGTCTATGATTTTTTTGGTCACCCATTACTCATGAAATAATAGTAGGACACGTGTTAGGTTAGTTTTATGTTGTTATTATATTATTTTTACCCTTATTTGACTAATTTACATTTTAACTGTGATAATTAAAAATAATTACTCAACATACTATTCATAATGTCCAAAAATAAATGGTACTATTAAGATAATTTGAACCATATAAATAAAAATTTGTAATATGTTTTTCCAAATTGAAAACAAAAAAGTTTCATTAATTAATTTAAAATTAATTCAAGTTGTCTAAACCAGAAATATTGTTTTTAAGAAGTGAAAACTATCAGTAGAATGACATGTGATTATGTTCAATTCAAATGTGAAATTACATTCAATGTACAAAATTTGATTAAATGATAAAAAATTAATCCAACTACACATTCAAACCAATGAAAATGATAACATAACTATATACATAAATTAGGAAAAAAGAATGTTTTGAATAAAAAGGGAATATTTTTCACTATTCATCAAAATATGAATATTATCTCAAAAAACACCAAAAATAAAAAAAATTGATTCCCTACTTCTAAATAATAATTACATTATATAAAATATATCATATAAAAATATTAATGACTATATTTAAAAATTTCTATACATCATAAAATCTTACAATATTATTGTATTTAATGCTTAAAATTGGAATTATTCTCATTTTAATCCTTTAAAATCCTTTTGATAAATTTAAAAACATTTAACCAACATGTGTAATCGTATTATATTTATTTATGTTAATTATTTCTAATACAATGGTTTGGTGTAAACAATATTTATATATAATAATATTATTGTTTTATTATTTTTCATTACAACTCAGTATTGTGTGAAATGTAAGATTTCAGGGAAACCTATTGTTTCATGTTGAGAACTCTATTGAAGATTGAATCCCTGTTAAGGTAAAATTACTTTCAAATTCATAAATATTAATAAATATGAAACTATATTAGTCTATAATTACCTGGAATGTTACACTTGGTATATTGACGATACGCCACTAGTACCCTCTATAACTAGCTTAATATTAAATATTTTAGCATAACCCATACAATGGTCGAATATGTGGAGAAACTGACAACATTCAGCCCACTACACTACTCAGGTTAAACCTAAACCCTCTTAAATTAATATAAATATATATAATATATTTAATTTAATTACATAGCTAATTTTCTTCCACAGTATAAGCATTATATACCTATAAATACATAAAAATCATCCTAAAATCCATTACAAATATAAAAAAACTGAAAATGATTTACACAACTTTTATATGAACGTTATTTGTTTGAGTTTATATAATAAATTTTTATTTTATTTACTACATTAGCATGTTGACAACACACCAAAAGATTTCCCATTGGATGAATGACATGAAAAACACCTTCTAGGCTCTATACTAAATAATTTTTTATAATAAAAATAATTACACCTTCAATTAATTTCCCTAGTTGATCCATTATCACTAAAACATCCCACTATAAAACTCAATGATCATTAAATTATATCAAGGAATTTGTTTAAACATCATTATAACATGAAAATAACAATCTCATTTGTGTATTAAGTAGTTACCTTAATCCTTACTAAACCAACCATGCCCTTGATGTCTTAATACCTCTATTGTTTTCTAAAATGAAGAAGATCAATCAATTTAGCCCCATTATCATGAATAATCATACAACCCAACTTAAGCTCTGTAAACTCTATCCACTTATCCAATAAAAATTTCATAACATTAAACTACTTTTTAATAAATGAATAATACTTATATAAAGTAATATAATTATAATTCATGGTTTGGGGAATGTAATCATTCCCTCTAAATTCATACACCTCAAGCATATATAGTGTTATATTCAATATAACACTCATTGAAAATCCCTACTGTCTTTTTGATGGGTTTTATTTTATATAGACCATGCATGAGAAATGTAAAGAATATTATGATATTTTTGAGAAGGTTTAGGTTTTTTTTAAATATGTCTATGGAGTTGAAAATAATAACATTAATTCTAGAGTTATTTAATGTGAATATATAAATATTTTAAAATTTTAAACATTTACATTGTATAGTTTTGTGAGTTTGTGATTATATGATAGTAATTTTTTTAAAAAAAATAGACATTTAATTAATTTAATAGTCATTTATTTTCAATATTGATTATTAATTCACTTTGTATGAGTCATTATGAGGTCCCTATGTGATATTTTATAAGGAACTGAGATTTGCAACGGCGTCATTCTATACTATATATGTGAAATTTGATATTTCCATTGGGTTTAGTGGTGCTTTGAATGTTGGTAAATAGTCTATGTATATGTCATTGAGGCTTCTTAAATATTCATTTATTGAAAACTGTATGGGTTATTTACATATATGGCGAGTATGCCTGCTGAAATATGGTTACGTATAGAACATGTATATTTTTTAAGTGTAATTCATGGGGAACAAAAGATTAGTTTTTACCCTTATGTGGAGTAATATATAAATATTTTATCATAAGGGTAGTGTACATTTTATAAACTCTGATTTCGAGAACAACATAAAAACCCATTGGGATGATTCTGGGAAGAACATTTTTGAAAACAAAATTACAAAAAATAATAGATTTTATGATTTTATCTCTGATTGAAGAATAACACTCTGGTTATGTGAAAATTTATATAGTTGTGACACTGAAGAAGGTTCCACAATATGAGGTTCATTGCATCAAAAAAATCCTAAATACGTGGATGGAATTAAAATATAATGAATTTAATGGATGTTTTATAAGAATTAAATATGCATAGTTTCATGGAAATTTAAATATAAAATTTTAACTAGGAATAATTGAGTTTATATGAATTGAACAGATTTTTAGGATTTTATTGTTAGGTTTAAATTACATAAGATAACATTATCAGTAATTTTTAAATATTTTCATAGTGGAAATATATAATCATTTTGCATAGAATAATCTATGAACCTAAATTTTAGGAGATAAATTAGGGATTTTTGTTTCATTATTGAATGGATATGATGATATGATATTACATTTAACTACTTCTATATCCATGATATAGATGGATGAAAAGTATTATACTCACACAAAACATTTATATCAATTTTGTAATGGTGATTATTGATCATCTGTTAGATTTTCATTAATAAAGTTTAAAAATAAAAAATTGATGAATTCTCCAATTTATCTGTTGTTCATTTTAATAGTATTAGAGTGGATGATAGATGTGTGTGTGGCCATGATTACAGTATTCATGTTGTTGATTATCATATCGAAGGAGGAAAAGGTCATCATTGATTCTAACGCATTAAAAAATATACTAATTATATTTTCAACATTCACATGGAAGTAATTTTTTTTGAAGAATAATATTTCAAGTGAATATAATTCTCCATTTTTCTATTTTTATGAAATATTGAAGGATACAAACCGACCATGTGTTGTATTAAAGTATATAGTCTAAATAGAGTCAAGGATGAAAACTTCACCACTCTCAAAACCACATTGATATTATAGCGATAATCTATGTCTCAAATCTTGAACCAGCCCTAGAAATTTTAGACCCTCATATACATACCAAATCTTTTAAAAATTTCATTCATACTAAGAATATTTTGTTATTATTTCATATAGATGAGAGAAATGATTTCAAAGACCTCATGATGAAATTAATTATTCAATATTGTTTTATTATAAATGACTTGTAAAAACTAGAACCACTTATTCACCCCCAATTATTAGTACATCCACATATCTAGTCCTATTAATTCATTTAAAAAATATGATTACCCTTGACTTCATACTCATCTAATGGCGAATCCTGGAAATTATTATTATTTTCTATAATATAGGCTTACCTATTTTTTGGGTAGAATATCCATGGTTAAAATAATTATATCATTCCATTATTATAACCATATGATATAAATATTATTAATACTATAATTGGGTCTTTCTACCTATTGAGAGAGATTCCCCCATGGCCTTTATGATAAATAAAATTTACAACTATAAGTGTAATACTAGAAAACAATCATATCCTTACTTTTTGATAAATTTTAATCTTATATGGTAGAAATAAAAAAAGTTGTAGATATTAGGGACAAGCTCATGAACTTGTATCAAAGTAGTTTCATGATCCCAAAATCCAAAAAGAATGTTTAGAGGTCTCTGAATGCAGACATCAGAATCAATAATAATGAAAAAGATGATTATTATTTAAAAATGTGTAAGAAGTAATATTCCATATATAGGGAGTTGGATATAATCACTATCATTATACCACCTTCAATATATTTATGACAAACATTCTAGTAGATATATCCAAAAAAAATATTACCTAGATGATAAGAAAGAAATATCATAACGTGAAATAAAAAAACCCTTCTCAATGTAGTGTAAAAGAAGTACATATTCTTATATAAATGGTTAAGGAGGAAATTGATTTCAAATAATTTATTAAATGAAACATTAAAGAGGATTATTTTTAATCATTTAATTATTAAGTGAAATATTTTAAATGTGATGAAAATTACACTAGAGTTATGTACCATATCACTGAAAATATAAAAATTAGTAAAGCATTGTACACTGGAAACCGTAAAGTCAAGTGAATAAAATATTTAGAAATTTTTATCATTTTATAATATTTTCTAAGGAAGTAGTATGTGGTTCATGAAGATTATCTTGATGAAGAGAAGCCTCAATGGATGGAAATGGGAAGAGGTACCAAAGTATATAAAAATTAAAATTAAGATAAAAGAAAAAATTTAAGAAGAATGAATAGAAGTATCTTGTTTAAAGAATAAAATGAATTATATATTTTAAATAGTGATTTTAATGAATAATGTTTTAGTAAAACTGGAAAATAAGTTGTATATGTTGAATTAAATGAAAAAACATCTAGCAGTGTACTTGATGGAGAACAAACCATTACTAAACACATGCTATAACATGATCTTGATGTATGCCATATGATAAATGCAAAAAAATAAAATAAAAACCATAAATACATATGTTTTGATGATTATGAGATGAATGAAAAAATAAAAAAAAATTAAAATGTTAAATATATAATGATTTTAATGATAAAAAATTTATGAAAAAAATTACAATGTTATGAGAGTTATTGGATATGGTTTATACTCGGGAAGATAAAAATGATATTACAAGGGCAAGGTATTATAATGTTGATAAGATCCTTAAAAAATTAATGATTATTATAATAATATTGGGTGTAAAGGATAAGTCTAATAAATAAGAAGATAAATTCAGAAAAAACATATGTATAAATTTCACAAACTAAACATTAATTTAATAAAACTATTGTTACTAGTACTGATTGTTATAGAAGTAAATTTGCGTAATATTGGGTTGAGAATAACATATAAAATAAACCGTCTATATCTTGTAATTCCAAGAGAACCCCATGATGGAATGTGTCCACTATAATAAAATAAATGGAGGTGAAAAATATGTGAAGACCTTATGTTAGAAATTATAGGTCGACTTAGTAGTTTCATGGATGTACTGGATGTAATGGATAGTGTTGGTGTTGTGGATTATATGGACATATATCATATGTCTTATGGTATAACATGTCTCTCCTATATAATCATAGAATGTTTTAATTAGTGTGGATATATCTATATAACATAAGTATCATGGATATGATTTTGTAGATAGTATATAAATGTAAATTTATTTTACCTAGGTAAAACTATTATGTGGTCCTTCAAGAGATCTGTGGATGTTGTAACTAGTATGGTCTCTTGGAAAATATATATATGGACCTTATTTTAAGTTAATAAAAACATATTTGGTGAATAATTCTTAGAAATGAAATAAGTTTACAAATTCAATCATTCTTAATGTGACTCATAAAACATCAAGGAAGAGAAATTCATAGACTCTTAGTAATATTTTCTCATCACATAGAATATGGCATACTGAGGTGTTGAAAATTATTAATGAAAGATTTTATGGGGTTTTGACATTGGGTAATGGAAGATCCCATAATATTAATGTAATTTTAACAATTAAGGGGGAAGAGTAATTATTAATGTCAACTATTTTGGGGTTGTTGATAAGCCTAAACAAAACATATTGAGTTTGAGTTAGTTGTGTGATAATGGAAGTGAAGTAATATTAAAAATGAAAAACTTCCACATATAAATAAAATATTATATATAATATTCATCATAAAAATTGAATGAACAAATAGATATTTTTTTAAAAAATGATCCCCCATAAATCCATTCTATTAATGTTGAAAATATGAAAAGAAATTGTGGCCTATAAGATGAGGTCACCCTCATCAATGTAACATCTCATGTTTTTATGACACTTTTTTTCAAATAAAATAACATAATTTGATACCTTTTATTTCATTATAAACTAATTAAAACATTTAATATATGCCATACCATGTTATGTTTGTTCTATAAGCCACAGCAATATGTCTTGGGTTACACTCAATCGTGAGTTTCTACGAAGAAACATTAAATAATATTAATTATATAAATGGTATAGTTATAACATAAATATTAAACCTATTAATATTTATAGTAATAACTACATTTTTAATATTACTTATATTTTTAATATATAAATAATTCATATTTATTGTTATACATACATATTTTAGTGAATACTTCATATGTTCAAAAATACTAGTTACCAATAAGAAATTCTTCTTATGTCTTTCTATAAACAAAAAAATTTATTTTCAGATAATTTTAAATTATAAATTTTAAAAAATAAATATAAATTTTATTTAATTATTTCACAATTATGTTATGGTGAGTTTTTTTTTTTGAAAAATATCATTTTTAGATAAATGGTGAAAAATGCTAAATTTTAATTCAAAAATGTTTATTCATTTAATATATTAATATAGATAAATTATATTTTAATTTAGTTTAAATTTTATATTAGATCTATTATATATATATTGATCCAATTTAGTAAAATGAAAAAATTTCACATTTAAATTGGATATAAAGACATCCCAAACATATAAACATTTTTTCTTAAAAACACGTTATCGCGACACATTTGTGTGATTAATTATAAATTAATTAATTACAATTCTATGATTGAATATTGGATAAATTTATTTCATATTTTCTATCAAAATAATTCATAGTTTATAATAAGGTTATATTATTTTTTTACAAAAAAAATATTAGTGAATGTGATTAAAATAATTTACACTGAATGAAAGAAAAAGTAGCTTTAAAAAGGACTAAGCCATAATCATAAAGCCCCAAAATAACCTATAAAAATTTCAATAATCCATTCGGTGATAATATTTCGACCCTATACATCATTATATATATTTTTAACTCTATAAGAACTACTTTTGAGGGAAAAACATCGCTGGAATTCCCATTTAAAAATTTACAAGAATGAAACTCCTCCAAAATAAAAAGGCACTCAACCCTCCCACTTATTGAGAGCTCTGAATATTTTTTCTCTGTAAATACCCACCTAAATATCATATATACATACCTAAATTTATCGTATACTCATCCCTTTGGTAGAAAATCCAACCTATAATTCCCTTCTGAGTAATCCAATATGAGTTTCCCAAAAAAGAGGTAACATCCTTCCACAAGTTCATTTGTTTCATTTTTATTCTCACCCAACACAAATATTCTAATTCCAAGATTATTTATTTACCAATTAATCCTAAATATACATATAATTTTTTTCTAATAAGTTTTATACATATAATTACACACTCCTCCATATAATGGGTAATGAACATGTCGTTCGTGTGTAAGGTGAACAACCACTGGACAAAATGATGTTGTTTGTTTTTCATTTAACACATCTCATGGTTAGGAATTATTATGGAAAATATATTTTTATATGATATATAGGATATTTATGATATATTTATTATTATTTAATTATTATATAAAATATACCTTTATGCTTTCCATTTTTATAAACACAATAATTCGTTTGTGGACGTGTGGACCACTACCTCCTCAGAGCGATGTGATTCGATCACACGTTACATAAAATGTATTAAGTATTGGTTTTGTAAAAGTATATTAAATATATATTAAATAATAACTATACTATAATTATAGTATATACACGCACATATATTTCATTTAATTTCATTCTTTGAAATGATAATTAATTAAAAAAAATGTGCATGCGTATGTATGGAATGCCATCTCCATGAACAGTGTAATCTAATACTTATTTTTATCTTATATATATTATTATAATATTTTTATAATGAATAGATATGGAAATTTTATCATGTTTTAAATTAATTAATTAAATAAATAATTTTCAAATTAATACGATCAAGATTAATAAGAAAAAAAATATAAAAAAACAAAACAGATATTACCTAAAGCATAACATTAATATGGAATGGTTATTAAAGTGGGTAATATAGATCTATATATGATATTATATATTATAATATGGTTATATGGAATAATTAAAATAAACTTATTTCTATTATATATGAGTTTTTAATGAGTAATAATATATTCAAGATATTATAAATGAGATTAAAAGTCTCACTTTTATTTCGATTAGATTTATGCCTTATTCACCAATCGTTTCTTTTGCGTGGAGTATATAATTAACATGAATATATGATTTGGTTATTATCCTTAACTTTTGGGGTATTTACTAATCTATTTTATAATCAATATCTCATGTTTTTTATGTTTTAAAATCAACCAAATCAGTAAAATAATTTTCTCTGAATTTTACTTCATTGAGCCGCATGCCCTGAATTAAAAAAAACAATGTCATCAAAAATATTAAAAATGATTTTAATGATAGTAGTTTAATATAATTTTAATGGAAAAAGTATTTAAAAATATTTTTATTCTTTCAAATAATCCATTATAATTTTCCATATTTATTTAAAAAATGTTTTGGAAATGTTTTATGTTTAGATTGTGTTTTCAAATATGAAAGGATATTTTTCTCAATAAATGTTTTTTTGAGGATATTTCTAAATTATTATCAATCTTTGATTAAATTTGATTGAGTGACTCATTGAATACTTGGAATTATTCCTTAGGTTCCATTCTTATTATTTATAATAATGGTTTATGTATTAGTGACATAATGTATATGGAAACTGTATCCCTCTAACGAGTTATATGTTTGTGAAACATATTTCTTTTCAAAAAGTTTGATTCTTTTGAAACTAGCTTCGTTTCATGTTTTATTATTTGATTAATTTATTATGAAACCAATCACTTTTACTTAGGAAATGATGTGATTACATTTTTTTGAAACACATTTAACTTCATAGGTTATGATGTGACTTTTTATGTTCTTATGGGACATGTTTGAATTATATAATAATGACTGTAACCACCCGACCTGACTTACCATTAAACCAATAGCTAGACCAGTGGTTCTTATAGCCTCAAGAACTTATCCCCTTATACCAATGGCTTCCAACTAGTAGAAATGATATCAAGAGTTTATATTGGGGAGACTATACCCTCTTATCAAAGTAGAACATCTTACAAAAATCGAATAAAAACAACACAGAACATAAAAATAAGTAATTTAATAAAGGACAACAATTGAATAAAAATAATAATAATTTGATAAAAAGAGGTCATAACCAGATTATAAAAAATATTATTTCATGTCACAATTATTTTATACAATAGAAATAAGTAAACAATACAATATTCCTTTTAATACTTAAAAATATAGGACTAAAAACGTAAAAAGAAATAAAAAGATGGAGGGAAATTTTCATGAGCATAATGAGATTTAGCTCACTACAATTCTCATAAAATCAGGTAAAAACACCCAAAAAAAAGTAATCAACCGATGTTTACAGTCCTATGAAGAAGAAAGGATACTCGGGTGCCCCTGTAGAGTGGTACCCTGAGCATGGTGTGTGACAAAATTCTCAGTAGGTCGATACCCTTAGTGTCTAGAAAAATCCTAATAGTGAAATTTAAATTAAGGATCATTAATTTTTATATATGTAATGAATCCAATACATGTTTCTAAGAGACACTTGATGAAGATTCATGCTTCGGCTGACAATTGGAAGAATTCTGAAGAAGACTATATATATATTAATTCTAAGAGGAATGATGTATGAATACCTCCAAACCATACATGAATATATAGATCATAACAAGTGTGGGGTATGATTTCCTTCCATCCATTTATGTTTATACATATCTGTAATGGGGTAAGAATGAATCCCTCCCAATAACATTCATATATTAATTGAATGGGGTAAAAATGAATCATATACATTGACATTCATATATAAAGGGCATGGGGTAAGAATGCCTCCAACCCAATATAGTTTATATATAGCTGGAATGGGGTATGAATTCCATTATCCCATAGATGTATATCTAGATATAGAGTGGGGTAAAACTAAATATCACCCACATGTGGTTCATATAAAGCATGAATTGGGTAAAATTTCCACCCACCCATAGATGTATATGTAGAGCTAGCATGGGTTAAACTGACTCCCACTAGTAATCATTTGTATTTCATTATATAATATAAAGACATTTATGATGAAATATATGAGGGATTAGTTGTCATGCTTTAATTTATTCATATTCAATTACTCTTCAAAGAATCAATTTAATTTATACTAGTTAATAAAGTAATTCCATTAAGTGTGAGCCATCCTATATAGGGTCATCTCACTAAATTTCACTAAATATGGAAAATTGATTTATAATACAAGTGTCAAGTTCATCATATTCAATGAGTGTAACTATATCATTTAAGCCATCCTATATAAACCCACCTACCCTAAGCAAAACATATCCCTCATTAAGTCAGGGAGAAAACTCAAATGCCTACTTTGGAAAACCAATTCCTAATAAGTCCAAACACCCATAGGGTGTCTTGGGCTAACTAAATTTCACATGATACTAAGGCTATTTCATTCATAAGATAGTCCATTATCTAAACCATCAAATTATAGAATAACATGATTTGTACAAAAAGGGGTATATCATTTAATAACATTAATAAGGCCAACTTTCAGTGTTATATTTTCCCAAAATAACATCAAATCAATAAATCATCCTGGAATATAAGTCCACAGAATACATTTATCATGAAAGAAACACATCTTTATTTGAAGGTTTTTATTATTAAATGCTAGAATTTTTGAATAACCAATTCATTAGGTTAAACCTGGTTTGTATTCTAGAATCTTCATTTACTTTATAAAGAATCATTTTAGAATAAAAAACCCCTCATGTGAAACCTAAGTAAACAAGATTCAATAAATATGAAACTAATTAATAAAATCATTATTAAATTTAAATGTCAAGGAAAGGGATCCAATGTCATAATGTAGACCCGGTTGAGCAAGCAGTAGTTTAAAACATTAATGATGGGAAAAATGATTCACCCATGAACACACATACATTCATATATATATATATATATATATATATATTTAAACCCATATATAAAATCCCCTCACATTGAGGGAACATTCATAAGGGGGTATATATTTATATATATATAAGCACATGTGTATGTGTGTTCATGGATTTTAGAAGACACAAAACAATGTCAAATAATAGTGGTTAACCGAATTAGCCTGAAACCATAAAAAAATCCCAAACACACTCAACCATAAGATGATGATGCGAAACAAACTAATATACTTCCTCTTTTACATCAAATGTTAAAATATGCATAAAACAGACAGAAGGAGGTTTTATCATACCTATGATAGATCGAAGGTTATTTTTGATGAAATCTATGTAGATTGATGATTGGAGAGGAGGATGTGGAGACGGTGGTCACGTGGAATGAATTGGAGCCCAAGGTGGGAGGCTCGATGTAAGTGAGAGTGAGAGAGGGGTGAGGTTTTCATATTTTCTTATATTTCTTTTTTTTATATAATTTAGTTAAATATTTAACGTCAGCCTCCTCACATGATTTGATGAACCATTTGCCAACTGCTCACTCCTTCTGGACAACTAGGTTATCAGAATGGTATTTCTCGTAATGTTTTCCTATCCCTTCAAAAATTATGTGACGAATAGTGCTTATGTACTATCCATAGAAACTAATCATGCAACTTAGCATATGGTCTGAGAATCCATGAATAGACCATGCGCTTTGCCACTTCCCAAATACTATAAGCAACACTGTTTCCTATTGTGGGATGCACAGTTTTGAACAAATGATGCACCCTTTACAGGTCCATAAAAATTATATTTTCTCAGTATAATGGCCCAGAATCTTCTTAGGAAACATTTGAAAATTTTATATCATTTTCCCATGTCCAAAAAAACATTTTTGGGGTTCCAACTCTCAAAATGTCATTACAAACCATAGTTTTAAATTTATCCCTTCTTGTAAACAAAATAGTATATAAACCATCATATTCTCATCTTGTTTCAAACACATATCATTTGAAACGTCCCACCTTATATCTTCTCATACACAAGATGCCTTTAGGAAAAACAAAAACACCATCTGACCTAAAAGGGTCTTGAATCTTCATTCAAATAATCGATCCATGTCTCCAAACACCCAATGGACCTTAGAAAATTAATAAAGAAATCAGTAGATAAGTCATTAAAAATTGATCTGATGATCATTTTTTGTACCTAAACACCAATATAAATCTTACCCAAGATTTTTTAGGTAGAGACGTGATAAAATCATTCTTCCATCCATAAATTTTTTAATGGTATTTTCCATTTTTTCCTTTAACTTTCATGAGGACCAGTTACAATTCAAAACACCTTACACTATTTGAATTTTCATTCAAATTTCGCTCGTAGACATTTTGATGATTCTCATTGAATTATTTTATATTGATAAAATAGTCAATTAATCATCATCCTCAGAGTCCAACTTGAGATAACTATTAAAGAAATTTCCCAACCGAACCAAGATGCACTTGTCCCACTTGATGAATTCACCAAATAAAGTCTTCCATCTACCATAAAAATTGAACAATAAGGCCATAATTCAAGCCACTATTACTGACCATCCATGAATACCCTTATACTAGATGACCGCCATTTTATAGGAAATCATGTGATGCCTCATCTCAAAGAGTCATGTACCCATGAATAAAACATCCATCAAATTACATACCCAACTTTTGGTGTCTTTCCAAAACAAAATACAAGGGAAACCACACGTCTAGAATGAAACATCGAAAGGGTTTATACAAATAATCCCACAATCTTTTAAAATAATTGTGCGACATAATACTGACACTCATTTTGTGTATCTAGGATGACTTATTGAATGGGTACATTATCAGCATATAAGAGATTAAACTAATAGAAGAACATAAATTACTAAAAGATCAGTTGAACAACTACGGTTCTACATCCTTTGAAAGAAGATTTGCTTCAACTTCTGATACACCTAAATTTTTCTAAAAACATGCCTTTAAAACTCAAGGATTTCGATGATTGCTAAATAATTAACTACATAAGTCTATTTAAGACCTATTTTTCTTTAACAAGAGTTTCATACACAATTTACCATAAGAACATCGTGCTACTTGGGAAGTATCAATAGGTATTATGACACCCAAGTCTCATTGAATTCAAATAGAACTGACCATATTCAAATGGTCCTTTTTGGTTATGTTTCTTCAACTTGGAAGGGCATGTAATTTCCAGAACCGATGAGCCACTCCACACCTCAGTAGAGACTTAGTCAGAAAAGGAAATATTACTAGCCACCCATATGTTCATTCAAACAAGATTCAACAAAGAGCAACATGTAACACACCACCAAGACACGATCATCATGCCAAAGTATACTAGGAATCCAAAATAATGACACCAGCATGTAAAAATTTCTGAGTCCCTAGAAATAATCCTCCCAAACAATGAGTCATTTTTTAGTTTATAGGTAACTCAACATGGAGATCACATGAGACAACATTATTAAAATCAAGGCCCAAAGATTCAACTGAACTCATCCAGTTTTTTAGCACAATTTCACATGACAATACATTTTATATCTATGCATGCTTCCTAAGGAAAATAAAATTGGTTAAATTCCAATGAAGTAGATAACCGTGAATGAGGCATGTCGGGACTACTGAAATTGAGCATTACCCGATCCTTATACCAAAAATAAGGTCAATCAAATACATGACCACCCATATGATCAATGGTGTCATTTAAAACTGAGAAAGACTTATTAGAGACAAAGACACCAGAACAGAACCAAACATCAAGAAACTCAAGAAGAAAAACAAGGCATAGAAGCTCTAAGGGTGACACATACAACATGATTTACCCTTAATAAGAACAGATATTGACCATAATAGTAGTTCATACAAAAACAATTCTCTAGTCTTCTGATCCAACCATTTATCCATCGATGTGAAAAAGAAATAAAATACTAAACTCCTACAGGTCTGTCCCAAGGAAACTCATTGAGTAACTTAAACTACCCTTACATAAGGGTTCTGTCCAAGAAAGCCACTACATGATCTATTTCTGAGCCCTTCACATTTAACCACATTTTTATATTTAACCCATTAAAAGATTTTATTAAAATATCATGTACCATTTTAAAAACAAAAATACATGGTTATTGATTTTAAAACACCCATAAGGAAAAATTGAAATATTCATAAAACTCCCTAATAAAACATTATACACTTATTAATGTCATGTGTTCACTATGAAATTTATCGACAAATCCATTTTAAACAAATAAATAAAACTATGAGGGACCCTCTTTTCCAACCATGGTTCTCTAAGAAGTAACCCAATATTAGTGTCTCAATTATTTTTTCTATACTCTAAAATATGTTATTTCCCAAGAACATTACTCAGCTAACATACTGGGGTCTAGATGAGATTTATCAATTAACCAACTAATTTTAAATTACAAATCAAAAATCCCATTTAATTTATAATAGTTTAAAAATATGACAAAATCACATTCAATGAGTTTGACAACATGGGTTTCTATTTCCATACTCATAAAGCATCTAAACACTCCATAGAAGGAATATTGGATTTCATTAATAAAAAATAATCATAGTTTAGAATTAATCATTCTCAAATTTAATGTTACAACCATATGGTTGGACATATACCAATCTAAAAAGGGCCCATACATTATTGTTTTACATTTTTCTCCCATTTATTCAAGAAAAACTCAATTTGTATTAAAATCATAAATTCCTTTTTGAATCGTTCAAATGCATGGGTTACATTTTCCTAGTTATAGGGAACCCATATTCCATACATTTTAAAACTATCTCATTTTTTAATCTCAACCATTGTACTTAGAAAAGAAACTAATAATATATAAACATGCAAGGCTTGTCATCAGAAGAAATAAACACAGATATCACGCTATTAAGCACATAATGAAGTCATATTATCACCCAAATCATGTAATATTTGTCACTAAAACTTTTTATTTAAATGGGAATGCTAATTAATAAAGGGCATGGAATATGTTCAATGAACAAGATTAAAATCAATAGTCAAAATAAAAAGAAATTATATGGCATGGATGTAGAGACCCGAAGCTTAACGTACATGGACATTACATTACTTTTTCGGAATAATTAGTACATAACAAAAAACACACACACATGGACCGTAATAGTTTAGTGTCTTTGGAAACTCGGAATATAATCTTCTAATCATGGTGAAAGATCTTCAAGATATCCCATAAAGATCTTCCCTTTTTTTAACTAAAATCTTTCTTTATATCCTGGGGAAAATAAAACATAAAAGGGTGAGCTCAAATGCTCAGTAAGGGTAAACAAAATAAATATCAATCAAATCATATTTATAAGAACATAACATTTTGGAAATCTTAACCTGCAAATGAGATCATAATATCATTACATGGGATAAATAATAGTAGTGAAATGTAATCCCAATAATCATAACATAAAAAATTAAACTTTTTGGATACACACATAATCATAGAGGATAATTTCTTATTAGTCAAGACTCGTTTCCAAGACTATATTAGTGGACAATGTCCATTTCTGAACCGAGTTCATTCCTTGTTTCAGTCCTGTTTCACTGAACCGGTTTAACCTGCCGTTCCAGCCATGTCAATCTCCTGAGATATAAAATCTTTACCCAATGCATTGGAGGGAGATATAGGTCCCACCCATCTCATAATGATACCATTCTTATGTGTTCCACAAAATCATAAACTATACATCGTAGCTTAAGCCATGTAATAAAAATGGGAATCATAAACATCGTGACATAATAAAACAATTCATATAAGATAAAAGAATTCATAAAAATAATTCCATAACAAAATAATCAAATCAATGTAATAATAGTCATAGAAACAGAACCCTCTAATATCTTAGATGGAAAATAATTTTTATAAAACACTTGAACTCCATTCTTGAGGAAAATATCCATTCTACTTCAAAAACACTTTTCCTTTCTTAACATGTTATAAAATTTTAAACTAAAAGAAGTTTATTAAAAATAAATTTCAAAATATGTAAAGGAATATTCTTGGAAATATTGTTTTAAAAATACATTCATGATGTATAAGTTAAAAAAACATTCTTCTCGTACGTTTTTTTGGAAAAGTCAAAAAGTACCTCGTACGAAAAACGACAAAAGATTCCTTTCATATCTTTTACTAAAAACACACCAAAAGGTAAAATTGGATTTAAACAATTGTAGGTGTATGGAAATAATATTTCATATTGAGGAAACATGGATGTGGATGATAAAATACACCCTAGTAAATTCCAAAGTATAAAAAATCTCGGATAAAATGAGATTGTGATATTTCCCTTACCTTAGGTCCGATTTGCTTCGTAAGTGTCCGAACCTCCTGTATAATAATTTTAATAATGTTATTGAATTATTCCATAATCATATAAATTGTTATGATATCATATATGGTTCACTTGTGACATTATATTACCTGTTCTTTTGTAAATTCCATGTTAAATAGTGTTTTGGGTAAAATCGTTTCATTTATCATATGTGTTTCGACTCGTCGTTCTTGATATTATTACTTATATCTTTATTTACATAATTCCATAATGTAAAACATAATTTATATATAATATATATTCACTATATACATATAAATTATAGATCGATAAAAGGAATGAAATACACAGTTCATGGAGATGGTAGGCCGTACGTACGCATGAACGCTGTTTTCGTTTCCTTATTGAATTGAATAGAATTGAGTTTATGACATACATACATATAAATATATATAAATACAGAAGCATTATAATGTCATATATTTCATTATTATTCATTATATATACTTTATAATCTTTCTTGAATGGTTAATCGTGGAAAATGAATCTCATCGCGTTCATGGAGACGGTAGTCCGTACGTACGCATGAGCGATGATATCATTCCCATGATTGTGGAATTGTATTGGAGTGTATGTGTACTATTTCAGAATAAATATTACTTTACAATAATCATATATAGTTATTTATTTACACCATTATACCCATCCATGTATGGTGGTGGTGTAAAATAGATTACACCACGGCATGGAGACGGTCTTCCGTACGTACACACGCACGGTGATTTCGTTTTCTGTAGGATGGATAGATAGTGAAATAGAGTTGTTTCATAATTATAATAACAGATAATTATATTCATTATACTGATGTTATTACTTCATAATGAAAAAACCTAATAAGAAGAAGTGGAAGAAGAAATAAAGTTGAAAGAATCAGAAACGGACATTACCTCTTTTTTTGAAGCGCCTCTTTGAGTCCTCCTCTCAGGGAACTAAAATTGGTCTTTGAAGAAGTCCAGGACCTCTATGATGTTTCTAGGGAAGTTGAGAAGAGAATTTTTTTGGGGTTGGCCGAGCATGAAGGCTCAATGTGGTGTGAGGAAGAGAGTTAGGAGGTTCCCTTTTATAAGGGAGGAGAGGGGAACCTTTGGAATAACTAAAAATATTATTTTATTATAAATCCAAATTCGGTTTTAAATAGCTCCACATTGATTTATTTCGAAGATAAGGTGGGTTTGGGTCAAAGGCCTCTCATCCAATATAATTTATACAAGTTTAGGTTCGTATTATAACCTTATCATTTAGATTTAACATTAAGTTAAATAATTTTACTTTTACCATGTCTTCTTGTGTTCTTATACTATAAGGTTAATAAACTTACTATAAGCAGCCAAACGAACCCCAAGATGTTTATTATTAATATATATAACCTTATCTAAGTCATTTATCCAAACCATTGATTTTTAGGAATAAAATAACAATTAATAATATAATATTTGTTTTAAAAACTATTTTATGTCAATTTTTACACTATTTAGTAATGGATTTTTGTGAAAATCATAACAGAATTATTAGTTCACAAAAAGTTAATTAAATCAATACTAACATGTCATATTAACCTATAAAAGTATTTGAATTCATAAAAAGTGTCAAATTATATTTATTTGGGTATTTATAACATCAATTATGTCAATATTTCATTAATAAGATAATTACTGCATCATCTTTGTGTCATAAATATATTTAAATTATTTAAAATCTAAAAATTACAAATAAAATATCATTATGTAGGAAATAGTTTTAACTTTCTAATGAATATTTATAGTCGAATTTATCTAATTTATAACCCTATATTAAAAATGATATACTTATTAAACATTGATTTTAACTATTTTAACCCTTCTTTAAATAAGTTAATAATAAATGTCCTAATCTAATCCAAGTGGGCCTAAATGGTCATATTTTATTACTAAGGTTGGTTTGGGTCGAATTACACTTATCCAATTGGATTAGGACATGTTTTAGGGTAATAATAATATATTTTTTACCCTTAATTACCCTATTTACTTTTAATCGTGGTAAAAAAAGTAAAAAGTTACTATTCACCAAAAATTATTTTCATCACATTGAACCACATTTTACTTATTGACTTCAACCGTGTCTCTCAGATTTTGAAATCTCACTCACAGAAGCGGTAAAATTACGTTTTATGAAAAATTCATTTTTTTAACTACCACTTAGTGGTTTCACTATTTATCAAAAAATGAAGGTTTCCAGAAAAATACAAAAAATTAGGCCTAAGATATATTTGATATTATGAACTGAAAAATGATGTCTATTTTACCAAATTCAAAACATATTAGTTGCATTACTTAATTTAAAAAATTAATTCCCGTCGTCAAAACAAATAGCGTGTTCTTAAGAGATAATAACTATCAAAAGATTGACACTTATTTATGTCTGGTTTAAATGTGAAATTAAATCCAATGAACAACATTGTATTAAATATTTTATAGAAATACATTAAAACCACTCAATTTAATATTTTATCACGATTAATTATTTCTATTAAAAAGGTTGTTTTTAATTAAAATTTAGTAATTTTCACTATTCATCAGAAAATGAAAGTTATCCGAAAATTACCAAAATTTCACCCTAATCTAATTTCGATATTCCAAATCCCAAAATGAAGTCCATTTTGAAAAATAAAATTTACAAAATTTCAAAAAGTGGTTATTACTATTCATAACAGCTAGTTTTAATAATATTTTCATAGCATATTATTGTTTAGTGAAACTCGTTATTGCGTACTACACACGCTATCGAGGAAGGTCGTGATTGCATGTAATGCAAGGCATGTCAAGGATGCGTGTTGTGAAAGCTCCTTTTGGTGTAGAAAACAACAATAGTCATTAATGAAATTTAAAAGTATTTTTTTCATAAAATCTCGGGGTGTTACATTCTACCCCCCTTAAAATGAATTTCGCCCTCGAAATACGTCAGGGTTATAAATGGTTTTCTACTCGAAAGTTTCTTTAATTGAAACCCATATCGTAAAAAGGAATAAAAAAACCAATCTTTAAAGATAAAATTAAGAAACGTAACGGTTACCCAAATAAACTAATCACTGGGTTTCCACATAGGTGAAAATATGGATATGGAAGAGAAATCTAACCATCATGTTTTGATGGAGAGTGGTAGAGAACATGGCTATGGAAAAGCCAGCGATCACAAAGCCATAAATTTGTGATGATCTAAGGTACCATCTGGTTCATCAGATATAAGAGCACTAGGAAAACATTTTTGGTTTTCAATATCATTTCCCTAAAGTTGATGAAATTCGAATTAGAATAAATTCTTTCATGATTTTGGTATAGTCACACCATTGGTCATTCTTTGGAAAATTTCCACTTCATCTCTTAAATAAATGATGTTGAATTTGTCATTCATGATGTGTTAGCAGATCATGTGATAGAATGATGGGTCATTCCAGCTGTCTCAAACAAAAGGATAGAGAAGTTATCAAAACATACATAAGTCCATCTATAGTGAGATTAATCATATATGGTTCCTAAATTGGACTTATACATCATATATCATACCGATTAATATAATAAAACTAGTTTCAACTAAACAGGGACTTCATGTAGGCCAGTGGTAGGCGATAAAGGCCAGTCGCACTTCGGTTGTGGGTTCGATTCCCACAGCATTGTCTGACGTGATGGGTTGTCGCTCATCCTGCAGGTTTTCCTTTTTCTAAAACTACATTACTATAACATCCCATCAATAATATCGAAAAAAGTTCTATCCTTAAACAATAATATCATATGTCCAACATAATCCATTCCAATCGTTATCTAAAATACTACAGTCCAAGCTCATAGTATAAAGAAAATGATTACTTGAAATGTCATCAACAAAGAATTTGAATACCATCATTTATCCCCCATATATCTTGTTGGTCACATTCCAGTCATGTGAACACCTTAATCATGTATTCTCTTGAAAAATTAATACCCATTAAACCTTAGTGAAAACATGAATTCTATCAAAAGTTAACTATTTCCACATACCAAAATCCAAAAATTCTATATACTCAAAACATGATATAACCTTCTCCTTATATCTTTCATGATCTCATGAATACTATCAAAGATTTAATTTTCTCCTTATCCCTTCCTTATGCTCATATCATCTATATTCCAAAAATATCTGAATAACATTTAATGGATACAGGTACTATTAATCATACACTTTCAAAACCCAAGGAAATACAAAAGTGTAACAATCCTTAGATGTCTCTTTATTCCATAGTACCATGAGATTACTTAAACAACATTACACTTGATAAACATGTAATCATTCCACTACCTTCTTAAACCATTGACCGAGCTTCGACAATTCTTTCATCTCACATATCATTTATAGTCTCATCATCATCATCAACATAAATACTACCCATACACCTGTACTGATTCTCTTCATGAGACTTTCCCTTAGGGAATTGGTTTTCATAATGCCCGTACATGCCACATTTAAAACATTTAACCATTGTTTATTTCATAGCAATACCATTATCCTCATCCATGGTGTTAACTGAACCTTTTCCTTTACACTTACTGGATTTGTGTCCTTCTTTTCCACACCCAAAGCATCTTCCAGTTCCCTTGAAAAAATCTCCTCGATGCCTCTTCCCACATGATTTACATGAGGGAAATTGAACTTTCTTTACTCTATGATCATGAAACTCCATATTTCTCTTATTATCTGAGTCGGTAATCTTACCAAAGTTGAGATTATGGATCATATTATGAGATTGCTGATTAGGAATAATAACGATGTTTGGACTTCCAAATCCCGTTTCATTTTGTTTCTCATGAAGAATATCATTCCATTGTCCGTCATATCCTCCATTATCATGAATCATCCTATTTCTTACCATTTTCTAAAACCCAAAAAGAATAGTGTAAGAGGAAAAAATCTTGCTAGGGAAAACAACATAGTAAAGGGGGATTACACTCAATATCTAACATCTTAGGATAAATTATAATATCGTTACCATAGTTCTAGGACTGTATCCTATGCGTATACATATCCTTAGGGACATCCCTAGACATACCTTAGAAATATCTCTAGGGATCTCACTAACATTTTCGCACCCTAGTTTCCAAAGGTTGACTAAACCATTCCTCTGATACCAACTGTAGAGACCTGAAGCTCAACGTACATGGACATTACATTACTTTTACGGAATACTTAGTACATAACAAAAACACATACACAAGGACTGTAATAGTTTAGTGTCTTTGGAAACTCGGAATATAATCTTCTAATCATGGTGAAAGATCATCAACATCTCCCACAACGATCTTCCCTTTTTTTACCTAAAATCATTCTTTATATCCTGGGGAAAAGAAAACATAAAAGGGTGAGCTCAAATCATCAATAAGGGTAAACAAAATAAATATCAATCACATCATATTCATAAGAACATAAAATTTTAGAAATCATAAACTGCAAATGAGATCATAATATCATAACATGGGATAAATCATAGTAGTGAAATTTAATCCCAATAATCATAATAGAAAACATGAAACTTTGTGGAATACACACATAATCATAGAGAATCATTTCTTATTAGTCAAGACTCATTTCCAAGACTATCTTAGTGGACAAATTCCATTTCTGAACCGAGTTCATTCTTCGTTTCAGTCCTGTTTCACCGAACCGGTTTAACCTACCGTTCCAGCCATGTCTATCTCATGAGATATAAAATCATTACCCAATGAATTTGAGGGAGATATAGGTCCCACCCATCTCACAATGATACCATTCTTATGTGTGCCACAAAATCATAAACCATACATCATAACATAACCCGTGTAAAAAAAATGAGAATCGTAACATCGAGACATCATAAAACAATTCATATAAGATAAAGGAATTCATAAAAATAATTCCATCACAACATAATTAAATCAATGTAATAATAGGGATAGAAACAGAACCCTTTATTATCTTAGATGGAAAATAATTTTGATAAAACGCATGAACTCCATTCTTGAACAAAATATCCTTTCTACTTCAAAAACACTTTTCCTTTCTAAACACGTCATACAATTTTATACTAAAATAAGTTGATTAAAAATAAACTTGAAAACTTGTAAAGGAAGATTATTGGAAATATTGTTTTAAAAATCCATTCATGCCGTATATGTTAAAAATCATTCTTCTCATACTTTTGTCGGAAAAGTCAAAAAGTACCTCGTACGAAAAACGACAAAATATTCCTTTCATATCTTTTACTAAAAACTCACCGAAGGGTAAAATTGGATTTAAAAAATTGTAGGTGGATGGAAATAAGATTACATATTGATGAAACATGGATGTGGATGATAAAATACAACCTAGAAAATTCCAAAGTATAAACAATCTCATATAAAAATGAGATTGTGATATTTCCCTTACCTTAGGTCCGATTTGCTTCGTAAGTGTCCGAACCTCCTGTATAATAATTTAAATAATGTTATTTACTTATTAAATAATCATATTAATTGTTATGATATCATATATGGTTCACTTATGACTTTATATTACCCGTTCTTTTGTAAATTCCATGTTAAAGAGCGTTTTGGGTAAAATTGTTTCATTTATCATATGTGTTTCGACTCGTCGTTTTTGATATTATTACTTATATCTTGATTTACATAATTACAGAATGTAAAAAATTATTTATATAAAATATATATTAATTATATACATATATATTATAGATCGATAAAAGGAATGAAATACATCGTTTATGGAGACGGTAGGTCGTACGTACGCATGAACGTTGTTTTCGTTTCCTTATTGAATTGAATGGAATTGAGTATATGAAATACATATAAATATATACATAAATCCAGTAGAATTATTATGTCATATATTTCATTATTATTCATTATATATACTTTATAATCATTCTTGAATGGTCAATCGTGGAAAATGAATCTCATCGCGTTCGTGGAGACGGTAGTCCGTACGTACGCACCAGCAATGATATCATTCCCATGATTGTGGAATTTTATTGGAGTTTATGAGTACTATTTCAGAATAAATATTACTTTAAAATAATAATATATAGTTATTTATTTACACCATTATACCCATCCATGTATGGTGGTGGGGGAAAATAGATTACACCACGGCGTGAAGACGGTATTCCGTACGTACGCATGCACGGTGATTTCGTTTTCCGTAGGATGGATAGATGGTGAAATAGGCTTGTTTAATACGTATAATAACATATCATTATATTATTAATACTGATGTTATTACTTTATAATGAAACAACCTACCAAGAAGAAGTGGAAGAAGAAATAATGTTGAAAGAATCGGTAACGAACATTACCTCTTCTTTGAAGCACCTCTTTGAGTCCTCCTCTTAGGGCACTAAAATTGGACTTTTAAGAAGACCAAGACCTATATAATGTTTCTAGGGAAGTGGAGAAGAAAATTTGGCAGGGTTTGGACGAGCATGAAGGCTCAAAGGGGTGTGAGGAAGAGAGGGAGGAGGTGCCATTTTATAAGGGAGGACTGGGGCACCTTTGGAATAACTAAAAATATTATTTTATTATAAAGACAAATTCGATTTTAAATAGCTCCAAATTGAATTATTTCAAAGATAATGGGGGTTTAGGTAGAAATACTCTCATCAAATATAATTTATACAAGTTTAGGTTCCTATTTTAACCTTATCATTTAGATTTAACATTAAGTAAAATAAGTTTACTTTTACCGTGTCTTCTTGTGTTCTTATACTATAAGGTTAATAAACATACTATAAGTAGCCAAAAGACCCCCAAGTTGTTTATTATTAATATATATAACCTTATCTAAGTCATTTGGCCGAACTTTAGATTTTTAGGAATAAAATAACAATTAATAATATAATAATTGTTTTATGAACTATTTTATGTCAATTTTAACACTATTTAGTAATTGATTTTTTTGAAATTCATAAAAGAAATATTAGTTCACAAAAAGTTAATTAAATCAATACTAACATTTCATATTAACCTATAAAATTAGTGGAATTAATAAAAAGTCTCAAATTATATTTATTTGGATATTTATAACATCAATTATGTCAATATTTCATTAATAAGATAATTACTGCATCATCATTGTGTCATAAATAAATCAACTTATTTAAAGTCTAAAAATTACAAATAAAATATCATTATGTAGGAAAACTTTTTATCTTTTTAATGAATATTTCTAGTCTAATTTATCTTATGTAAAACCTTATATTAAAAATGATATAATTATTAAACTTTGATTTAACTATTTTAACCCTTCTTTAAATAAATTTATAATAAATTCCCTAATCTAATCCAAGTGGGCCTAAATGGTCATATTTTGTTCCTAAGGATGTTTCTGGTCGAATTAAACTTATCCAATAGAATTAGGACATGTGTTAGGGTAATAATAATCTCATTTTTACCCTTAATTACCCAATTTACTTTTAAACGTGTTAAAAAAAAGTAAAAAGTCACTTCTCACCAAATATTATTTTCATCTCATTGAACCAAATTTTACTTACTGACATCAACCGTGTCTCTAGGATTTTTAAAATTCCACTCACAAAATTGGTAAAATTATGTTTTATGAAAAATTCATTTTTTAACTACCACTTAGTGGTTTCATTATTCATCAAAAAATGAAAGTTTCCAGAAAATTACAAAAAATTAGGCCTAATATATATTTGATATTATGAACAGAAAAATGATGTCTATTTTACCAAATTAAAAATAGATCTGTTGCATTACTTAATTTTAAAAATTTATTCCCTTCGTCAAAACAAATATCGTGTTCTTAAGAGATAATAACTATCAAAAGATTGACACTTGTTTATGTCTGGTTTAAATGTAAAATTACATCCAATGAACAACATTGTATTAAATATATTCTAAATATACTTTAAAACCACTCAAATTAATAATTTATCACTATTAATTATTTCGATTAAAAAAGGTTGTTTTTAATTAAAATTTATTAATTTTCAATATTCATCAGAAAATGAAATTTATCCGAAAATTACCAAAATTTCACCCTAAGCTAATTTCGAAATTCGGAATACAAAAATGAATTCCATTTTGAAAAATAAAATTTACAAAATTTCAAAAAGTGGTTATTACTATTCATAACGGCTAGTTTTAATAATATTTTAATAGCATATTGTTGTTTAGTGAAACTCGTTATTGCTTACTACACACGCTATCGAGGAAGGTCGCGATTGCGTTTAATTCATGGCAAGTCAAGGATGTGTGTTGTGCAAGATCCTTTTGGTGTAGCAAAGAACAAAAGACATTAATGAAATTAAAAAGAATATTTTTCATAAAATATCGGGGTGTTACAATGGCACTACGCATGGAATGTGATCTCTTATGTTCTGATATGATGAATGCATTGATGCTTCCTTAGCATACTAGGACGTCTGTACAATTTAATAATGTTCCTAAATCATAATAATTGGAAGGTACACCAATCACTTGAGGTGAAATCATATCAATGTTTATAGAAAATATCATGAATAACAATATCAATCCCTTGAAACCTGGTCATTTCTCATATATGGGGTGATCAATCCAAAAAAATATTGTTAACTATGTATTGACACATTCCTAGTCTCTTGTCTACCAACCCACAATATTATGACAAATGAAATTATACCACCTTTGATTCCACATTGTAATATCTTGACCCAACTTAACATCACACTGGTAGCCGGAATGGTAGCTCACATGGAATCAATTGTGTCTCCCCATAGGCCAAATAGATCTAAGTAGAGACAAAGACCTCATGAGGTGATATTGGGGAGACTACACACTGTTATCATAGTAAAAAACGAAAAAATAGAATCTAAATGGAAGATAATATAAGAAGGAGTATTTAAATTATGGATAGTGGTAGAAGAAAAATATTAATAGATTGATAAAGAAAGATCTCAAAAGTAGTTTGTGAAAATCATGCGTTCATTTAATAGTGGATTAATAAAAATAAATGGTGTAAAAAATACAACATTATTTTCAAAATAGAACAAAAATGGGCTCAAACAGAGAGAAGATCTAAAAATTCCATGTGAAATCCCCATGAAAATATTAATCTCCATCTTAGTCCCTTACTCCTAACTTTTTGTAAAAGAATAAAGCAACAAAAAATAAACCATGGTCCATAGTCCTATGAACATGATTGTGTACTCAGGTACCCCAGTGCAACGGAGGCCTGAGAAATGTGTGAGATATAAATATTAGTAGGCTAGAACCCATAGTGCAGTGCCCAATATAGATAGTGAAATATTAATTAAGTAGAGTATTGGTATATATATGAAATTTCATAATATAAATAATAAATAAAAACTCATCAAGGTTCTTAAGGGACACCTGGCGACGATACTATCTTCAAGTCACAATAGGAATATTTCTAAAAAAGGAACTATATATATATATACAACTAGCATGGGGTAAGAGTGTCTCCCATCCATACAAGAATACATGGATTGTAACTAGAGTGGGGTAGGAATTACTCCCACCCCTTCTAGTATATATGTATCTGGGATGGTGTATAAAAGCCTCCCACCTATTCATGTTTATATATAGAAAGTATGGGGTATGAATTCCGCCCACCCATTCACGTTCAGATATAGCTAGCATGGTGTAAAAAATGCATCCCACCCATTCATGTTCACATTTAGTTGGCATGGGGTAATAGTTCCTCCCAACCATTCTTGTATATATATAGCTTCCATAGGGAAATATTTACTCTCACCCATAGATGTATAAATATAGCTTGTTTGGGTTAAAATTTCCTCCCTCCTGTTGATGTATATATATATAGGGCGGCCATGGGGTAAAACTACCTCCCACTCATATATATATATATATATATATATATATATATATAGAGTGTGAGAGAGAGATATCTGGCATGGGGTAAAAAACTCCTCCCACCCAAAATCATTTATTGTTCATTATATAGTGTAAACACATTTATGAGGAATCCCTGAGGTAGTAACTCTCATCATTTTAATTATCCATATGTGATTCTATATCAAATAGGTCATTTAATTTATACCACTTAACAAATTTATGTCATTTAGTGTGATACATCCTATGAAAAATCATCTCATTCAATTTTCCTAAACATAGGCAATTTTTTAGGGTACAAGAGACCAATTAATCCCATCCAATGGGTGAAAACTGCCTAATTTAACCCATTTGTTTCAAACCAAATTACCTTAAGAAAATTATATCACACATTAGGTTGTGAAAAAACTAAAATTATTTCATTGGTAATTCCAAGCCCAACAAGTCCAAACATGCATGGGTTGTCTTTGGTTAAATTAATTAAACATTATGAAAAAGGGTATTTCATTCATAAGTCAATCCATTAGGTAAAACTTCACATTTATGCATAGAATTCTATGTACATAAAAAGGGAAAATAATTTCATAACATCAATAAAAATAATTTTTTATGTGTATTTACCAAACAAAGAATCAATGAAATAAAGAATAAAAGAATAAAAGTCTACTCATATATTTTTATCATTAATTCATAACACCGCCATTGGAGGTTTTTTTATTAAATCTTGACATTGTTGAATAAAAAATTCATTTGTTTAACATTTTTCATATTCAATAATCATCATTTAATTTATCAAGGATCATTTAAGAATAAAATAACACTCTATTGAAACCAAAGTAAAAAAAGATGCAATAAGAAAAAAATTATTTAATTAAATATTTATTAAATTTAAAGGTGAAATAATGGGATCCTACCTAAAAAAGTTTACCAATCTAAGCCATCAGTAGTTGAAGACATTAATGAAGGAAACAAATGAATCACCCATGTACATAAATTCATATATATATATATATATATCATTTAAACCCATGAACATGTACAAGGGGTAAATATATATATACGCTCCCCTGTATGGGTACACAAGATATTGAGGATCCACCAAACAACCTCGAATAGAAGAAGTGAACCGAATCGACCAAGAAACACACAGAACAATCCAACTCACTCTAAAAGATGACAACATGTTTAAAAAAACTGATCCTTAACAAAAATGGTATTGGATGCAAAAATACACATAAATACGACCCATGATCCAATTGAGTACCCATGAAAAATCATAGTATTTTCATGGAGAAATCTTGGTGGATCGATGATCATAGAGGATTCCATGGAAAGTGGATCACGCGACTCAAATGGGTGCCCAATGGGAGAGGTGCAACATGAGTGAGAGGGAGTGAGGTGTGAGGTTTTCAATTTTTTAGTTTTCTTTTGATTTAATTTTGTTCAATTTTTAAATCTGGTCTCGATGCACAGTTTTGGTTGCATGGTATGAAAAAAAATTCTCCAACCATGTGCCCTCCAATCAAGATATATGGGGAACCCCTCATGGGTTTTCCTTCATGGGTTTTATAACCAAGTGAAAACCATGAATTGAATTGTTCTTAGGTACTATAAAAATACACTAATCATGCAGTTTGATGCACGGTTTGAGAAACCATGCATATACCGAGTGTTCTGCCTCTGCGCAACTGTAGTAGGCTACAAAGATTCTTGATGTGGGCCACATAGTATCAAACAAACTATTCACCCACTGCAAGTCTTCAAAAAAATTATTTTATTGATTCAATGTTCACAAAACATCTCAAGTCACTCAGGAAACTTATCAGTCCTTCAACTAGGTCGAAATATTGATCTTTTAAGGGTTCCAACTCATGGAATTTCATTTGGAAACTCTGTTGTATATTTTTGTCGTCGAGTAAACAAAATGTTAATAACCTTAACCTTTCCATCCATTTCAAAACACAATTCTTAAAAACGTTTTGTGTGGAAATAATAATTATCCATAATTAATTGTGTAATGACATATATCTAATGATATATACATGGAATGAATATGTAGTGAACTTGGTTCAGTGCTGGACATTGTTCGCAATGATGGTCTTTAGAGTGAACCTTTACTACTATGATGGTCATGAGAGTAAACCAAGAGTAAAATGATGGTATTGGGAGTGAACAAATAATTCTAATATGTACTTGTTAGTAATTAAATGATTACAATGGAAATTTTTTAAAATTATTATATGTCTTCCACAATTCTTTGACTTATTCTTATATCACAGTTTCATGGATTAGGTTCTTCATTCCTTTATGATTCATGTCTTATGATATTCCAATAGTTATTTCATTACTCATTTTTATGATCTTTGTTATACAAGTGATGATCTTATGAAATCATTATCACATTCCCATACCCTTATGCCTATATTTATGCCATCGCATCTCCCTTGTTTAACCTTACTAAGAATTTCAGATCACCCTTTTTATGATTACATTCCACAAGTAATGAATATATGTATAATGTAAAATGTTTCTAAGAGGGTGATAGTCATCATGAACCCAGTGGGATATAATTTTTCTAACTTATGCACCTGTTTTATCGTATCCATGTTTCCAAACATGATGCACTAATACATTATATTGGAATCTATTTGTGTAATGTATTATGTATTCTGGGAAAACAATGTACTATTAATGTTTGAAATTTGAGGGTATCTATAGTAGGTATGATAGACAAATTTTAGTTAACCTTTAGAAACTAGGATGAGAAAACCATAGTGATAACCATATGAAAATTTCATCGTATATGTATAATGGGATGGAAGAATAAAAGAAAATATCACATAACTTTGGTAAAGGATAGAGTGGGTGGCGTTCTAGAAATATGTCCTTTTCTAGATACTAAAAGTGGATGGGGGTATGGAATAGATGCATACAGTGGTAAAAAACCAAAAACAATGTATTGATTTAAAATTTATGGGGAATTGGTCAATGAAAAATGGATTTGATGCACACCTATTTTGACAATCTCTTGGGGTATTCATTGGAAATTCACAAACTCTTCATAGTCCTCCACGACTGATTTTAATATAATATGTATATTTATAAACATTTTTTAACCATAGGTGTTATAAACTAAATAATATGTCTTAATTTAGACATCCCTTATGTGGTTTTTAATGATTATATAGTTTCCCTCCAATGATTAATGTGTCTTACTATTTTTTGGTTTTAGCCAATGGAAATAACCTGAAAAAACCATGTCAATGCTTAGTGTGATAAATAGTGAAATGATTTTTTATCCGAATTGTCTTAATTCTATAGGATATGGAATGAAAAATCTCATTTCTAGGCTCACTCAACATTATCAACATTTGAATCACACTAGAATTGCAAATGAAAAAGGAGGGAATAACATTTCTTTGGGTCCTGTGTAATTAAATTTATACCTTTGTTTAGTAGGTCTTCAGATCCACTTGTCTATGGATAAAATATTAGTACAACTGAGGTTACATTCTCCATTTTCTAGTGTTTAGAACATGAGAATTTTTTTTACTTTATTATCTATAAGGAAAAGAGGACCAGTGGTGATTATAATAAAAAAATTGAGGCATCATGATAAAATTGAATCCATCAATTGGAATGAGTTCATGAAAATATTTTTGGACAATAAATTTCTTTAGATTCACCCGACAAATTTAGAGAAATATTTCCTTGAGTTATGAAAAAAGGATGATGAATTCTTTGGAACATATGATTCTAATTTTAAAACTCTTGAGAGGTGATATTCTTAAATTATCATCCAACCTGAATGTAAAGTTGATTGGTTCTTCATTAGATTAAATCCATGTACTATAATGGAATAAGAAAAATATAATGTAGTAGATATGAATGGATTTTTAATTGTGTAATCACAGTTGAAATACAGGTTGGCGTTACGTATCAATATCAGGGTTTAGAAAAAAAATGTAATATTCAGTTCAAAGAAATATATAAAAACAATGAAGAGAATAAGATGATATTTACATTGTGATATATGTGTAGAATAACGGATGGATGATGTTCTATTAAGGATTGAAATAAATATTTCAATTTTAGGAAGTAAGGTCATTGGTCATTTGGTTGTTGTAGTGATGGGAAGAAGTCAGATAACAATTAGAATGGAGGGAAAACTATACATAATACACTTCCATCGCTTTAGTGATACAAGTCCAAGGAGAATGAAGATTATGATACCTAGTGCCAAAACCTATGTTTTAGTATGAAACCTGATCTTCTTTTTCAGTATGTCTTTCTTTTATAGTTGTTTTTGAGAAAAAAGATGAGTTTTTATAAATTTCAGGAGTACTTGATGAGTAATTATAAGTACACAACAAGTACTGGGTAGTCGTAGGGAGCCATGTGATGGATGTGTAATGTCCAAGAACATGGCCATGATCGGTGACCAACAGACCGCCTAAAGTGAGGCCTGGTAAAGGTACATACACTCCTTGTAATTTTAAAAGACACGCTCTGTATTTTTAATTTTATTTATTTAAGCAGAACATGGTCTGATCTCGTTCACAAATTTATCTTCTTCTCTGCTTTTCTCATCCAGGAGCATCCGTTGCTGCTGATTCATCTCCGAGCCCCCAACACACAATTCATTATCTAAATCAACCATTGTCGATTGTGTTGGAATCTCCACATTAAGCACTTCTTGCTTTTAGAGCCTCATTTCCTGATTTCTCCTCTTTCCTGAGATATTGATGGTTGATATTTTTAGATGTTTTTGAAGATGTACGACCTTATAGGACTATTGGAGGGCAAATTTTGTAGTAAGATGGGTCACCTTTAGCGGTTCTATCAGTTTTTATCACCAATAGCTGGTGATCAAAGTTCATCTTTGACTCCGCATTCAGTAGAAGCACCACTGGTTACTCATTAGTCTTGAAACTTGAATTCTTCTGGTCGTTCAGGCTGAGGTGGAGGTCACGACCATGGTATCTAGTCGGCAGGCATTCATCGGCAATAGGGTAGATCATCTCAGGGTGGCTAGGCTGGGTCACAGGGTTGTAGAACAGGGCTGACTTTTTCATTGAAGCAGACCCAACAAGATAGGGATCTTGGACCCTCTAAAGATTGATGTACAATCTATGTTTCCTCAGTTTCATTTCATATAGGGGCTTCCCATTGTTTCATATCTTTTACTATTGTGAAAAACCTCAGGCTCTGTATCTTTTCTTCATGGCCGATTTTTTGACTCTAGACACTACGTTGGGTACTAGAATGGATAGTGCCCATTAGTGCAGGGAGTTCTTTCTTGAGGTTGGTGGGTGTCACATCTCATGCGACCTTTACATAATAGATATGATGGGGTATGTCTTCATTCTCAGAATAGATTTGTTAGTTCCCTTCCAGGCTATTGTCAATTGCTATTGATATAGGTTGAGTTTCACATCACAAGAGGGCAGTTTTTTCTTTAACAATGGTGAATGTGTTGTTTAGGCAAGAAGTGTAGGACCCGAGCGTCGTGGGATGTGAGAAGTTACAGCACAGAATGCTAGTCTATATCTGTATGACCAGAGGACTTCATAGATGAACTTTCTAATAGTGGTGGATGTGGGAACCTAACTCTAGAAAACCTAGAGACGGTGCCTCCTAAACATGATGTGTCGTTTTGAAATAAAAACATACACTGATAAACACACATCACGTCCCATACAGAGGATCAATTTCGGTTCGGGCCCTATAAAACCAAAAAATTTAGGGTTGTTTCATATGATAAAAGCTGTTACCTAGAAATTTAAAATCAAAACATAGGGTGAGCATAATAATGCCCAGTAAGGGGTTTTATAACAAACTATTGTAATTTTTGAGAGAATTCATTAAAAATATCCACAGAAAATTCTCTTAAGGAGAACTTTAACACATGTTAGAAAACGTAAAATTGCTCAATCATGATTTACAAGGAATACATGAATCAATTATGACATTTTTCAAAGGTGGAATAATGTTCGTCCTAAACAAGTATGAAATATTATTATTTAAGCACAAATTAAACAGTTAAAAGTAATAAATAATCAGAGTTTTGCATGAAGGAAAAAAATTCAATTCAAAATTTTGTTACTATCTTACTAAGTGATAAACACAAATCATGCCCTAAACCATTACTTTTGACATCAATATGAACATGATAAAAAAACACAGGGACACGCGTAGTGAAATAATAGGAATATCATTTTAAAAAGGAAATGTAACATAACTTGAATATGTGGCTAAGAAATTTTATTTAGACATTCATGAATAGATCACCAAGTTCCATCCTCAGGTGTCGTGAAATTACCAAGGTTATTCACCAAGGTATTATAAAACCTTTTATCTCTAGTGATTGATTCTTTACCCAATGCATTGGAGCGCTATCAGGGTGCACCCTTAATATGTATTTAATTTCATGTCAGCCACATAGACCATACTTTACTTAAACGTGGTTGTATATTCATGATGTCCCACACCACCTTGAATAACTCATTCATTTTAATATTACCCAAGGTGTCCCATACCACTTGATTCTTGGTTCATTATTATGATTTGTCATATGCATGTATGATGATCAATGATATGGACAAGGAAAAACCATTATACAATTGGTCTACAAACACATGACTTGACAGATAACATTACAAAGATGGAATAATTAATCAAAAGAAGGCATGGTTTAGAAAACTTCTATGTACAAAGGAAAATTACTAAACCACAACAAATGGTAGATGAAAAGGGGTTGTTACATGAAATGATAAAGTGATACTCATTAAAATTATAGATTAATGAAAATGAAATAGATAGATACTTGTCATTAAATATGCTTTTAAACATGGCACTGAACATGAAAATAGGATAAATCGCAAACATGATTAACCTATAGTAAACATTGTAGAAAATTCATTATGTGTTAAAATATCAAATGAGTATAACATGATTTTCAAATCCATTTATTTTCTAATACATTTGGTTCAAGTCAGAGTATATCCTTTTGGCATTCAATGTGGTTAATAATATTTAAATTACATTAATCAACCCCATTAGTGTACACTTAGATACAAAACTACAAAATAGCATAGGAAAACACTATAATCCTACATGTATTAAAGTATTAACAACCATTACTTGAAATTAGGGTTTCAAATATAAATCTTAAAAATACAATCATACATAAAGATATATACACCCTGTGTATATATGGGTTTTCTGATAAATTAATCATGGTCCACTAAATCTCTTAAAATCTGAAAAACTCTAACCCTCAATCATTTATTTGGCAGCAACCAAACCATATAAGGTTTATTATTATATATATATATGAAACCATATTTACATAAATTTTTGAAAACTGAGATTTTAAACTATGACGTAACTATACTAACATCAGAAGCCTAATTTGCACGCAGAATATTATTTAAGGGTTAGTATTCAAGTCTTAAATACCATAAATGATTGTATTTGAAAATATATAAGTATAAATAATTATACCCATAATAATAAAATTTTTATAAAAAGATTTTTTCACATATAAAATAGATTCGAAACAAACATTATAAGTACATAAATATCAGTATATCATGCTGATTATTTGGAACCCTTAAAAAAATTTGGATTGGGATTCTATATATATTTAAATACACCTGATTATACACATGTATAATATCGGTTTTTCTTAGTGAAACATTTTGAAAGAAACCCTATATAGTCTAAACGATTACTTACCCGTAACTACACATCAAAGAACTCCCTGGAAAACCTTATTACATGGAGGGTTTTTTATGTATTTATGTGTGTATATATATATATATATTAAAAAACTATATAAACATGATATAAAAACAGGGTTTTCAAAATAATAATAACTGAATGTAAATCATTATTCACGTATAAACTTCACAAACAATAATTTGGAAAACATTCATAGAAAGGCTCGAAGTACAAACATGTTTGTATATACATATATATATATGTGTGTGTGTGTGTGTATTCTATATTAATCGTATCTATAGAACCGTTGATTTTAGGTTTTTTTGTAAAACAAAAACCTTTAAAACAGAACCCTTACATTTGTAGCCATGCAGGTAAGCACCCTTGAAACCCTCTGTTTAAAACGAAGAGTTTGCAAGGTATGTATATACATGTAAAAATAAACTGTATTGATACATATATATAATGAGGTGTAAGGATGGGTTTCAAAAAAAACATGAAAACAGAGCACCCTTATAGTGACTATGGTGGACGATCGGATCAAATGGAACTTATTGGTTTGCTGGGGAGATAGAGAGGAGTTCAGGAGCAAGATGAAGTCTGTGAGGGGGAGGGGTTAAAGTAGAGGCTTTAGTGTACTTAATGAAACCCATCCCAAGAGGTAGGATGATATGAGGGGGAAGAGACTACAATGCCCTAGTAGGTGGGGTGTGAAAGAGTCAAGGGGAGCAGTGGAAATGAGAGCTACATTGGCTTCCTTGGGTGAACTAGAGCACTAGAGCGTATCACGACATGAGGAAGAAGAGGAAAAGTAACGAACATCTTTGATTGATCTAGCCCGATCGAATAGCTAGGAGTGAAGTGAGAGATGAGACCACATGATTTAAAAGAATCTATGTCCAGGATTTAGTCATGGAAGGATCAGATGGTTATGGTGAGATGTGGGTGTTTGCGCTGCTTCGATCTCGCGGACGGTTCTAATCGTTCGCAAGATGCGACGAACGGCCCGGATCACGCGACACTAGAAATTTGGTGTCCCACATCCGAACGAAACAAAGAAGGGGCACGACTTATAAGCCAGAGCGCGCTGCTCTCTTGGAAATGACACAAGAACCCACTCCATGGGGCCTTATGCATGGGCCCCTATGGGCCGTGGCCAATCCTCATGCACCGCGCTCCGTTGGCCTTAAACATAGGCCCACACGCGACCTGGATGAAGCTCTGCTCGGCTCATAATAAGTTGGGAGGCATCAAGAATGCACTAGTTGGGAGCCTTTGACCCTGATGGCCCCTACCTCAAGTGTCACTGGGACTTGGTCACGTCCTTGAGGGCATGGCCACAGGGCCTCCTTCAGCTGGTCGGACCCCTCTATGTTTTTATTAAAAAAATTTATTTTTTAAAAATCGAAATGTTAGAAAATATGGAAACAGAATGGTTTCATTTTAAAAAAAATTCAATACTAATAGTTAGAAATTTAATTTTTATTAAATTTTAAATGTTTTAAGAACTTATAACTTTTAAAATCTAAAATCCAATTCATAACATACTCTACCAATTGATTTAAAAGATAAATAGTTTTTCCTAATTCAAAATACATAGTTTTAATGATATAAAAAATATATTTTTCAATAATCATTAATGGTATATGATTATAAGATACTATTTAAACATGACTTTAAAAACATTTAGAAGGTGTTAAAATACTACATTTTCAACCATTTGGATTTTGTAAAATCAATTGTGTTCCTTTATAAGAGTAATCTTTTATTTTAAAATTATAATATTTGAAAATATAATTCAAATCATTTGATCATTTTAACATACTTGAAATACCATAAGGTTATTGAAACCATGTTTTTATAAAATGATAAATTTTAAAAACCCAACGGTAATATATATATAATAGTCATAATTTCTAAAGGACCACTATAAAAATAGCGGGGTAGGGTGTTTCAAACTCAAGGTAACTGAAGAATATGGTGCTCCCATTCCCACCGATGATCAGCACATTATTCTTGATTATAGTGGTGATGTTTTTTCCTTTAGTTGACTTGAATGATCTTTTTTACTTACTTGGCCACATTGTGGTGATTGGGGGTCTTCCTGTAGTTCTAAGAGGGTTTTTAATAGTTATTTTGGGTTTGTGTGATTACTCTTTTCATCTCAGTGTATTGTAAATGCTACGGTGTTCTTAATTGAATAAAGTGTCTTATGTTTGTCCTTTAATTTTTTGTTTGGTTAAAAGGAATTCAAAAAAAGTGAATTCATAGTATCATCATTATATGATACCAAAACTTTGGGGTGTTACATTATTCCTCCCTTCAGAAAATTGTGCCCTCTCAATTAATTTCACAAAATTTCTCCGATGTTCTCACCATAACCCCCATCATAGAGGATCCATAGGTTCATTCAACGGAAAACCCAAATTTGTGCTCAACTCCTCTAATTCCCTAATTCAGATGCACTTCGGGCAGAAGGGGTTGAACTCATGCACCAAAAAATCGGGCTTCTAGAGGGAGGCTCGAATGGTACAAAGTTTGGAAATGTCCATATGGACCAATGTACGAAGAACTCTCCGAGTTATGTCTCGATCGAGAACTTATAAGTTATAGATGTTTTCATATAGGCTAATGCTAAGGAGTTGGTACATGTAGGTCACACAAACATTTCCCCCTAAAGAACCCTCTTGAAATTTGACTATGGTTGTGTAGTTCCAGCCTAGGGTAAAACAAAGGAATATACCTTCGTGGTGTTTTACTCTCCGCTTATGCTCATCCAATTGTGTTGAGCCTATGCGGTATAAGATGGACGTATTCCCTTGATAGGTGCAGAGAATCTCTGGACCATTTTTTCACCACAAACAATTGATTACACGTTCCTCGCAGGTTTGTGATGTGATGATACTCAACTGTATAGGATTTGATTGTAATAATATTCAGTATCTCAGTAGGAAGAGATAACATGTGGGTTTTTCCTTCCATCTGTAAGTTTAAGACGAGAGTTAAATCACTTGAAATCTATCAAAAAGTATAAAAAAAGTAAAGACATGTATAGAAAAGAAAGTATTAAAATAAAAAATAAGTTTATCACTAAACATAAGTGCCTGAGTTTCCCCTAATGACCTACAACATGAACTCCACATAGAGAAGAAAAACTCCCTATCCCCTCAAACTAAACACAGTCTGAGCATTTAGGGTTAAACTCATGGGGTCACCTGTGACGTCACCTAAGTATAACATGAGGGGTATTGAGTTGGGATACTTCAAAATAAACTTGTTGTCTACAAGACAGTCAAGTGGAATCATCTCCCAACATTCTGGACTGCAACAACTGGCCCCAGAATCTTTAGTTCAATATTTGACGAAGATAGGCCGCTCGGAGGTCACCGGCAACAGAAGATTTTTTAAAAGTGTTGAGGACCATAAATCCAAAGTCCTCACCTTCTGTGAACACCCAGAAAAGTCCCTCATGGTACATTCCTCGATGTACATAGGAGTGGAATTGGGTCATCATCATAAGTAGGTAATCCAATCCTAACCCCCAGTGTAGCTGAAGCACCCATGGGGAGTTTGACACATCGTACATATGTTTTCATGTCATGCGGATATGGGAATTGTTTGGAAAATTTTCTCGGCTAGCTAAAGGCATAATGGTGTCTAGGGCCTCTGTGGGGAGAGGAAAAATATTAGTACCTTCATTTTCCATCTAAAAATTTTTAAAACACATTTTTAGTAATGCTGAAGTATATTTTTCTTTGTTTCAGTTCCGATTTTCCAGAGTTTTCCAAACCGAACCCTCTAATACCAACTGTGGGAACCCGACTCCAGAAAACCAGGAGTCGGTTCCTAATAAATGTGATGTGTCTTTTTGAAATAGAAACATACACTAATAAACACACATCACATCCCATACAGAGGATCAATTTCGGTTCAGGCTCTAAGAAACTAGATAATTTAGGGTTGTTTCATCTGACAAAAGCTCTTACCTGAAAATTTTAAATTAAAACATAGGGTGAGAATAAGAATGCCCAGTAAGGGGTTTTAAAATAAAACAATGTAACTTTTGAAAGAATTATTTAAAACTATCCATATAACATTCTCTAAAGGAAAACTGTAACACATGTAACATAACATAAAAGTGCTCAATCAAGATTTTCAAGGAATACATGAATCAATAATGACATTTTTCAAAGGAGTAATAAAGGTCATCCTAAAAAATTATGACATATGATTATTTAAGCACCAATTAAACAGTTAAGAGTAATACATAATCAGAGTTGTCATGAAGGAACAAAATTCAATTCATAAGTTGGTTATTATCTTATTCAGTGATAAACACAAATCAAGATCTAAAACATTACTTGTGACATCAATATGAACTTGATAAGAAAAACAAAGGGACAATAGTAGTGAAAGAATAGGGATATCATTTTGAAAAGAACAAGTAAAATTACTTGAATATGTGGATTCAACATTTCATTTATACATTTATGAACATATCACCAAGGCCCATCCCCAAGGTGTCATGAAATTAACAAGGTTATTCACCAAGGTATCATAAAACAGGTCATATCTAGAGATATATTTGTTACCTAATGCAATGAAGAGCTATCAGGTCTCACCCTTAATATTTATTTACTTTCATGTGAGCAAGATAAACCATAATTTACTTAAACGGGTTTTTTTATTCATTATTTCCCATACCACATTGAATAATTCATTCATTTTCATATTACCAAAGGTGTCCCATACAACTTGATTCTTGGTTCATTAGAATGATGTGTCATATGCATGTAGTATAATCAATGATATTGATAAGGAAAAACCATTATACAATTGGTTTATAAACACATGACATGACAGATAACATCACAAACATGGAATAATTAATCAAATGAAGGCTTGGATTAGTAAACATTCTATTTACAAAGGACAATTACTGAACCACTTCAAAAGGTAGATGAAAAGGGGTTGTTAAATGAAATGATAAAGTGATACTCATTAAAATTCTATTTTCCTAGAAATTAAATACATAGATACTTCTCATTATATATGCCTATAAAAATGGCACTGAACATGAAAATAGGCTAAATCATAAATGTTATTAACCTATAGTAAACATTGTAGAAAATTAATTATGTATTAAAATTTCATACGACAATAACATGATTTACAAATCCATTTATTTTCCAATTCATTTGGGTCATGTTAGAGTATATCACATTGACATTCAATGCATTTAAAAATATTGAATGTACTTTAATCAATCCCATTAGTGTACACTTAGATACAAAAATACAAAATAGCATAGACAAACAATAAAATCCTACATTTATTAAAATATTAACAACCATTACCTGAAAACAGGGATTCAAATATAAATATTAAAAATACATACATAAATAACGATATATACACCAAGTGTATATATGGGTTTTCTCATAAATTAATGAAGTGCATTGTGTTGCATTTGTTGTCAATGAGGCATGAAGTTGTCTTGGAATGAATGGATGTCAAGAATTGTCAAGATGTGAATGCCAAAGGTTGTGTTGGTGTTGGTGATGAATGGAGAATGGCCATGGTACTAAGATGCATGTCACTTAGGAGATTCACTAAGTGGTATTGGAAATTGTGGTTGAAACATTCTCCATGAAAATCTGACGATTGTTGAGCTGTTCTTTAAGTTCCAAGAACTTGTATCAACTGGATACAATGTCACAACATGATTAGAAGACCATGCATTGTAGTGACAATGCATGAGGAGTTGAAGAAGCAAGATGATCCATTCACTACTTCTAAGTGGATGAAGTGGTTTAATGAAGTCCATGTACTAACTCTTAGTGCATGTGAATTTGAAGTTGATCCAATTGATCTCTGATTAGATCAATGAAGCACATTGAAGAATTTAAGTGATTTAGGAGCTCAGTTGAAGATGAAGACCCTTCGTGAATTCCATTACAAAGTGATGAATAAATGTTGAAGAAGAATGGAGGAATTCTAATGAAGAAGAAATAATTGATCAAGTAGCTCGGTTGATGAAGATCCTTGAGAATTCTCTCCTAAGTTGAAAATGAGATGGTGAGGAAGAATTATAAATTGAGGAGTTGTTTTTAATCAAGAAGATTAATGTTTGAATTCTCAAGAAGAAGATGAAGGAAAAGAATGCCTTGAAGGGCAAGTGGCACTTGGCATATTTTATATGGAGGACTTTGTTTTTACAAAGTCTTATTCAAGACTTAGCCAAAAAAATTGGCCTGCCCGTGAGCACCTTGTGGGTTCAACCCCAAGGCTCATGTGGGCCTAAGGTGCCACGCCCAAGGGGGAACCCGTGGGGCGAGCTCAGGGCGGCAGGGGCGCACCCGCAGACACCGCATGGGCGCCTGGGGCACGCCCGGAGGAGCGCAGTGTGCATAGTGGGCGCTAGGAGCGCGCCCGCAGGAGGCAGAGTGGGCGCTAGGAGCGCGCCCGCAGGGAGCATAGTGGGCGCAGAGCGCGCCCGCAGAGAGAACCCGGTGCGGGGCGGCACCGGGAGGGGAGAAGTTCAACTGGCGTGTTGAGGCAGCGCCAGGGTTATAAGCCGCGGAGAAACCGGGCGAGGATTCGATGTGGGACGCGCAAAAAATCCCGGGAGCAAATCTCCGCCTTCCGTCTCATCGCACGCTTGATCTGCGCCGCACATCTGATCCGCGGCGCCGCGATCTAATCCAAGCCGCCCGATGTATCTCAAACGCCTGATCCGACGGCCGAGAGCTCGTCTCCTTCCTCGAGCTCGAGCCGAAGCCACCCGCGACACCGCTGAACCAGAGGCCATCCGACCACCCGTTCTCGAGCTCCCGGCCACCGCTGATCGAAGTAAAGCCACCCTCATGCTCGTCTGGCCATAACGAACCAAACCATGCTTAAAAATATACATTCATGCAATGTATGGAGAATTTCGAATGAGGCCGAGGCAAACAGAGTTGCCGAGGCATCGGGGTATTCGTGTTTTGCATGGGATGGCCAAAACCGAAGGCTGTGCATGCGTTATGAATCGCATGCACGAGGAGAAACAGAAAGAAAAAGAACCCGCGTTGAAACAGAGGAAAGAAAACAAGATTTCACCGAATCTTGAAAACCCGAAAACTTCGGGAATTTGAGTTATTTGCACGCGGATAATCTGAGGCAGCCTCTGCCTATAAAAATGAGGCCGAGCCCTCTGTGAAGTTTGCTGATGCTCTGAATTTTTGAAGTCCCGTGAGTGCATCTCTCTGCCTCGCGAAGTTGAAGCCCCGCGCAAGTAAACTTGGGTGGCTGAGTTCCTTGCGCGTAACATCTTTGCGCGACAAGAAGAAGGAGGAGGAGGAGTCCCCTGTGCGCTATCCTTTGCGCGACAGGAAGGAGTTTGGGCAGCACAAAGTTGTGCGCCCCCTCTGTGCACCGTGCCCCCTGTGCGGTAGCACTTGCGCGCCCGCGGTGCCTTGCACCCGAGGCTTGCGCGCCCTAGAGGCCTTGTGCACTTGCAAGCTTCCTTGTGCACCAAGTGTGCCTTGTGCTTTGTTGAAGAAGAGGAGGTCGCGGCTCATCAAGCACTTGCGCGCCTACTTTGAAGGAGGAAGACCCGAGCCTTTGTGCTTGTGTGCCAAGTGAGGAGAACACCCTATGGGATGATTGAATTTGGGCAGTGTGTGTGCTAAGTGGAGAAGAAGTACCCGAGGCACTTTGTGTGCAATTTGAAGAAGAAGGCCGTAGCCCTTGTTGGGTGTGCACACTTGTAGATTAAAAGAGAAAGAACAAATTGTGTGTTCAAAGGAAGTGAAAGGCTGTAGCCTTGAGTGGGTGAAGTGAAGACCACACCTTAGTGTGTGTGTGCTAAATTGAAGAACCACCTATGGGTTAAGTGTGTGCAACAACAATAAGAACACACTTTAAGTGTGTGCATTTGAAGTGCCGAGGGCTGTGACCTTGTGTGTGCATACCATGAAGAACAAACTAAAAGAACACTAAAGTGAGTGTGTGCAACAAGAAGAGGAGAATAGGCCAAGTCTAAAGTGTGTGCAAAGTGAAGAATTTGTGTGTGCAAATTAAAGAAGTGGCCGAACCTAATGTGTGCACTAAAAGTGTATACACATTAGAAGAAGAAGAAGGAGAGACTCACACAAAGTATAACACAAATTTAAGTGTGTAAACACATTGAACAAAAGTGTGAAGTTCAAAGAAGAAGGTGTGTGCTTAAAGTGACTACACCCTTTGTGGGATTATTGCACCTAGAAGAAAAAGAGGACAGTGCATGCATGCATGCATGCACGTGCACACGTGAACAATGCCAAATCAGTGGTGTGCATTCTGAGTTGTCCAAGACTTGAAGTTCTTGAAGAATTGATAGTTGCCATGCACTCAGTGCATGATGTTGAAGTGAACTGAGACTGAGCCAGACTGAAGTTAAAGAGATTGGTTGTCTGAGTTTTCAGTAGATTGAGAAGACCTGATCATCACAAGTGATCAGAGGTACAGAGCAAGGCCAGCAGTCTTTATCCCAGACTGCTGAGGATACTTGAAGAACTTAAAGTGAAGAAGAGCTACTCGTGCGACTCGAGGAGCCAGGAGAAGACCCTGTGGGACTCAGGGAGAAGAAGTCTTCAGTGGGATTCTGGAGCAGGCCAGTGGGACTCTGGTAACACTGTGGGACGCAGTATAAAGACCCTCCTGTGGGACTCAGGAGAGATATAGTGAGACTCTGTATCGACCATTGTAATTCTAACAAGTTATAATGGGAGAATCCATGCTGAGAGAGCATGGAAAGGATGTAGGCCTTTGGAGCCGAACCTTGTAAATCCTTGTGTCCTGTGCCTTTTCATTACTGCATTATCCGGGAAAGGTTGAGTGATACAAGAAGAGTGGATCGAGGCTTTAACCAGCCATAGAGGTTTAATTGATAAAGAATCAATTAGTAAAAAGTTTTAAAGGATCACTGATTCACCCCCTCCCCCTCTCAGTGATTCACACTGATCTGGGCACTTCAATTGGTATCAGAGCGAGGTTACCTCTAAAAGATCCAAGGGAGTCTTTGTGGAGTGCAGATTTGAGGAAATGAGTGATCAGCCTCAAATGGAGATATCTGCCAAGACTCAGAAAAATAGAAAGAAGAAACAGGCAAAGAAGATGAGGAAGAAGGTTGCTGCAATCAGAGAAACTCCTTCTATGGAAACAAATGTGAAAGTCACATCAGATGACAATTCCTTTTATCATTCTTCTGATGAAGCCTGCTCTAGCTGTGATGAAGATGGAAGAAACAATGATCTTCTAAATGCAATCAAATATCTTCAGAAGAGAGTCCCCAAGGAAATTGCAATGTGTATAGCTACAGGCCTCCTTGATCTTCAAGAAGAAAAATTACAGCTAGAAGATGAAGCCAATTCTCTAGAAGTCCAATTGGCAAAAAGGGTTGGCATAATCAACACTCTCAGAAAGCTGGTGAAGGCTAAAGATGAAACCGTTTCTCTTTGCAATGAAAGATGTGAAGACACTGCTGAAGAATTGCAAAGAAGCCTTTCTGAGAAAGAAATCTTTAAAGTAATAATCAAAGATGTGTACCATGCACTGGAGAAGAGGCATAGAGTATCAATGGTTGTTAAAGATGCTCAACTTGAAGACAAAGTAAAAAGGGTGAAGGAGCTTGACAACTCATTGCTTGAAATGAAGAAAGTGCATGAAGACCAGATGAAACAACTGGTGGAGAATTGGGAAGGAAGGCTAAGAACTGTTGAGGATGAGAAGAACTCCCTTAACATGAAATGCATGGAACTGGAGGTGATATTGAAAAATCAGCAGTCACCCAAAGCCATAGCCTCCCAGACAGCTGAAAGGAGAAATGTTGCTACTCAAGTATGCTTTGAGCAGGATGATTCTAAGAGAAAGACATCCTCTAATAAAAGTGCAACATCTTCTAAAAAGAAGGTACCATCCATGCCATCTTGTACTCATGCTTCTAAAAGTGTTTCTACTAAAAGTGTAGGATGGAAGAACGAATCCAAACAAATATGGATGAAGACAGTAAAGAAGCAGAGCTCTCCTGAAACAGCACAACAGGTCAAGAAAAGTACCCTACAATCAGAAGGACTGAAGAGGTCAAGATTCGTGGGTCAATGCTGGTGTTGTAACAAGTATGGGCATTGTGCAAAGGATTGTTGGTACAATCCACTGAATGCCAAAGCACAGAGGAAGCTCATGCCAAGGGGGAGCAAGCCAGAAGGAAATAAGCAACATCCACAGGTCCAGAGACATCTGTTTACTGCTAACAGATTTGGATTACTTGACAACATCTGGGATGGTTGCAAAAGTGATCAAAATGATACATGTCAATCTCCAACTGTATCCAAAGATGAAAAGAAGAGAAGATCACTGAACCTGGCTAAAAAGGAATCCTTGGGAAGCAAGAAGAAGAAAGTGGAAGATGCTCCCAAGAAGAGTTTGAAGAATGAAGAGAAGTCCTTGGAGTCTGAATCCAAGAAGGGTGATGCATCAAGAAGAGCCACCAAGAAGACATGCTTCTACTGTGGAAAGAAAGGACACATCATGGACCTTTGTAAAGAAGCCATGAAACTAAATAGAAGCAGACTGAACTCCAAAAGACAATCAATCCAGAAGAAGAAGGGATTGATTGAAAACAAGTTGCCTAAGAAAGGTAGCTTGACAGCATCTAAGGAATCATGTGAAACTTCCAGACCTGGGGCCACTCTTCCAAATGATATACTTGTCATATGGCCACATCAGTTGCAACTTGCCAAAGACCTCCAGAGAGCTGAAGATGAAGTTCTGGCAATTGCTAAGGCAAAAGGGAAGAAGAATATTTCACATGAAGATGTATTGAGATCCACACCAGCACAATCATCAATGAAGATCAAATGTGCAAGTGTGAAGTCTGGTGAAAATGGGACATCTCGGTTGAGAGAATCTTCTCAACCTTGTTGTTCACATTGATGAACCAAGGAGGTTCCATCTTATTCCCTTATACTATTGATATTTAAATGTGATGACATTACAGGGAATTGAAGATGATGATCATTCTCAACTGGAGGATGGTTTGGACAGAATGGAGTGCACCCCTTGAGGGGGAGCCAATCTGGAGAAGATGGGATTCTGATATTTAATTCCATCTTGAGAAAAATGAAGGTATTCCAATCATACTTTCATCCCTTGTTTCTTAATTGAGGCTATCTTGTCAATTAAGGGGGAGTATGGATTGAAGACAAATGGATGAAAGGGGGAGCTTTATCATTGCACTGAACTTTCTAATGAGTTTTGTGAAGTGTGTGCAGGATTTAGCAATTCATTGAATATATGAAAAATTTCAACCCCTAAGCATGATCTCACATGTTTATAGCGAATGAGGACAGCATTGAGTTCCTTGGTTACATCACTCTTGTTTTCTACACTGGGTTAGCCCAAGTAGACTTAGAGTTGATTTACTAAAGGTTCTTTGCTAAAGAAGAACATGTGGCATCATCCCTCTCTTAGTGATTTTTCAAGAAGATGCTATTCAAAGGGAGGAAGATATTTGTGAAAGTGGACCACACCACACCTTTGCATTTGATTGCCAATAAGGGGGAGAAAATATTGGCACACATAATGACCCATTCATATGTGCTGAAGTGGTGTATTGACAACAAATACAAAGGGGGATATTGAAGTGCATTGTGTTGCATTTGTTGTCAATGAGGCATGAAGTTGTCTTGGAATGAATGGATGTCAAGAATTGTCAAGATGTGAATGCCAAAGGTTGTGTTGGTGTTGGTGATGAATGGAGAATGGCCATGGTACTAAGATGCATGTCACTTAGGAGATTCACTAAGTGGTATTGGAAATTGTGGTTGAAACATTCTCCATGAAAATCTGACGATTGTTGAGTTGTTCTTTAAGTTCCAAGAACTTGTATCAACTGGATACAATGTCACAACATGATTAGAAGACCATGCATTGTAGTGACAATGCATGAGGAGTTGAAGAAGCAAGATGATCCATTCACTACTTCTAAGTGGATGAAGTGGTTTAATGAAGTCCATGTACTAACTCTTAGTGCATGTGAATTTGAAGTTGATCCAATTGATCTCTGATTAGATCAATGAAGCACATTGAAGAATTTAAGTGATTTAGGAGCTCAGTTGAAGATGAAGACCCTTCGTGAATTCCATTACAAAGTGATGAATAAATGTTGAAGAAGAATGGAGGAATTCTAATGAAGAAGAAATAATTGATCAAGTAGCTCGGTTGATGAAGATCCTTGAGAATTCTCTCCTAAGTTGAAAATGAGATGGTGAAGAAGAATTATAAATTGAGGAGTTGTTTTTAATCAAGAAGATTAATGTTTGAATTCTCAAGAAGAAGATGAAGGAAAAGAATGCCTTGAAGGGCAAGTGGCACTTGGCATATTTTATATGGAGGACTTTGTTTTTACAAAGTCTTATTCAAGACTTAGCCAAAAAAATTGGCCTGCCCGTGAGCACCTTGTGGGTTCAACCCCAAGGCTCATGTGGGCCTAAGGCGCCACGCCCAAGGGGGAACCCGTGGGGCGAGCTCAGGGCGGCAGGGGCGCACCCGCAGACACCGCATGGGCGCCTGGGGCACGCCCGGAGGAGCGCAGTGTGCATAGTGGGCGCTAGGAGCGCGCCCGCAGGAGGCATAGTGGGCGCTAGGAGCGCGCCCGCAGGGAGCATAGTGGGCGCAGAGCGCGCCCGCAGAGAGAACCCGGTGCGGGGCGGCACCGGGAGGGGAGAAGTTCAACTGGCGTGTTGAGGCAGCGCCAGGGTTATAAGCCGCGGAGAAACCGGGCGAGGATTCGATGTGGGACGCGCAAAAAATCCCGGGAGCAAATCTCCGTCGTCCGTCTCATCGCGCGCTTGATCTGCGCCGCACATCTGATCCGCGGCGCCGCGATCTAATCCAGGCCGCCCGATGTATCTCAAACGCCTGATCCGACGGCCGAGAGCTTGTCTCCTTCCTCGAGCTCGAGCCGAAGCCACCCGCGATGCCGCTGAACCAGAGGCCATCCGACCACCCGTTCTCGAGCTCCCGGCCACCGTTGATCGAAGTAAAGCCACCCTCATGCTCGTCTGGCCATAACGAACCAAACCATGCTTAAAAATATACATGCATGCAATGTATGGAGAATTTCGAATGAGGCCGAGGCAAACGGAGTTGCCGAGGCATCGGGGTATTCGTGTTTTGCATGGGATGGCCAAAACCGAAGGCTGTGCATGCGTTATGAATCGCATGCACGAGGAGAAACAGAAAGAAAAAGAACCCGCGTTGAAACAGAGGGAAGAAAACAAGATTTCACCGAATCTTGAAATCCCGAAAACTTCAGGAATTTGAGTTATTTGCACGCGGATAATCTGAGGCAGCCTCTGCCTATAAAAATGAGGTCGAGACCTCTGTGAAGTTTGCTGATGCTCTGAATTTTTGAAGTCCCGTGAGTGCATCTCTCTGCCTCGCGAAGTTGAAGCCCCGCGCAAGTAAACTTGCGTGGCTGAGTTCCTTGCGCGTAACATCTTTGCGCGACAAGAAGAAGGAGGAGGAGGAGTCCCCTGTGCGCTATCCTTTGCGCGACAGGAAGGTGTTTGGGCAGCACAAAGTTGTGCGCCCCCTCTGTGCACCGTGCCCCCTGTGCGGTAGCACTTGTGCGCCCGCGGTGCCTTGCACCCGAGGCTTGCGCGCCCTAGAGGCCTTGTGCACTTGCAAGCTGCCTTGTGCACCAAGTGTGCCTTGTGCTTTGTTGAAGAAGAGGAGGCCGCGGCTCATCATGCACTTGCGCGCCTACTTTGAAGGAGGAAGACCCGAGCCTTTGTGCTTGTGTGCCAAGTGAGGAGAACACCCTATGGGATGATTGAATTTGGGCAGTGTGTGTGCTAAGTGGAGAAGAAGTACCCGAGGCACTTTGTGTGCAATTTGAAGAAGAAGGTTGTAGCCCTTGTTGGGTGTGCACACTTGTAGATTAAAAGAGAAAGAACAAATTGTGTGTGCAAAGGAAGTGAAAGGCCGTAGCCTTGAGTGGGTGAAGTGAAGACCACACCTTAGTGTGTGTGTGTGCTAAATTGAAGAACCACCTATGGGTTAAGTGTGTGCAACAACAATAAGAACACACTTTAAGTGTGTGAATTTGAAGAGGCCGAGGGCTGTGACCTTGTTTGTGCATACCTTGAAGAACAAACTAAAAGAACACTAAAGTGAGTGTGTGCAACAAGAAGAGGAGAATAGGCCAAGTCTAAAGTGTGTGCAAAGTGAAGAATTTGTGTGTGCAAATTAAAGAAGTGGCCGAACCTAATGTGTGCACTAAAAGTGTATACACATTAGAAGAAGAAGAAGGAGAGACTCACACAAAGTATAACACACATTTAAGTGTGTAAACACATTGAACAAAAGTGTGAAGTTCAAAGAAGAAGGTGTGTGCTTAAAGTGACTACACCCTTTGTGGGATTATTGCACCTAGAAGAAAAAGAGGACAGTGCATGCATGCATGCATGCACGTGCACACGTGAACAGTGCCAAATCAGTGGTGTGCATTCTGAGTTGTCCAAGACTTGAAGTTCTTGAAGAATTGAGAGTTGCCATGCACTCAGTGCATGATGTTGAAGTGAACTGAGACTGAGACAGACTGAAGTTAAAGAGATTGGTTGTCTGAGTTTTCAGTAGATTGAGAAGACCTGATCATCACAAGTGATCAGAGGTACAGAGCAAGGCCAGCAGTCTTTATCCCAGACTGCTGAGGATACTTGAAGAACTTAAAGTGAAGAAGAGCTACTCGTGCGACTCGAGGAGCCAGGAGAAGACCCTGTGGGACTCAAGGAGAAGAAGTCTTCAGTGGGATTCTGGAGCAGGCCAGTGGGACTCTGGTAACACTGTGGGACGCAGTATAAAGACCCTCCTGTGGGACTCAGGAGAGATACAGTGAGACTCTGTATCGACCATTGTAATTCTAACAAGTTATAATGGGAGAATCCATGCTGAGAGAGCATGGCAAGGATGTAGGCCTTTGGAGCCGAACCTTGTAAATCCTTGTGTCCTGTGCCTTTTAATTACTGCATTATCTGGGAAAGGTTGAGTGATACAAGAAGAGTGGATCGAGGCTTTAACCAGCCATAGAGGTTTAATTGATTAAGAATCAATTAGTAAAAAGTTTTAAAGGATCACTGATTCACCCCCTCCCCCTCTCAGTGATTCACACTGATCTGGGCACTTCAATTAATCATGGTACAATATATCTCTTAAAATCTGAAAACCTCTAACCCTCAATAATTTATTTGGCAGGAACCAAACCATATAGGGTTTATTATATATATATATGAAACCATATTTACATAAATTTATGAAAATTGAGATTTTAAACTGTAACGTAACTATAATTAAACCAGAAGCCTAATTCCCACCTAGAATATTATTTAAGGGTTAGCATTCAAGTCTTAAAAATCATAAATGATTGTATTAGAAAACGTACATGTATAAATAAATATATAAATAATAATACAATGTTTATAAAATGATTTTTCACATATTAAATAGATTCGAAAGAAACGTTATATGTATATAAACATCAGTATATCATGATAATTATTTGGAACCCTTATGAAAATATTTTTTATTGGGATTATATAAATATGTAAATACACCCAATTATGCACATGTATAATTTGGTTTTTTCTTAATGAAACTTTTTGAATGAAACCCTACATAGTATAAACGATTACTTACCCCTAACTACACATCAAAGAACTCCCTGGAAAACCTTATTACATGGAGGGTTTTCCAAGAACATATGTGTAAATATATATATTGAAAATCTATATAAACACGATATAAAAATAGGATTTGTAAAAAAAGAATAACTGAAAGTAAATCATTATGCATGTATAAACATCATAAACAATAATCATGAAAACATTAATGGAGAGGCTCGAAGTAGAAACATGTTTGTATATACATATATTTATATATCTGTATATACTATATTAATCATATATATAGAACCCCTCATTTTTGATTTTTCTATAAAACAAAATCCCTTAAAACAAAATTCTTACATTTGTAGCCACTCAGGTAACCACCCTTGAAACCCTCTGTTTAAAACAATGGTTTTGCAGGTTGTGTGTATACATGTAAACATAAACCCTATGTATACATATATATACCAATGTTTAAGGATGGGTTTGGAATGAAAATGAAAACAGAGCACCCTTATAGTGACTGTAGAAGACGATCAGATCAAAGAAAACTCACTTGTTTGATGGGGAGATCGAGAGGATTTCAGGAGCAATAGGAAGTCCATGATGGGGAGGGGTTTAAGTATTGGAATTAGTGCACCTGATGAGACTTGACCCAAGAGGCAGGCCACAATGAGGGGGATGAGACTATAATGCACTAAGAGGTGAGGTGTGCAAGAGTCAAGGGGAGCAGTGGAAATGAGAGCGATATTGGATTCCTTGAGTGAACTAGAGCACTTGAGAGGATTGTGATGTGAGGAAGAAGAAGAAAAGGAACGAACAACATGGATTGATCAAGCCCGATCAAATGGCTGGGAGTGAAGTGAGAGATTAAACTGTAGGATTTAAAAGAATCAATGGATGGGATTTAATTGTGGTAGGATCGGATGGCTACTGTGAGATGCGGGTGTACGCGCAGCTTCGATCACACGAACGGTTCTGATCGATCACGAGATGTGATGAACGGCTCGGATCTCACGACACCGGAAATTTGGCATCCCACATCGATACAAAACAAAGAAGGGGTGTGGATTATAAGCCAGAGTGTGCTTCTCTTATTGCAATGACACAAGAACAATCTCTATGGGGCCTTATACATAGGCCCCTATGAGCCTTGGCCAACCCTCACAGACCGGGCGTTGCGGGCCTTAGACACGAGCCTGCGCGCAACCTGGCCGAAGCTCTTCTTGACTCATAATAAGGTGGACCACACCATATGTGCACTACTCGGGAGCCTATGACCCTAATGGCCACTGCCTCAAGTGTCACTGGGACTCAGTCTAGTCCTTGAGGGCTTGGCCCCAGGGCGGTCCTCGGCTGGCAGGGTCCCTCTAGGTTTTGATTAAAAAAATTATTTGAGAAAAATTGAAATGTTAGAAAATATGGAAACACAATGGTTTCATTCAAAAAAAAATTCAATACTAATAATTAAAAATTTAATTTGTATAATCTTTTATATGTTTTAATAACTTATAACTTTTAAAATCTAAAATCGCATTTATAACATACTCTACCTTTTGATTTAATAGATAAATAGTTTTTCTTAATTCAAAATACATAGTTTTAATGATCTAACAAAATATATTTTTCAATAATCATTAAAGGTATATGATTATAAGATACTATTTAAAATGACTTTCAAAACATTTAGAAGCGGTTAAAATACTAGTTTTCAACCATTTTGATTTTTGAAAAACAATTAGGTTCTATTAAAAGAGAAATCTATTATTTTAAAATTATGATATTTGAAAATAGAATTCAAATCATTTGACCATTTTAACAAACATGAAATACCATAAGGTTATAGAAACCAAGTTTTTATAAAAAGATAAACTTTAAAAACCCAACGATCATATATATGTAACAATCATAATTTAAATAGGACCCGTATTAAAACAATGGTGTCGGGTGTTTCAAACTCTAGGTAACCGAATAAGACAGTGCTCCCAACCCCACTGATGATCAGCATGGTATTCATGATTATAGTGGTGATATTTTTTTATTTAGTTGACTTGAAGGATGTCCTTTACTTAATGGGCCTCATTGTGGTGATTTGGGGTCTTCCAGTAGTTCTAATAGGGTTTTTAATAAATATTTTCTGTTAGTGTGATTACTATTTTTATCTCTGTGTATTGTAAATTCTATGGTGTTCTTAATTAAATAACGAGCCTTATGTTTATCCTTTAAATTTTTGTTTGGATAAAAGGACTTCAAAAAAAGTGAATACATAGTATCATTATTATAAGATACCCAAAACTCAGGGTGTTATAGTGGATAATTTAAGGGATGTCTTTCCATGAGACTTTTCATGTTTTCCTCTAGAGCGAGAGGTATCCATTTATATTGATCTTATTCCAGGGGTGGAACTAGTGTCCACTATTTATAGGATGGATACATCAGAGTTACTGGATCCCAATAATCATTTGGTGTAGTTACATGAAAATGGTTTCATTCAACCCAATACTTCTCCCTGTGGTTCGTCTGTCCTTTTTGTGAAGAAGGCAGATGGTAACCTCAGACATTGTGTGGATTATCAGAAGTTGAAGTTGTAGACAATCAAGAACTGATATCCCTTACCATGGATTATTGATCTCTTTGATCATCTTTGTGGAGCTCAGGTGTTCTTGAACATTGACTTAAGATCCAGTTACCATCACTTGCATGATAGACCATCTGATATACCTATTACATATTTTCAGAGTTGGTATAGTATATACGAGTATGTGGTTATGCCAGTCAGCCTCATGAACGTGCCTGCGGTTTTCATGGCACTGATGAACTAAGTGCTCCATCTATACTTGGATTCTTTTGTTGTAGTCTTAGTGGATGATATCATGGTGTACTCTCACACTCGACAAGATCATTCCACACAACTTGAGATCATTTTGAGTACACTGTGAGAGCATCAGTTATATGATATGCTCTCAAAATGCCTCTTTTGGATGGAACAAATTCACTTCCTGTGTCATGCCATCTCAAAGACAAGAGTATATGTAGACCCATAGAAAGTGAGATCAGTTATTTCCTAGGAGGAATTGAAGAAATTATTTGAGGTACAATGTTTTCTAGGGCTGTCTGGTTACTAGAGACATTTCATACAAAACTTTTCACACTTAACAGTGCCACTTACCGTCCTACCTAAGAAGGCTGTGATGTACCTATTGTCAGATTCATGTGAGTTAGCCTTTTAGGAGTTAAAATAGAGGTTTACTTTAGTACAGATACTAGTATTTGCAGCATCAGGAAAGAGGTGTAATTTTTTCTGTGATGCATCTGGTATCAGTCTAGGAGTGTGCTTATGCATGGAGAAGTAGTCGTTGCGTGTGTGTCTCAGTAGTTGAGGCCAAATAAGAGTAATTACATGACTCATGATCTCGTGTTTGCTATAGTTTTTCATGCTCTTCACTATTGGAGACATTATCTTTTGGGAGATCATTTTGTGGTTTTCACTGACAATAAAATTCTCAAGTATATCTTTACTCAACATTATCTAAATTTGAGACAAAAAATGTGTGTTGAGTACCTTCAGTATTTTTATTTTGAGATATCCTATATGCCTGGGTAAATGTAGAGACCCGAAGCTTAACATCCATGGACATTACATTACTTTTGCGGAATACTTAGTACATAACAAAAACACACACACAAGGACCGTAATAGTTTAGTGTCTTTGGAAACTCAGAATATACTCATCTAATCATGGTGAAAGATCATCAACATCTCCCATAATGATCTTACATTTTTTTACCTAAAATCTATCTTTATATCATGGGGAAAATGAAACATTAAAGGCTGATCTCAAATGCTCAGTAAGGGTAAACAAAAGAAATATCAATCACATCATATTCATAAGAACATAACATTTTGGAAATCGTAACCTGCAAATGAGATCATAATATCATAACATGGGATAAATCATAGTAGTGAAATGTAATCACAATAATCATAACATAAAACATGAAACTTTGTGGCATACACACATAATCATAGAGAATCATTTCTTATTAGTGAAGACTCTTTGACAAGACTATCTTAGTGGACAAAGTCCATTTCTGGACCGAGTTCATTCCTCGTTTCAGTCCTGTTTCACTGAACCGGTTTAACATACCGTTCCAGCTATTTCAATCTCATGAGATATAAAATCTTTACCAAATGCATTGAAGGTAGATATAGGTCCCACCCATCTCATAATGATACCATTCTTATGTGTTCCACAAAATCATAAACCATACATTATAGCATAACCCATGTAATAAAAATGGGATTCTTAAACATTGTGACATCATAAAACAATTAATATAAGATAAATGAATTCATAAAAATAATTCCATCACAACATAATAAAATCAATGTAATACTAGGGATAGAAACAGAACCCTTTATTATCTTATATGGAAAACAATTTTAATAAAACACTTGAACTCCATTGTTGAGGAAAATATCATTTCTAATTCAAAAAACACTTTTCCTTTCTTAACATGTCATACAATTATAAACTAAAAGAAGTTGATTAAAAATTAACTTGAAATCTTGTAAAGTAAGCTCCTTGGAAATAATGTTTTAAAAATCCATTCATGTCATATAAGTTAAAAAAAACATTATTCTCGTACTTTTTTCGGAAAAGTCAAAAAGCACCTCGTACGAAAAACGACAAAAGATTCATTTCATATCTTTTACTAAAAACTCACCGAAGGGTAAAATAGGATTTAAAAAATTGTAGGTGGATGGAAATAATATTACATATTCAGGAAACATGGATGTGGATGATAAAATACACCCCAGTAAATACCAAAGTATAAACAATCTCGGAATAAAAATGTGATTGTGATATTTTCCCTTACCTTAGGTCCGATTTGCATCGTAAGTGTCCGAACCTCCTTAATAATAATTTAAATAAGGTTATTGACTTATTCCAGAATCATATTCACTGTTATGATATCATATATGGTTCACTTATGACTTTATATTACCTGTTCTTTTGTAAATTCCATGTTAAAGAGCGTTTTGTGTAAAATTGTTTCATTTATCATATGTGTTTCGACTCGTCGTTCCTGATATTATTACATATATCTTGATTTACATAATTACAGAATTTAAAACATGATTTATACATAATATATATTCATTATGTACATATATATTATAGATCAATAATGGGAATGAAATACACCGTTCATGGAGACGGTAGGCCGTACGTACGCATGAACGTTGTTTTCGTTTCCTTATTGAATTGAATGAAATTGTGTATATGACATACATATATATATATACATAAATCCAGTAGAATTATTATGTAATATATTTCATTATTATTCATTATATATACTTTATAATCATTTTTGAATGGTTAATCGTGGAAAATGAATCTCATCGCGTTCGTGGAGACGGTAGTCCGTACGTACGCACGAGAGATGATATCATTCCCATGATTGTGGAGTTGTATTGGATTGTATGTGTACTATTTCAGAATAAATATTACTTTAAAATAATCATATATAGTTATTTATTTACACCATTATACCCATCCATGTAAGGTGGTGGTGGAAAATAGATTAGACCACAGCGTGGAGACGGTATTCCGTACGTACGCACGCGCGATGATTTCGTTTTCCGTACGATGGATAGATGGTTAAATAGTGTTGTTTCATACATATAATAACATATCAGTATATTAGTGACACTTATGTTATTACTTCATAATTAAATAACCTAATAAGAATAAGTGGAAGAAGAATTAAAGATGAAATAATTGGCAATGGACATTACCTCTTCTTTGAAGCGCCTCTTTGAGTCCTCCTCTTAGGGAACTAAAATTGGTCTTTGAAGAAGACCAGGACCTATAGGATGTTTCTAGGGAAGTGTAGAAGAGAATATTGCAGGGTTTGTCCGATCTTGAAGGCTCAATGTAGTGTGAGGAAGAGAGGGAGGAGGTGCCCTTTTATAAGGGAGGAGAGGGGCACCTATGGAATAACTAAAAATATTATTTTATTATAAAGCCAAATTAGGTTTAAATAGCTCCAAATTGATTTATTTCGAAGCTAAGGTGGGTATGGGTCGAAATACTCTCATCCAATATAATTTAGACAAGTTTAGGTTCCTATTTTAACCTTATCATTTAGATTTAACATTAAGTTAAATAATTTTACTTTTACCGTGTCTTCTTGTGTTCTTATACTAAAATGTTAATAAACCTAAAATAAGCAGCCAAACTAATCCCAAGTTGTTTATTATTAATATATATAACCTTATCTAAGTCAAATTTCCAAACCTTATATTTTTGGGAATAAAATAACAATTAATAATATAATATTTGTTTTAAAAACTATATTATGTCAATTTTGACACGATTTAGTAATTGATTTTTGTGAAAATCATAACAGAATTATTAGTTCAAAAAAGGTTAATTTAATCAATAATAACATGTCATATTCACCTATAAAATTAGTGGAATTCATAAAAAGTCTCAAATTATATTTATTTGGGTATTTATAACATCAATTATGTCAATATTTCATTAGTAAGATAATTACTGCATCATCATTGTGTCATAAATAAATTAAAATATTTATAGTCTAAAAATTAAAAATAAAATATCATTATGTAGGAAATCATTTTATCTTTATAATTAATATTTATAGTAGAATTTATCTTATTTATGACCCTATATTAAAAATTATATTCTTATTAAACTTTGATTTTAACTATTTTAACCATTCTTTAAATAAATTAATAATAAATGTCCTAATCTAATCCAAGTGGGCCTAAATGGTCATATTTTATTCCTAAGGTTGTTTTTGGTCGAAATACACTTATCCAATAGAATTAGGACATGTGTTAGGGTAATAATAATATCATTTTTACCCTTAATTACCCTATTTACTTTTAACCGTGGTTAAAAAAAGTAAAAAGTTACTATTCACCAAATATTATTTTCATCTCATTGTACCACATTTTACTTACAAACATCAACTGTGTCTCTCGGATTTTTGAAATTCCACTTACAGAAGCGGTAAAATTAAGTTTTATGAAAAATTCATTTTTTTAACTACCACTTAGTGGTTTCACTATTCATCAAAAAATGAAAGTTTCCAGAAAAATACAAAAAATTAGGCCTAAGATATATTTGATATTATGAACTGGAAAATGATGTGTATTTTACCAAATTCAAAACATATCAGTTGCATTACTTAATTTAAAATATTAATTCCCGTCGTCAAAACAAATAGCGTGTTCTTAAGAGATAATAACTATCAAAAGATTGACACTTGTTTATGTCTGGTTTAAATGTGAAATTACATCCAATGAACAACATTTATTAAATATATTCTAAATATACTTTAAAACCACTCAAATTAATAATTTATCACTATTAATTATTTCTATTAAAAAGGTTGTTTTTAATTAAAATTTAGTAATTTTCACTTTTCATCAGAAAATGAAAGTTATCTGAAAAGTACCAAAATATCACCCTAAGCTAATTTTGATATTCCGAATCCAAAAATGAAGTCCATTTTGAAAAATAAAATTTACAAAATTTCTAAATTTGGTTATTACTATACATAATGGCTTGTTTTAATAATATTTTAATAGCATATTGTTGTTTAGTGAAACTCGTTATTGCCTACTACACACGCTATCGAGGAAGGTCACGATTGTGTGTAATTCAAGGCAATTCAAGGATGTGTGTTGTGAAAGCTCCTTTTGGTGTAGCGTAAAACAAAAGACATTAATGAAATTAAAAAGAATATTTTTCATAAAATCTCGGGGTGTTACATTCTACCCCCATTAAAATGAATTTCACCCTCAAAATTCATCGGGGTTATAAATGGTTTACTACTGGAAAGTTTATTTAATAGAAACCCATATCGTAAAAAGGAATCCCAAACCCAATTTTAAATACAAAAGTATGAAGCGTAACGGTTACCCAAATAAACTAATCACTGGGTTTCCACATAGGTGAAAATATGGATATGGAAGAGAAATCTAACCATCATGTTCTAATGGAGAGTGGTAGAGAACATGGCTATAGAAAATTAAGAAATCACAAAGCCATAAAATTGTGATGATCTAAGGTACCATCTGATTCATCAGATATAAGAGCACTAGGACAACATTTTTGGTTTTCAAGATCATTTCCCTAAAGATGATGAAATTGGAATTAGAAGAAATACTTTCGTGCTTTTGGTATAGTCTCACCGTTGGTCCTTCTTTGGACAATTTCCACTTCATCTCTTAAAGAAATGAATTTGAATTTGTAATTCATGATGTGTTGGCAGATCATGTGATAGAATGATGGGTCATTCAATCCGTCTCTAACAAAATGTTAGAAAAGTTATCAAAACATACATAAGTCCATCTATATTGAGATTTATCATTTATGGTTTTTAAATCGGACTTATACTTCATATATCATACTGCATAATATAATAACACTAGTTTCTACTAAACAGGGACTTCTTGTATGCCAGTGGTAGGCGATAAAGGCCAGTCGCACTTCGGTTGTGGGTTCGATTCCCACAGCCTTGTCCGACGCGATGGGTTGTCGCTCATCCTGCAGGTTGTCCTTTTTCTAAAACTACATTACTATAACATACCATCAATAATATCAAAAAAAGTTCTATCCTTAAACAATACTATCATATTTCCAACATAATCCATTCCAATATTTATCTAAAATACTACAGTCCAAGCTCATAGTATAAAGAAAACGATTACTTGAAATTTCATCAACCAAGTATGTGAATACCATCATTTATCCCCCATATATCTTGTTGGTCACATTCCAGTCATGTGAATACCTTAATCATGTATTCTATTGAAAAGTGAATACCCATTAAACCTTATTGAAAACATGAATGCTGTCAAAAGTTAACTCTTTCCACATACCAAAATTCAAAAATTCTATATACTCAAACCATGATATAACCTTCTCCTTATATCATTCATGAGCTCATGAATACTATCAAACATTTTATTTTCTCCTTATCCCTTCATTATGCGCATATCATCTATATTCAAAAAATATCTGAATAACCTTTAATGGATACTGGTACCATTAATCATACACTTTCAAAACTCAAGGAAATACAACAGTGTAACAATCCTTAGATGTCTCTTTATTCCATAGTACCATGAGATTACTTATACAACATTACACTTGATAAACATGTAATCATTCCACTACGTTCTTAAACCATTGACCGAGCTTCGACAATTCTTTCATCTCACATATCATTTGTTGTCTCTTCGTCATCATCAACATAAATACTACCCATACGGCCGTACTGATTCTCTCTATGAGACTTTCCCTTAGGGAATTGGTTTGTATAATGCCCGTACATTTCACATTTAAAACATTTAACCATTGTTGATGTCATAGAAATACCATTATCCTCATCAATGGTGTTAACTGAACCTTTTCCTTTGCACTTACTGGCTTGGGGTCCTTCTTTCCCACACCCAAAGCATCTTCCAGTTCCCTTGAAACAATCTCCTCGATGCCTCTTCCCACATGATTTACAAGAGGGAAATTGAACTTTCTTTCCTCTATGATCATGAAACTCCATCTTTCTCTTATTATATGATTCGGGAAACGTACCAAAGTTGAGACTATTGATCATATTATGAGATTGCTGATTAGGCATAATAATGATGTTTGGACTTCCAAATCCCGTTTCATTTGGTTTCTCATGAAGAATATCATTCCATTGTCCGTCATATCCTCCATTATCATGAATCTTCCTGTTTCCTGCCATTTTCTAAAACCCAAAAATGATAGTGTAAGAGAAAAATAATAATAGGGAAAACAACATAGTAAAGGGGGAGCAACCTACATATCTAACATCATAGGTTAAATTCTAATATAGTTACCGTAGTTCTAGGACTATATCCTATATGTATACATATCCTTAGGGAAATCCCTAGACATACCTTAGAAATATCTCTAGGGATCTCACTAACATTTTCGCATCCTAGTTTCCAAAGGTTGACTAAACCTTTCCTCTGATACCAACTGTAGAGACCCGAAGCTTAACATACATGGGCATTACATTACTTTTGCGGAATACTTAGTACATAACAGAAACACACACACAAGGATCGTAACAATTTAGTGTCTTTGGAAACTCAGAATATAATCTTCTAATCATGGCGAAAGATCATCAACATCTTCCATAAAGATCTTCTCTTTTTTACCTAAAATCTTTCTTTATATCCTGGGGAAAAGGAAACATAAAAGGGTGAGCTCAAATGCTCAGTAAGGGTAAACAAAAAAAATATCAATCACTTCATATTCATAAGAACATAACATTTTGGAAATCTTAACCTGCAAATGAGATCATAATATCATAATATGGGGTAAATCATAGTAGTGAAATTTAATCCCAATAATCATAACTTAAAACATGAAACATTGTGGCATACACACATAATCATAGAGAATCATTTCTTATTAATCAAGACTCATTTCCAAGACTATCATAGTGGACAAAGTACATTTATGAACCGAGTTCATTCCTCGTTTCAGTCCTATTTCACTGAACCGGTTTAACCTGTTGTTCCAGCCATGTCTATCTCATGAGATATAAAATCTTTACCCAATGAATTGGAGGGAGATACAGGTCCCACCCATCTCATAATTATATCATTCTTATTAGTGCCACAAAATCATAAACCTTACATCAAAGCATAACCCATGAAATAAAAATGGGAATCTTAAATATCGTGAAATCATAAAACAATTCATATAAGATAAAGGAATTCATAAAAATAATTCCATCACAATATAATCAAATCAATGTAAAAATAGGGATAGAAACAGAACCCTCTATTATCATAGATGGAAAATAATTTTGATAAAACACCTGAACTCCATTCTTGAGGAAAATATCCTTTGTACTTCAAAAACACTTTTCCTTTCTTAATATGTCATAAAATTTTAAACTAAAAGAATTTGATTAAAAATAAACTTGAAAACATGTAAAGGAAGATTCTTGGAAATATTGTTTTAAAAATTCATTCATGTCGTATAAGTTAAAAAAACACTCTTCTCGTACTTTTGTCAGAAAAGTCAAAAAGTACCTCGTACGAAAAACGACATAAGATTCCTTTCATATCTTTTACTAAAAACTCACCGAAGGGTAAAATTGTATTTAAACAATTGTAGATGGATGGAAATAATATTATATATTTAGGAAACATGGATGTGGATGATAAAATACACCCCAGTAAATTCCAAAGTGTAAACAATCTCGGATAAAAATGAGATTGTGATATTTCCTTACCTTAGGTCGGATTTGCTTCGTAAGTGTCCGAACATTGTATATAATAATTTAAATGATGTTATTTACTTATTACATAATCATATTCATTGTTATGATATCATATATGGTTCACTTATGACTTTATATTACCCGTTCTTTTGTAAATTCCATGTTAAAGAGCATTTTGGGTAAAATCGTTTCATTTATCATATGTGTTTCGACTCGTCATTCTTGATATTATTACTTATATCTTGATTTAAATAATTCCAGAATGTAAAAAATGATTTATATATAATATTTATTCATTATATACATATATATTATAGATCGATAAATGGAAGGAAATACACCGTTCATGGAGACGGTAGGTCGTACGTACGCATGAACGCTGTTTTCGTTTCCTTATTGAATTGAATGGAATTGAGTATATGACATACATGCATACATATATATATATGCATAAATACAATATCATTATTATTTCATGTATTTCATTATTATTCATTATATATACTTTATAATCATTGTTGAATGGTTAATCGTGGAAAATGAATCTCATCGCGTTTGTGGAGACGGTAGTCCGTACGTACGCACGAGCGATGATATCATTCCAATAATTGTGGAATTGTATTTGAGTGTATGTGTACTATTTCAGAATAAATATTACTTTACAATAATCATATATAGTTATTTATTTACACCATTATACTGATCCATGTAAGGTGGTGGTGGAAAATAGATTACATCACGGCGTGGAGACGGTATTCTGTACGTACGCACGCGCGGTGATTTCATTTTCCGTAGGATGGATGGATGGTGAAATAAGGTTGTTTCGTACATATAATTACATATCATAATATGAGTGATACTGATGTTATAACTTCATAATGAAACAACCTAAGAAGAAGAAGTTGAAGAAGGAATAATGTTGAAAGAATTGGTAACATACAATACCTCTTCTTTGAAGCGCCTCTTTGAGGCCGCCTCTTAGGGAACTAAAATTTTCTTTGAAGAAGCCCAGGACCTCTAAGATGTTTCTAGGGAAGTGGAGAAGAGAATTTTTTAGGGGTTGGCCGAGCTTCATGGCTCAATGTGGTGTGAGGAAGAGAGGGATGAGGTGCCCTTTTATAACGGAGGAGAGGGGCACCTTTGGAATAACTAAAAATATTATTTTTTTATAAAGCCAAATTCGGTTTTAAATAGCTCGAAATTGATTTATTTCGAAGATAAGGTGGGGATTGGTCGAAATAATATCATCCAATATAATTTAGACAAGTTTAGGTTCCTATTTTAACCTTATCATTTATATTTAACATTAAGTTAAATAATTGTACTTTTATCGTGTCTTCTTGTGTTCTTATAATATAAGGTTAATAAACATACTATAAGAATCCAAAAGAACCCCAAGTTGTTTATTATTAATATATATAACCTTATCTATGTCATTTGGCCGGACCGTAGATTTTTAGGAATAAAATAACAATTAATAATATAATATTTGTTTTAAAAACAATTTTATGTCAATTTTGACAATATTTAGTAATTGATTTTTGTGAAAATTATAACAGAATTATTAGTTCACAAAGAGTTAATTAAAACAATACTAACATGTCATATTAACCTATAAAATTAGATGAATTCATAAAAAGTCTCAAATTTTATTTATTTGGGTATTTATAACATCAATTATGTCAATATTTCATTAATAAGATAATTACTGCATCATCTTTGTGTGATAAATAAATAAACTTATTTAAAGTCTAAAAATTACAAATAAAATATAATTGTGTAGGAAATATTTATATATTTCTAATGAATATTTATATTAGAATTTATCTTATGTATAACCCTATATTAAAAATTATATACTTGTTAAACTTTGATTTTAACTATTTTAACCCTTCTTTAAATAAAATAATAATAAATGTCCTAATCTAATCCAAGTGGGCCTAAATGGTTATATTTTATTCCTAAGGTGTTTTTGGTAGAATTAAACTTATACAATAGAATTAGGACATGTGTTAGGGTAATAATAATATCATTTTTACCCTTAGTTACCCTATTAACTTATAACCGTGGTAAAAAAAGTAAAAAGTCACTATTCACCAAAAATTATTTTCATCTCATTGAACCACATTTTACGTACTGACATCAACCATGTCTTTCGGATTTTTGAAATTCCACTCACAGAAGCGGTAATATTTTGTTTTATGAAAAATTCATTTTTTTAACTACCACTTAATGGTTTTAGAATTCATCAAACAATGAAAGTTTCCAGAAAAATACAAAAAATTAGGCCTAAGATATATTTGATATTTTGAACTGAAAAATGATTTCTATTTTACCAAATTTAAAACATATCAGTTGAATTACTTACTTTAAAAAATTAATTCCCGTCTTCAAAACAAATAGCGTGTTCTTAAGAGATAATAACTATCAAAAGATTGACACTTGTTTATGTCTGGTTTAAATGTGAAATTACATCCAATGAACAACATTTATTAAATATATTCTAAATATACTTTAAAACCACTCAAATTAATAATTTATCACTATTAATTATTTCTATTAAAAAGGTTGTTTTTAATTAAAATTTAGTAATTTTCAGTTTTCATCAGAAAATGAAAGTTATCTGAAAAGTACCAAAATATCAACCTAAGCTAATTTCGATATTCCGAATCCAAAAATGAAGTCCATTTTGAAAAATAAAATTTACAAAATTTCTAAATTTGGTTATTACTATACATAATGGCTTGTTTTAATAATATTTTAATAGCATATTGTTGTTTAGTGAAACTCGTTATTGCCTACTACACACGCTATCGAGGAAGGTCACGATTGTGTGTAATTCAAGGCAATTCAAGGATGTGTGTTGTGAAAGCTCCTTTTGGTGTAGCGTAAAACAAAAGACATTAATGAAATTAAAAAGAATATTTTTCATAAAATCTCGGGGTGTTACATTCTACCCCCATTAAAATGAATTTCACCCTAAAAATTCATCGGGGTTATAAATGGTTTACTACTGGAAAGTTTATTTAATAGAAACCCATATCGTAAAAAGGAATCCCAAACCCAATCTTTAAATACAAAAGTATGAAGCGTAACGGTTACCCAAATAAACTAATCACTGGGTTTCCACATAGGTGAAAATATGGATATGGAAGAGAAATCTAACCATCATGTTCTAATGGAGAGTGGTAGAGAACATGGCTATAGAAAATTAAGAAATCACAAAGCCATAAATTTTTGATGATCTAAGGTACCATCTGATTCATCAGATATAAGAGCACTAGGACAACATTTTTGGTTTTCAAGATCATTTCCCTAAAGATGATGAAATTGGAATTAGAAGAAATACTTTCGTGCTTTTGGTATAGTCTCACCGTTGGTCCTTCTTTGGACAATTTCCACTTCATCTCTTAAAGAAATGAAGTTGAATTTGTAATTCATGATGTGTTGGCAGATCATGTGATAGAATGATGGGTCATTCAATCCGTCTCTAACAAAATGTTAGAAAAGTTATCAAAACATACATAAGTCCATCTATATTGAGATTTATCATTTATGGTTTTTAAATCGGACTTATACTTCATATATCATACTGCATAATATAATAACACTAGTTTCTACTAAACAGGGACTTCTTGTATGCCAGTGGTAGGCGATAAAGGCCAGTCGCACTTCGGTTGTGGGTTCGATTCCCACAGCCTTGTCCGACGCGATGGGTTGTCGCTCATCCTGCAGGTTGTCCTTTTTCTAAAACTACATTACTATAACATACCATCAATAATATCAAAAAAAGTTCTATCCTTAAACAATACTATCATATTTCCAACATAATCCATTCCAATCTTTATCTAAAATACTACAGTCCAAGCTCATAGTATAAAGAAAACGATTACATGAAATTTCATCAACCAAGTATGTGAATACCATCATTTATCCCCCATATATCTTGTTGGTCACATTCCAGTCATGTGAATACCTTAATCATGTATTCTGTTGAAAAGTGAATACCCATTAAACCTTAGTGAAAACATGAATGCTGTCAAAAGTTAACTCTTTCCACATACCAAAATTCAAAAATTCTATATACTCAAACCATGATATAACCTTCTCCTTATATCATTCATGAGCTCATGAATACTATCAAACATTTTATTTTCTCCTTATCCCTTCATTATGCGCATATCATCTATATTCAAAAAATATCTGAATAACCTTTAATGGATACTGGTACCATTAATTATACACTTTCAAAACTCAAGGAAATACAACAGTGTAACAATCCTTAGATGTCTCTTTATTCCATAGTACCATGAGATTACTTATACAACATTACACTTGATAAACATGTAATCATTCCACTACGTTCTTAAACCATTGACCGAGCTTCGACAATTCTTTCATCTCACATATCATTTGTTGTCTCTTCGTCATCATCAACATAAATACTACCCATACGGCCGTACTGATTCTCTCTATGAGACTTTCCCTTAGGGAATTGGTTTGTATAATGCCCGTACATTTCACATTTAAAACATTTAACCATTGTTGATGTCATAGAAATACCATTATCCTCATCAATGGTGTTAACTGAACCTTTTCCTTTGCACTTACTGGCTTGGGGTCCTTCTTTCCCACACCCAAAGCATCTTCCAGTTCCCTTGAAACAATCTCCTCGATGCCTCTTCCCACATGATTTACAAGAGGGAAATTGAACTTTCTTTCCTCTATGATCATGAAACTCCCTCTTTCTCTTATTATATGATTCGGGAAACGTACCAAAGTTGAGACTATTGATCATATTATGAGATTGCTGATTAGGCATAATAATGATGTTTGGACTTCCAAATCCCGTTTCATTTGGTTTCTCATGAAGAATATCATTCCATTGTCCGTCATATCCTCCATTATCATGAATCTTCCTGTTTCCTGCCATTTTCTAAAACCCAAAAATGATAGTGTAAGAGAAAAAAAATAATAGGGAAAACAACATAGTAAAGGGGGAGCAACCTACATATCTAACATCATAGGTTAAATTCTAATATAGTTACCGTAGTTCTAGGACTATATCCTATATGTATACATATCCTTAGGGAAATCCCTAGACATACCTTAGAAATATCTCTAGGGATCTCACTAACATTTTCGCATCCTAGTTTCCAAAGGTTGACTAAACCTTTCCTCTGATACCAACTGTAGAGACCCGAAGCTTAACATACATGGACATTACATTACTTTTGCGGAATACTTAGTACATAACAGAAACACACACACAAGGATCGTAACAATTTAGTGTCTTTGGAAACTCAGAATATAATCTTCTAATCATGGTGAAAGATCATCAACATCTTCCATAAAGATCTTCTCCTTTTTACCTAAAATCTTTCTTTATATCCTGGGGAAAAGGAAACATAAAAGGGTGAGCTCAAATGCTCAGTAAGGGTAAACAAAAAAAATATCAATCACATCATATTCATAAGAACATAACATTTTGGAAATCTTAACCTGCAAATGAGATCATAATATCATAATATGGGGTAAATCATAGTAGTGAAATTTAATCCCAATAATCATAACTTAAAACATGAAACATTGTGGCATACACACATAATCATAGAGAATCATTTCTTATTAATCAAGACTCATTTCCAAGACTATCATAGTGGACAAAGTACATTTATGAACCGAGTTCATTCCTCGTTTCAGTCCTATTTCACTGAACCGGTTTAACCTGTTGTTCCAGCCATGTCTATCTCATGAGATATAAAATCTTTACCCAGTGAATTGGAGGGAGATACAGGTCCCACCCATCTCATAATTATATCATTCTTATTAGTGCCACAAAATCATAAACCTTACATCAAAGCATAACCCATGAAATAAAAATGGGAATCTTAAATATCGTGAAATCATAAAACAATTCATATAAGATAAAGGAATTCATAAAAATAATTCCATCACAATATAATCAAATCAATGTAAAAATAGGGATAGAAACAGAACCCTCTATTATCATAGATGGAAAATAATTTTGATAAAACACCTGAACTCCATTCTTGAGGAAAATATCCTTTGTACTTCAAAAACACTTTTCCTTTCTTAATATGTCATAAAATTTTAAACTAAAAGAATTTGATTAAAAATAAACTTGAAAACATGTAAAGGAAGATTCTTGGAAATATTGTTTTAAAAATTCATTCATGTCGTATAAGTTAAAAAAACACTCTTCTCGTACTTTTGTCAGAAAAGTCAAAAAGTACCTCGTACGAAAAACGACAAAAGATTCCTTTCATATCTTTTACTAAAAACTCACCGAAGGGTAAAATTGTATTTAAACAATTGTAGATGGATGGAAATAATATTATATATTTAGGAAACATGGATGTGGATGATAAAATACACCCCAGTAAATTCCAAAGTGTAAACAATCTCGGATAAAAATGAGATTGTGATATTTCCTTACCTTAGGTCGGATTTGCTTCGTAAGTGTCCGAACATTGTATATAATAATTTAAATGATGTTATTTACTTATTACATAATCATATTCATTGTTATGATATCATATATGGTTCACTTATGACTTTATATTACCCGTTCTTTTGTAAATTCCATGTTAAAGAGCATTTTGGGTAAAATCGTTTCATTTAACATATGTGTTTCGACTCGTCATTCTTGATATTATTACTTATATCTTGATTTAAATAATTCCAGAATGTAAAAAATGATTTATATATAATATTTATTCATTATATACATATATATTATAGATCGATAAAAGGAAGGAAATACACCGTTCATGGAGACGGTAGGTCGTACGTACGCATGAACGCTGTTTTCGTTTCCTTATTGAATTGAATGGAATTGAGTATATGACATACATGCATACATATATATATATATGCATAAATACAATATCATTATTATTTCATGTATTTCATTATTATTCATTATATATACTTTATAATCATTGTTGAATGGTTAATCGTGGAAAATGAATCTCATCGCGTTTGTGGAGACGGTAGTCCGTACGTACGCACGAGCGATGATATCATTCCCATAATTGTGGAATTGTATTTGAGTGTATGTGTACTATTTCAGAATAAATATTACTTTACAATAATCATATATAGTTATTTATTTACAACATTATACTGATCCATGTAAGGTGGTGGTGGAAAATAGATTACATCACGGCGTGGAGACGGTATTATGTACGTACGCACGCGCGGTGATTTCATTTTCCGTAGGATGGATGGATGTTGAAATAAGGTTGTTTCGTACATATAATTACATATCATAATATGAGTGATACTGATGTTATAACTTCATAATGAAACAACCTAAGAAGAAGAAGTGGAAGAAGGAATAATGTTGAAAGAATTGGTAACATACAATATCTCTTCTTTGAAGCGCCTCTTTGAGGCCTCCTCTTAGGGAACTAAAATTTTCTTTGAAGAAGCCCAGGACCTCTAAGATGTTTCTAGGGAAGTGGAGAAGAGAATTTTTTAGGGGTTGGCCGAGCTTCATGGCTCAATGTGGTGTGAGGAAGAGAGGGATGAGGTGCCCTTTTATAAGGGAGGAGAGGGGCACCTTTGGAATAACTAAAAATATTATTTTTTTATAAAGCCAAATTCGGTTTTAAATAGCTCGAAATTGATTTATTTCGAAGATAAGGTGGGGATTGGTCGAAATAATATCATCCAATATAATTTAGACAAGTTTAGGTTCCTATTTTAACCTTATCATTTATATTTAACATTAAGTTAAATAATTGTACTTTTATCGTGTCTTCTTGTGTTCTTATAATATAAGGTTAATAAACATACTATAAGAATCCAAAAGAACCCCAAGTTGTTTATTATTAATATATATAACCTTATCTATGTCATTTGGCCGGACCGTAGATTTTTAGGAATAAAATAACAATTAATAATATAATATTTGTTTTAAAAACAATTTTATGTCAATTTTGACAATATTTAGTAATTGATTTTTGTGAAAATTATAACAGAATTATTAGTTCACAAAGAGTTAATTAAAACAATACTATCATGTCATATTAACCTATAAAATTAGATGAATTCATAAAAAGTCTCAAATTTTATTTATTTGGGTATTTATAACATCAATTATGTCAATATTTCATTAATAAGATAATTACTGCATCATCTTTGTGTGATAAATAAATAAACTTATTTAAAGTCTAAAAATTACAAATAAAATATAATTATGTAGGAAATATTTATATATTTCTAATGAATATTTATATTAGAATTTATCTTATGTATAACCCTATATTAAAAATTATATACTTGTTAAACTTTGATTTTAACTATTTTAACCCTTCTTTAAATAAAATAATAATAAATGTCCTAATCTAATCCAAGTGGGCCTAAATGGTTATATTTTATTCCTAAGGTGTTTTTGGTAGAATTAAACTTATACAATAGAATTAGGACATGTGTTAGGGTAATAATAATATCATTTTTACCCTTAGTTACCCTATTAACTTATAACCGTGGTAAAAAAAGTAAAAAGTCACTATTCACCAAAAATTATTTTCATCTCATTGAACCACATTTTACGTACTGACATCAACCATGTCTTTCGGATTTTTGAAATTCCACTCACAGAAGCGGTAATATTTTGTTTTATGAAAAATTCATTTTTTTAACTACCACTTAATGGTTTTAGAATTCATCAAACAATGAAAGTTTCCAGAAAAATACAAAAAATTAGGCCTAAGATATATTTGATATTTTGAACTGAAAAATGATTTCTATTTTACCAAATTTAAAACATATCAGTTGAATTACTTACTTTAAAAAATTAATTCCCGTCTTCAAAACAAATAGCGTGTTCTTAAGAGATAATAACTATCAAAAGATTGACACTTGTTTATGTCTGGTATAAATGTAAAATTACATCCAATGAACAACATTGTATTAAATATATTCTAAATATACTTTAAAACCACTCAAATTAATAATTTATCACTATTAATTATTTTGATTAAAAAGATTGTTTTTAATTAAAATTTAGTAATTTTCACTATTCATCAGAAAATGAAAGTTATCCAAAAAGTACCAAAATTTCACCCTAAGCTAATTTTGATATTCCGAATCCAAAAATGAAGTCCATTTTGAAAAATAAAATTTACAAAATTTCAAATAGTGTTTATTACTATTCATAACGGCTAGTTATAATAATATTTTAATAACATATTGTTGTTTAGTGAAACTCGTTATTGCGTACTACACACGCTATAGAGGAAGGTCGTGATTGCGTGTAATGCAAGGCAAGTCAAGGATGCATGTTTTGCAGGATCCTTTTTGTGTAGCATACAACAAAAGAAATTAATGAAATTAGAAAGATTATTTTTCATAAAATCTCTGGGTGTTACAATGGCACTACGCATGGAATGTGATCACTTATGTTCTAATATGATGAATGAATTGATGCTTCCTTAGCATACTAGGCCATCTGTACAATTTAACAATTTTCATAAATCATAATAATTGGAAGGTACACCAATCACTTGAGGTGAAATCATATCAATGTTAATATAAAATAGCATGAATAACAATCTCCATCCCTTGAAACCTGGTCATTTCTCATATATGGGGTGATCAATCCAAAAAAATATTGTTAACTATGTATTGACACATTCCTAGTCTCTTTTCTACCAACCCACAATATTATGACAAAGGATATTATACCACCTTTGATTCCACATTGTAATATATTTACCCAACTAAACATCACACTGGTAGCCGGAATGGTAGGTCACATGGAATCAATTATGTCTCCCCATAGGCCAAATAGATCTAACTAGAAACAAAGACCTCATGAGGTGATAGTTGGGAGACTACACACTGTTATCATAGTAAAAAATCGAAAAAATAGAATCTAAATGGAAGATAACATCGGAAGGAGTATTTATATTATGGATAGTGGTAGAAGAATAATATTAATATTTTGATAAAAAAATATCTCAAAAGAAGTTTGTAAAAATCATGCGTTCATTTAATAGTGGTTTAATATAACTAAATGGTGTAAAAAATACAACATTATATTCAAAATAGAACAAAAAAGGGCTCAAACAGAGAGAAGATCTAAAAATTCCATGTGAAATCCCCATGAAAATATTAATCTCTATCTTAGTCCCTTACCCCTAAATTTTGGTAAAAGAATAAAGGAACAAAAAATAAACCATGGTCCATAGTCCTATGAACATGATTGTCTACTCAGGTACCCCAGTGCAATGGAGGCCTGAGAAATGTGTGAGATTTAAATCATAGTAGGATAGAACCCATAGTGAAGTGGCAAATCTAGACAGTGAAATATTAATTATGTAGTGTATTGGTATATATATGAAATGTGATAATATAAAGAATAAATAAAAACTCATCAAGGTTCTTATGGGACACCTGGTGACGATACTATCTTCAAGTCAAAATAGGAATATTTCTGAAAAAGGAACTATATATATATATATATATATTTACAACTAGTAAGGGGTAAGAGTGTCTCCCATCCATACAGGAATACAAGGATTATAACTAGAGTGGGTTAATAATTACTCCCACCCCTTCATGTATATATGTATCTGGGATGGGGTATGAAATCCCCCACCTATTCATGTTTATATATAGAAAGTATGGGGTAAGAATTCCACCCACCCATTCACATTCATATATAGCTAGCATGGTGTAAAAATGCCTCCCACCCATTCATGTTCACATTTAGTTGGCATGGGGTAAGAGTTACTCCCAACCATTCTTGTATATATATAGCTTCCACAGGGAAATATTTACTCCCACCCATAGATGTATAAATATAGCTTGTTTCGGTTAAAATTTCCTCCCTCACGTTGATGTATATATAGGGCTACCATGGGGTAAAACTACCTCCCACTCATATATATATATATATATATATATATATATAGATCTGGCATGGGGTAAAAAACCCTCCCACCCAAAATCATTTATTGTTCATTATATAGTGTAAACAAATTTATGGGGCAATCCCTGAGGTAATAACTCCCATGATTTTAATTAGCCCTATGTGATTTTATATCAAATAGGCCATTTCATTTATACCACTTAACAAATGTATGCCATTTAGTGTGATACATCCTAAAAAAAATCATCTCATTAAATTTTCATAATCATAGACAATTTATTTAGGGTACAAGAGTCCAATTCATCCCATCCAATGGGTGAAACTGTCTAATTTAACCCATTTGTTTCAAACCAAATTACCTTAACCAAATCCTATCACACATTAGGTTGTGGAAAAACTAAAATTCTTTCTTTGGAAATTCCAATCCCAACAAGTCCAAACACGCATGGGTTGTCCTTGGTTAAATTAATTAAACATTATGAAAATGATATTTCATTCAAAAGTCAATCCATTAGGTAAAACTTCACATTAATGCATAGAATTCTATGAACATAATGAGGGAAAATAATTTCATGACATCAATAAAAACAATTTTTGATGTGTATTTACCAAACAAAGAATCAATGAAATATGGAAAGAAAGAATAAAAGTCTACTCATATATTTTTAGCATTAATTCATAACACCGCCATTGGAGGGTTATTTTATTAAATCATGACATTGTTGAATAAAAAATTCATTTGTTTAAACATGATTCATATTCAAGAATCATCATTTAATTTATCAAGGATCGTTTATGAATAAAATAACACTCTATTGAAACCAAAGTAAAAAAGATACAATAAGCAAAAAATTATTTAATTAAATATTTATTAAATTTAAAGGGGAAATAATGGGATCCTACCTAAATTTTTTTACCAATCTAATCCATCAGTATTTAAAGACATTAATGAAGGAAACAAATGCATCACCCATGGACAGAAATTCATTTATATATATATATATATATATCATTTAAACCCATGAACATGTACAAGGGGTAAATATATATATACGCTCCCCTGTATGGGTGCACAAGATATTGAGGATCCACCAAACAAGCTCGAATGGCATGAGTGAACCACATCAACCAAGAAACACACAGAACAATCCAACTCACTCCAAGAGATGACAACAAGTTTAAAAAAACTGATCCTTAACACAATTGGTATGGTATGCGAAAATACACATAAATACGACCCATGACCCAATTGACTACCCATGAAAAATCATAGTATTTTCATGGAGAAATCTTGGTGGATCGATGATCATAGAGGATTCCATGGAAAGTGGATCACGCGACTCAAATGGATGCCGAATGGGAGAGGTGCAATATGAGTGAGAGAGAGAGAAGTGTGAGTTTTTCATTTAATTTAATTTTCTTTTGATTTAATTTTGTTCAATTTTTAAATCTGGTCTCGATTAACAGTTTAGGTTGCATGGTATGAAAAAAATGCTCCAACCATGTGCCCTCAGATCAAGATACATGGGGAACCCCTCATGGGTTTTCTTTCATGGGTTTTATAACCAAGTGAAAACCATGAATTTAATTGTTTTTAGGTACTATAAAACTACACTAATCATGCAGTTTGATGCACGGTTTGAGAAACCCTGCATATACTGAGTGTTCTGCCTCTTCCCAACTGTCGTAGGATACAAGGATTCTTGATGTGGGCCACATAGTATCAAACAAACTGTTCACCCACTGCAAGTCTTCAAAAAATTATTTTATTGATTCAATGCTCCCAAAACATCTCAAGTCACTCTGGAAACTTATCAGTCCTTCGACTAGGTCGAAAAACCGATCTATTAAGGGTTCCAACTCATGGAATTTAATTTGGAAACTCTGTTGTATATTATTGTCATCGAGTAAACAAAAAGTTAAGAAACTTCACCTTTCCATCCATTTCAAAACACAATTATTAAAAACGTTTTGTGTGGGTCTAATAACTATCCATAATTAATAGTGTAATGACATATATATAATGATATATACATGGATTGAATAGGTATTGAACTCGGTTCAGTGATGGAAATTGTTCTCAATGATGGTCTTTGGAGTGAACCTTTACTACTAAGATGGTCATGGGAGTAAACCACGAGTAAAATGATGGTATTGGGAGTGAACAAATAATTATAATATGTACTTGTTAGTAATTTAATGATTACAATGGAATGTTTTTAAAATTATTATATGTCTTCCACAATTATTTGACTTATTCTAATGTCACAGTTTCATGGATTATGTTCTTGATTCCTTTATGATTCATATCTTATGATCTTCCAATAGTTATTTCATTACTCATTTTTATGATCTTTTTTATACAAGTGATGATCTTCCAATATCATTATCACATTCCCATACCCTTATTCTCATATTTATTCCATCACATCTCCCTTGTTTAAACTTACTGAACATTTCAGAGCACCCTTTTTATGATTACATTCCACAAGAATTGATTATATGTATAATGTAAAATGTTTCTACGAGGGAGATAGTCATGATGAACCTAGTGGGATATAATTTTTCTAACTTATGAACCTGTTTTATCGTATCCATGTTTCCAAACATGATGCACTAATAAATTATATTGGAATCTATTTGTGTAATGTATTATGTATTCCGGGAAAACAATGTACTGTTAATGTTTGAAATGTGAGGGTATCTATAGTAGGTATCATAGAAAAATTTTAGTTAACCATTAGAAACTAGGATGAGAAAACCATAGTGATAACCATATGGAAATTTCATCGTATATGTATAATGGGATGGAAGACTAAAAGGAAATATCATAGAACTTTGGTAAAGGATAGAGTGGGTGGATTTCTAGAAATATCTCCTTGTCTAGATACTAAAAGTGGATGGGGGTATAGAATATATGCATACAGTGGTAAAAAACCAAAAACAATGTATTGATTTATACTTTATGGGGAATTGGTCAATGAAAAATGGATTTGATGCACACCTATTTTGACACTATCTTGGGGTATTCATTGGAAATTCACAAACTCTTCATAGTCCTCCAAGACCGATTTAAATATAATATGTATATTTATAAACATGTTTTAACCATAGGTGTAATAAACTAAATAATATGTCCTAATTTAGAAATCCCATATGTGGTTTTTAATGATTATATAGTTTCCCTCCAATGATTATTTTTTCTTACTATTTTTTGGTTTTAGACAATGGAAATAACAATGAAAAACCATGTCAATGCTTAGTATGATAAATAGTGCAATGATTTTTTATCCGAATTGTCTTAATTATATAGGATATCGAATGAAAAATTTCATTTCTATACTCAATCAACATTATCAACATTTGAATCGTACTATACTTACAAATGAAAAAGGAGGGAATAACATTTCTTTGGGTCCTTTGTAATTAAATTTCCACATTTGTTTAGTAGGTCTTCTGATCCACTTGTCGATGGAAAAAATATTAGTACAACTGAGGTTACATTCTCCATTTTCTAGTGTTTAGAACATGAGAAATTTATTTTTTTTACTTTATTATCTATAAGGAAAAGAGGACCAGTGGTGGATTATAATAAAAAAATTGAGGCATCGTGATGAAATTGAATCCATCAATTGGAATGAGTTCAAGTAAATATTTTTCAATAATAAATATCTTTAGATTCACCAGACAAAGTTAGATAAATATTTCCATGAGTTATGAAAAAAGGATGATGAATTCTTTGGAACATATGATTCTAATTTTAAAACTCTTGAGAGGTGAGATTCTTAAATTATCATCCAACCTGAATGTAAAGTTGATTGGTTCTTCATTAGATTAAATCCATGTACTAGAATGGAATAAGTAAAATATAATGTATTAGCTATGAATGGATTTTTAATTGTACAATCACAGTTGAAATATAGGTTGGCGTTACATATCAATATCAAGGTTAGAAAAAAATGTAATATCCAGTTCAATGAAATATATAAAAACAATAAAGAGAATAAGTTGATATTTACATTATGATATATGTGTAGAATAACAGATGTAGGATGTTCTACTAAGGATTGAAATAAATATTTTAATTTTAAGAAGTAAGGTCATTGATCATTTTGTTATTGTAGTGATGGGAAGAAGTCAGATAACAATTAGAATGGAGGGAAAACTATACATAATACACTTCCATCGCTTTAGCGATACAAGTCCAAGGACAATGAAGATTATGATAACTAGTGCCAAAACCTATGTTTTATTATGAAACATGATCTTCTTTTTTGGTATGTCTTTCTTTTCTAGTTTTGCTTGAGAAAAAGATGAGTTTTTCGAAATTTCAGGAGTACTTGACGAGTAATTATAAGTACACCCCAAGTACTGGGTAGTCATAGGGAGCCATGTGTTGGCTGTGTAATGGCTGAGCACAAGGCTATGTTGGGTGACCAAGAGACCGCCTAATGTGGGGCCTGGTAAAGGTACATACACGCCTTTTAATTTAAAAAGGCACACTATGTATTTTTAATTTTATTTCTTTAAGCGGAACATGGTCTGATCTCGTTCACAAATTTATCTTCTTCTCTGCTTTTCTCATCCAGGAGCATCCATTGACGCTGATTCATCTCTAAGCCCCAAACACACAATTCATTATCTAAATCTACAATTTTCAATTGGGTTAGAATCTCCATGTTAAGCTCTTCTTACTTGTACAGCCTCATTTCCTGATTTCTCCTCATTCATGATATATTTATGGTTGATAGTTTTAGATGTTTTTGATGATCTACAACGTTATAAGACTATTAGAGTGAAAATATTGTAGTAAGATGGGTAATCTTTTGCGGTTCTTTCATTTTTTATCACCAATAGCTGGTGATCAAAGATCATCTTTGACTCCACATTCAGTTGAAGCACCACTGGTTTCTCATTAGTCTAGAAACTGGAATTCTTCTGGTCATTCAGGCTGAGGTGGAGGTCACGACCATGGTAGCTAGTCAGAAGGCATTCAGCGGCAATAGGGTAGATCATCTCAGGGTGTTCAGGCTGGGTCACAGGGTTGTGGAACAGGGCTGACTTTTTCATTGAAGCAGACCCAACAAGAGTAGGATCTTGGACACTCTAAAGTTTGATGTATGATCCATGTTTCTTTAGTTTTATTTGATATAGGGGCTTCCCATTGTTTTATATCTTTTACTATTGTGAAAAACCACATGATCTATATCTTTTCATCATTGCAAATTTTTTTACTCTAGACACTACGTAGGGTACTAGAATGGATAGTTCCCATTAGTGCAGGGAGTTCTTTCATGAGGTTGGTGGGTGTCACATCTCATGGGACCTTTATATAATATATATGATGGGGTATGACATCATTCTTAGAATGGATTTGTTAGTTCCCTTCAAGGCTATTGTCAATTGCTATTGATATAGGTTGAGTTTCGCATCACAAGAGGGTAGTTTTTTCTTCAATAATGGCGAATGGGATGTTTAGGCAAGAAGAGTAGGACTCGAGCATCATGGGATGGGATAAGTTACAACACAGAATGATAGTCTATGTCTGGATGACCAGATGACTTCATAGATGAACTTTCTAATAGTGGTGGATGTGGGAACCCGACTCTAGAAAACCTGGAGATGGTTCCTCCTGAACATATTGTTTCGTTTTGAAATAATAACATGCACTGATAAACACACATCACATCCCCTATAGAGGATCGAGTTCAGTTCGGGCCCTGGGAAACATGCAACTTTAGGGTTGTTTCATATGATAAAAGCTGGTACCTAAAAATTTTAAATCAAAACATAGGGTGAGCATAATAATGCCCAGTAAGGGGTTTTATAACAAACTATTGTAACAATTGAGGGAATTCATTAAAAATATCCATAGAAAATTCTCATAAGGAAAACATTAACAGATGTTAGAAAACGTAAAATTGCTCAATCAAGATTTTCAAGGAATACATGAATCAATTATGACATTTTTCAAAGGAGGAATAATGTTTATCCTAAACAAGTATGAAATATTATTATTTAAGCACAAATTAAACAGTTAAGAGTAATACATAATCAGAGTTTCGCGTGAAGGAATACAATTCAATTCATAAGTTTGTTACTATCTTACTAAGTGATAAACAAAAATCATGCACTAAACCATTACTTGGGACATCAATATGAACATGATAAAAAAACACAGGGACAAGAGTAGTGAAAGAATAGGAATATCATTTTAAAAAGGACACGAAACATAACTTCAATATGTGGCTAAAACATTTTATTTATACATTCATGAAAAGATCACCAAGGTCCATCCTAAGGTGTCATGAAATTACTAAGGTTATTCACCAAGGTATCTTAAAACTTTTCATCTCTAGAGATTGATTATTTACCCAATGAATTGGGGCACTATCAGGGTGCAGCCTTAACATGACTTTAATTTCATGTGAGCCACATAGACCATACTTTACTTAAACGTGGTTGTATATTCATGATGTCCCACACCACCTTGAATAACTCATTCATTTTAATATTACCCAAGGTGTCCCATACAACGTGATTCTTGGTTCATTATTATGATGTGTCATATGCATGTAGGATGATCAATGATATGGACAAGGAAAAACCATTATACAATTGGTCTACAAACACATGACTTGACAGATAACATTGCAAACATGGAATAATTAATCAAAAGAAGGCGTGGTTAAAAAAAATTATATGTACAAAGGACAATTACTAAACCACAACAAATGGTAGTTGAAAAGGGGTTATTACATGAAATGATAAAGTGATACTCATTAAAATTATTTCTTCATGCAAATTAATTACATAGATACTTGTCATTAAATATGCTTATAAACATGGCACTGAATATGCAAATAGGCCAAATCGTAAACGTGATTAACCTATAGTAAACATTGTAGAAAATTCATTATGTGTTAAAATTTCATATGAGTATAACATGATTTAAAAATCCATTTATTTTCTAATACATTTGGTTCAAGTCAGAGTTTATCCCTTTGACATTCAACACAGTTAATAATATTTAAATTACATTAATCAACCCCACTAGTTTACACTTAGATACAAAACTACAAAATAGCATAGACAAACACTATAATCCTACATGTATTAAAGTATTAACAACCATTACTTGAAATTAGGGTTTCAAATATAAATCATAAAAATACAGTCATACATAAAGATATATACACCCAGTGTATTTATCGGTTTTCTCATAAATTAATCAGGGTCCACTAAATCTCTTAAAATCTGAAAACCATTAACCCTCAATCATTTATTTGGTAGGAACCAAACCATATAGGGTTTATTATATATATATATATATGAAACCATATTTACATAAATTTTTTAAAACTGATATTTTAAACTATGGCGTAACTATACTAACACCAGAAGCCTAATTTTCACCTAGAATATTATTTAAGGGTTAGTATTGAAGTCTTAAATACCATAAATGATTGTATTTGAAAACATATAATTATAAATAATTATACCCATAATAATAAAATTTTTATAAAAAGATTTCTTCGCATATAATATAGATTCGAAATAGACATTATAAGTATATAAATATTAGTATATCATTCTGATTATTTGGAACCCTTAAGAAAAAAATTTTGGATTGGGATTATATATATATATTTAAACACACCTGATTATACACATGTATAATATCAGTTTTTCTTAATGAAACATTTTGAAAGAAACCCTACATATTCTAAACGATTACTTACCCCTAACTACACATCAAAGAACTCCCGGGAAAACCTTATTACATGGAGGGTTATTGATGTATTTATATGTGTGTATATATATATATATTAAAAAACTATATAAACACGATATAAAAATAGGGTTTTAAAAATAATAATAACTTAAAGTAAATCATTATTCACGTATAAACTTCACAAACAATAATTTGGAAAACATTCATAGAGAGGCTCGAAGTACAAACATGTTTGTATATACATATATATATATGTGTATGTGTGTGTGTGTGTGTGTATTCTATATTAATTGTATATACAGAACCATTGATTTTAGGTTTTTTTTGTAAATCAAAAACCTTTAAAACAGAAGCCTTGCATTTGTGGTCATGCAGGTAAGCACCCTTGAAACCCTCTGTTTAATACGAAGGGTTTGCAAGGTATGTATATACATGTAAAAAATAAACTGTATGTATACATATATATAATGAGGTGTAAGGATGGGTTTGAAAAAAAAACATGAAAACAGAGCACCTTTAAAGTGACTATGGAGGACGATCAGATCAAATGGAACTTATTGGTTTGCTGGGGAGATAGAGAGGAGTTCAGGAGCAAGATGAAGTCTGTGAGGGGGAGGGGTTATAGTAGAGGCTTCAGTACCCTTAATGAAACTCAACCCAATAGGTAGGATGATACGAGGGGGATGATACTACAATTCCCTAGTAGGTGGGGTGTGTAAGAGTCAAGGGGAGCAGTGGAAATGAGAGCTACATTGGCATCCTCGGGTGAACTAGAGAACTAGAGCGTATCACGACATGAGGAAGAAGACGAAAAGGAACGAACATATTTGATTGATCTTGCCCGATCGAATGGATGGGAGTGAAGTGAGAGATGAGACCACATGATTTAAAAGAATCTATGTCCAGGATTTAATCATGGAAGGATCAGATGGTTATGGTGAGACATGGGTGTTTGTGCTGCTTCGATCTCGCGGACGGTTCTAATCGTTCGTGAGATGCGACGAACGACTCGGATCATGCGACACTTGAAATTTGGTGTCCCACATCCGAACGCAACAAAGAAGGGGCACGACTTATAAGCCAGAGTGCGCTCCTCCTTTTGAAATGACACAATCACCCACTCCATGGGGCCTTATGCACGGTCCCCTATGGACCGTGGCTAATCCTCACACACCGCACGCCGTTGGCCTTAAACACAGGCCCACGCGGGACCTGGACGAAGCTCTGCTCGGCACATAATTAGTTGGGCCGCATCAAGCGTGCACTAGTTGGGAGTCTGTGACCCTGATGGCCCCTACCTCAAGTGTCACTGGGACTCAGTCACAGCCTTGAGGGTGTGTCCCCAGGGCCTCCCTTAGCTTGTCGGGCCCCTCTATGTTTTTATTAAAAAAATTTATTTTAAAAAAATCGAAATGTTAGAAAATATGGAAACAGAATGGTTTCATTTTAAAAAAAATGAAATACTAATAGTTAGAAATTGAATTTGTATTAACTTTCAAATGTTTTAAGAACTTATAACTTTTAAAATCTAAAATCCAATTCATAACATACTCTACCAATTGATTTGAAAGATAAATAGTTTTTCCTAATTTAAAATTCATAGTTTTAATGATCTAAAAAAATATATTTTTCAATAATCATTAAAGGTATATGATTATAAGATAATATTTAAACATGACTTTAAAAACATTTAGAAGGTGTTAAAATACTACATTTTCAACCATTTAGATTTTGTAAAATCAATTGTGTTCCTTTATAAGAGTAATATTTTATTTTAAAATTATAATATTTGAAAATATAATTCATATCATTTGAAAATTTTAACATACTTGAAATACCCTAAGGTTATTGAAACCATGTTTTTTTAAAATGATAAATTTTAAAAACCCAACGGTAATATATATATATAATAGTCATAATTTCTAAATGACCACTATAAAAATAGCGGGGTAGGGTGTTTCAAACTCAAGGTAACCGAAGAATACAGTGCTCCCATTCCCACCGATGATCAGTACAGTATTCTTGATTATAGTGGTGATGTTTTTCCCTTTAGTTGACTCATATGATCTTTTTTTACTTACTATGCCTCATTGTGGTGATTGGGGGTCTTCTAGTAGTTCGAAGAGGGTTTTAATAGGTATTTTTGGTTTCTGTGATTACTCTTTCCATCTCAGTGTATTGTAAATGCTAAGGTGTTCTTAATTGAATAAAGTGCATTATGTTTGTCCTTTAATTTTTTGTTTGGTTAAAAGGACTTCAAAAAAAGTGAATTCATAGTATCATCATTACATGTTACCAAAAATTTGGGGTGTTACATTATTCCTCCCTTCAGAAAATTGTTCCCTCTCAATTAATTTCACAAAATTTCTCCAATGTTCTCACCATAACCCCCATCATAGAGGATCCTCATGTGCATTCAATGGAAAACCCAAATTGGTGCTAAACTCCTCTAATTCCCTAATTCAGATGCACTTCGAGCAAAAGGGGTTGAACTCATGCACCAAACAATTGGGCTTCTAGAGGGAGGATCGAATGGTACAAAGTTTGGAAATGTCCATATGGACCAACATATGAAGAACTCTCCGAATTATGTCTCGATCGAGAAAATATAAGTTATAGAAGTTTTCATATAGTCTAATGCTAAGGAGTTTTTACATGTAGGTCACACAAACATTTCCCCCTAAATCACCCTCTTGAAATTTGACAATGGATGTGTAGTTCTAGCCTAGGGTGAAACAAAGGAATAGCCCTTCGTGGTGTTTTACTCTCCGCTTACACTCAGCAAATTGTGTTGAGCCTATGTGGTAGAAGATAGACATATTCCCTTGACAGGTGCAGAGAATCTCTGGATCGTTTTTCACCTCAAAAAATTGCTTAAACGTTCCTCGCAGGTTTGCGATGTGTTGATACTCAAATGCATAGGATTTGATTGCAATAATATCCTGTATCGCAGTAGGAAGAGATAACATGTGGGTTTTTCCTTCCACCTGTAAGTTTAAGACGAGAGTTCAATCACTTGAAATCCATCCAATAGTATAAACAAAGTAAAGACATGTATGGAAAATAATGTATTTCAATAAAAAATAAGTTTATCACTAAACATAAGTGCCTGAGTTTCCCCTAATGACCTACTACATGAAATCCACATAGAGAAGCAAAACTCCCTATCTCCTCAAACTAAACAAAGTCTGAGCATTCAGGGTTAAATTCATGGGGTGCACCTGTGACCTCTCCTAAGTATATCATGAGGGGTATTGAGTTGGGATACTTCAAAATAATCTTGTTGTCTACAAGACAGTTGGGTGGAATCATCTCCTATCATTCTGAAGTCCAACAACTGGCCCCAGAATCTGTAGTTCAATATTTAACAAAGATAGGCCGCTCGGAGGTCATCGGCAACAGAAGATTTTTGAAAAGTGTCGAGGGCCATAAATCCAAAGTCCTCACCTTATGTGAACACCCTGAAAATCCCCTCATGGTACCTTCCTCGATGTACATAGGAGTGGAATTGTGTCATCATCATAAGTAGGTAACCCAATCCTAACCCCCAGTGTAGCTGAAGCACCCATGGGGAGTTTGACACATCGTACATGTGTTTTAATGTCATGCGAATATGGGGATAGTTTGGAAAATTTTCTCGGCTATCTAAAGACATAATGGTGTCTAGGGCCTCTGTGGGGAGAGGAAAAATATTAGTACCTTCGTTTTCTATAAAAAAAATTATGAAAACTCGTTTTTAGTAATACTGAAGTATATTTTTCTTTGTTTTAGTTCTGGTTTTCCAGAGTTTTCCATACTGAACCCTCTAATACCAACTGTGGGAACCCGACTCCAGAAAACCAGAAGTCGGTTCCTCATAAACGTGATGTGTATTTTTGAAATATAAACATCCACTAATAAACACACATCACATCCCATATAGAGGATCAATTTCGGTTCAAGCTCTAGGAAACTGAAAAATTCAGGAATGTTTTATCTGAAAAAAGATGTTACCTGAAAATTTTAAATTAAAACGCAGTGTGAGCATAAGAATTCCCAGTAAGGGGTTTTAAAATAAACCAATGTAACTTTTGAAAGAATTATTTAAAACTATCCATATAAAATTCTCTTAAGGAAAACTGTAACACATGTAACATAACATAAAAGTGCTCAATCAAGATTTTCAAGGAATACATGAATCAATAATGAAATTTTTCAAAGGAGTAATAAAGGTTATCCTAAACAAGTATGACATATGATTATTTAAGCATGAATTAAACAGTTAAGAGTAATACATAATCATTTTTTCTCAGGAAGGAACACAATTCAATTCATAAGTTGGTTATTATCTTACCTAGTGATAAACAAAAATCAAGCTCTAAAACATTACTTGTGACAACAATATGAACTTGATAAAAAATGGGACAATAGTAGTGAAATAATAGGAATATCATTTTGAAAAGAAAAATTAACATAACTTGAATATGTGGATTCAACATTTCATTTAGACATTCATGAACATATCACCAAGGCCCATCCCCAAGGTGTCGTGAAATTACTAAGGTTATTCACCAAGGTATCGTAAAACTTGTCATCTCTAGAGATATATTCGTTACCTAATGCAATGGAGTGCTATTAGGGCTCACCCTTAATATTTCTTTACTTTCATGTGATCCACATAAACCATAATTTACTTAAACATGTTTGTTTATTCAGGATTTCCCATACCACCTTGAATAATTCATTCATTTTCATATTACCCAAGGTGTCCCATACAACTTGATTCTTGGTTCATTAGAATGATGTGTCATATGTATGTAGTATAATCAATGATATGGATAAGAAAAAACCATTATACAATATGTCTATAAACACATGACATGACAGATAACAATACAAACATGGAATAATTAATCAAATGAAGGCTTGGTTTAGAAAACATTCTATTTACAAATGATAATTACTGAACCACTTCAAAAGGTAGATGAAAAGGGGTTGTTAAATGAAATGATAAAATGATACTCATTAAAATTCTATCTTCATGGAAATTAAATACATAGATACTTGTCATTATATATGCCTATAAACATGGAACTGAACATGAAAATAGGCTAAATCATAAATGTGATTAAGCTACAGTAAACATTGTAGAAAATTAATTATTTATTAAAATTTCATACGAGAATAACATGATTTACAAATCCATTTATTTTCCAATTCATTTGGGTCAAGTTAGAGTATATCACTTTGACATTCAACGCATTTAAAAATATTGAAATTACTTTAATCAATCCCATTAGTGTACACTTAGATACAAAAATACAAAATAGCATAGACAAACACTAAAATCCTACATTTATTAAAATATTAACAACCATTACCTGAAAATAGGGATTCAGATATAAATATTAAAAATTCATACAAAAATAACGATATATACACCAAGTGTATATATGGGTTTTCTCATAAATTAATCACGGTACAATATATCTCTTAAAATATGAAAACCTCTAACCCTCAATAATTTATTTGGCAGGAACCAAACCATATCGGGTTTGTTATATATATATGAAACCATATTTACATAAATTTATGAAAATTGAGATTTTAAACTGTAATGTAACTATACATAAACCAGAAGCCTAATACGCACCTAGAATATTATTTAAGGATTAATATTGAAGTCTTAAAAATCATAAATGATTGTATTAGAAAACATACATGTATAAATAAATATAGTCATAATAATAAAATGTTTATAAAAAGATTTTTCAGATAAAAAATATATTCGAAAGAAACCTTATATGTATATAAACATCAGTATATCATGCTAATTATTTGGAGCCCTTATGAAAATATTTTGTATTGGGATTATATATATATGTAAATACACCCGATTATGCACATGTATAATTTGGTTTTTTCTTAATGAAACATTTTGAATGAAACCCTACATAGTATAAACGATTACTTACCCCTAACTACACATCAAAGAACTCCCTGGAAAACCTTATTACATAGTGGGTTTTCTAGGAACTTATTTGTAAATATATATACTGAAAAAAATATAAAAACGATATAAAAATAGGGTTTGTAAAAAAAGAATAACTGAAAGTAAATCATTATTCATGTATAAACTTCATAAACAATAATCTTGAAAACATTAACGGAGAGGCTCGAAGTAGAAACATTTTTGTATATACATATATTTATATATGTGTATATACTGTATTAATCGTATATATAGAACCTTTCATTTTAGATTTTTCTATAAAACAAAAACCCTTAAAACAAAACTCTTACATTTGTAGCCACTCAAGTAAGCACCCTTGAAACCCTCTGTTTAAAACGATGGTTTTGCATGTTGTGTTTATACATGTAAACATAAAACCTATGTATACATATATATACCGATGTTTAAGGATGGGTTTGGAATAAAAATGAAAACAGATAACCCTTATAGTGACTGCGGAAGACGATCAGATCAAAGAAAACTCACTGGTTTGATGGGGAGATCGAGAGGATTTCAGGAGCAATAGGAAGTCCATGATGGGGAGGGGTTTAAGTATAGGCTTCGGTGAACCTAATGAGACCTGACCCAAGAGGCAGGCCGCAAAGAGGGGGATGAGACTACAATGCCCTAAGAGGTGAGGTGTGCAAGAGTCAAGGGGAGCAGTGGAAATGAGAGCGACATTGGCATCCTCGAGTGAACTAGATCACTTGAGAGGATTGAAATGTGAGGAAGAAGAAGAAAAGGAATGGACAACATGGATTGATCAAGCTCGATCAAATGGCTGGGAGTGAAGTGAGAGATTAAACTATATGATTTAAAAGAATCAACAACTGGGATTTAATTGTGGTAGGATCGGATGGTTACTGTGAGATGCTGGTGTACGCGCAGCTTCAATCGCGCGAATGGTTCTGATCGATCATGAGATGTGATGAACGGCTCGAATCCCACTACACCGAAAATTTGGCATCCCACATACGAAACAATGAAAGGGTGCAAGTTATAAGCCAGAGTGTGCTGCTCTGATTGCAATGAAACAAGCACCCACTCTCAGGGGCCTTATACATAGTCCCTTGCGGGCCTTGGCCAACCCTCATGGACCGGGCGTTGCGGGCCTTTGACACGAGACTGCGTGCAACCTGGCCGAAGCTCTTCTCGACTCAAAATAAGGTGGGCCGCACCAAATGTGCACTAATCGGGAGCTTATGACCCTGATGGCCACTGCCTCAGGTGTCACTGGGACTCGGTCTAGGCCTTGGGGGCTTGGCCCCAGGGCGGTCCTCTTTTGATTAAAAAAATTATTTGAGAAAAATTGAAATGTTAGAAAATATGGAAACACAATTGTTTCATTTTAAAAAATGTGCAATACTAATAGATAAAGATTTAATTTGTATAATCTTTTATATGTTTTAATAACTTATAACTTTTAAAATCTAAAATCACATTTATAACATACTCTACCATTTTATTTAACAGAAAAATAGTTTTTCTTAATTCAAAATACATAGTTTTAAAAATCTAACAAAATATATTTTTCAATAATCATTAATGGTATATGATTATAAGATACTATTTAAAATGACTTTCAAAACATTTAGAAGCATTTAAAATATTAGTTTTCAAACATTTGGATTTTTTAAAAACAATTAGGTTCCATTAAAAGTGAAATCTTTTATTTTAAAATTATGATATTTGAAAATATAATTCAAATCATTTGACCATTTTAAAAAACTTTAAATACCATAAGGTTATAGAAACCATGTTTTTATAAAAAGATAAAATTTAAAAACCCAATGGTCATATATATGTAACAATCATAATTTCAAAAGGACCCCTATTAAAACAACGGTTTCGGGTGTTTCAAACTCTAGTTAACCGAATAAGATTGTGCTCCCAACCCCACTGAAGATCAGCATGCTATTCATGATTATGGTGGTGATATTTTTTCTTTATTTGACTTGAATGATCTCCATTACATACTAGGCCTCATTGTGGTGATTTGGGGTCTTCCAGTAGTTCTAATAGGGTTTTTAATAGGTATTTTTTGTTAGTGTGATTACTATTTTTATCTCAGTGTATTGTAAATTCTATGGTGTTATTAATTAAATAACGAGACTTGTGTTTATCCTTTAAATTTTTGTTTGGGTAAAAGGACTTCAACAAAAGTGAATACATAGTATCATTATTATAAGATACCCAAAACTCAGGGTGTTACATTGGATCATTTAAGGGATGTATTTCCATGAGACTTTTCATGTTTTCCTCTAGAGGCAGAGGTATCCATTTATATTGATCTTATTCCAGGGGTGGAACTAGGGTCCACTCTTTATAGGATGGCTACACCAGAGTTACAGTAGCTCAAGAAGAATTTGGTGTAGTTACATGAAAATGGTTTTATTCGACCCAATACTTCTCCTTGTGGTTCTCCTGTCCTTTTGTGAAGAAGGCGGATGGTAACCTCATACATTGTGTGGATTATCATAAGTTGAACCTGTAGAAAATCAAGAACCGATATCCCTTACCATGGATTATTGATCTCTTTGATCATCTTTGTGGAGCCCGAGTGTTCTTGAACATTGACTTAAGATCTAGTTACCATCACTTGCATGATAGACCATCTGATATACAAAAGAAATCATAAAAGGGGGATCTCAAATGCTCATTAAGGGTAAACAAAATAAATATCAATCACATCATATTAATAAGACCATAACATTTTGGAAATATTAACCTACAAATGAGATCATAATATCATAACATGGGATAAATCATAGTAGTGAAATGTAATCCAAATAATCATAACATAAAACATGAATATTTGTGTCATACACACATAATCATAGAGAATAATTTCTTATTAGTGAAGACTCATTGCAAAGACTATCTTAGTGGACAAAGTCCATTTCTAAACCGAGTTCATTCCTAGTTTCAGTCCTGTTTCACTGAACCGGTTTAACCTGCCGTTCCAGCCATGTATATCTCATGAGATAAAAAATCCTTACCCTATGAATTAGAGGGAGATATAGGTCCCACCCATCTCATAATGATACCATTCTTATGTGTTACACAAAATCATAAACCATATATCATAGCATAACCCATGTAATAAAAATGGGATTCTTAAACATCGTGACATCATAAAACAATTCATATAAGATAAAGGAATTCATAAAAATAATTCCATCACAACATAATCAAATCAATTTAATACTAGGGATAGAAACATAAACCATTATTACCTTAGATGGAAATTTTTTTTAATAAAACACTTGAACTCCATTCTTGAGGAAAATACCCTTTCTACTTAAAAAAACACTTTTCCTTTCTTAACATGTCATAAAATTATAAACTAAAAGAAGTTGATAAAAAATTAACTTGAAATCTTGTAATGGAAGCTCCTTGGAAATAATGTTTTAAAAACCCCTTCATGCCGTATAAGTTAAAAAACAATCTTCTCGTACTTTTGTCGGAAAAGTCAAAAAGTACCTCGTACGAAAAACGAAAAGAGATTCCTTTAATATCCTTTACTAAAAACTCACCGAAGGGTAAAATAGGATTTAAACAATTTTAGGTGGATGGAAATAATATTACATATTGAGGAAACATGGATTTGGATGATAAAATACACCCCAGTAAATACCAAAGTATAAACAATCTCGGATAAAAATGAGATTGTGATATTTTCCCTTACCTTAGGTCCGATTTGCTTCATAAGTGTCTGAACCTCCTGTATAATAATTTAAATAATGTTATTGACTATTTCCAGAATCATATTTATTGTTATGATATCATATATGGTTCACTTATGATTTTATATTACCCGTTCTTTTGTAATTTCCATGTTAAAGAGCATCTTGGGTAAAATCGTTTCATTTATCATATTTGTTTCGACTTGTCGTTCTTGATATTATTTCTTATATCATGATTTACATAATTTCATAATGTAAAACATGATTTATATATAAATTATATTCATTATATACATATATATTATAGATCGATAAAAGGAATGAAATACACCGTTCATGGAGACGGTAGGCCGTACGTACGCATGAACGCTGTTTTCGTTTCCTTATTGAATTGAATAGAATTGAGTATATGATATACATATATATAAATATATATATATACATAAATACGGTAGCATTATTATGTCATATATTTCATTATTATTCATTATATATACTTTATAATCATTCTTAAATGGTTAATCATGGAAAATGAATCTCATCGCGTTCGTGGAGACGGTAGTCCATACGTACGCACGAGCAATGATATCATTCCCATGATTGTGGAATTGTATTGGAGTGTATGTGTACTATTTCAGAATAAATATTACTTTACAATAATCATATATAGTTATTTAATTACACCATTATACCCATCCATGTAAGGTGGTGGTGGAAAATAGATTACACCACGGCGTGGAGACGATATTCTGTATGTACGCACGTGCGGTGATTTCATTTTCCATAGGATGGATAGATGGTGAAATAGGGTTGTTTCATACTTATAATAACATATCAGTATATGAGTGACATTGATGTTATTACTTCATAATGAAACAAACTAAGAAGAAGAAGTGGAAGAATAAATAAAGTTGAAAGAATCGGTAACAGACATTACCTATTCTTTGAAGCGCCTCTTTGAGATCTTCTCTTAGGGCACTAAAATTGGACATTTAAGAATACCAGGATCTCTATGATGTTTTATCGAGGTGGAGAAGAGAATTTGGCTTGGTTTGTCCGAGAATGAAGGATCAAAGTGGTGTGAGGTAGAGAGGGAGGAGGTGCCCTTTTTTAAAGGAGGAGAGGGGCCCCTTTGGAATAACTAAAGATATTATTTTATTATAAAGAAAAATTCGGATTTAAATAGCTCCAGATTGATTTATTTCAAAGCTAAGGTGGAGATGGGTCGAAATCCTCTCATCCAATATAATTTAGGCAAGTTTAGGTTCCTATTTTAACCTAATCAATTAGATTTAACATTTAGTTAAATAATTTTACTTTTACCGTGTCTTCTTGTGTTCTTATACTATAAGGTTAATAAACTTACTATAAGCAGCCAAACGAAACCCAAGTTGTTTATTATTAAAATACATGACTTTATCTATGTCATTTGGCCGATCCTTATATTTTTAGGAATAAAATAACAATTAATATTATAATATTTGTTTTCAAAAATATTTTATGTCAATTTTGACAATATTTAGTAATTGATTTTTGTGAAAATAATAACAGAATTATTAGTTAAAAAAGTTAATTAAATAAATACTAACATTTCATATTAACCTATAAAATTAGTTTAATTCATAAAAAGTCTAAAATTATATTATTTTGGGTATTTATAACATCCATTATGTCAATATTTCAATAATAATATAATTACTGCATCATCGTTGTGTCATAAATAAATTAAATTATTTAAAGTCTAAAAATTACAAATAAAATATCATTATGTAGGAAAGATTTTTAGATTTATAATGAATATTTATAGTCGAATTTATCTTATTTATAACCCTATATTAAAAATGATATACTTATTAAACTTTGATTTTAACTATTTTAACCCTTCTTTAAATAAATTAATAATAAATGTCCTAATCTAATCCAAGTGGTCCTAAATGGTCATATTTTATTCCTAAGGTTGTCTTTGGTCGAATTAAACTTATCCAATAGAATTAGTACATGTTTTAGGGTAATAATAATATCATTTTACCCTTAATTACCCTATTTACTTTTAACTGTGGTTAAAAAAAATTAAAAAATTATTATTCACCAAAAATTATTTTCATCTCATTGAACCACATTTTACTCACTGACATCAATTTTGTATCTTAGATTTTTTAAATTCCACTCACAGAAGCGGTAAAATTAATTTTTATGAAAAACTCATTTTTTTAACTACCACTTAGTGGTTTCACTATTCATCAAAAAATGAAAGTTTCCAGAAAAATACAAAAAATTAGGCCTAAGATATATTTGATATTATGAACTGAAAAATGATTTCTATTTTACCAAATTCAAAACATATTAGTTGCATTAATTAATTTAAAAAATTATTTCCCATCGTCAAAACAAATAGCGTGTTCTTAAGAGATAATAACTATCAAAAGATTGACACTTGTTTATGTCTGGTTTAAATGTGAAATTACATCCAATGAACAACATTGTTTTAAATATATATTAAATATAATTTAAAACCACTCAAATTAATAATTCATCACTATAAATTATTTAGATTAAAAAGGTTGTTTTTAATTAAAATTTATTAATTTACACTATTCATCAGAAAATGAAAGTTATCTTAAAAGTACCAAAATTTCACCCTAAGCTAATTTTGATATTCTGAATCCAAAAATTAAGTCCATTTTGAGAAATAAAATTTACAAAATTTAAAAAAGTGGTTATTACTATTCATAACGGCTAGTTTTAATAATATTTTAATAGCATATTGTTGTTTAGTGAAACTCGTTATTGTGTACTACAAATGCTATCGAGGAAGGTCGTGATTGCATGTAATGCAAGGCAAGTCAAGGATTCGTGTTGTGCAAGCTACTTTTGGTGTAGCGTACAAAAAAAATATTAGTGAAATTAAGAAGAATATTTTTCATAAAATATTGGGGTGTTACAGTAAAGGAAACACATTAGCTGATGTGCTGACCAAGAGCAATCATATACATGTAGTTTATGAAGCTAGCTATGAGTGGAAGCTTATAGATATGTTATTTGATATGAATTTGGAGGTGCGTGATAGACATGGGAAGAAATTCCTTGCATCTGTAGCTATTACTTCTACTCTACATGATCAAGTGCGAATGAGACAACTATCAGATGCTGATGGCCTAGTCCTACAGGATAGAGTGTCAGGAGAGAACATTATTCCTACATAGGCAATGGGTGAAGATGAGATATTGTGTTTTTGTGGGTGCATATGCGTGTCAGCAGACATACGTGAGGAGTTGATGCATGACATTCATTCCTTGATTTAGGAAGTTCATCCGAGTGCCCCAAATATGTATAGAGAACTGCACTTTTAGTATTGCTGGTTAGGTATTAATAGACATGTTATTTGGTTAGTCATGGGGTGTTCCACCTATCAGTAGGTGAAGGTAGAGCATCGGCAACCCACAAAACGTTTTCAGCAGTTACCCATTACCGAGTAGAAGTGGAATGGCGTTTCCATGGAATTAGTGATAGTTTTAAAGAGGCCACCTTAAGGCAATGATTCAATTTGGGTACTCATTGACAGACTCATGATGGTTTCTCCCTTATTCCTGATCAAAGAGACTTTTAGTGTTGATGATTTGAGAAATTTGTACATCCAAGAGATTGTACGTCTTCCTAGTGTTCCACACTCCATTTTTTAGACAGGGATACATGTTTTACTTCTTCAGCCTAGTAGGGACTACAGAAGGATTTGGGTACACAGGTACATCTGAGTACAAATTAACTTCCCCAGAGAGATGGTTAGTCCGAACATATGATACAGGTGTTGGAGGACATGCATCAACCTTGTGTCCTAGATTTTGGAGTTACTTTGGAGAAACACATTCCTCTTGTGAAGTTTTTCTATAATAATAGATTTCAAGAAACTATTCAGATAGTATAATTTGTGGCTTTTTATGGTAGGCCATGCCAGTCTCACCTATGTTGGTTGGAGGCAGGAGGGACAACTATTCTAGGACCTCAACTTGTTAAAGAGACCACATAATAGATATAGTTGATTAAGAAGAGGATGGCTACAGCACAGTCTTGAAAGAAGTCTTATGCTGATCGACAGAGATGACCTCTCGTGTTTGAGGTCAGAAATCATGTTTTCTTCCATGTCACATTGATGTTAGGACACCTGAGTATTATGATACAGGGAAAGCATTCACTGAGATATGTTGTACCATTTGAGGATTTGGATAGATTCAGGCCAGTTTCTTATCGGATATAATCACCACAGAGGTATTGGGATATGCATGATGTTTTCCACATGTCCAAGTTATGGGGTTACTTCCCAGACATTTCTCATGTATTTCAACTCGAGAAGTTTGAGATGAAGGTGGATGCATCCTTTGAGGAGAATCCAAACTGGATTTTTGATCGCAATGTAGAGGTTCTCCATGTACAATATGTTCCTCTGTAACGAGTGTTGTCATTGCATGGGCGAGTACATGACGAGACTTGGGAGAGGGAGGATGATGTATGATCATAGTGGTCAGAGCTGTTCAAGTGTAGAGACCCGAAGCTTGACGTACATGGACATTACATTACTTTTTCGAAATACTTAGTACATAACAAAAACACACACACAAGGACCGTAATAGTTTAGTGTCTTTGGAAACTCGGAATATAATCTTCTAATCGTGGTGAAAGATCTTCAACATCTCCCATAAAGATCTTCCCATTTTTTTTCTTACCTAAAACCTTTCTTTATATCCTGGGGAAAAGAAAACATAAAAGGGTGAGCTCAAATGCTCAGTAAGGGTAAACAAAATAAATATAAATCACATCATATACATAAGAACATAACATTTTGGAAATCTTAACCTGCAAAAGAGAGCATAATATCATAACATCGGATAAATCATAGTAGTGAAATGAAATCCCAATAATCATAACTTAAAACATGAAACTTTGTGGCATACACACATAATCATATAAAATCATTTATTATTAGTCAAGACTCATTGCAAAGACTATCTTAGTGGACAATGTCCATTTCTGAACCGAGTCACCCGCGTTTCAGTCCGATTTCACTGAACCGGTATAACCTACCGTTCCAGCCATGACTATCTCATGAGATATAAAATCTTTACCCAATGCATTGGAGGGAGATATAGGTCTCACCCATCTCATAATGATACCATTCTTATGTGTGCCACAAAATCATAAACCATACATCATAGCATAACCCATGTAATAAAAATGGGATTCCTAAACAACATGACATCATAAAACAATTCATATAAGATAAAGGAATTAATAGAAATATTTCCATCACAACATAATCAAATCCATGTAATAATAGAGATATAAACAGAACCCTTTATTATCTTAGATGGAAAATAATTTTGATAAAACACTTGAACTCCATTCTTGAAGAAAATATCCTTTATACTTCAAAAACATTATTCCTTTCATAACATGTCATACGACTTTAAACTAAAATATTTTTATTAAAAATAAACTTGAAAACTTGTAAAGGAAGATTCTTGGAAATAATGCTTTAAAAATCCATTCATACCGTATAAGTTAAAAAAACATTCTTCTCGTACTTTTGTCGGAAAAGTAAAAAAGTACCTCATAACGTAAAAAAAGAAAGGTTCCTTACATACCATGTAGTAAAAGTCAAAAATGGGTAAAAAGGACTTTAAACATACATGAAAACAATTTTATAAAACATGGACATGGATGATAGAAATAACCCCAGTAAATACTTACGAATATGCAATCTCGGATAAAAATGAGATTGTGATATATCCCTTACCTTATGTCTGATATTCTTTGTACGTATCCGAACCTCCTGTATAATGATTTAAATTATGCCATTAACTTATTACAGAATCATATTCATTGTTATGATATCATATATGGTTCACTTATGACTTTATATTACCCGTTCTTTTGTAAATTCCATGTTAAAAAGCGTTTTGGGTAAAATCGTTTCATTTATCGTAGGTGTTTGGACTTGTTGTTCTTGACATTATTATTACTTATATCATGATTTAATTAATTCCAGAATATAAAACATGATTTATATATCATATATATTCAGTATATATATATATATAATAGATAGATAAATGAAATGAAACACACCGTTCATGGAGACGGTAGTCCGTACGTACGCATGAACGCTGTTTTCCTTTCCTTATTGTTTTGAAAGGAAGTAAGTAGATGACATACATAAATATATATACATAAATCCAGTATATTTAACATGTCATATATTTCATTATTATTCATTATATATACTTTATAATCATTCATGAATGGTTAATGTGGAGAATGAATCTCATCGCGTCGTGGAGACGGTAGTCCGTACGTACGCACGAGCAATGATATCGTTCTCATGATCGTGAACTTGTGTTGAAGTGTATGTTTACTATTTCAGTATCAATATCACTTTATAGTAATCATATATAGTTACTCATTACACCATTATACCCATCCAATTAACGTGGTGGCGGAAAATAGATTACACCACGGCGTGGAGACAGTATTCCGTACGTACACAGGCGCAGTGATTTCCTTTTTCCGTAGGATGGATAGATGGTTAATTAGAGTTGTTTAATATTTATAATAACATATCAGTGTATAAGAAATACTGATGTTATTACTTTATCATGAAAAAACTAAAGAAGAATAAGTTGAAGAAGAAAGAAATTGAAAAAGATCGGTAATGGATATTATCTCTTTTTGACGCGCTTTTTCTTAACCTCCACTTAAAGAACTAAGGATGGTATTTGAAGAAGACCAGGAACTCTAGGATGATACTAGGGAAGTGTAGAAGAGATTTTGTCAGGGGTTGGATGAGATTTAATGCCCAAATTAGTGTGAGGAGAAGAGGGAGGAGTTGCCCTTTTATAAGGGAGGAGAGGGGCACCTTAGGAAAATCTCAAAATATTATTTTATATTAAGGTAAAATTCGGTTTATAATGGTTCCAAAGGGTCTTATTTCGAAGATAAAGTGGGGATGGGTCAAAATCCTCTCATCCAATAGGATTTAGGAAAGTTTAGGTTATTATTTTAACCTTATCAATTAGATTTAACTCTAAGTTAAATAATTTAACTTTTACCGTGTCTTTTTGTTTTCTTACACTATATGGTTAATAAACATACTATATCAAGCCACACAAACCCCAAGTTGTTTATTATTAATATATATAATCTTATCTAAGTCATTTTGCCGAACCATATATTTTTAGGATTGAAATAACAATTAATAATATAATATTTGTTTTAAAAACTAATTTATGTCAATTTTGACACTATTTGGTACATGATTTTAATGAAATTCATAACAGAATCATAAGTTTGGAAAAAGTTACTTAAATCAACAAAACCATGTCATATTAACCTATAAAATTATTTTAAGTCATAAAAAGTATGAAATTACATTTATTTGGGCATTTATAACATCAATTATGTTAATATTTTCTTAAAAAGGTAATTACTCCATCATCGTTGTGTCATAAATAATTTAATTTATTTAATGTATAAAAATTATAAATAAAATACCATTATATAAGAAATCTTATTAGATTTCTAATTAATATTTACAATAGAATGTATCTTATGTATAACCCTATATTAAAAATGTTTTAGTAAATATACTTTGATTTTAACTCTTTTAACTCTTCTTTGAATTAAATAATAATAAATGTCCTAATCTAATACAAGTGGGCCTAAATGGTCATATTGTATTCCTATGGTTGTTTTTGGTCTAATTAAACTTATCCAATAGAATTAGGACATGTGTTAGGGTAATAATAATATCATTTTTACCCTTAATTACCCAATTTACTTTTAACCGTGGTAAAAAAAAGTAAAAAGTTACTATTCACAGAACACTATTTTCCTCTCATTGAACCACATTTTACTTCCTGACATCAACCGTGTCTCTCGGATTTTTGAAATTCCACCCATAGAAGCGTTAAAATTATGTTTTATGAAAAATTCATTTTTTTTAACTACCGCTTAGTGGTTTCACTATTCATCAAAAATTGAAAGTTTTCAGAAAAATACAAAAAATTAGGCCTAAGCTATATTTGATATTATGAACTCAAAAATGATGTATATTTTACCAAATTCAAAACATATCAGTTACATTACCTAATTTAAAAATTAATTCCCGTCATCAAAACAAATGGCGTGTTTTTAAGAGATAATAACTATCAAAAGATTGACACTTGTTTATAACTGGTTTAAATGTGAAATTACATCCAATGACCAAAAATGTATTAAATTGTAAAAATATATTCTAAATATACTTTAAAACCACTCAAATTAATAATTTATCACTATTAATTATTTCGATTAAAAAGGTTGTTTTTAATTAAAATTTAGTAATTTTCACTATTCATCAGAAAATGAAAGTTATCTGAAAGTACCAAAATTTCACCCTAAGCTAATTTCGATATTCCAAATACAAAAATGAAGTACATTTTGAAAAATAAAATTTAAAAAATTTAAAAAAGTGGTTATTACTATTCATAACAGTTAGTTTTAATAATAGCATATCGTTGTTTAGTGAAACTCGGTATTGCGTACTACACACGCTATTGAGGAAGGTCGCGATTGCGTGTAATGCAAGGCAAGTCAAGGATGAGTGTTGAGAAAGCTCCTTTTGGTGTAGCGTACAACACAAGACATTAATGAAATTAAAAAGAATATTTTTCATAAAATCTCAGGGTGTTACATCAATGTTTGTTCTTCTACCCCACCTTTCTAGGGAAATTGGAAGACAGATTTCATAAGGGAATATTTTCTAAGAACCCAGCTCTTCTTTTCAATTATATATTTCTTTTCTTATTGTTTTTCAAAAAAATTGGAGTTTTTGGAAATTTTAGGAGTACACATTGTGTACTTTTAAGTACACGTCGTGTACCTAGTTGTCGTGGGTATCCGTGGGATGGACATGTAATGGCCGATCACATGGCCATGTGGGGTGACCTAGAGACCTATTAATGTGGGTTCTAGTAAATTCATATACACGTCATGTACTTTTTTAAGACACACCATGTATATTTAATTTTATTTCATTAAACATACTGGGGTCACGTCTCATTCACAAATTTATCTTGTTATCTTCTCATCTCATCCAGGAGCATCCATAGCCATCGATTCTTCTAATATCCCCTAACTCAACATCATTTCTTCAAATTGACTATTGTCGAATGTGTTTGAATCTCCATGGTATGATCATCCTTCTTCTAGAGCCTCATATCTTTATTTTTCATCTTTCATGAGAGATTATAGGATTAAAATTTTAGATGTGTTGGTAGTTCTATAGAGTTCTAGATTGAATCAATGGTTTTTATTCAACTATATTGATCGTACAATGTCGAGGTGGGTGGTTTTTACCTTCTCATAGTTATTCATTGTGTTATATATGCAAAATTTTCCAATACCTTTGTTCGAGGTATTGCATGTTTATGGTTTTTAGCCCTGTTATTGTCAACAATGTATCGTATGCCTAAGTATAAGATATATGATTATAAATAGGATTATTTAACTTGATATGGATGTGTTTCCCATGTTTTCTTGATATTGACCGTTTGTTCTAGCTATTCCTGTTAGGATGCTTTGTTTTCCATGCAAATTATTGGTAGGATGGAGTGGAATTTATCTGACATGCTGAGAGATGCTATAGAATGTATAGAAAAGTAGATATTGAGGTTTACTTTGGATACTATATATCATTTGTGATTGATTTACTTACACATGGATGTGGGAACCTAGTGTAGTAGACCATAGAGAGAATGTATGTTGAGGGATTCTCCAGAGTGTCTATTTACTTTTCCTGCTGCGAGACCATAGGGGGATTGGATGTGAGTTCTCTCTCATAGTGTATGTATGTCTACATTTTGAGACCATAGGGGGAATTAGATGATGGTTGCTTCCCTAGAGTGTCTGTAGTTTACCGATAAAAGACCATAAGGGGAATTGACGGTGACTTCTTCCATAGAGAGTCTTTGCAAAAGCTGAACCAGAGGGGTTAGACTGTGAGTACATCCCAGACGGTTTCTTGTGTTTTTTGATTGAACTATAGGGGATAGGATGTGATTACTTACTATAGGTTTACTATAATTTTATTAGCTACTTATGTGATATTAAAAATGAATGTAAATGAAGCTGTAGAATTGATTATGTTTGATTACTTCCTTGTTTACTACTTCTTTTTGCTTATTGATAGACATATTTATTCACTGACTATTAAACATAGATATCTAGATGGTTTCCTACTAGGATTCATCTCATACCCTTTTTGGTTCAAGCGTTTGGGCCCAAACAAATTATATTGTTGCGTGCATAGATAAGGGATCACTCTTCTACATCTGGTACATGATTTTTGTGGAGCTAGAAGACATGGGACCAGGGTGAGGCTTGCGATGTTGGTGCAGTTTATTATTTTTATTTGTACTTGGGTTTAGTAATGTATTGCAGAATAGTGCATTTTTTGTATGATTTCCTTGATATATGTATCATGAATCATTTTAATATGTGTTCTCAAATGGATTATTAATTACATTCTTATATTTTTTACTTATTTCATGTCATTATTGATGCTTCCGATATTTTTATCGGTTTATTTCGGCTACATTACTCTATCAATGATACCATTGTTTCCACACTATCACACCCAAGGCTGTCACTACTAGTCAGGATCCTCTAGCATTTGGAGAGAAGCTTTTGAGGCTATGTGACCAACTAGGTACGAGGAACCTCTAGGCGGCACCCGGAACCGAGACGTTACTGGTTTACTGATGACGATCAACTTCTGTAACCTCTTACGGTAACTGAAAAGGGAAAATCACATAAAACCACTATTTGTAATAGGTTTTCAATAATGACATGTTGAACAATACACCTACCATATATACTAGAACTAGTAAGGAATTGTTTTATTTGAGATCTACCACCTCTTTTATATCTAATGGATTTGTCATGGGAATTAAGATTCCACACAAAGGATTAGATGTGGAATTATTAGTGAAAACCCCTAATAGTATGACAACGTAATTTAAACTCTATGATTCCTCTCATGTTGACATTTAATGAATGTTCTTTATGAAAATCATGTCATTATTCCTTTGGTTGAATTTAATTTCATCTATTGAATTTATTGTATTTCCATACATAAATCCCCCATAAATTATCATGTAAGGGATAAAAAATATTGATATTTCAAACCTACCAATGAACATCTGTCACTGTGCTGATAAGTATGAACTTCCTAGAGATAATACACCCAATTTATGGGTCATAATCATATTAAAAACTGATGTTTATCACAAATGGTTAGCGAGAAAAAAACATCAATGATATGCCTATTGTTCGGGATGTTGTGGGTTTCTTTGAAAAAGAGTTTACTTACCTTGGACCAAAATGTGATGTTGTGTTCTAATAGATCGCATACCTATTTCCACATCATTTGTAAAGACTCCCAAAAGAATACATTTTATTGGGTTGTATTAATTAGTGAATAATATCCAGGAAAACATTGACAAGGTATTCATTTGACCATGTGTGTGACTTGGGGGTGGAACTATTATCATAGTGAAAAAGAAAGATGTAAACATGTGACATCACATTGATTATTTGATGTTGTAAAATAACATGATCAAGAAAAATAATTCTCCTATATGTATTGAAAACTTATTTGATCCATAGTGCAGAGCTCAATACTTTTTGATGATTGGCTTTTATTTTGGATATCATCAATTTATGTCAAGAACAAGGATATACATAGACAGATATTACATACAAGTTATGGACACTATTAGTAAATAGGGGTGCCTTTATGCCTTATTGATTACCATTTTATCATTATGGATTTTATGAATAGAGTCTTCAAAGATTACGTCAATCAGATTGTCGTAGTCTTTATTGATGATGTTACATTATATTCAAAGAGAAAGGGAGGTAATGAAGATGACATGAGAGTTTTTCTTTATTCCCTAAGGGAATACAAGCTATTATAAAAGTTCAAAAACTATCAGTTTTTTCTTTGGATGGTTTGATTTATTTTTTCACATAATCTAAAGATATTGTATTTTAGTATATCCATCAATGATATAGGCTATTGAATGTTTTCATAGACAAAAAATTAATACTCTAACCCAAATAACATGGAAGGGTGATATGTTCTTCTAGAACTATGTCTGTGAGTAAAATTTTGAAAAATTGAAGAGAACGATAGTCATCACAATTATAAATACATTACCCTATAATCGATAAGGGTTAGTAGTCTATAATGATGAATCAATTTTGGGGGTTGGATGTGTTTTTATGCAAAATAACATGGTTATATGCAATGAACCCAGATTGTTGAAGGTTCATAAAAAATTACCAAACTCTTAATTTGGACTTGGCCGAGGTAGTTGTTTTATTAAAGATGTGATGGAACTATAATTATGGATAAATGTGTGATATATATACCCATAATAGATTTAGGAAATATATATTAACATAGAATGTCTCAAACATATGCTAGAGAAGATGGAGAGAGTTGATGAATAATTATGACTGCTCAATACATTACCGTGCAGGGAAAGTGAAGAAGGTGGATACTTCACTGAATCTTCAAGATCACGCTAGCTTGTACAAAAATAAGGATTGAAAATGACCCAATATTTTTGGATTTTCATAGGATGAATCAAGAAATCATAATGTAAGGGGAGGAATATTATCATGCTCAATTAAATGTTCAACCATCTATCAAAGTGACAATTAAAGCGGTGTATATGAAGATGTAGAGATGAAAAATAATGATAGACATGTTAATGAATTTTACCATGATCAAGATAAAATTATAAAGTTTTCTAATAGTGTATCTATTCCTTACACATCATATTTAATGATGGATATATTTGAAGAATCTCATCACTCACCATTCCTTATTTAGACTGGAAGTAAAAATTTCTATAGATATTTTAATTAATACTTCTAGGGAGATGGAATGAATAGGGATGTCTCAGATTTTGTATCTTGGGGACTATTATACCTTCATGTTAATGTAAAAGATAAAATTTAATGTGATATTTAATTGATTACCCATAAAAAAATAAAAATTGGAGAACATCACATTAGAGTTTTTCCCTGGAGTCCCCAAAAAATTTAAACGGGATAATGTTAATTGTAATGTTGTCAATTTCCTTAAAAATCACCACACAACATATTAATCAATGAGTACTTATCCCTGGATATAATCTCAAGGATATATGATAAGGAAGTGATAGGGTTTCATGGAGTAACAAACTCTATTGTATATGGTCGGGATCCATGTCTAACTAAAATGTTGTTTCAAACTCTCCAACAAGCACATGATATACAATTGAGTTTCAACACTACTTATCATACTCAAAGGGGTGGTCCGTCTATATGAAAAATTTAAACCTGGTGTATTTGTTGATATCTTGTTCTTTAGATTTCATTGGTGGTTTGAATCATCAGCTGCCAAGAGTTGAGTTTTATTACACTAATAGATTTCACTCAGGCATTCAGATGGCATTTTATGAATCTATATATGTGATGAAATTCATAGCTCCATTGTGAAGGGATGAGTTAGATAAATAATGCTATAGGGACTTGAGATAGATGAAGAAATGGAAGAGCTAGTTGGATAAATTCTTTATAATATAAATTAATCTCAATGTTAGGATAAAAGTTATGATTATAACCATCATTGTGATGTATAATTTGAAGTTAGAGAGAATGAGTATATTTGAATCTATTAAACGAATAAAGCTATGAAATTGGGACATAATGGGAAAAAATACCTAGGTATATTGGTCCCCTGGAAATTCTTGATGGCATTAGGATGGTGGCCAATTTTTGTAACTTCCTCTAAATATCTCTCAAGTCGATAACTTGTTCCATGTATCAATCTTGAAGAAGTACATACCTGACACTTCACATGTACTGATCTTAGAGGTAATACTTCTAGAGTAGGAACGTTCTCACTGGGAATAACAATTTAAAATTTTTGGTCATATATAAAAATTTATATGAAAAATTACCACTCATATAGTAAAATTATTGTTGAGAAATCCTCATTTAGAGGAGGATATGTGATAAAATGATGATATTATGAGGTATAAGTATCCTTATTTATTATTTTATAATGAATAAATATGAGAGAAAAATTGATTTTATGGGGCGATATAGTCTAACACCATCCATTTTGATGAACGTTTTATTAATAAGTTAACATTAATTGATGTCTTCAATTTCCTTATTACTAAGACAAACATTCATTTTATGATATATCAAGTTAACATCTGCTTCACTAAAAGAATAACTTTTTATAACCTTCTATGAATGATGATAAAATTAATCATAGACATTTTATGAAGTTGAATTTGATAAAATAAAATTTATTTTTTAATTCATAATGTAAAAATTAACATAGGGTGAATTTTTGAAATTTTTCAAGAAAACATTATTTGTGGACATATGCTAAAAATTATAGAATTCTAATTCAAAACGTCTTTTTAATCTAATTTATTTATTTTATAAAATTATATATTATATTGTTTAAAATATTTAATTATATAAATTTTACGTCAATTGATTTTATTTATTTCATTGGAAGAAACTTCACTTCGATGTTGGATATATGAAGATAATAAAATTTTAAACAATTTTGTTTAAAATATGCGCTGTCGTGACATGTATGGGGGATTGTTATAGAAATATTTCTACAAATTATGTGATTGGAATTTGGAAAAATGGATTCCAAATACAAAATACAAATAAATTATAATTTATAATATGTTTAGTTTAGTTTTTGACCAAAAAATATTTGTGAAAGTGATTAAAATTAATCACGAATATTAAGTGAAAAAATTGCTTAAAAAGGACTAATCCTTAAACATAATCACCAAATTGACCTATAAAAACTTCCAAAATCAAATTTATGTTTATAATTAGAACTATACTTCATTTTATTAGTTTTATACTCTGACTAGAGCCCCTTGTCATTGAAATATCATGGTTGGAATTCCATTTAAAAAATTTACTAGAATAACACTCCTCTTCAACTATAAAAATCCACTCACCAAGAACAATTATTCACACCTATGAAGCCCATTGGATAAAAAAACGAAATAAATCTCCTAATAACCACTAACATCAACCTAAAATCATTAAATTTGTATGAAATCCAACCCAGTAAGCCCTTTGGTGAAAAACATTAGGAGTTACCCAAAAAATATGTAATGTCCTTCCTCAAACTCGTTTATTTTATTTTCATTTTCTGTCCTAAAATTTTCTTAATTCGTGTTTATATAATTATCCCTGTATTCCTAATATTTCAATATATTGTTATTATAATTTTTTTAACTACACATACTCACACTTACAGATAATGGGAAACGAACATTCTATTCTTGGGTATGGTTAATTATCGCCTCATGAAATGATATTGTTCTTTTTTACATTATCACCTCCCTGGGTTGGAAATTATGAATAAAAATTGATTTTTATATAATATTTATGATATTAATGTTTTATTTGATATTATTTAATTATTATATAAATCATACATTCATGCATTCCATTTTGTGTAAACACGATAACTTTGTTTATGGATGTGTGGACTATCTCCTCCTCAATGCGATGTGATTTATTTACACATTAAATGGATCATATTGAAGATGGGTTTTCTAAACGTATATGAAATATATATATATATATATATATATATTAAATTATATTGCTACTTTAATGAATATACATATATATATATGTCATTAAATTTCTTTTTTCTATAATGATAATTAAATAGAAACATCGTTAACGAGTATGTACGCCCTATCATCTCCATGAACGATGTTTCCCATTTCATATTTATAAAATTTATATATTATTATAAATATTTATATAATGAAAATATATGATATTATATAATTTTTAAAATTATCTAAATAATAAATAATGATAAAAATAAGAGGATTAGAAATAATAAGTCAAAACATTTATGAAAAACAAATCAGATAATTCTAGAAGCCCAAAATTAACATAGAATTATTAGTAAGTGGGTAATATGAAGCCATATATATTTTATATATAATAATATGGTTAATTATTATATTTATAATTAATAAATATCTATTTTTTAACTGTTTAACAAGTATGATAAAAGAAACACATAGGGTAAGGGGATTTCCTATCTCACCGTTATTTATGTGAGATTTATGCCTTATTCAAAAATCATTTATTTTATGTGGTGTATATTCTACCCATGACTATATTATATTAATATTATCATTAAATTTATATGTATTTACACATCCATTTTATGGTCATTCATTCATGTGGTTTACATTTCTGAAGTTACAAAATCAGAAATGTAGTTTTGTTTCATTTTTCCATCATTAAGAAAAATTCCATGAATTTCAAAAAAAGAATGTTTTCAATAATATTTCCAAAAAATGATTCTAAAGATGATCATTTATGCTCATTTTTAATGAATATATATTTTAATATTTTTTGGTTTCAAATATTCCTTAACGAGTTTTCAAGGCTATTAAAAAAAGGTTTTAAAAAATTTTAAATTTATGGAAAACCATTTTTCCATATAGAAAAACTATATTCCAAATGATAGGTCAACAAGGATATTTCAAAATTATTATATATATATGATTTCATATATTGGTGTTACCCATGCATTTTAACAAAATTATCCAAAGGTTCCATTCATTATCTTTCTATGAATGGTTTATGTATTGATAGCATGATATTTATGAAACCTATTTCTCTTCTATGTGTTATATGTTTCTAAAACCCATTCCTCTTCCATAGGTTTACTGATTTTGAAACCCACATACATTCCTTGGTTATTAGTTGATGATACAATTAAAAAACCTATATTTTTCATGTGGAACATGTTTTTTGATATAATTATGAGATAGAAGAGAACAATATCTCCTTCCAATTAAGTAGGTTAGGAATTATATCTCAAGAGATATAAGCGGATTTAAATAGAGGTAAACTCGATTTAGTAAAGGTATGTATCTGATATGATGGTCTTGGGAGAGAAACCTCACCTCTAATATGAGTATGAAAGTCAATCATAACTACCAAGATAGTATGGGGAGTGAAACCATACTACTAAAATTTACATTTTAGAAATCCTTAGAGTACTATGGAAATAATGAATATTCATATGTGGCTGAAAAAATTCCATATGTCCTATTCCAATGTTATGTTTTTATGGATTATTCTCTTGACACCATTTTGATTCATGTCAGATGAAATTTCATACATTGCAAAATGATTCTTGATTCTGATCTTTTTTTTTCAGGGTATAATATGATAATCTCATGATCATGTTCTTATACCCTCATGGTCAGTTTATTCTTGCATATATACCTTGTTTACCCTTACTAAGCACTTGAGCTCACAAAATTTTAGGATTCTTTTCCCTAGGTTATGAATATATATATAATTTATGGTATGTATAATAAGGTTTTTTTTCAGAGTGAACATAATGGGAGATAATATATCTCACTCGTGTACTAGTTATTTATATTTCTATTTTTCAAAAGGAAATAAACAAATATGGTATTTGGGAGTCTGTTTGTGTAATATATTATGTATTCTAGAAAATTAATCTACTGTTATTGTTTGAAAAGAGATGGCTAATATTTTATGATTATATGCACAATATTTCCAAGAGATATGTGATGAGATAATTTCTTAAAATCCTGATATAATAATAATAAATATGTGAAATCTTCCAAAAAAGTAAAATAACAAACGGTGGCCATAATAAGGATGGAATTCTATCCAACAAACCACTTGATTTGATTCATTCTTATTTTTAGTGAAAAATGAGACATCTCCACATAAAGTGTTATTTATTCCATAAAATATATTTTTTTATCTAGAATGAATAATGTGATGTCCATAAAACCTATATAATATTTAATATAAATGTTCAAAGTTTTGAAAATATGAATTGGAAATTAATTAGTGATGTGTATAGAGAAATTAATATTTGATAATGGGAAGTATTATACAAGATAATAATGAGAATATTATCCTTAAAGTCATGGTATTTAATATTATTATAGCATTCACTATACTCCCCAACAAAATAGTGTAGTAGAAATGAAAAAATTAATTTTGGTAGTGATTAAGAGAACCATGAAATAAAAATTGCACTTATCAATGTTATATTACATATATGAGAGGCTATTTTAATGACTCTTAATTTTAAAAATAGGGGTATACTAAGACCAAACTATAACATGGCCTCCTACGAGTTGTGTAATGAGATGAATCTCACTATTAACTACTTCACCGTTGTTAGTATTCATTCCCTTTTGAATACTTAAATTAAAAACTTTTGAATGTTATTTTAGAAGGTTCAAGAAGGTATATTTTTTAGGATATCATCCTATGGTAAGTGATTTAAATGTTATAATAAAAGATTCTATAAACTAATTTACTATTATATGGTTAAAAATATAGACTGTAAACTAAAAATGATATGTCTATATTAAGAATGTATTTAGGAATCTGTTTAATTCAATGATCAAAATTCCGAAAATATTATAGTAAATAATAATTATATTGAATAGTTTGTTATTGGTGATGACTGAAACCAGAGTAGTGATGAATTATACTTTTCTAAAAATTTAAATCATGCATATCTAAAGATAAATAAATTTCTTGTGATATAAATTAAAACTTTTGGTCAATTTCACCCATTTTAAGAAATAATAAACTATATATATGAGATAATTAAACATCTATGATTTCATAAATACATCCTTATTAGATGAATAAATCCATCAAAAAAATGAATGGGATTATAATATGAATGAAGAACATGACTAGATTATGAATAATTCCACCTTCCATCTTTTACATAGAACTAAATATAATAATATCATTATAAACATGTTTGTTTTTAAAAATAATCTGAATAAAAATGGGGAAATTTGAATAAAAAAAGGTAGATATTTTTTAAGGTTTAATCACATTTAGAGATAGTTTATTTTGAATAATTTTTTTATCCTAAAGAATTATTGGCGGAAATTTAATTCTTTCCTATTATATCATCTCATAGGAATTAAAAAATATTCCAAATTATTGTGAATTATACCTTCATAAATGGTGATCTATAATAATAGGTTTATATTGATAATCATGGGGGGTTTCTTCTATAAAATTACGGAACAATGGTTTACAAACATATATAATACCTCTATGAACCATAACAAGCTCCCAAAACCAAGTACACTAAGAATGATTTCTGATTATAGAGGATGTGGTTCACAATGGAAAAGATAGATATGGACTTCTACATTATCAAAAGGAAGATATGTACTATCTTTATAATTTTTTATGTAGATGTAATTTATTTGTGATGTGATCAAGAGGTTTATCCTTGGGAATTTATTGATCATATGAAAAATCATATTGGTATGACCTGGATTAGGGAGATGATTTATATTTTTGGGTTAAAAGTGATATAATAGGGTGTATTTATTATTTTTTCCAAATAAAATTACATAACAAAATAATTGAATAATTTCAACATGGATGAATCCAAAAACTTTTATAGAGATATATGTGTTGGAAGGAAGTTGTTAAAGATATTAAAAGGGAAATTATAAATCAAAGGAAATATAGATGGTTAGATGATAACCTAATCTTAAAAAATTTATATTTATCTAATATATTATTTGGTGTGATATTATGTAAAATATTCCAATGTGATATAAAGGGATCACGTTTAATTGCTTATATCATCCTCTATGGGATCAAGCATAAGCTTGAGCCCTTCTAGACTCGGCCACTGTGCATATTATGCATATGGTGATTCAAATCCATTTCATAACAGAGGAATGTGTCTTGTACTGAGTCATTGTAGGGGTCCCCGTAGGGAGTCAGTGTTAGCAACCCACATTTTTCACAAGTGCCTTAGCCTAGTTAGTGACGACTCGGAAAGTGCATCTAAGAGAACTGATATTGAATCTGATGGAATACATAATTAATAGGTTACATTAACAGTACTTTAGCAGGTAATATATTATATATTATAGTAGGGAGTATATAAGGTATTTTTTTGTACTGTAGAAACATGACCTAGTCATCTTTTTGGTTATTCTGATCACCGGTTTGGTCATAGGGTCCATCAAGGCCTTTGGGCCACCCAATTCCTTCAGGACAGTATGGATTTTGGGCCACCTCAAGGCCTTCAGCCACCTCATGGCCTTCAAAAAACCTCATGACATTTAAGACATCTAAAATTGTGCATAATGGACCAACAAAACTCTATAAGAAGAAGAAATTAGATGAGGATTCAGATCAGGCACATTCATTAGAGAAAAAGCTGACAGATTTGGATGAATGAGAGGGTATTGAATTTCCATCAGGAGGAGCTTGTAGATGCAAGAGAGGTTTAAACAAACTTCCATGGGAAGTTGCAGAGATGAAATCACGATGTTGAAGCTACATAGGTTCAGTTAGATATATTTATAGTATGGTTATATTCCTATAATACTTATAAGTCATTAAACTCTAATCCTATGGGCCTTTTAAGGGTTCACCCTCATCCCTTGAAAGTGGAATTATCAAAAATAAATAAAAATAAGGACTTTATTAAATTAAGGTAAAGTAAGTGAAATTAATTATACATTTAACAGCTTCTAAGAGTATACTTAAATAATCCCTATGGAAGATGATTAAAAGGATACTCTATAGAGTAATGATCATATAATGCTTTCTGGTGTTACTGATTTGATCTCGTTTTTTAGGTAATATAGATAGAGGATCTAGAACCAGTAGAATTTCGTTATTCTGAGGATGTAATGTGAGTTGGAGATATAATAAAGAAAAAAAAATTAATTTGAGAAACATAGACAATGGATATGAGGATGCTATTTTTTGTTATGTATAAATGATTTAAATAACATAGAATAATGAAGACTAAATAATGGTGATAGAAATAAATTTTAGAATTATATTTCAAAATAAAAGATATAATTATATATTTAAAAATATTTATTAATTTTCAATATTAAATTTAATCGATTTTCAGTTTTAGTTGATCTCGTAGAAGGATATCAATGGTTATATCCGGCATGAATTAATTTAAAATGAAGATAAAAATACTAATAAATTGACATAAAAATTTACGTAAGATATGTTTGTTCCCTTATTTTTGATCAAAAAATGTTCATCCATTCCCTACATCTTGTGGTAGAATGGGAGGCCCAAATATATATTTGTATTACTTTTCCAAGGATAATGAATGTAACACAACATTATTGAGTAAGGTGATGGTTCTCTTTATCTTATGTATCAGGTATATGTTTTTATTATGTAAATATAGTGAAATATAATAGGTGGGAACTATTACCAAGAGTGTCATCATCTATTTAAAATGTCCAATTTTTCTTTTCAATTAGAGGTGATATTCCCAAAAAAACATTACCTTATCAAGTAATTTGATTTCATGGAAAATCTATTTTATAAAGGCAATGATTTCAGCATTCTCGTTAGGACTGATAATTGTAACAAATGATGTGAAAACATGACATGAGTGGAGGGAAGTTGGAAATGAAATTAAATGGACAGGTTTATGAGTCCTATAGAATTGTTAAAGGGTTTTATTTATTATCAATAATTCATCAGGAAGGTGAAGAACCGTATGATATTGTTGATATTTTCTATTAATATTTATGATAGTATTTTAATATCCTTATGATGGTTTAAAATAGTTTTGAATTCATCATATATGAATCTTAAATTGTATTTCAATGCATAAAAATTGGCTATGTATAGCTTCTTAAGATTCATTTCATGGTGAGAAGTGTGTAGAAATATTTTTTCACAATATTTTTAAATTTAGGATATAATTTTGTATGAATCAATGAATTATAATAAGAGTAATTTAATAACCACAAAAATCGGAAAAAAACCATAAAATTCATTTTTGAACTTCATATAAGTCATTTTGAAGACTATCGGTCTAAATTTTTAGAGTTTTTACATATTTATATGGTTTTTTTGATAAATTATAGTGATCATTTAATATTTCTAATATGGTCAAGAGTGCACGGAATTTTATAAATTGAAGAGTCTATGTAAGTGAAATTTCAATGAGGTTCATATGCATTTCTGATAATTTTTCTAGAAAAAATCTAGCTACATATAAAAGAAAAGTTATTTTCATAGAAATAACCTTATAGTTTCTAAAAATTTATTTTTTATCTTATAAAGTGGCCTATACGGATAAAATGATTTGTAGAATTAGATATTTAGAGAAGAACATGATAACTCTCTAGGAAAATTTCTTATGGGATCATGTTTCTTATTAAAAAAACAATATTTCTTTTGATTACAACTTATATTAAATAATATGCTAAAAGATATTATGAGAAATAAAATGATGATTCTTCATAAAATAAGGTACTATACTGTGAAGTTTAATGCTTGGAAACTGACATTCCAACATAGATTGGATTATAATATAATTTATTTCATTGAGGTTTACAAAGAAATAAATATCCAAGGTGTCTTGGAAATTTAAACAGAGGTTCTTAATGGAGGTTAAATTAGGTTTAACAGGGGTAATTACAATAAGGGATTATATTGGGTTGATTAAATTTTTGATCATTATTGGAAATAATCTTGGATGATTTAATTTTTCAAAATATCAATCCATTAATCAAAAAAATATTCATGAAAATTAAATTCAATAAATGATGAACTGAGTTGTGTTTGAAACTAGAAGTGATTAATTTGTTTTGAGTAAGATATTTTTAATCAAAAAGTGAGAAGATCAACATGTACTACACTCATGATGATCATATCTTTCAATACAGAAAAGGTGATTATTGATCATATAATGTCCTTTCATTAAGACAGAATGATACATCCATGTTCTTTAATTCTCTCAATCATATTTTGACCATTCTAATAGTTTGATGAAGGAGCACCAAAAAACATTTTGGTCAAATATCCACCTATTGGAATAATTATCAATAATTGATGTTAATTTATCTAGTTGTATACTATAAAATTTATCCACAATCAAAAGTGGGACATAATCTATAAGACAATTGGTTATAATATTAAAAATATATCTTTGTTTCTATTGTTTTGAAATATTAATTAAATATCATTGTTCGTAAGTTATATTTTTGGAGACAACCATGAAAGTCTATTGGATTAACACCTTCTAATTATTGTAATCACATTGATAGTATAGCTGTAATCTATGCATCATATCTATACCCATTTCCAGCAAGGATAAGGCTCTTACATTGAGTCCATACATTGTGAAAATATAATGTGTGTATTAATATTTTATTATTCTGGTTTAAATGTGGGGGAGTGATTTTTTTAGATTGGAACATATACTAAATCAATCAAAAGGGTATTATGTTAAATTAATTTATAAAACTGAAACCATTGATTCATCACCCAACTTTATGTTCTAATTCAACTAATAATGGAGATTTATTATTTGGTGAATAATTTTTTTTCAAACCTTATAAATTACAAATTTCCACTCATTAATTCCTAATGAATCCATATCTCCTCTAAAAATTTAAGAAGATTCGTATGTAAATTCCATGTAGTTAAACCATAATCAAATTCCTCTCATTTTATGTCCCGCTTCTATGTTATAGATCACACAAGGCAGAAAATATGATATTTTGATATATAATATATCTAGTACTTGTATATTTTATGCACTTTACCTAATAAATTCTTTTTATTATGACACCCATTGGATACTTTGTCTGTATAATTTCATAAGTAAATGTTTTTTGGACTATAAAAAATATAAAATTAAACATCAATCAATATAAATTCCAAAATTTATTATGATATAAAAAAAATATTCATTATTTCCTAAATGTATACAAAATTATGTTAATCACCTCATATAAATCACATCAAAACATAAAATGAGACTCTATGATTTTACTTATAAATTTGTTATAAATAAAATTGTCATAAAAACACCAATTAGATTATTAAAAAATAAACCATTTAATAAAATTCAATTTCATAAATTCATTCGTTATTATAGAATAATCACACCAATTCACAATGATTCTATATACCGTTATCCAAAATAATACATGGAAACCCCATTAATGACTCTAAATGTTTGAAAATTTATTATAGCTAATATTTATTTATTCGAAATCACAACAACATAACTCCTCCAAATGAATAAATATGACTTCATTTATCCTAGATGATTTAGTCTTATTATATGGATTTGTTTTCCACACACAATTGTACAATTACCATACACCTGTACCAAAATCGCATCATTTTTACAAAAAAATTTAGTAAAATAAAACTACAAAAAAATAAACCCATCTCTAATTCTTTTTTGAATAAAATCTCCCACGAATGTCAATTCCACTGAATTGAAATGACACATTTTCTCATGTGCACTCCCCAATCACAAGAGGATGGTTATTAGTGTCCAGGGTGTAACATATTTCATTGGTAATGATTTAACCTATAATTGGTAAATAGAAATTTAATAAGACAATCAGAGTAATAATAACCCATTATATTAAAAATAAAAAAAATCATTTCAATCATGCTCTAAAATAAACCATAAAAATTAAAACTTCTTATACTTTAAAATTTGATATAATACATAAATTGTTTATACAATTCAACTAGTAGTACATAATTAATAAAATAAAATATAGAAAATATTCTTATTATGAAACCTCTAATCTTTTTTAGAAATAATATCACTGAATTTGTTATCCAACTTTTAGTTATATTTGTATATTTAAATATCCTATAAAACAACAATTCCAAAATGTCCATTTATGAGATGTGAATGAAAATAATATGAGCAATAAACCTCATCAATATTATAATAATGATTCCAATAAAACTAGATATAAATAGATGTATATGAGTATTATAAAACTACACCGAATGATTTTTTATGTAAAATAAATACACATAAAATATTATCACAATCTAAACAAGACATATAGGAAAAATTCTTTAGAAACATCGGTAAATGTTAGTGGAAGCCAAATTCATCTAACAAAACTATCATAGAAATATATATGACATAATTATTATCTATATAAATAAAAATTCATTTTCTTATAACTCTATTATCCTAGAAAATGTTATACCATGTAAAAACATACAATGTCCTCTCATAATTCCAAATTCATGGATTAATCATAATAATGTTGACACCCCAAACCTCTATAAATATAGATAATCTGATTAAATATTTCATATAAATGTCTAAATCATGAACATTTAATATTATTTCATATCACATATATTTTCCAAACACATAGCTTAATTACCCTTATTTATAAGAAAATGGATTTCCCTAGAAAAAGAAAAAAAATTGTTAGATATTTGAAAAATATATATTTATATGATGGATATGAAATAATGATGATTTGGTTCCAATATATTTTGGTTTCTTGTGATTTAACTACATACTTATTTACAACCAATGTTGTACAATATTTATTACATGTGACTTACAAATCAATATCCCATGATTTTCATTGGATACTTATATATATTATCGAAATTGAATAGCATGAAAAAATTAAAGAATGTGTTCAATAAAGAGAACTCAGATAGTATGTAGTGCCTAATGTTTCCACCAACTTTAATCATTTAATGAATAGAATCATGAACTGTGTATAAGGGATTATAAAATATCCCATTGGTGTGAGTGTGATTGATCATTAATTCCTTGAAAGTATTTTAAGTCTCATTCTCATAAAATCAACAATATTTATCATTAATAAGGAAGGTTCTATCAATACACTCACTATGTGAGAATTCTTATGATGTGATTATTTTCCCTGTGGATAGAGTAATACATTTGGGGTATGAATACTTGATTCTTAAGTGATGATTTCAATCAATCTTTCTCCATAAACAAGGAGGATTTTATAATCTCAATACAGGTAATATATTTAAAATAAACACTATAGACATTTATTCTATCAAGGATGTGTTATGTGTACATATATTTTCGTATACATTCAATAATAATGAGATGATCCCACAAAACCCATCATTATTACCATATCATTTTTCTGAATCTATTTTTTCTTTCATTTCTTTGTTGGGAATTACATGTATGAAAAATTTGTTGGGTTTTTATCACTCAAAATCATACTACATTGTAACATAATGTCTATTTCCCTATATTTCTATTGTGTTTATTAGTTAAAATTATCTCTAGTGGGACAAGTCATTATGTTAAGCTTATATCATAATGTGGAATACACTGAACAACATATGTTATTAGCATAATGTGACATATATTGTGTACCCAAGAAAAAATTTCAACATTTTATCCATAAATTGTTTTTAATTGATTATAAACTAAATATTGGGAGAGGCATTTAAATTTTCTTGTCATACAATATAATCTAATGTTTTTTATAAAACACAAGTTCCTCAATGTTGAGTAGTGCTCACAGAATTTGAGTCCCATATCCGACTTCAAAATGGGAGGGTGGATTCCTTATGAACATGAATTATATAAGGGTAATACATTTGATTTTACATGTTATCAACCATTTGGAAAATATATAAAAACATCTTTCCACCCCAAGTGATGGTATAAATCCCTAGAATTAGGACATGCTCATCCTTCCAGTTTTGACGCACATGAAACCTCTACATCAAAACCCTACATCATGGGTGAAGAAAATTTCATGTGAAAGATTAAAAAAAAGAATAAAAGGAATTAAATTTTTATAATTATATAACTTTACTTATTATTTTTAAACTATTTATAAATGATAAGTGTTAAGATTTATGAAATATGTTATTAAAATCCTAAATTAAATATGAAATGTTTATATTGGTATCTCAAGATTATAAAATTATCAATATGGTGTTATAAGTAAAATAATTTTGATATTTATTTTTGTTAATTTCCTATGAAAAAAATATTTTTTCACTTATGTCTCTAATTACTTTTATAACATTGATCTTTTCATTGTACGGATTTTTTTTATAACATCCCTAATCCCGAACTCTTGGATATGGTGTCAAAATATTTCTTTTCAAATATTGATTTTATATAGATAACCTTGACCATATTTTAACCATTTAAAACATAAAATAAATAATATAAATATTAGATAAGTTAAAATCCAAAATACATTTTAGGTTTAAAATTTTATAAAATTTGGATAAAACTATTATAAAACACCACCCATGTATTTTTGTGAGAATTTTATCCAACATACCATGATTTTAATTTTTTATATTATGTCTTCAACTTCATCCACATAAAATTATTTTAGATATATTATAATTAAAATATTTTATTATAACCACGAAAAAAGAAACAATAGAGGTGTGATTTGAAATACTTAGTAAGTGTTAACATAGACTTTTACAGTTAAAAATAGTTAATGATAAAAAAGTTGTGAATAAGGTTATAAGAAAATAATAAATGCGTATGAGAATCAAATAAGTGAATTCAGACATATAAAAACTTAGATAATTAAAGATGTGGCATGGAAGAAAGATTTACTAATGGAAAGTGACAAAAGAACCAATAATCACGATCCATGTTATGTCAATATTTATCAAAGATATAATTAAAAATCAATGAAATTATAGATAAAACATGTTTTTATAATTTAATAATATCTTCATCACTAATATACACTTGTTTAAAAAACTACTATACACAATTAATTTCATAAGAGAATCCTCTCTAGTTAAACCCCTCCTTCTTCCCTTCAATGACATGGATTATAAAACCAAACATTTCAGATATATATCATTATAACATAATTTATAATATATATTGGGGAAAATAATTTTAATTAACAATGATCCAATGAAATAAATTCATATAATCGATGGAAGATGCAATTTTCATCTTCAAACATTAACAACAAACTTTCATTCTGTTATAGAATGATTTTCCTAAGGGAACTAAGTGAGTTTAAGGACAATATTTTTAAAACAATAATCATAATCTATATAGATAAATTGGATATATGGAATCATAACATAATTGTTACAAAAAATTAGATGATTAATTAAGGGAATTTGACATAGTGGAACATACCATAAAAAGATCATTTATAACATTTTTTAAAAAAAATAGGTGAAAACAACCCTTTTCCTTCAATAAAAGTATAATTTAATATTTAAAATAATTTTAGTAAAATTATTTTCATTTAAAATAACCATTAAAATTTATAATAAGTTATTCTATTATATGAATAGTTTTAATGTTAGGAGAGATATTTATTTAGTAAATGTAAATAAAATATCCCTTTCACACTTCGGGTAAAAATAAAAATATTACTATTCGAAAACGTCACAATGATTCATATAAAACCATTATAAAGTATTTAATATATATTTTAAACTTAATGGAATAATTATCTCTTCATTGAAAAAAATTCATGAAAACATTATAAATATCCTGGATATAATAAATAAGGGATTCCTACCAAAACCAAAAAATTAAATTCTTTCTTTAAAATAGTATTTTGATATTCTCTAGTACCAATGAGAGGATAATTAGAAGGAACTATTAAAAACTCATAAATAACCATAGGAAAAGAAAACAAAATTATTTTTAAAATTTATAATCTCGTAATTTCCCCCAATGGATCATTGATCTTAATTGATCATCAAAAATAAATAATATTATAACATATAGAAATTGCATTTTGGGTGAAATTAAAATTAAAATGAATCAAAATAAATAATTTGAAAGAGATCTATACATCCCAGGAATTATAAGATGTAATATTTAAATATTCATTTATCAGGGAAAAAATAAACCTTAGAAAATAAAAAATTGTTCATCACATGAATTATGTCCCGATGAATTAAAATTTAGACCATGATAGAAATTTAAACATTAAAAAATATGAATAAATATTTCATGAAAGAGTTTGATTAATAAAAATTTAATTAAAATAATAAATGGTTAATTAAAGACACAATAACTTAACTGATCTATTTTAATTCTTATAAATAGAAGCAGTTGAATTGTATGTGATATTTACTAAGGAAACTATATTAAAATGAATAATCATTATAATGATCATATCACTAAAGTGAGAATTAATCATTTTGGGGAATCTAGGTAAAAATTTTCAAACAAAAAAATTATAAATAAACACATAATTAAATCATGTGTTCTTTTACACATAATCCCATCATAACATTGTAAATGAAAACTAAGTATAACCCCTTTAATGGTAATTAAGTTAAGAAACTCATTACTTTGAGTCCCAACATGTTATGTATTTCCTTTAACACATGTATGATAAAATTATATTAATTATTTTAAACTTAAATAAAAGTTTAAAGGATATGATGATATATTTAATTATATAATATTTTAAGTTAAACTCTTATGTTTTAAGAACAATCAGATAATAATAGAGAAATAAGAGAGGTATATATATCATGATCAATGGGGTTATTATTACATAATATAAAGAACTATAATCATGAAATAATTATCATTTTAATACATTAAATTTAATTGTATAACAATACTTGAAACATATACCGAAAGAATGACGCCAATCACTTCAAAGGGGTCGTAATCCACACACATGCACAAATGTTGTTAGAAATTTACAATGGATGAATGGGTTGGAAAAAAGAGTATATATTATCATTCATAACATAATATAATTTCATAGAAATCAAATATAATAATTTATAAAATCATTATAAATTTCCACTAATTGTGGTCATGGAAAATGAAACACACAATTTATGGGGATGGTAGTCCACACAAACACTTTAATGATGTTTTCATTCCAAATTTAATCAAAAAATCAGATAAAAAGTTTTTAAATTTTTTTAAAATAATATGTCAATATATGGGTTATAATGATTTTGTTATATTTAAATGTATAGGATATAATTGAAGGATGTAGAAGAGGATGTAAAATGAAAATGACCAGTAAAGATGGTTATTGTATCCTTTAAAAATATCCATTGGATCTCTCCTCATAGACCATATGAATTGTAATTTAAGAGTAAATTTTTTATGTAATTATGGATTTTCTGAAAAGCATTTTTTAGTGTTCCATTATGTTTTGTAGAAAAATATTATGGAGGAATAAGGGATCAATGTTGTCTCTATACAAGGGGTGATAGTGGAACCCAATAAATACTTAATGTATTATATTAATATATGATGATTTTCATGTTCAAGGGGAAAATTGATATAATTAAAATATATGGTTTATATGTGTCCAATTAAACACCAATAACAAAATTAATGAATTATTATGTTAATTTTACCCTTCTCTCGTAGTTTTAACCCCCTGATAACTGTCTTTCAGTATTTTCATGCAGACCAAATATTTATACATTAGGGGTCTATGAAGTAACTATAGAATTAATGTTAACCCATAAATGGAATCTTTTTTATATGATAGACCAAATCCCATTAACATGGATAAAGATAATATTTTTATGAAATTTAAATCATTTAATAATTTTTTTTCATAATTATAACTAAAATTATCATCTGGAATATGAAAAAAATTAAATTAAATTCATTAAAAATATTTATTCTATTCAAATTTAATAATTTCAAATATAGAAAATACATCATATTTCAGTAAAAAATTCTTATAACACATCAAATTAAAAAACAAATATTAATTTTTGAGTTTTTAAAACCATTTACGTGATTTTATTTTGGCTTCCACAAGCATTCTTTCTACATCACATAAATATTTAAATTCTTTTTCTTATAAAAAAATATATAATAAATTACCATTAAAAAAATTATTCATATTAAAAATAGCCATTTTAAAAATAATCATGACATTTTTTTCCATATTAGAAAATAATATTGATATTAAATGTTTTTAATTTTCGTTCTAAAATATTTCTTTAATGAAAATTGTATAAAGGTCTTTATTAATGTCAAATTAAATACAACATAAATTTAATAAAAAATTGATGTCGAAGAAAAATTAAAATCATTCAACGAAATATAGTTATGTTTTTTCTTTGATTTTAAAGCATTATTTTATAGTTTTACCTATGTTCTTCCCATGTTATATGTATCTTGTTGATAAATTTATTACCATGGGAACTATTCATTATGACCAAAACTATGGTTGTCCTATTTTTTAAATTGTATTTTAATTACATATATGAAATCCATTTTATCAAATTCCAAATCCACAAGTGTTCTTTATTACATTTATAATAAGCATGCAATGTACTATGGAAAAAATTTTCCCATAAAAATGCATTTTTAAGTATAAATATATTTTTATACTAATATTAAGTATAATTTCAATAATAATGAAATTATTTAGATTATATATGGAAATTATGAACTAAAAAAATTTAACAATCAATTTATAAAAAATGAAACCTAGTAAAAATCTAATTGGAAATGAAAATATTTTATAAAATCCTTATTTTATAGTATTCAATGAAAAATTATTTTTTTAGAAAAATAAAATGTTCACCTTAAGATAAATGTGATATTTTTGTTTCAAAAATTATAAAATTATTATAAAATTATATTCCTAATAGGGATAGAATTATATTATAATATTTTCTCACAAAATGCATTGAAACACATTTTTGAAGAAATGTATTTTTGAACGATAAAATTACATTACTAAAAATTGTGTGATTATTTAAAAATAATTAATCAATCGATTCATTCTTTAGTACCATTATTATTACATTTTATAATATTGTTAATTATATTTATATATTCTATTTTAACGATTATGTTATAATGATCATATTTAAATGAAAATATTCCACAATCTATAAAGCATAGTTTTTCATGTAAAATATATAATTGTACATAGAATTTTTTAAAATTCAAAGGTTATTATAGTGTAAAAATATAAGATTTAGTTTCCATCAACCATTAACTCATGTTTATTTTGTGATATAATTTTATATACAATCATTAAATATATATTTTACTTATTTGATGTAAGGTAATTCATTATCCCGATTTCATTCAAGAGTATAATATCATCGAAGAAATGGTATTATGGTCGAACTACCCACCATCCTAGAGGCTTATGATTTTTTCTAGAATGGTTATGTGTTTTTCTCAATCCATGTGGGAAAACATATGTGGTGATATTTGTTCTCTTATAAATCTATTCCTTTAAAAATAATATATTATGAACTATATACCATAAATGAATTTAGATGTCAATAAATATGTTTGGAATGTATTATTTTGTGTGAAATTAAAATGTGTGGCTTTTATAACAAGGTATACATTATTGTATTGTGAAAACATTATTCTATCCCTAATATAACGGTTACAAAACCGAATTGTAATAAAAATGCCTACCTAATAGAATATAACTAGATATAATATTTATTATAAGATATTTAGTGGGGTTTAATATATATTAGATGTATATTAGTCCATTGAGAAGTTTATGAACCATGTTTAATAAACGACATGTGAGATTCCATCTAATGTATCACATTTGAAGATGTTAAGTATTCAGTATTGATGAACAAAATTTCTTGGTGGACATGAATTATATTATATAACCTAAGAAATTAAAAGAGATGACCATAAAATATATATACCTTACTCCAAGAATTTTCATTGGATAACCTAGATAAAAAATCATAAAAATTATTATTCTAACAAAATATAGCTTATTTAAAACATTGGATGGATTTTGAGAAATCAATTCTCCACTAAGCACTAGAAAAATTGTATAGGGAATTTTTAATGAGGACTTTGTCTTCTTGATATAGTAATTGCATATTTATGTGCTTGGAAAATTGAAATACATGATGAAATGTTATCTTGGATCTCTAAATTCACATGATATATGAGGACATCATTTTTACGTAGAGTAATTTTTTCAATAGTACATGACTAAAATATATAAATCATGATTGTCCCCTACATAATTCTCTATGTTTTTAGATATGGATTATTTTTGGACAAACATATTGGGAACCCTTATAGGCACAACCGATAAAATAGATATATATTTTTATCTATGGATGAGATTTTTTCCCAATGCGATGAATTATAACCACAAGAATGTGAATTTTATAGTGGTCAATTTTCATAACTCGGATTCTTTGGTATTAGTTACTAAGTCTGTATCATATTTTTGTGATAATAAGAACACAATACGATATATGTGGGATCTATTGTGGGGTGATGTAGATAGTTTTTTGGAAAAGGATAAACATTTTTCTTAATTCTAGGCTTGAGGTTCTTATTCATTCTTAAAAAGTGGATTGGTACTAAAAGATGAAAAAAAATCACATTATAATCAATGATTTTTTGTTTGGTTTTGAAAATAATAGATTCTCACTAACAATTATAATAATATTTATACTATATTTTTTAACTAGATTTATTATAAAATTTGTAATTTTATGAATAGTATATATTTCCTAAATTTTTATAGTCCTATATTTAATTTACAAAATTATAGGGCCACAGTTGATTCTAATCCAACATCCTTTGGAATTTTCATATTTGAAATATAATAAAAAGAAACATAAAAAATCTATAATCATAGATTACATGATTAATTTTATTTTGAGTCATTTGAATATTAGTAATAATATTATTTAGATAAAATGGTAGAACATCCACTTAGTAAAAATATGAAATGGTCTGGTAGATGATTTTATCCTAGACAAAGTGATTTATGTGGACCAATGCGTACTCATTTATATGGTGGTCTTAGGTAATACATTAAAATTACTGATGAATTTAGTTTTTATGGTTATATATTTCTAATGAGACACATGTTCTTATCAATTTAAAATTTCAAACAATTGTAAAACAATCTATAGTATCTACAAGGAAAAATTATTTTGATTCTTAATTTTGATCATGGTGGAGAATAATTCATCTAAAAATTCATTGGTAACTTTAGATATTGATGAATTATATTAAAATAAAATATTAACATAACACCATAACAGAATGTTCTATCTAAGATTGGAAATAATACCATGTTCTAAGTGGTTCTATTGATGATGAGTTAGTGGGAACACATATTTAATTTTGAGGTTATACATAATAGGATAAAAAAATTATACAACACTAAGTGTTATCTGATGTCTTTATTAGGATAATATATCTGATATGGACGATTAAAAGACCTCTTTTTTCCATTATAATGATTTTGGGATTCTTAGAATTCATATGATGCATGGTTTCTGATATGCATGACTCAAAATCTGAAAGTGTTTTATTTTTTGGTTTCCCGAAAGTTTATTTGCGATTTTTTCAGATAAATATACTAAACACAAAGACTCAACATCATAACCCGGTGTTTTTAATGAGAAGGAAAACATTAAATTAAGAGTAAATTGGGGTAATATTTAGCATGGTGATTTTCAAGACTAATAAACAAGAGTTGTTCCTTGGTGAATGTTGTGTCAACCCAATAGAAAATTGTAAAATAACTGATTAATGTTAAATAAATCTCTAAAATTTAATAATATTTGGAATGATCTCACAAAATATGTAATTATCATGGTTAATAACTATGATTTAATTTCTATTGGTGGTAAACATACTACATAGCAATATTAAACTGATAGATTGAATCTATAAAATAGTATAATCAATTGAATTTGAAGTTGAATCCATGTACATTGAAAATGTTTGGATATTGTTGGAGTCAATTGAAGCGGTACGACCCAAAGTGTGAAAGTGAGTTTTCCATTTTGAAACTAGCATGGATAGTATTGCGTCTACATATAGAGAATTAATGGTTGAAATAAGATATAAAAAATTCATTTTATTGAATATGAATAATCCTTATCACATATGGTAAAGGTAAATTCAATTTATAAATTTATTTCCATTACAGAATACCTTGATAATGAGATATATCAAATGGTTTTCAAAACCATTATACTTAATGACAATCTAATTAAGGACTTTAATCTGATAAAAATTAAAGTTTTTGATGATAGTAATGAGAATTATTATTTTGTAAATCCTGAAGGGTCAATTTATGAGTTAATGAAGGCTTCTAAGGGTTAAAATATTTGCCTTAATAGTGTATTCAATGTATTTTGATTCTAAAAAAAATAAGTGTCTTTTTATATACAATAATATTAGCTGGGGTGTTATAATGTTTATAATATTATATGTTGATGACATACACAATTGGAAATCACATATTGAAACATTAATCTGTGAATATGTGACTAGCTATGTATATTTTGATTAAAGAAATTTGTGAGGCAACCAATATACAAGGTATGATTATCTATAGAGATATATCTATATTAGGATATTTTTATTTGGTCAAAAAATTACATTTTAAAGGTATTGAAAAGAATTTTTAGGACATTTCTAAACGATAACATTTACTACTGTTATAAGAAAAAACTATTTTTAATATTTAGGATTTTTATTAAGAGTTTGAAATGATTGATAAATTTTTTTATGAGTCTTCTATATGTTTGATCACACCTTGAATGATTTGTACATGACATGATATTTATATTCCTATGAGCATATCTAATATAGACCATTACAATGTCACTGAGGGTCAATAGATTATTTAAAAGAATATACTTAAATATTAATGAAAAAATAATTATTTATTATAGATTTTTATAGGAGAGTATGAACTCTCTTAAAGTCCTACAAAAAAGAAATTTTATAATCTAACAATGATGTCACAAAATCTCAATCTAGTTTTCTATTTTATCACAATTTCATTTTTATAAGTTGTAATAACTCCAAAAAATCTACCATTGTGGACTCACAAATAGATAGAGACTAAATTTTTTTACTTTATATGTGGTGAATGAAGAGATTTTGGATCAAATGTTAATCTATAAACAGTAGGTGGTTCCTCGTATCTTGTTTGAAATAAATTTTTTTCTATGAATGCGAAGAATCTTTTTCTCAGAAGATGGAAAATTATTCATATAAATAGGCCAAAAAATACATTTGAAATACTATCTCACAAGAGTGAATATTTATATAGGGGATGTAATTATTTTTGGGTTGAATCACATGACAATGTATACGATTCTTTAAAAATGTTATCATAATAAAATTATAAATTTTATTTAGAGACTCTTCAGATGTGATATGTTTGATATTTATGTAATAGTTTTAAAATATAACATTTGATTATAATAAATGAAATATTCATTTATCATTCATTCTTGTGTGTTTCATTAAATTTATGCTTACAATAAAATGATAGTATACCTTATAAATATGACATAACATGGTTGCTAACCATAATGATCCATACATTACATACATCGATATTATTTTAAAATTGAACAATATTCATTGCAAAATATAATAAATACATGACTAGACTATGAAGATATAAATTTTTTAGAAACTGGGAAACATAAATAACTAGATCCTAAGATATATACCTTGACTCCCAATTATTACATCACAAATTAATAACTTTTTTCCAAATCTTATATGATACCCTTCTTCATGAATTGGGGAAAAGAACATAAGAATGGGTGAGATCAGATTCCTGATAGCGGTAAACATGAGAGATATCAATCATATCATAATTTTTATACATAAGAATAGAATATTTTAAAATCATATCCCACATTTGAAATATGGTGATATCATTCCATGTGATAAATCAAAAAATTTCATAAGAATTATTGAACGTAATACCAAAAGACCAAAAATTAGACATGATTTTTTTTGAATATACATATGCATAAAAAATTATTTTATTTTATTCAAGGATTGTTTCCAAGTCCGTCATAGTGGATGATGTCCATTACTGCACCAAGTTAACACCTCATTCTAGCCCTACACTAAATATCCATGATCATTTCTTATTCTAGACATGTCTATATCATGTGATATAAATCATTAAACAATGCATTGGAGGGAGATAAATGTCACACTGATCTCATAATTAAATCATTCTTACATTTTTCATAATAACATAAATCATTCATCATTACTAATGAAATAAAACGGTTCTCTTTACACAATATATCATAATCCATGTAAAAAAATGGATTTCATAAATATAATTTCATAATAAACACATTCTAACAAAAATAATAGTTACTGTATTATAATTGAAATAATAAATTAACAGTGAATTCCGCCTTAGTTGGAAAATAATTTTAATATAAATTATCAAATTAATTCTTGGGGAAAATATCATTACAACTTCAATTTTTTTTCTTTTCCTAAAATTACATGAAAATTTAAAATAAAAGATATTATTTTAAAATAAACTTGAAATAATTTATACTAATTTTAATTGAAATAATGAATTATGAAATCCTAAAAATATGTTCCAGTCTTATAAGTTAAAAAACATTATCCTTATATATTTTTTGGAAAATTAAAAAATTATTTTGTATCCAAATTGACATAATAATCCATTCAAACCATTTTGTAAAAACTCATCATTGGGTTATATTGAATGTAAATTTTTTTAAAACAATAGAATGAATATTTTGGAATAAATAATTTGGAAATATATACGTGGATGATAAATATTCCACTATAAATATTTAACTATACAAAAATATCAGATAATAAAGAGATTGAAAAATTATCCCCTAATGTTTGTTTGATTTCCTTTGTATATATATAAGCCTCCTATAATAATGATTTTTGTAATTTAATTGACTTATTTTACAATTACTGTAATTTTTTTGATATCATATATTTTCATTTTGTCATATGTTTGTTATTAACATTATTACTCATCCATCAAGTGGTAACGTCTTTATTTTCTACACTTGTACAATCGACTAAGATCTTGTTGCAATTTTAGGTTATATTTATATAATTAATATAATGAGATTAGTATAATATATATCATATTTATTCATTCCATTCATTAATAAAGATCATTTAGAATGAATCACATCATATCGTGGACACAGTAGACCGTACGTAGGCACGAGTAGTAATATCTTTCCCTTAATTATTGAATTTAATTTAAGGTGATGGTATAAAATATTTAAAAATAAATATAATTTTATAATTATAATATATAGTTATTAATCATCTAATTATACCCATCCAGGTATGGCGGTGGTGAAAATCATATTACACCACTGCATGGAGGTGATAAGTTATATGTATGCACATGTTGTGGTTTTTTTCATAAGGTGGATAGAAGATTGAATATAGTTGTTTCATAATGATTATAACATCTTATTAAATAAATTATATTTTAATTATTACATTATTATGAAAAAAAAATCTGGAATAGGTAGTAGAAGAAGAAATAAGTTTGAAAATATTGGTAGAGGGATTACCTATTCTTCGACGTGCTCCCTCAAGATATCCTCTTAAATCACAAGAGATGGTCATTGGAAAAGATGATAAAACATATAATGAAATGAGGGAAGTAAATAAAGGAATTGGTCAGGGGATGGTCGTGCTTGAAGACTCATGGTGATGTCATGAGGTGAGGGAAGAGTTTCCCTTTTATAGTTGAGAAGAGGGGCAGTTTTTTGGATCTCCAAATATATTAATTAAATATAAAATCAAAACCCATCCATGAAACAACCAATATGTCCCAATTTAGAAGATGATAAGAGATAGGGTAGTAATATCATTATATAATAATTTTCTGAAATGTTTTCTTACAATTTAAACATTATTATTTTAATTATCACAGAGTTATATTATTTTTTTCATAGAGTAACCAATATTTTAATATTTAATGGGTTTAATATTTATTTATTTAATATCAATTCGACCATAAATAAATACCATAGAACATTTTTGACAATATCATTATTATTTGATATTTTTAATTTTGTTATCAATTTTTAATAATGTAATAAATCATTATTTTGATAAACAATCTATAGTGTCTGATTTTAAACTATTAAATTCATTGATTTTTAAAAATAATTGGATTATAAGTAAAATTTGAAAATATTTTTTTATTATTAAGAGTTCATGTAAATCTATAATATTCTTTGGACATATTAATTATCTCAAATTGTATTTATTTTAATATTTTTAATAATGATAACATTATATTTCCATTTTTATAATAATGAAGTAATTTAATATGATTATTGGATGAATAAAAATTAGAAATAATATATGATGTGAAAAATGAATCCTCTAGATGTTTTGAGAATACATAAAATAAAAAAAAATATTATATCTAATCCATAACTAAAAATTTCAAACTTATTATAATATGAAGGTGACATTTTTATCATCACATTACATAAAATAATATAAGTGTCATAATATCTTCTATATGGATCTAAATGGTCAATAAATTAACCCTTTAACAGTTATGGTTAAGATTTTCCAGACCTATAATATTTTTTCAAGTTTTTGTGACTTTGAATAGTTATTATCACTATAATGATTATTATTTTATTGATTTCTCATCAACTAAATTATTTCATAATCATTAAAGTATAAGTCTTTAAGGTAATTATTTATTTTAAAAAATTATAGATAAATTATAATAAAAATGAAAATAATTTAAGCCTTAAAATGGGTATTTATAATCAAATTTATCTTTTCTATAACCTTATTATACAAATGAAATAGTTATTAAAAATTTTATAAGACATATTTAATTTTTTTAATAAAATAAATTAAATGTCACAATCTCATAAAATGGATTCCAAAGGACACAAATTAACCACATAAATTATTTACTTCATAAAAAACTCATCATATGTTATAATGTAGGATCTAGAAAGAAGATCCATATAGAGCTCAACCCCAACGATGATTCCCTAGCGGTGATGGACGCAGATCCAACCCCCTCCTCCCCGGCGGGGGGAGGTGGAATGCCCTCCCCTCCCTCTTCTTGGATCAACCCATCATCACATACAAGAACCTGAATTTCATTCCCCCCCACCCATCCACCTTTACATCAATATCTTTCTGCCCTAATATTTTTCATCTGCACAACCGATGTGTCAACATTCGTTTTTGCTTGTATTTCGAATTAAACATGAATCGTGATGAGCCTTCGTCTGAAGTTTGGTTATGCTTTCATGATCTTCCTATCCCTTATTAGAACCCTTGAATTATCTGAATATTAGGTGATATGGTCAGTAGGTACATATTTTATGATATCCAGATGTCCATAGTCTATCACCCAATCTTCCCTCTTGTACATGTTGAGGTGGAAATTTCAATGTCTCCCACGGAATGGCTGTGGATTTCGGTCAGAGAAGAGTTTCACTAGAGACAACGGGTGCCCATTTAATCATGGTCTGCATTCTTCCTGGGGTGTCATATATTTGGATGTCATTTCTAAATCTATCTCTATGGGCACACGGTTTTTCCCGCTGAGATTAGTTCAACCGAGGGGCATTTGGTGCTGGTCGATCCTATTGCGAACCAAAATTTGTGGGGTTTTTATGGTACGAATGAGAAAAAGGAGGGGTGAGGGGTTTCTCTACAGGGGTTGGATAAGGCCAATCTAGGTACGGAGGCTAGTACATGGGAGGTTCACTATCAGTGGCTACCCTTGGTCCCTCTAGTGGCAGTGAAGGTTGTGAACCCGAAGGAGGATGAGCCGCAGGTTAAGGATACATTACAATGCAAGGAAATAAGGTCGAGTGGTAACCCAAAGGTGGAAGCTATCTTCAATCATCTAAAACAGGAGCTGTGTATGCCGTCGTAGGATTAGGGTGATAATGTGGTGTATCTCCTTGAACAACATACTTACATCGATCTTGAGAAGACTATCTCAGTTAGTTCCCCTGTGTAGAAGAAGAAGATCACTCAACGGGCCCTGAGAAGTGATGCCAAAAGGGTTGTAAATATTGCAGAGGCCAAGTATCCAGGAAAATCAATGTATATGGTATATTTTCTAAATTATGATGCATTTCAACTGGAACAAAGAAGGATTGATGAGGTGAGGGAGGCCGAGTAACCTAGATTTGAGTTGGAGGAGCTCTTGCGGTTTGCTATTGTGCAACCTGGAAAAGGGAGGTCAGATGAGGGGAGTGTCTTGGGTCCCATGGACCCAAATACACTCTTTTCAATACCCTCATCCATTATGAAGGCTTTGTGTCTAAGGAAGAGCAGTCAGATCCCCCTCATGAGGTTGGACTTTCTACTTCAAGGGCTGGTCAGGATGAGTGGGTAGTCCACCTGGTCGTTCCACTGACATTGAAAATGGTTCCTTCAATCAAAACCAAAAGAGCGACGTCGGTTGAGTCTATCTGTGAGGTTGAAGCCAATAGAGAGGATTTATACTGTCTAGATTTGGAGGAAAACTCAACTACATTCGAATTCACGGGTTGAGGATTCAAATAGGGAGGAGATTCAAAAAAACCACTGTAGGTCACACAGGATAGAATTTCCTATGCGGAGAAGCTTTAATATGGCTATTCAACATTGTATTCTCTAAACCTGTTTGTAGTATTAGGGGAAGAGGTTTTCTAGGTTAATGAGGATGTTGGAGGGATGGAAAATAGATAGGACCCCTAGGGGGATATGGAAGCATCTCAAGAGGAAATGGACGAGGCCTCATATTTCACAGAGTCTAAGGAACAAATCATAGAGGAGAACTATATTAGATCCTTCTCAAGAAGGGAAAGAACAAAATTATGGATTTAGATGGCTTCATTATGAAAAACAAGTGGGAACAACGTATGTTGTACTAATCCAATATTCCTAGTCCTCCAGTTACAAGATCTGCATACAAGGGAAAGTTCCCACTGAACGCTCCTACAATTGGGGACTACATCCCATCAATCAAACACAAAGGTAATGAAAATAATGAGGTGGCCAACATCTCCAAGGACCAGGTGGATGCAGGATATAAAGATGTATCTTTTATCATTCACTTGGGTGATAAGGGAATGCTTGATCATGGGCAACAACATGATGCATGCCTCAATGAAGAACCTCAGTGACAATCGTCATCAGTGCTGGAACACATATACCTTTTAATTCATACATATGAAATTATAAAGGAAGATATGGATGCTAAGGCATCAAAGAATATGTGACCCCTTCAGGTGACCACTACTAAAGATCAAAGTGAGGGGATAGATAATCAGGTTCTTATTTTTCATAGAGCAATCAACATGGGAAAAATCACCAAATAGGAATACAGAAAATCATGGGACAACCAGGATCATCTATAAGAAGAAACCTTAATGGACTACCTTGAATTCTCCCTAGATATTGATTAGAGAGATTAATTCCAACCAACTAAAATGGTTTTCCAACAAATCATTGATGTCATTTGGTGATGAAACTACCATTGTATAAGGGTTCTCACTTCTCCCATAAAAGTTTTTGAAAATAAAATTTAATTTTGGGTCATCCAAAGTTACTAGGAGAAGTGTTAGGGTAATTACATAATATTATTTTTACCCTTAATTACCTGATTTAACCATTTATATTATTAATAAAAATTACCAAAGATATTATTCATAATTCCCAAAAATAAAAGTAAGATATTTACAAATATATGACATAGTGATTAAAAATAAAGAATCCATTTTTCAAAAATTGCAATCACAGATTGTTCAAAAATTAATTTGAAATTAATCTACATTTCAGAAAGAGAGAGAGTTTTTAAAAGATAAAAGATTACCAAAGAGTGAAATGTATTTTAAATATTAATTGAAATTAAAATTAATGCAAATTTCATAAATTATATTTAATTATAAATATATATTATGTTGATACATTAAACCCTTCAATATAATAATTTATCGAGACAAATTATTTTTATATAAAAAATTTGTTTTCAATTAAAATTTACTGTATTTTTACTATACATAAGAACTAGAAAGTTAACAGAAAAATATCAAATAAATATCCAATGTAAAATTTAAATACCACTTCCAAAGAACATATTTATGTTTTCAAAAAAATTATTAATGTTTCAAAATATTAATTTTACATTTTTTTCCCTTAAAAGGAAAAAAATTACACTTTTAAAAAATATATAGATTTTTAGAATTAAAATAGGGCTTACTAATACGATATAAATAATTATATATGGGATGAATATAAAAAATATTTTTATTAATTATATAAAAAATATATTACATTAATTTCATTTACTAATTATAAATTACTTAACAGAAATTAAAATATATAAATGATATAAATTATTTAGCCACAATAAATTTTCAGAGCATTGTTATATTTATTGTCGCTAACCTAACTACTAGGTTATAATGATCATTTTATAGTATATATGTCTCATGGTTCGTTTAAACTCATGATTTTTTGAAATGAAATATTTTGAAGAATTAAAATTATTTAAATTAAAATTTTCATAAAATCATTCGACTGCCACATTTGACACCCCTTAAACTGAATTTCACCATCAAAATTCATCACATGGATAAAAATATATGAGGATACCTCTACGTCATCACCTTATCAAGTTCCCATAGAGCTTCCTCAAATTGGTGGTTCCACCCTAAATATTTAACAAAGAAATACATCTTGTTTTGTACAGCTTTTTTGATACGATACAAAAACTCTATTGGCTTGTATTCATAAAAATATTTTTCTCCAGTGGTAAAAATTATGATTTTAGTACATCAAACGTATACGGTATGTAGTTTCATAGGAGAGAAAAATGGATCACATAATGAACATGAGATGGTTTTTTGGAAGCATAAATCATTATTCTAACTTCCCAATATGATCCATAATTTTCAAAGGACTGATATACATAGGGATCATCTTTCCATTCTTTCCAAATCCCATTACTCTATTCCAGGGTGATAATCATAGAAACACATTATCACCCACATAAAAATCTATATATTTTCATTATTTATTAGAAATTGTTTTTTTGACACTGAGTTTCTCTTATGTTTTTTTGAATTGATCTGACCATTTCTTCCATTTCATCAACAATATCATATCCTAATAGCTTTGTTTCCCCAACTTCATCCCAATATTTGGTGTTCTAAACAAATTTCCATAGCGTTCCACAGAAAGAGAAATCTACATATTAGAGTGAAAGAAATTTTTGTTTGAAAATTCCACCAAAGGAAGGTGTTGAACCAAAACACTTTTGAAATCCATAGAGGAAGCTATCAACATGTCTTCTAGTGTTTGAATTGTCCTCTCAGACAAACCATCTGATAGATAATATAAATTAGTAATGAAAAATAATTATTTATCTAGAGCCAGCTTAAGAAATTTCCAAAACATCATGGTAAACCACATATCTCAATCATATTCAATCGAATGTGGTACTCCATTCAATCTTACCACTCCTTTTACACATATCATATAAAGATGATCAAGAGGGAAATTCTATCTATAATCAATGAAGTGTTCCAAATTCATAAGTTGAACAACTATAACCCATATAGCATTATAGCCTACTGATGTTTTAGGATGTCTAATGACTAGGTATTTAGTGATTCATTCATATTTTCATTTTGGTGTTTGTAATGGTTTTAACATTTTCTTCTACTTCAATATCTCTACCTTAACATACTGATAAATCAAGAACCAACAAACATATTCAACAGTATCTCTTTTTACACTATCCCACAAGAAATGATCTTTTAGGTCCATGTACATCTTTGTGCTTCTTGGATTAATAGATAATGAAGAACAATGTGTTGCATCAAATATATCCTTCTTTTATTCTTATTCAGGAGGAATTCAAATCTGGTTCCAAAACATTATTATTCCATCACAATCAAGGTTGAATTCAAGAACATATCTCAACCATTATTGTCGCTCTACATATTCCTTCTATGCCTCCTTAATTTTCACCAGTATAGATTGTTGATCATTAATTTAATAAATATATATTTTCTCCCCTTCCATTAAAATTTAAAAATAAATTATTTTCAAATCCATAAATATTTGATCTTTTGAGATCCTCATCACGAATAGGCTATCATGGTCCTTCGGACTCAAAGGATCAGCAACCTTGTTTGTTTTCCCAAGGTGGTTATATGTTGATAACTCATAATATTTAATGAAATACTACCATATTATTCTATTAATATTCATATTAATTTCGGTTAAAATATAATTAATAATTTTAGGATCAGTATAAATATAAATCCTTTCAGCATAAAGGTAACTCCTCCATATCTTTAGATAAAAGATTATTGCTGGTAACTCCAAATCATGACTTGGTTAAATTTTCTCAGGGATTTTAAATTTTATTGAGGTATGAGACATCAAAATATCATTTTTGATGAAAACTAATCCCATCCCTATATGATGCATCACTAAATATTACAAACCTTTCCCCACCATAAGGCAGTGTGAGAACATGAGCATTGGTGAAAATTCTATTTAGCTCTATGAAATTGTCTTCACACTCCTCTATCCACATGACCTTAACCCATTTTTTAGTACACTTGTTCTATGGAGTAGATAATCATGAAAAATATTTCACTAAATTTGTATGATATCAAGAAAAACGAAGAATACATTGGATATCAATTACTATTGTTAGTATCTGTCACCTTTCAAGAACTTCTTCTTTTGCTGGATCCACAGTTATACCATCTATTGTGATTATGTGACCCAAAAATGATAATTTATAAATCCAAAATTCATATTTGATAAATTTTTCTAGAAGATTAACCTTTCTCAGGGATTTTAGTAAAATTATATACTGATCTTCGTTCTATTCTTCACCATCAAATAAATAAAAATATCCTTTGAAAATACTACAAAAAGTGATCAAAATATAATCTAAAGATTCTAATAATTAGATAAATGATGATAGTGGGGTAATTAAGAAGAGAGAAAGGCATAACATTAATTTTTTACATTCCATACCATGTACGGAACATCGTTTCGATATATCCTCCTCTTTAACAATTAATTGAGGTTATACTGAATGAAGTTAAATCATAGAAAATTACTGAGCTTTTTGTGGTTGGTAGAATAATAAATTTGTGCTAGCATGATGATATTTGTTCTTGATTGTGATATTGTTATGTTCTTGATCATAAATGCAGAGTTTCAGTGACCCATCCTTCTTAATAACAAACAGAACATCTGATCCCCAATGGTGACACACTATGACATATGAATCCATATTCAAGATTCTCATGAATTTTCATATTGTATTTGTTAAACATAAATGGTTCCATTTTATATGGTGTTTTTGAAATATGTACAGCACCCTGTATGAGTTCTATTAAAAACTCAACTTCACAATTTTGTTTAATACCTGATAATTCTTCTGGAAAGACATCATAAAACAACCGTACAGTGGGGTTATTCTTAATTCCGAGTTTCTCCCCAAAAATTTGAGGTAGATAACCTTCATTTATTTGGATTGATACCCATAAGATGGAATATATTTTTTCTAGAAGGATATATTCATCCATGCATCGATAGATGATCATCGATTGATCTAGAATATAAAATGTAACTTACCTTCCATAAATATTTATATGTTTTTTGTAAAGAGAAATCTAATCCATTATTGGAATCAAATCAAATTACACTATAGGAAGTATAATATGATTTTCAGGAAGAACATTCCCCAGAACATCAACTAGAGAATAATTATTATCTTTCTATGAGATCATTGTTCCATTTAGAAATGTCATTACTATCTCAACATTAAATTTTTGAGTCAATATAGAGATAACCTTAGAAAATGATTCATAAATAAAATATTGTGCGGATCTAGAATCAAATAAAAGAATTTCTACTTTAGATTGGATGCTAAGTGTATCTTTTACAACATCATTATCATACTCACATCATCGATTGTGATCACATGTGACTTTCCTTTATATTTGTCCTTAAGTGTTTTCATACATTGATCATCATCAGTAACACATGTATTAGGTAATTTATTAGAATAATTCCTTATTTATTTATACATGTAACATTGAAGTGTAGTAGGTTCATTCTATGTGGCTTTTTCTATTTTCACATCATTAGAAATATTCTTTCCAAAACATTAGTATTCACGTTTCTGATGACCTATCCTTCCATATATAAAATATTTTCTATTTCCTTTATTAAAATTTCCTCTATGTTTCTTTACAAAAATTGAGCATAAGGAAAAATCATTATCTTTTTAGTTTGGTCTTTATATTTTCCATTTAATTCAATTTTTATCCCATTATCAATCATGTTAGACAGATTGATTACTCTAATATCCATCTCAATGTTGAGATTAAATTGAATGATTTCCTCATATATATTGAAGTCCCTTATGTCTAATACCCATCTAAAACATGGTTTTAAGACCCTAATTAAATGATCTATTTTAATCTTTGGTTGGAAAATAATTCTAGAAGCCTACCTTGAAAGTCTTATAAAAGTTTCTTCAGTGGTACCAATAGATTGATCATTATTTTTTATGTTCACGTAACTCCTTATCTATATGTTTTCAATGAATATGAGGAGATTACTTAATTGAAAATAAATTTTGGAACTCGTATCATTCCATGGATTCATTTTCATCTCTCTGAATAATATCCTTGATAAGGTTCCACCATTGATTAGCTTCACCATTCAAATGATAAACAGATGAGATGAATTTTTCATATTCCGATCATTGGAGATCTGAAATTTTTTCAGTGGTTATGATACATTATTCAGCCACTAATGGATCAGATGTCCTGCTGAAAGAGTTTGGGAACTACCTAATTAAAGACTCAATAGAATTTTGTTCCATCCTTTTCTTGGATGGATATCCTTTATGGGTCATAAGTTTAAAATTATGTGTGAGCATAACTATAATATTATTCATTATATCTCCCATAAAATTTGGTTTCGCAAGAGGGAAATCATTTCACTACCTATCTTATTCATCATTAATGCGGTTCCATTAGGTTCAAACCATTGACTAAATCCAAGAAGCATAGTTCATGAAACATTAATCATAATGGTAAAATAACATAATAAAGAATAAAATTTCAATTTAGGACACATTATTTTTAATGCTATGCTATTCATGATCATTTATAAAAGACTACAATTATATCCTATACACCTACATATACTTTGGGTACTTACTAAGGCTTTCTCATTATAGTTAACAAAGGATAACTATAGCTTCCCCCTAATACCAACTATAACAACACATATTTTACATAAATTTATATTACATCAAAATTATTGAATAATCATTTAAAATATAACAAATACAAGATAGGATCATATAGGTATAGTTTCATTAGAAACATAGAACCATAAACTTGTTGATAAGACATAGTTATTGTCTCCCCGTTATTCCATCATAACTACATCCCTTTTTGTCATATATTACTTAAACCCCTTCTCTATAATATAAGGAAAATGAACATATGAAAGGGCGAGCTCAGAATCTTTGTAAGTGTAAACAAGGGAGATATAAATCATATAATAATCATAAGACATAATAATATAAAATTTGAAATTCTTATCTAGCATTTAAAAGACAATGATATTATGGCATGGGATAGATGATAAAAGTTCATAACAATCAATGTAAATAATATCAAAAATCATAATATAAGATATGATTTCTGTTCTATACACATAAGACTAGAAAACCATTACATATTAGTCATGTCTCATTTCCATGATCATTATAGTAGACAATGTCTATTTCTAAATTGAGTTCACTTCTCATTTCAGTGTTGTAATACAAAACAACGATCATTTTCCATTACAACCATGTAAATATTATGAGATTTAAATATTTACACAGAGAATTACAGGGAGATATAGGTCCCACCTATTTCATAATGAAATAATTATTACGTGTTCTACAATTACATAAAACATTCATCATAAACCAATGAATAAAATTTGTTTCTTTAATCACCATAGCATTGTCCTTGTGAAAAAAATGGATATCAAATATATAATTTCACCACAAAAATAATAAAACCATAAGAACAATAAGGATATTATACATGAGACATAACCTTATTAAATATTTCCATGTTAGATGAAAAATAATTTTGATATAATACATGAAATTAAATCTTCAAAAAAATATCATTTCTTCTCTAAAAAATTTTACTTTTATCAAAATGTCGTGAAATATTAAAAGAAAATATTATATTTGAAAATAAACATAGAATCATGTGAATGAAGATTCATGGAAATAAGGAATTATGAAAATTTAAAATTCATCTCATGTTGTATAAGTTAAAAAACATTCTCCTCATAATTATATTGGAGACGGCACAAAGTTCCACATATCGAAAGTAACAAAAGATTCCTTTCATAAAATTTAATAAAAATTCAACAATGGGTAAAAATGAATCTAAAAATATTTAGAATAAAATAAATAATAATTTAAGAATCCATAATTAGGAAAAATTTACATTAATGATTATTATGCCTGTGTAAATACTTACATATAAACAATCTCATATAATAATGAGATAGGGAAATTGTCTATTAAATTATGTTTGATATCCTTTATATGTATCTAAACATACTATATAGTGATATAATTAATTACAATTACTTATTTCAGAATCATATTAATTTTTATGATTTCATATATAATCATATTATATTCCGTCTGTAAGTAACATTATTACTCATCCATAATGTGTTAATTTCATTCGTTTCATATGCATGTTTTTTAAGATAACTTCATGATCCTCTTCTTAGAATATAATTATATCAATTACTAAGTGGAATTTGTATAATATATATCATATTTATTAAATCCATTTATTTATATAATCAATCACTAATTAATATCATGTTGATTGAAATACATCACATATTGGAGATGGTATGCCATATGTATGCACAAGAAACAAGATCATTTTTTTAATTGATGAATGTTATTGATGTGTATGGGTTATAATATTTCATAATCAATGTAATATTATAATAATAATATATAATTATTATTTCCATCATTATAACCATCCATGTATGGTGTTTTTGGAAGATAAATTACACCACATTGGGGAGATGGTAATCCGTACATATGAAATTGAGGCTATTTCGTTTTTCATAGGACTCATAGAAGATGGAATATGGTTGTGTCAAAATAATAATAACATATCATTATAGAAGTTAAAAATTTTATGTTACTTTATAATGAAACAACTCAGGAATAAAAAGAAGAAGAAGAAAATTTTTCCAAACAATCACTAGAGGGGATTACCTCTTCTTCGACATTCTCCCTCTAAATCATCTCTTAAATCACGAGAGTTATTCATTAATGAAGAAAAGAACCTATAGAATGACACTAGGTTTGTTAAGAATGAAAATTTTCATGGTATGGATGGCCATGAAGTCTTGAAGTAATGTAAAGAGGCGTGGGAAGAGGTTCCCTTTTATAATTGATGTGATGAGCACTTTAGGGATCTATAGAAATATTAATTTAATATAAAATAAATACCCATAAAAATTCCCCAAAATGAACCAATTTATAATATGATATGAGATAAGGTTATATTATAATAAACCAATAAATTTTCGATAAGTTGTTCTATCAATTTAAACCTTATCCTATAAACTGGCATTTATTTATTCTATTTAATATTTTAATTAGGGTACCAAAAGTTATATATTAAAAAGGAGAAATATTTACTTATTTGATGTCAATTATACCATAAATAAAAAATTAGAACATTATAAACCATTTAATAATTATAATATATTTTTAATTTTTTAAGTATTTTTAAATATTTTAATAAAACATGATTTTGATAAACAATCAAAAGTGTCAATTTTGAAACTATTCAATTAATTGATTTTTCAAAATATAAAGATAACAAGTTGACATCGATCTAATTTTTTTATATTACTTAGTGGTGAAGTTCATCAGTTAATTTAATTGTACTTATTAATAATGTTGAGTTTATTATTTTCTATGATATAATTTTAATATTGTTTTTCTAAAATAATTACTACAACTGTTTTCTGAAATTATTTGATATTATCATTTTTTTAATTAAAAATAAAAATAAAATACACTTACAGATAGATCCACTAGATTTACTAAGAATACTTATCATCATATATATCTTAGTTATAATACATCATTAAAATTATTGTACTTATTAAAACATTAATATAATAATTTTATCATCACTTTACATAAAATAATATAAGTTTCATAATTTGTTCTATTAGTATCCAAATGGTCAATAACATGACCCTTGGATTTTATTGGTCGATATATTCACGAGAAAGAGTATTTTTAAAGTGTTTCACTCTTTTAATGGATATAATCCCATTTATAACTATTATTATATATATTTTCAATCAATTATATTATTTCTGAATCAATAAAGAAGAAGTCATTAAGTTAATTAATTATTTCCAAAAAAATTACAAATAAACTATCATGTTAAATAAAAGTGGTTTACCTTTAAAATGTGTATTTATAATATAATTTAACTTATGTATAACTTTGTATTAAAAATTATATAAATATTAACATTTAAGTAAATATATTTAACATTTCCTTAAATAAAAATAATTAAATGTCCTAATATCATCCACGTGGATTTAAAATCACACCACTTCCACCCAAGGATTATTTATGTCGAAAAAACCCATTTTATAATATTATGAAAATAGTTGTGGTAATTTCATTATATTTTTTATGCTTAATTACCTGATTTACCCTTTTTCCATATTAATAAAAATTAAAAATGTTGCTATTTGTAATTCCCAAAAATAAAAGTATGTCATTTACATAATATAAACACAGTAATTCCAAATATGACAAAAAATTAAAAATTTATATATTATAATTTATACTATTCTATTTAAATTTAATCTCGTTTTCATAAATAGAGATGCTGTTTTTAAATATTGAACATTGCAACAGATTTAAAAGATTATTACATTTTAATTAAATGTAAAATGAATGATAATGATATAAATTTTGTTTAATGATAGAAATATAATCTATTTATAATTTAAAAATATTCAATATATTAATTTAACCATATAATTTTCTTTGGATGAAAAAAGTTTTTTTCAATTAAAATTTTGTATATATTTTACTATACATCAAAACTATAGAGTTTTCATAAAAATATCATAAATTAATCCAAATTAATTTATTAAATATTACTTCCAAATTTTTTTATGGTTTCATATAAAATTTAATAATGTGTCAAAATCATAAATTAAGTTGGTTTCTCCATTAAAAGGCACAAAATTGTCCTTTTGAAAAAATATATGTTTTTATATATAGAATAGGATTTATTTCTTCCCTGTGATAAAATACCAATTGGGTGAATATAAAAATATTTTATTAATTATATAAAAAATATATTTCGTAAATTACCACAAGTAATTGAAAATCACTTAAAAATAATATAAAAATATCAATGATTTTTAATTTTTACTCATACTAGATATTCATAAATTGGTAATATTTATTTTCACTAACATAACGACAAGTATATAATGTTCATTTAATAGAATAGTCCCCCCACTGTTTGTTTAAACACCCAATTGATTTCAATTGAAGCTATTGATGAATTTAAATTATTTAATAAAGATATTTCATAAAACAATCTTCGTGTTATAGTAATAGATGGTCATCGTAGATCATTATGGTTTGTGATTTTATGATAATATATGAAATATTAGTATAATCATGAGTTAATAAATGATTGATAAAAACTAATAATGATCCATAAAGTATATTCCATTTAATTTCATAAAATAATCACTATAATCAGTGTGTATTCTTATTACCAAGAATTTCTATTTGATGTTGGTGATATACACATAATGAGAACATTCATACATTGTTAAATATATTATGTTTGTCAACATGACTGTGATAATAAATGGGCAGTTGGGTTTGGTGTCAATCATGTCATCGAATAGATCATATCCATGATATAATTTATCCACTCATATGATGAGTGAAAATATATATCCTATGACTAAATTAGAATTATGAAATGAATTTACACAATAATTGAGTTACATAATATGGTCTTCACTAGTAATCATGGAACATGTGATGTGCACAACTTATAAATAAAGGACATGTGATGTATTCATCATCCTAGTAAAACTATTAGTGACAATAAAGAGAAAATATGATGTCATAGACTATATAAATTGTTCTATATCTAGTGTTCACTTGATGTCATTGTAAAATTAATTATATAGGTATACATATGACTTATATAATATATCATATGTTCTACATATTTATATGATATTTAATCATGTTTGATGGTGATTACACATTACTCCATAGTATCTTTACTTGCATAAATGCTTTTCTATAGGCCTGTTTATGAATAAATTTTGGCAATCTAGAATACAAATGTTCATTCAATACTACAATGTCTTGTGGGGTAACAAAACAAATATTTTGGACAAGTAAGCTATTTTTGGAAAAATTATTCACTCAAAAATAATTTCAAATAGGTAAAAATTTATAGAAAAAGTGATTTGGATGGATCCTTAAGTAGTTTATTTGTTAAAAACAAAGTCCATATTATAATTTCCAAAAATTGGTATGTGTTATAGGAAAATATTAATCAGAATTGAAGATAAATTTAAACTAATAAATATATAAAATCCAAGAATAATACTAAATTGGTTTCAATACAGGTTAGTTGCATGAAATGAAACCCAAAACTACATTTCACCAAATGTATTGTAGTTTTAATTACATAGAATTGTATTGTATCTTTTATAAAGACTCATTCGGTTACTAATCAATCATATTGATTATTTAATTTATAAAAATCATGATTAATTAGTTTAATGATGAAAAATTTAACGGGAATTAAAGTATAAACTTATCAAAGATGTTATTAATTAAATAACGGGGGTTCAGTCACTATGTATAAAATTGAATGAGTTTCCTCAATAGTGTAAGTCTGGAGGACGAAAATTTTTATAAAATGATGTCTAAATATCAATTCCTTATCCTCATAATCATTCATCTTTAATATTGATGATGTTGAAACCGATCTCGACATACATGATCCTCTGTATAAGGTTATGGATCATTTTGTTGGGATAATCCATTAGAGGGATGAAGTATTATATTTTGCCTCAGGAATCATGTTTAAGATTTCTCCATCATGATGGATTCCACTAAAACAAGTATGAATTTTTGGAATTATTTTGAAATTATGGTGTTATTAAAATTTAAAATGATAAATTTGGAAAATATGGGTTTTATACTATTTCTCGCCATTAAGAGTGGATCCACTAAAACTGATCAAATTTATGGTCAACAATTTTGAAATATTACGTATTAAAATTTTATAAAATAAATACATCCATTGAAATTAAAAAAATTCATAACCATTCATTTTTTAATTACATATATATTAATTATTCCATGAATAAATTTCTATATTATTTCCATACATGTTAATTATTCCTCATTTTCTTAAATCATATATATTTCATCATACATATTCGATCCCCAAGAAAATTATCCAGCATTTTTTCCCCACATGATCATACCATATTAAAATCATATAATTAATCCAAACAGTTAACACAAATCATTTAAAACCTTTCTTGAATAAGAGAAAATTGAATTTTAAAACCAAAAATCCCAATTATATACCTCATTAATTCTTTTTAAATTACAAAAAACATTTAAAATATATTTTCTAATAACCAATTAATATAAATAATAATTATTTTGAAAAAAACATAATTTAAAATAAAATCACTATTTAATATTCCTTAAAAACCAATAATATCAATCCATTATTTATCTCCTTCTAATAGACACCATAAATATCACATAATCATTAAACTAGTAATTCTAATAGTAATTCTATGTGGATTAACCATTTTAACAACAATAAATCATCCAATAATTTTATTTATTATTTATATTTCAAATCCCACATTATATGAGAAATCAATAGTAATATTACCACATTTCAATAGAAAATTATTGAAATATTAGACATCTAGAACCAAGTATAGTCTCAAGGTCATGTAAATAGTGAACAACAATAAATATGTTGCATAAAATGATGTTAAATACATTTTGAATCACTGGACGTTAAATATTTTTGAAGATATTAAGAATTAAACAAAAACATAACTAAGAAGAAAATGAAATTACATCACATTCAAATGAAGGAGTATTTTTGTCCATTACATTACAGTATTTATACTAAAAACTTTTATTGATCATAATATTGATGGGTATCAATGAATAAATAGTAAAATTATGTTCTAAGGGGCTTGATAATTCGAAGAGGTTTTATCTGAAGAAATTTCATTCATGAATACTTTAGAATTTATAAATATAATATAAACACAAAAATGTATAAAATTAAGCACATTAAACATTTGGAAGGACTATCGCATTAGTAACATAATAGGATAAATTAAATATGTTGTGTTATCAAATAAATAATGGGTATCTCAACTAGATTTAGGTATGTCACCATCATCCTCTATATGGTGTCTAGTGCTTATATTTCGTCTAGAGATCTCACCAAACTCCATGGGATCCTCACTATTCTTTCTTTGGCTAGAACTATATTCGAAAAAAATATTAAAAAAATTGACCTCTATATTCTTCCTCTTGTATTCTTATAAAAAATAACATAATGTAACTAAACTATATAATAACATTATCTATAGAAAATAATTTTAAAACTCAACTACGATACGTAGAGTTGTTATAGAGGGAATCATAAAATTAAATAAAATCCACAAAATGAGGGGGACCATATAGAATGTTTCCCAAAATTATCAACATAATCAAACCACTTGAATAATTGATAAGAAAAGATAAAAAAATATTTCAAAAAATTAATAATCAATTTGCTAAAATCCACTAAAGAGACCAACACTTATTTTCCATCATGGAATTATTTTCAAACTAATATACTATTCGCTATCATCATTAGAAAAACATGATAAAAATAATAAACTGACCAATTAAAATATAATTGACCATCCAAAAAAGTTATCTATATCTGAATGATTATGAACATAGGATAAAAGATGATAATGATTCAAAAAATGAGATAATTGAAAGAATAATGTTTTAGATTCATATATTAAATGAAACTATATATCTCTAGTAAATAGAATATTAAAAAAAATATGGTTTATAGGTAATATAATAAATCATCAACCCTCCATTAATGCATTTATAACTGATATGTTAAAATTATGCTTTAATCCTAGAATTAGATGGATTCAATGATGTTTTTACTCCTTTTATAGTATATAACACTTGTTCAGTATATATATATATAACAACCTTATTTGATCCAAAATACGGCAAGATAAGACCCACTAATATTTGTTGGAATTCCCCAAATCATTGATTTTACTCATACAAAATTTTAGTTAAGAATCTTTTACAAATAGTAAATCCATAATATTTACTAAGGGGTTTATATTCATTTTATGATGATATAAAATTCAATAAAAATTTTATATTATAGTAATTAAAACAATATATAATTTTAACGGTAAAATTAATTACCCATTAAATAAATAAATTATTTTTAACCATTGAATTCCCCAAAATAAAATTTAGTCCTTCAGTTTTATTTTTTATTTTTCCTCGACAAAAACATATAATAAGTATCACATTATTAACTAATTAATAAATAAATATATCTTGAAAATATAATTTTAAAAGTATTTATATTTATATTATGAAAATAATGATAAATATTTTAATTGTATGATGGTTTGTAGTTATATAAAATTTATAAAAAAACACTTTTTAAATAATTTATTAATAATGATAATATTGATGAATAATCATACCTCTAAAAATTCATAGTTTTTATTGAGGTTTCTTCAGTTAGTATAAAAATAAAAAAAATATTATTTTAATATTAAATTCTTCCACCTAATAAATTTATGTAAAATTTATCAATTAAAAAAAATAAATTAATTATATATAAAATTATACATAATTTGGAAGGCAATGAAAATTTGAAAAGAATTATATTTTACATGGTATTAATTAAACATATTTTGTAGAAAAAAAACCCCAACGCCATTTTCTAAAGTAGTAGACATAGGTCAAATGGTTAGGTCTAACTAGTGGATTCAATAATAGGATAAATTATGTGAAAATATATTATTTAGAAAAAATAATATATAAAATACATATCAAAAGTTATTTCCAAAAAAATATAAAAAAATTTAGTTATTTTAATAAAAATTACACTAAATTTATAATTTAATAGTCATTAAAAAGACTGAAAATATAATAACAATGTGAAATATTTATTAATATTAATTTCATTGAGACATAAAATAACTTTAACATTATTAAAATCAATGTTTATAACATTTATAGAATTAATTTGATCCATATTTAAACAGCTTGTAACCACAAAATGATACTTTTTATAATTTTAAAAATAGTTTGGTCACACTATTTAATAGTACAATTATGAAATGTAGTAATGTTTCAAAAAATAATTATAATGTATATTAAATTTATTTTTAAATTCACCAATATAACCCTTAGAAAATTAGAAAAACACTCATTAAATATACATAAAATATAGTATGGGAATTAAAATTTCTATAATAAAAAATGTTAGAATAAATTATACAAAATGGGCTAGGGAAGATGGAATTATATTAACCTCTAAATAAAAAATTAATGAAAAAATAATTAGTTATCTATTTTGAGAATAAAATCTTGATTTTTTAAAAAATATTTTAATATTTTCATTTAAAATTTAATAATATATAATTTTGAATAAAATTTGTCGAATTTAATTTCATATAATATATATTAATTATATATTTTTTTAATATAATGGATACTGATAGGTATTTATATAAATTTGAAATTATCTTACCATATTATAATTCACTTGCATTGTGGAATGGGATGAATCGTTTTAATTTTCATAAATAAAGTTTAATATGATGTAAGGACTTAAAATATTATTGCGTTTAATATTTCAAGTGTTTTCATAATTGGTTTAGTGCATCCATTTACACAATTCCATTGGAAATAGAAGGATGTAATAATTAACCAAATGATATTACAAGTCCTTTCATCATAACCTTGAGTTTTGTATAGAGTCGATGGAGACACATATGGATTTGTTCTATATCCTTTATGGACTGAAATATTTAATAAGAAAATTCATATCATTACATTATGATTTTCAATGTACCAACATATTTATAAATTTTGATTATAAACCATCATTATATATTATTTATTCTTCCATTGAATGATTTTTTTTCATAACTTGAGACACTTAGAACACCTTGTGGTGTTTAATTTTTAATGATTTAATTTTTCTTATTTGTGAGGCCACGTTCTTATGAATTTTGGAAAACAATCTATGATTCTTATTTCTATTTTACTCTCCTTTTCTCAGAATGTGTTGAGATATTTTGATAGAGGAATGAAAAGGTAATACACGAAAATGATTTTTTAGGGGTTATTATCAAGGATATTTGGATTTGAGTACTATCATTATTTGACGACATGATGTTTCAAGTATCTATTTGAGGAATTTTATATAATAATTCTCTATAATATAATTTTATTTTTGAATTGATCATGAGTTTATATATATTTACAATTTAATGAAATTTATTAATTTTTTGGAAATAAATATAAAATGTAGTGTAGTGATCATGTTACTGTGAGACACACACACAACAATAAATATTTACGATATCCTTTTACTAATTCTTATTTTTGATTTTTAAACTATATGTTACTGTGTTTTAGGGAAATAATAGTGAGAATACGGTAATTGGTTATCGGGTGGATGTATTATGAGGTTGATTAAATTTGATTTAAAAGTTAATAGTGCTCGGAAATAGAATAAATGAATATTTTAATGAATGAAAGATGTAAGTTTATTTATCATATGTCATTTTCACTCCCAAAAATGGGTTTTCTTTAATTTTAAGTTTTTCATGGATTTTTTTCATTGTTTAAGGTTTCAGTAATGTTACTGGTGATGTTTTTTGAGTTTAGAAGGTTTTTTGTGAGTTTTTTCCAATGCATGTTTTTATGTAAGGATTAGGGTTTAACTATGTGGACAATAATGGATGATGGGTTATTAGTTGATTTAATTATTTCATGGGTTGAATTACACATATTGAGAATGGTTTGGACCAAACCATGCATGTTCTATGAGAAACTGTGACACTCTTTTTTGGTGTTATGTTCGGGGAGTACAAACTGAATGTGTTTATATAAAAGCAAGAGACAATCCTATGAGAGGGGGGGTAAGATTTTTTAAAGAAACAAAGAGAATGGATAGAATATGGTTTCACAAACTATATAGACAAACCATGTAGGTGTCACTTCTATCCAGTAGTGTGCACACTATTGACACATGATTTGGAATACCATATAGCTGAATCATGAGACTTTCCTAGATCTTAAAAAATATTGAAATTTATATTCATCCCTCATTTTTGTTAAAATAATATGGATCCCTACTTCCCTTGGGTCAATTTTTATTGCATGATAGGGCTCCCAAAAGCATTTCTATTTCACTCTTTTCCCTCTATGGATGCTTCTCCCGTATTTTAAGGTGAGTTTCCTTTGGTTTTGGGGTTATTTTCATTCCCTTATATTCTACCAATATTACCCCACTTATTATTTTTTTTATATTTTCCCTCTTGGACAAACCCTAGGATGAGGATTGGATTGTTTGGTTCGATTTCTTTGATGTCATATCTTTTGAATCATTCCATGGGATTTTTTATTCATTCCTCTATGTTATCAATGAGTTCACACATCTTTGTGGCAGGTGTTTCAATTATGTTCCCTTCTAATACATTCCATTGATTCTGGTTAATTCATAACTACTTTTGATATGTGAAATAATTTCTTATGATATGTTTGTGTTAACGCTTTGGGAATTTTTATGATAGTGATATAATGTGAATGGGGGTTTGAATTGATTTTCATGAGTATATTTATATATATATGCTTACAAGGTGTTTTTAGAAATGTGAAATATACCTTTTAAATTTAATTTAGTTTTTTGAAATGAGTTTGGGCATAGTGATGTTTTTTTAATTTGGTTTCTATTGGGAATTTGGTTAGGGTGTGGTTTGATATGTATGTGTCTGTGTTTGTAGTAGGGTTTTGTGGTAGTTATGTTTCTATAATTAATCTACTGGTAGTTTTAAAGATAAAATTTGAAATTCCATTAGATGTGGGAATACCTATATGTGATTTGGGTGAACATACGGGTAGGAAAAACTGACAGTGTCTCTTTAAAATGAAACTTGATTAAAACCCAAGATTCTAAATTACCTTTCCCATTCTTCCTTTTATTCCATTAACCTCGTCATTCAAAATGGGATTTTTCAAAAAACATTATTTCTTCCCCTAATGGTTCCATGGTTTTGAGGGGACTTAAAGACGATTTCAAATGTGTTCTAAATATAATATTGTTTTTCATCATGAAGTTCAATTTTTTTCTAAATGGAAATGATTTCCCATTTTTCAATTCTAGAACTTGTTTCATGTTTTTATCAACCTTTTGGAAGTGTTATTGGAAATTTATTTTTTAGTAAATGTGAGGAATGATTTGTATATTATGGTGCTTTAGAGAATTGGTTTTAAAGTGACACGATGTAGAAGCTCGGTTGGAAACCTGGTTGATTTGTGTGTATTGGGTACCTCTATGGTGGTCCCACCGAGGAGAGGGAAATCAGAAGTATAGTGTTGGTGTTTTGGATCAGAATGAATGTTGGTATATGTGGGTCATCAGTTTTGGCTATGCATGTCAGAGCCTCCTCATATACAATGTACTATTATTATGGGAGTACTAGGAATCGTCTAGAGGGTCGAGTGATGGTTTCATAACAAGGCCATATAGACAGATTGGAACTTTTTGATTTAATGAGAGGCCAATTTGTACATGTCCCAAATTATTCTAGTTTAGAGAATCCAATTGGGTATTGAATACTGAGCTCCCCCATACACCAGATGGTCATTTAGAATGGAGTACATCTAGGTATTTCGTAGAGATTATTATAAAATTACATTGACTATTTATTTATTTTATGTTTTTTTATGTTACACTATGATTGTTTATCCATACGAGTATTTTTTCTACATGTTCTATTTCCTCTTATTGCCAGCGTGACAACATTATATTTTTTTGTGTATATTCTAATATGGGTTTTGATTTTATAATATGGGCTTCAAAATTTAATGTTTTTTTAATGTAAGATGTATTTTTTTATTTCTAAATGTGGGGTTTTATAGAAATAATTATTCATATTTTGAAGTGATAAAACTCCATTTTCTGTATTCACTTTTGAAGTAGTATTTATATTCTAGTTTGGGAAATGAAACATTTGGATTTTTTTTGTTCCTAACTAACGAGCAGGTATGATCACACTATACTTATTCCACTCGATGTTGATATACCTGAGATATTTTTTAGGTGTTAGTATTTGGTTATATTTAACATGTGGAGCAAGATTATATTGATTGATGATGGTGATAAAGGGGTATGATGGAGAACGACTTCTTTTCGGTGTGGTTTTTTGTTTCGTTTTGTTGATTCTTTTTTGTTTTGTTGTCATTGTATCAGGGCCAGTTTTTTATTTATTGATTATTAGTTATATTTGGATGTTTGATTTCCTTTATTTTATTTATCTTCATATTGTTTTCTATTAGGAATACAACATTCCCATTGAATTATACATTATGCTCGACTATAATCGTCAGACTGGGAGGATCAAGAAGACCTCTCATACCTAGTTGTGGGCTAGGATGAGTGTATATTCCAATGACAGACCATCCTGGTTCATGAAAAAATGGTATCAAAGAAACCCTCTGTAACATGGTGCATTAGGTAGTTCGAAATTGGGACTATCAAAGCATTTGAGGTAGTTATGGGGGGTGTGAAATGAGTAGTTACCTGCCTTGATCCTTGAGTTTCTAGGAGTAGTTCAGGATTTGATTCTTTTGATTTTATGATTTTGTGGATAAGAAAAGAAAATGGTGATGAATTGGTAATGTGATGTCATCTAACAAGAAGAAGGGACCATGTGGAGTCCATGTGCACAGTTGGACGTCCCCTTGTGGATTGGAATGACAATTTTGAAGTTTCATTCTGGTCATTGTGAGCTCTATAAGTTGTGAGAGTGTGTTCCATCATGGTATCTTTTGAAGGATAGTGTGTAGAGTGGTGGAAGTAGATATTTATTTTATTGTTACCAAATAAGATTTTATAAGAAGTATTTATGAGGAATTTCCCCATATAGTTAGTCTCTGAGGAGGTGAAGGTGATGAATTTTGAAGAGTTGTTAAGTGTTCCACAATGCTACAGATAGTGATGGACTACATCCACCAGCTTAAAGATGTGGTTTTATTTTCATCAGAGAAGAATCTATGGAGTAGCCTAAATCAGTCATCGTGGTCCATAGTATTTATCGAATAAAATATAAGTGAGCTATCTCAGCTAGGGGAGTTAAGATTGAGAATTTGTTGGATGGGGAATTTTGGTCGAGCTAGTTGTTGAGGTTCAGTCTCATGATGATTTTCACATGTGAAGATTTCCCATATGGTTATATGTCTTTTCTAGAAGAATCTATTCCTAGAGAGTCTCCTTCATCATCTCCATCTCATCATTTTTAGAACATTTTTATGTGTCCTTAATGTGTGGTTAGTTCATGAATTTTAAGTCATCCTATCATGATCCTCCCATGGTTTACCAATAGTGTGGTCATTTGGGTCATAGAGAGAAGTTATTCAGGTGAAAGTTACAAATGTATATGTATCAGTGGGTGGTCACAATTTCCTAACTATGGAAAAGATGTTTCTTCAGGAATCAAGGATCAAACCTTTGGCCATTGATTAAAACATTACATGTAGTCATGAATCACCTGGGGTGTGAAAACCCCTTTTAAGGAAAATAATTCGAGTCCATATGTTGTGGTTTTCTTGGATGTTGTATGTTACTCTTCATTGTAAATGTCCTAGTAGTCCCATTTTCATGTTACCTTATGGTTAGGCTTTATGGATGTGGATATTTAAATTGTTTCATTTTTTAGATTTGTTTGGATTTTTAGTTCTTTTTCATTTTGAGATGTTCGTGCCATAGGGAAACGATGATTCATATATTGGGTTATTTATTTGGATTGAGTTCATTCCATGGATTTCCCCGTATGTTTGGGGTTTATATTTTGAGATGATAATTTTTATGGCTTTTTTAGACTATGTTATATTTTTTTATTATAGTGGGTATTACCCTTATATATTTCCCCATATCTATCCATATTATGCTTTATTTAGTGGTGTCCATGTGTGCTTTGTGATGTTAAAAGAGACACACTAAGGTCTGTGTCTTTATTCTGTTTTGTCATGTTTGGATTTTGAGTTATGGTTCTCGTTCGGTTAGGTGACTTTATGGGAGAAGAATTATTTTTTTTGCGAGGGTTGAATGATGAAAACTCAACACTATTTTTATTTTATTATATTATATTCTTGGATTTGGTTCTTGTGGTTGATTTTAATGTCATGTTCCTATAATATTTTTTTTTGAGTTTTAGATATTTTTAGAAAATATTTTTCACTTTTCAGAGTTTTTTTTGCACAGCATGGGGGATTAAAGTGCTACCTATATAAGTCCCCAGCGTTAAACCTCACTTAATCATGAGTTATTACATGATTACACATTGATGATCTTTTCAGGTTTAGAGTTTTAGAAAATTAGATCATAAAACTTGCATTACATTCCACATTTAAAAATAGTGGTTACACAAAAGATAGAATTCATTTTTTTCCGTCAACGGAAACATATTCAAAATAAAACATGGATTCTTTCTTGACACTTCCGTGACACTATCATCACATCAAGTAACCTTCCATTGACCTGTGAAAAACATTTCAAAAACTTGGGATGAGCATAAAAATCTCACTAAGGGATACAAAAATATGGAAAGGAAACATGAGTACACGTATACATTAGAATCAATGAAATCATACTCTACTCATAAAGCATAATCACTTAAACATACCTCATAAAATCATGATTAAGTAATAGAAATCATAAGACATAAAGGTAACTTGAGGAATTCATAACATTCTTACGTAGGGAGTAACCCTCTTGGTTACGTTTGGAATACCCATCACAGTATATTCCCTAAATCTCTTCAGAGAAACCTTAATGTTTAACTCCTTTGCATTACCTAATCCATTGGAGAGATATATCGGTCTCACCCGCCCTTATTTTATCATAGAACCAGAAGTCTTCATAATAATGCCTAGGAACCACAACATAATCGTATCACATAAAACATGCATAAAGGAAACATAAAATTTCCACCTTTGAATCAGAAGATATCAGTACCACACATTGATATAAAAACATTATGAAAACCATTTTCAATATCAAAATAAATGAAAAGTAAAATATGGTATTTATTTTTTATTCAAAAAAGGTCATGGATTGTTGAGGAAGCCGAAACTCAAATAATGGTCGCGACGGCGGAGAAGTCATTGTCGCCGCATACGTACGACAAAAAAACATTCCTTTTGTCATTTAGTAAACACATCATATAAAAAATATTCCTTTTGAATATGTGTAATATTCAAAGGGTTTTATACACCGTATAAAAGAATGTTGTGTATAAAACAAAATACACCTCAATGAATGGAGATTGAGACGAAGTCCCTTACCTCGGGTCCGACTTGACTCGATCGTTATTTAATGTCCTGAATAATAAACATGAGTTAATTTCTACTTTCTTAAGAATCTTTTTCAAGTTCATTATTCCTTTTATATCAATTATTACCATGTTATGAACATTATGTAATTATTTAAGTTAATAATGGTCATTTTGTTGATCATTGGTACTTGAGTCAAAAGTGAACTTCTTATATTTACAAGTTGTCCAGGTAGTCAAATATCCATTATCTCAATAATGATATTCATGATTTAGATGACATATATTTCATATATATCCAGTATATACATTCATTTATAATATTACATAATCATTTAGAGGTAAGAAATGAAATTCAACGTTCCTGAGGACGGTAAGTCGTACGTACGCATAAATGCTACTTTCATTTCTATTTTGTTTTTTATGGAATTGAATCATAATGATATAATGGTATATTATAATTCCAATATAATATCATATATCTATCCTTTATATGTCCCACATATGGTACTAACGAATCAAATCACATTGAGGGGGTTGTAGTCCGCATTTCCTTAAATGAAGACATCGCGTTTAACCATAATGGAAACCGTAAAGGTATGCCCAAAATGAAAGATACAGAAGCTTATGGAAAACATAAACAAATTATATATCATATATAAATATAGTGTCATCTTAATGGCCACCTTTTAATGTGTTAAAAGAATGTTGAACCATCATCGTTTCGGGAGGCAGAAATTCGCCATCCACGGAAACAGTATGTTCTTTAACCATTAGATGTAGGTGTGTGTACGTGTAGCTCGAATAATTATTATAAAAATATCCTAGTATATGTAATATACTGGTTTTGTTACAAAATAAATGAATAAAAAGAGTTTAGGGTGTTGGAGAAACAAAATAAAACAAAAGAACACAAGTGAAGACATTACCTTAAAAACGGGTAACCCTTTTTGATTTGAGCTCAAAGGCTTCCTTGGGAAGACTTCTGCCCAAATTTAGGCTTCTAAGAGTTAGATAGGGATGTGGAGAGACAAAATGTGCAGGGTTTGTCTGATCCAAAGGCTTTGGAAGTGTGGTTAAGGTGGTAGAGGTGGGGGCATTTTATAAGAGGAGAGGAGGGGCACTTTTGAAGGTAAAGAAATGTTACTTTATTTTAAAATGAGTTTTGGATTTAAAAGGTCCCACATTGAAATAATTCTCGGGTATGGTGATAAGGTTTATAAATATACCCATCAAATATTTTTTGACATGTTTAGGTCTTAGATTTTACATTATGTGTTCATTTTATTTAAATCGTTAAATAATGAGGTAATCATTGCATTATCATGATGTCATAAATAATTTAATTTATTTAATGTCTAAAAATTATAAAAAAAATACTATGATGTAGGAAATTGTTTTAGCTTTCCAATTAATATTTATAGTCAAATATTTGACTTCTATAACCCAATTTAAAAATTGTTTCAGTAAAACAACTCATCTTTGTGTCATTTTAATTTTAACATTAAATAAAAAGATATTAATGTCATTTTCCTACCAAAGTGGCTCCATGGAGTCCCCAAGTTGACCCATGGCTTGTCTTGGTCGGCAATGACACATCCAATAATGGTAGGACATGTGTATAGGTATTTTCATTTTATTATAATATCATTTTGCCTTAAATTTCACTAATTACCTCTAATCGCGATTAAAAAACATAAAAGTTACTATTCAACAAAAAATTATTTTAATCCCATTGAACCAAATTTTACTTTTTAATGACAACCTTGTATGTAGGATTTTTGAAATTCAAAACACAGAAGTGGTAATGTTTCATTTAAATGAAAAATCTGTCTTTTAAGTACTACTTAGTGGTTTCACTATTCATCAAAAATTGATGTTTTTCAGAAAAATACCAAATCTTCACCCTAAGATATATTTGATATTCCAAATTCAAAAATATTGTCTATTTTAAAAAATTGAAAACATATAAGTTGAATTAATTAATTTAATAATTAATTCCCGCTGTCATGACAAATCGCGTGTTTTTATGAAACAATATATATCAAAAGATTGACACTGGTTTAAGTCCAATTTCAAAGTGAAATTAATTCCAATGTCCACCATTGGATTACATGGTAAAAATATATTCTATTTACACTTTAAAAAAAATTAAAAAGATAATATAAATATATAAATAAATTAGATTAAAATGTGGTTTTGAATTAAAATACAACACTTTTCACTATTCATTAAAAAATGAACAATATCAGAAAAATACCAGAAATTTATCCAAAGTAAATTTCAATGTTCCAATCATAAAGAATAAGTTTATTTTGACAAATATATCTTATAAAATTGTCAAAATATAGATTTAAAAATGGTTCACCATCAAAAGGCGATAAAACAATCTTTTAAAAATACTAGAGTATTCCATGCTTTAGGTTGGATTTATTCTCATTTTAAGCCTCAAAAACACTATCTAATTCACAAATAGACATAGATAAAAATATTTATTATTCATTAATAACTTGGGATGTTACATCCTTCCCCCATTTAGAAAATTGCATCCCCGCAATTTATTTACTTATCGAATAATTGGGGGTATTTATCCCTCATTGCATTTTCAGATTCCCAGGTTGCCTCTTCAATCATGTATATTTTTTCACAAAACATTTACCTGATGAATCACCTTATTCCGTAACACTTGCTCCCTGTGGTCTAGAATCTGGACCAGTTGTTCCTCATAAGATAGGTTCTCTTCGAGCTGAACTACCTCTAGACTCAAAACATGAGATGGATCTAGCATGTACTTCCTTAACATGGAAACATGAAAAACATTGTGTACCTAAGATAAAGGCGGAGGTAAAGCCACTCGGTATGAAACTGATCCAACTCTCTCCAGAATTTCACATGGTCCAATGAACCTTGGACTCAGCTTTCCTTTCTTACCAAATCGCATCAAACTCTTCCATGGTCCTAACTCAAAAGAGAGATCCTCCCTCCTGTTGTCCGCATAACTCTTCTGCCTGCTCTGAGCTATTCTCATGTGTTTCTGTATCAGCTGAACTTTTTCTGCCAACTCTTCTACCAATTCTAGTCCCATCAACCTCCTTTCTCCCACTTCATCCCATAAAGCTAGAGTTCGACACCTCTTCCCATATAACTCCTCAAATGGTTCCATCTGTATACTGGAATGAAAACTGTTATTATAAGAAAACTCAACCAAAGAAATATGGTGGTCTGAACTTTTCTGATAATCCATTGAACAAGCACATAGCATATCCTCCAAAGTCTTAATTCTTCGTTCTGATTTCCCATCTGATTGCGGATGAAATGTTGTACTAATATTTAATTCAGTACCCAACGACTTCTGAAGGACTTTCCAAAAGTTGGAAGTAAACCTGGGATCACGATCAGATACAATAGAGAGAAAATCCATGTAACCCGACTATCTCTTTAAGATACAAACGGGAATGTTGATATAGGGAAAAAGTATCTCGTATAGCAAGGAAATGAGCAGATTTAGTCAAGCAATCCACAAGAACCCAGATTGCATTATTACCTCGGGGTGTCTTCGAAAATCCCACAACGAAGTCCATGGAAATATTTTCCCATTTCCACTCTGGCACTGGTAAAGGCTGAAGCATCCCTTTCGGTAACTGCCGCTCTGCTTTAACCTGTTGACAAGTCAAACACTTCACTGCAAAATCCGCAATATCTCTTTTCATTCCATCCAACTAGTAATACTCCCGAGATCTCTGTATATCTTAGTACTGCCAGGATGAACTGAAAATGGAGAACTATGAGCTTCACATAACAACTCTCTCTTCAACTTTGAATTATAAGGCACACACAATCTCTTCCCAAATATCAAAACACAATCATTATCAATGTTGAATTCAGGCAACTTACCCTTCTGAACCAGCTCTACCATTTTCTGCAACTGACTTTCTTGCTTCTGTGCTTGCTTGATTCTGTCTGATAGAGAATATTTCACTGATATCTGAAACAAAACAAAAGGACATCCTACACCAACAACTTTTATGCCAAATTTCATCAAATCCTTGACCAAAGGATCATGTTCCAAACACAACTTTGTAAAAGAAGCATTACTTTTTTTGACTCAAAGCATCAGCCACTTTCTTTTCTTTTCCCTGATCGTAATGAATTGTACAATCATAATCCTTGATTAATTCTAGCCATCTCCTCTGTCTCATGTTCAATTATTTTTGAGTGAATATATACTTTAAACATTAGTGATCGGTAGATATTTCACACTTTACTCTATACAAATGATGCCTCCAAATTTTTAGAGCAAAAACAACAACAGCTAATTCCAAATCATGTGTAGGGTAATTTACCTCAGGAGTTTTCAACTGACGTGAAGCATAAGCAATTACCTGCTCATTCTATATTAGGACACAACCAAGTCCATTCAATGAAGCATCACTATAGATAACAAACTCACCATTCCTGGAAGGAAGTGCCAAAACTGGAGCATTCACCAATCCTGTTTTCAGTTCCCGAAAACAATCATCACATTATTTTGTCCAGATAAACATAACACCCTTCTGAGTTATCTTCGTCATTGGACTAGAAAACTGTGAAAAATTTCTAACAAACCTTTGGTAATATCCTTCCAAACCAAGGAAGCTACGAATCTCAGTTACATTTGTGGGTCTTGGCCATTCTTGAATAACTTTTGTTTTTTCCGGATCAACAGTTATCCACTATTTAGAAACAATGTGACCAAGGAATGAAATTTGTTTCAACCAAAACTCACACTTTCTGAATTTCCCATACAATTTATTTTCTTTTAAGGTTTTTAAAATAACCCTTAAATTTCTTTCATGCTCCTATTTACTTTTAGAAAACACCAAAATATCATCAATGAAAACCACCACAAAATTATCCAAGAAATCATGGAAAATTCTATTCATTAAGTCCAAGAATATAGTTGTTGCATTGGTTATCCCAAAAGGCATTACTAATAATTCATAATGGACATATCTTGTACGGAACGTGGTCTTTGGAATATTTTCTTCATTTACCTTCAACTAATGGTACCCTGATCTTAGGTCAATCTTTGAAAAATACTGAGCTCCCTGGAGCTGATCAAACAAATCATTGATATGAGGCAAATGATATTTTCTTAACAGTGATGATATTCAAGGCTCTATAATCAATGCAAAGTCTTATTGAACCATCTTTCTTTTTAACAAATAAAACCGAATCACCCCATGGTGATGTGCTAGGTCGAATGAAACCTTTCTCTAATAAATCTTGCAATTGCTCCTTCAACTCTAAAAGTTCAATTTGAGCTATTCGATAAGGGGGTTTTGAAATTGGGTTAGCATCAGGAACTAAGTCAACAGTAAATTCAACATCCCGATCTGGTATTATTCCAGGCAACTCATCAGGAAAAACATCAGGATACTCATTTACCAGTGGCACATCATTAATCTGAACAGTTCCTTTATTTTCAACGATGTGTGCAAGGTAACATTCATTTCCATCTTTTACAAGTTTTTTGGCCTCTTGATATGTTATAAACAGTAAGGGTCATTCTTGTACACAAACTGAATGTCATTCTGAAAAGAAACTTCTTTATCTCTATAGTCAATCTTAGCATTGTAAATAGAGAGCTAATCACTACCCAGGATAACATCAAACTCTACTAGATGTAAAACAATAAGGTTCACAAGTAGGTTCTTTCCACAGATAAGGATAGGAGGATTCTTATAAATTCTTTTTGCCTCTACATTTTCCCCATGTGTTTTTACCACAAGTTCAGGAGTCATTTCTTGAGATGATATTACCATTTTACTAGAAAAGTTTTCAGAGATGATAGAGTGTGTAGACCCCGAATCAAACAACACACTGGCATAATCTGAAAAAACAAACAAATTACCAGATACAACTTCATTTGATGGCCTGACATCTGCTGAAGTAGTTGCAAAGGATTTCACCACCCCTTTCTGCTTTTAGTCTAACTGCTTCCCATCACTCAAGCTCTTTATCAAACACTCGTTTGCATAGTGACCCTTCTTATTGCACTTAAAACATGTCACTAACTGTAATTCAAATTTGGACTTACTATCACCTTGATATTTTTCAGTGCAATCACGAGCCTTATGTCCCATCATACCACATCGATAGCACTTTCCAGAATTCATAAGACATTCCCCAGCATGCCTTTTACCACATTTATCACAAACTGGAAACTTAGTTTTCTTACCGTCAGACCTTTTGGAAGAATTCTTTCCTTTCTCCTGCCACCTCGGTCTCTTCTTCTGTTGGTTGTTATAGAACACTTGATCATTGAAAACTCTGTTTCCACCTTCTCAGTACATCGAACAAGCATTTCATAACTTTTGAACTCAATAGAAGCCAATGCCCTTTGATATTTTGACTTTAATCCTGAGTAAAAACGATTGATTTTACTATCAAGTTCTCGGATAAAATTTGGAGCATAATTTTTCGATCGAGTGAACCTTTCTTCATAGGCAGCCACTGAGTATTCCTCTTGCCTCAATTATAGGATTTTTTTTCCATTCTACGTCGAACAGCCTTAGGAAAATACTTCTCAAGAAACATACCTTTGAATTCATCCCAGTCGAGAGCATCAATCTCATCAGCATCCCTGATATTTTTAACAATCGACCACCACTGATCTGCTTCACCCTCCAAATGGTAAATAGCAATACTAGAATTTTGATTGTCTAAAAACCCCATGACATCAAAAATCTTCTCCAGTGCTTTAATCCACCCTTCAGCTAGCACAGGGTCAGATGATCCTCTGAATGATAGGGGATGTTGCCTCATGAAATGTTCCACCACTGACATGTTCCTCTACGGTTGATCTGACTGATCCCGTGCATGGATACCGCCACCATTTAACGTTTGAGTCAACTGGGCCATTACTGCAACAAATTGTTCAGTTCCAATTATGACAATCTCAGGATGCTGATTCAGAAGGTTATTTCCTTCTGTATGCCTTCCTAGTACTGATTCCATGTTTCCTCTACAGAAAACCATTCTGAACAAACCTGTCTTAGATAATGAAATGTGGTAATCTTCATATGCTATATCATTTCAATTTGACCATAAAAAAATATTTTTGGATAATCATTTAATAAAATTTTAACTCCTAAAGTTATCTAAACCAACCTCTAATACCAACTATAAGGCCCCAGCCTTAAACCTTACTTAATCATGAGTTATTAAAAGATTACACATTGAGGATCTTTTCAGGTTTAGAGTCTTAGAGAATTAGTTCATAAATCATGCATTACATTCCACATTTAAACAATGTGGTTACATAAAATATAGTATTAATTTTTTCCCATCAACGGAAACATATTCATAATAGAACATGGATTATTTCTTGACACTTCTGTGACACTATCATCACATCAAATAACATTCCCTTGACCTGTGAAATTTTTTTCAAAAACTTGGGATGAGCATAAAAAGCTCAGTAAGGGATATAAAAATATGGAAAAGAAACATGAGTACACGTATAAATTAGAATCAATGAAATCACACTCTACTCATAAAACATAAGCACTTAAACATACCTCATCAAATCATGAATAAATCATATAAATCATAAGACATAAAGGTAACTTGAGGCATTCATAACATTCTTACGTAGGGAGTTACCCTCTTGGTTACGTTGGGAATACCCATCACAGTATATTCCCTAAATCTCTTCAGAGAAACATTAAGGTTTAAGTCCATCACGTTACCCAATGCATTGGAGAGCTATATCGGGCTCACCCGCCCTTAGTTTATCATGGAACCACCCGTCTTCATAATAATGCCCAAGAACCACAACATTATCGTATCACATAAAACATGCATAAAGGAAGCATAACATTTCCACCTTTCAATCACAAGATATCATTACAAAAAATTGATATAAAAACATTATGAAAACCATTTTCAATACCAAAATAAAAGAAAAGTAAAATATGGTAATTATTTTTTATTCAAAAAAGGTTATGGCTTGTAGAGGAAGACGAAACTCAAATAATGCGGCGGAGAAGTCATTATTGCTGCATACGTACGACAAAAAAACCTTCCTTTTGTCATTTAGTAAATTCTTCATATAAAAAAATATTCCTTTTGAATAAGTGTAAGATTCAAAGCGGTTTACACACCGTATAAAATGAAGTAGTGTATAAAGAAAAATATGCCTTAATTAATGGAGATTGAGACGAAGTCCATTACCTCGGGTCCGACTTGACTCGATCATTCTTTAATGTCCTGAATAATAAACTTGAGTTAATTTCTACTTTCTTAAGTACATTTTTAATGTTCATTATTCCTTTTATATCACTTATTACCATGTTATGAACACTGGAATTATTTAAGTTAATAATGGTCGTTTTGAAGATCATTGGTACTTGAGTCAAAAGTGAACTTCTTATATTTACAAGTTGTTCACGTAGTCAAAAATCCATTATCTCAATAATGAAATTCATGATGTAGATTCCATATATTTCATATATATCCAGCATATACATGAATTTATAATATTACATAATCATTTAGAGGTAAGAAATGAAATGCACCATTCATGGAGACGGTAAGTCGTACGTACGCATGAATGCTACTTTCATTTCTATTTCGTATTTTATGGAATTGAATCATAATGATATAAAGGTATATTATAATTATAGTATAATATCATATATAATATCATAACTCCATCCTTTATACGTCCCACATATGGTATTAACGAATCAAATCACTTTGAGGGGAAGGTAGTCCACGCTCTCTTTAATGAAGATATCATGTTTACCCATAATGGAAACCATAATGGTATGAACAAAATGAAAAATAGAGAAGCTTAAGGAAAAAATAAACATATTATATATCATATATAAATATAGTTTCGTCTTAATGGCCACCTTTGAATGTGTTAAAAGAATGTTGAACAATCATCGTTTCGGGAGGCAGAAATTCGCCATCCACGGAAACAGTATATTCTTTAACCATTAGATGTAGGTGTGTATAAGTGTAGCTCGAATCATTCTTATAAAAACATCATAGTATATGGAAGATACTAGTTTTGTTACAAAATAAATGAATAAAAAGAGTTTAGGGGGATTGGAGAAGCAAAATAAAACAAAAGAACACAAGTGAAGACATTACCTTAAAAACGGGTAACCCTTTTTCATTTGAGCTCAAAGGCTTCCTTGGGAAGAATTCTGCCCAAAGTGAGGCATCTAAGAGTTATAGAAGGATGTGGAGAGACAGAATGTGCAGGTTTTGACCGATCCAACGGCTTTTGAAGTGTGGGTAAGGTGGTAGAGGATGGGGCTTTATATAAGAGGAGACGAGGGGCACTCTTGGAAAGTAATGAAATGTTGCTTTATTTTAAAATGAGTTTCGGATTTAAAAGGTCCCACATTGATATAATTCGAGGTTAAGGTGATAAGGGTTCGAAATATACCCATCCAATAGGTTTTTTACAAGTTTAGGTCTTAGACCTTTCATTATCTTTTAATTTTATTTAAATCGTTAAATAATGAGGTAATCGCTGCATCATCATGATGTCATAAATAATTTAATTTATTTAAAGTCTAAAAATTATAAAAAAATACTATGATTTAGGAAATCCTTTTTTCTTTCCAATGAAAATTTATAGTCAAATATCTGACTTGTATATCCCCATTTAATTGTTTTTAGTAAAACAACTCATGTTTGTGTCATTATAATTTTAACATTAAATAAAAAGATATTAATGTCATTTTCCTACCCAAGTGGCTCCATGGGGTCCCCAAGTTGACCCATGGCTTTTCTTGGTCGGCCATGACACATCCAATAAGGGTAGGACATGTTTCTAGGTATTTTCATTTTATTATAATATCATCTTTTCCTTAAATTGCACTAATTACCTCTAATCGCGATTAAAAAACATAAAAGTTCCTATTCAGCAAAAAATTATTTTATTCCCATTAAACCACATTTTACTTCTTAATGAAAACCATGTATGTTGGATTTTTGAAATTCAAAACACGAAAGTGGTAAAGTTTCATTTAAACGAAAAATCAGTTTTTTAAGTACCACTTAGTGGTTTCACTATTCATCAAAAATTGATGTTTTTCAGAAAAATACCAAAACATCACCCTAAGCAATATTTGATATTCCGAATTCAAAAATGATGTATATTTTACAAAATTAAAAACATATAAGTTTCATTAATTAATTTGATAATTAATTCTTAATGTCATGACAAATAGCGTGTTTTTATGAAATAATATATATCAAAAGATTGACACTAGTTTAAGTCCAATTTCAAAGTAAAATTAATTTCAATGTCCACCATTGGATGACATGTTAAAAATATAACTTATTTAAAATTTAAAACCAATTAAAAATATAATCTATCTATATAAATATATTATATTAAAAAGGGGTTTTGAATAAAAATACAACACTTTTCACTATTCATTAAAAAATGAACATTATCAGAAAAATACCAGAAATTTATCCAAAGTAAATTTCAATGTCCCAATAAGAAATAATAAGTTTATTTTGACAAATATAGCTTATAAAATTTTCAAAAGATAGATTTAAAAATGGTTCGCCATCAAAAAGCGGTAAAATAATATTATAAAAATACTAGAGTATTCCATGCTTTAGGATGGATTTATTCTCATTTGAAGCCTAAAAAACACTATCTAATTCATAAATAGACATAGATAAAAATATTTATTATTCATTACTTACTTGGGATGTTACAACCTATTTAGGGGGAGGTTGTTTTATTCATTTTTTATTTCATGGTTTGACTTCCACGACATGAGCATGGATTGGGCCAAACTGTATGATTCCATAGAGAATCTGTAAAGCTCCTTTTTTGTGTCAGGTTCTGGGACTATGTATTTCCCATGGTTATAAGAAACCAAGCATCAAAAGTCTGAGGTGTTCTAAAAATTTTTATAGTACTATTTTTTACATTTGGCACATGGTTTTCCAAACCATGTGGCCAAACCATGTGGTTTCCCTTCTCATTGGAAGAGTGTGCATGGTTGGCACATGGTTAAGAAAGTTGTGCATCTGAACTATAAAACATTCCTAGATCATTAAAAATCATGAAATTCCAATTCAACACTCTAACATTTTTAGCCCAAATAGATTCCTTTATTTGTTTTTCATGACAGTTATTATATGAACTGATGCCAAAAATCAGGCACAACCTGATTTTCTACATATCTTTCTTATAAAATGACATGGAAAACGAGAGACATGTTGGTTTTATCCATAAGTTTATTAGATAAACTAAAATCGAAAACCGTTTATTTTCCACATATTTTTCGGCATCAGTTTTTATGAAAACCGATTCTAATGTTAAATATTTTCATTTTGAAACTAACGAATATTACACACCCAAAATAATCAAACCCCCTTTAATAAATCATAGTACAAAGAAATAAAATATTATTTATCATTGAATAAAAATATATAAAAAGTAACATTTTTTGTCTAGTTAATCAAAAACCTATATTTTCTTTTTTATTATGAAGAATAATTAAAATACACATACCTGAAATTGATGGATTGATCATTGTTGGTTACTATTGAAGTATTCACTTGATAAAGTTATGTTAAAACTCCTACTATAACAAAAGAATTTCTTTTTTGGAGCACATGTTATTATGAAAATGTAATATTATTCCAAAACATTAGAATATACATACATCAACTCATAATTAGACATAACAAATAGTTCACAAATAATGATTGATGATAGGTAAGTTTATTTTTTGTATAGGTATCATTATCATTGAATGTATACAATAACATTGAATGATGTAAGATTATGAGAATTAATACCACTATAGAAAATATAAAAAAACTAACCTAATCAGATTCATTAGTTACCCCAGTTTTGGTTATCTCGTATTTGAATTAGAGAACACAATAACCACATTCTACAAGTCCTTGTGGACCATGACACTACAGTTTCAAAATCATGACTCAATAATGAAATTAAATAAATAAATATATATATATATATATCATAAAAATGTCTAATATAAAATTTATTTACCTTTACTATCGCATAATTGATTGCATTTGGTTTCATTATTGACATGTGTTATTTTTAAATTAATTTCTTTGAATTGAATTTTCATATATATAAACTAACAATAAATGTATAAAAAATAATAATTAAACATAATGAGATTATGAAAAACAAAAAATTTCATTCCTATTAAATATGGTGGAAAACTTTTATGAACACTACTTGATAAAGAGAAAACCCAATATAAGGTTCATTCACTTGGGAAATATATGTTTTACATCCAATTCACCCAATAATACGAAAAAACAAAACTAATTTCATTAAAATTATCATTGTTTCATAATTATGTTTTTTCATACATATCATGAAATGGAAAAAACCCACATCCAATCTTCATATGTGATAATATCTCACATGTATATGCAACTCCATGAGGATAATTCACATTATGAACTTTCAGGGAAATATATCCTGGTTCTATAAAAATGTAAATGGTAGTGCTGTCATTTTTTACAAGATGCATGTGTAGATACCTAATTTAAAATTTAAGTATAGTTCGTCAATTTAAACAATCATTTATTAAAAAAATAAAAATTGAAACATCTATTTAATTACATGGAAAAAAACAAAATCACATTCAGGTTGATCTCTTCAAAATCAGCTAGATGCATGAAATCTATATTGTGTAATCTTAATTGATAGTGTCTTCCACATATATTAGAAATATTCTTATACCCATTGTTATTATACAAGGAATTAAATTCATGAGATAATATTTTTATCCATACAAAATATCTAAAGTATCTATTTTTGATTATTCCAAAAAGTTTTTTTTTCTATTGCACACATTATTTTCCTTTCAGATAACTCTATATAAGTTAAACATAAGAAAAAAATTAATTAATATTTAATCATATCTAATTAATATAAAAAAATGAAAAACATATATGAAAAATTACAATGAAGACCATTTGGAGAAACTAGAAAATTACCCATACAATTCTGAACACTGGTAATCTCTTAATAGGAAATTATATTAGTGAATTATGATCAGTAATATCAAGTAGTGATACATTAATATGTCCCATCTACATAGTAGGGTTATTTATATAATCCCCCGAATAATGTACAACACCTAACAGAACAATATGTATATGAGGATATCCAGAATACAACTCATAGTATATAGTTTGTTTCGAGAGAGGAGGTAGAGAGTCAAATAAGGCATGTTGGGCAGGGTAGTCCTGTTGTGATGGAGGTGGAGGATCAATGAATGTAGGTCGGGTAGGCTGGGAAGGCTGGGAAGGCTAGAAGTGCTGTAAAGAGTGTGACTGCCTTATCAAGGGTTCAAACAAAGACTACTGCACGACTACTTGAATTTATTGACCCATAGATTGTTTCATATCTTTTAGATCAGCTTATAAGGATTCCATTTCTTGTTCTGTCAATTTATTACTATGAAAAAAAACATATGAATACTAACACCCTCCCAATATCCTCTAACATGGGTGAGGTGTTCTTCCTTTCATAAAGCAGTGTCTAGGATGACCATCCCACACACAGTGATAAAAAGACATGTGTCGCTTTCTCTTGAATATCAACGTTAAATGAAAATTGAAAATGTAATATTAGGGTTTATATTTTTAAAAGATTAGAAAATTGATGACAAATAAATAATATTTACATACAATTTTATCAGCTACATTATTAGATTCCTATGTAAGATACAGTTCATTTTTCCTTCATCTCGTTCATTTCCATATTTTCATAGCGATTTATTGGATATGGAGGACCAATATGTACTTCTTAAGAACCACTATTAGATAAAACTCTTAATGCTTCAAATTTATCATCAATCTGGTTCTCATCCAATAGTGGATACCCTCCATGTGGTAAATTATGAGTATATACTTTATTTAATTGGATCTCGTCTTTAAATATCTGGAAGTCGTACTACATAACAAAACATATATTAAATTAGATAAATATATAATGAAATTTAGAATATAAAATAAATATTATAGATGAATTTTTTCTTCATGATGTTTGTCAGAAAATTTCTTCCATGAATCTGTATTTATATACGGATATATAAGGAATGGAATTTAAATGTTTTTCTCTCCAAAAACATTATTTTTTTTGTCAATTTTGTTTTAAAATCAGTCCATTGAACCACTGATAATGTGATAAGTCTTTGCATAATTTCATTGGATTCCTTGAAATTGAATGTCAACTGTAAATGAATAAACACAATACGTCGGTTAAAATATTTAATATTCCAAATATTTTTATAAAATAAATCAATTGAGATATTTTAGCATCATGGCCTCCCAAAGATTTTGTTTCTCCAACTTGACCAAATACTTCTTATTAATATATATAATAGAAATCCTTCAATGGATCTGCAGGGATATATAACTGATAAACTGAACTGCATTTAGGCCAGTTTCATCATTATTATCATCAAAAAAATATGTAATCTCCCATCTCAGTGACCCGATGATAGTTTTGGAAAACATTTAATTACAAATTTACCAACTTAAGAACATGATTTCTCTATAGAAATAAGAAAAGTATCTTCTGCTGGGGACGTATCAGTAGTCCTGCAAAAAAATATAAATTGAAATTGTTCTTTTATTAAATATGTATATTACTGAATATTGAACAATATTAACAAATAGATATACCTCAGCAACTGATACACTTTTTATGTATCTAAAATTGACAAAATGAAGTGTAATGAATTTCGTGCACACTCTTTTCATTAGAAAATATAATATTTAGATATAAGGATGAAAAAATAAGTGAAGAAATAGGCACACATTTGTATGTTTCAAAAAAGATACAAAATATATATAATTACCATAATAATTTATTTTTTACCATATTATGTCATCTAGATCATTATGTACTCCATGCACTATGTATGCATTGTTGTTATTGTAATTATCTAGATGTCGATTAATAGATGAATACAAGTCATGTAAATCAATAACATCATCATCATCATTTTCATAACCCAAATGTTATCTTTATCCATGAAAAATGACCAAACATTAATCATTCGATGGATCAATGGTGTAAAATATCGTCTTTTCATGTGTCTCCAGGATAAAGGGTTATGAATTGTAATTAAATAATTGCAAATCAACCATTGTAAATCGACAATAATCATGTTTCACACCACTATTACTATCATCCTAGATACACGTAAGCACAATGACATGAAATTTTGTATAATCAATATCCTATTTTTTCTTAAGAACCCCAAAATATGCTGACAAAGCAGAAATTGGATTTTTATTTTTTTCACTTAAAAATGAAATACTTCATCAATATCCATCACACGTTTATTTTAAACGGTACTCTTCCCATAAATCTTTTTTTTTTAAACATGTACTCATTAATATCAAAATGAGTCAATGATATCACATTAAATTATGGTCCCTTCTAACCATTTCAATTTTTCTAATTCAGATATATCTATTTTCACATTCTCTATAAAACATGAAACAAATGAGTTTTTATGCTCAATCAACAACCACTTTTCATTTTTTTTGGATATCATCTAATTAATTCATCAATATGTCATGATATATATAATTGAACATCATATGTGTTGTTCCAAATATATAAATGTTCATGTATCACTTCATCACATGGAATGAATATTACCATTAATCATTGAATACCTCTACCATCGCAATCCACGATCTAATGTAGAGATATAGGGAGACCAATATGATATAATTCATTGAAATAATTAGTACAAAACACAATCACTTCATCAGATACATATTTTTGAACAATAGAGGCCTCTGTTCGATAAATATTTTTAACAAATCCCATCAAAATTTTCATAAACCTTTCAAAAGGATATATCCAACGTAAACAGATGTGCCCACATATCCTTATCTCACATAGATGTTGAATCACCATATGAACCATTACATGAAAATTATTAGTGGAAAATACATTTCTAGTTGAAAATGTATAAGAGTAGATTCATTATTCAACTCATCTATAAAAATTATATTAACAACATTAATATAAATGTAACTGAAAAAATTATATAACCTAATGATACTATTTCAGATAATGATGATAATATATCACGTATTGTGACTGGTGGAAATTTTTTCATCAATACATGACTATAAAGTTATTTAATACGTTTTAAATTCCAATACTTAATGATAAAATTTTCATGTGGATGACAGGGTATAATTTTGGACATAATAAGGAAGGTGACGTACCCTGGAGGCTGGAGGCACTTGTGGAATGGAGAATGGACTACCAGAGTGCATCTGGTGGTCTGCTGAAGACCTGACCGGTGCACCCTGGTGGTGCACCGCGGAGACTTAGACAATTGTGTCAGTGGCAGTCTCATGTGGAGGAGGCTGAAACCTTTGGCCGCATAATTATAGAAGGGGCCACTTCCTCCATGTTGATGGTCGATGGCGAGCCGACATGGGCCGCGCCACATCAAACATGGAGGAGCCATGGTCAACCAACTGCTGTTAGGGAAGTGGCCCCATGGACAAACCGCATGGTAGGAGGTGTGCGTTGCAACTCTCAACCCCATCCTGGCCAATCAAGACATGACATGTTCGACTTTGGATGACTGGGACGTAGGCAGGCCGAACCTCGCCTCAGTAGGCCGAACTCGAGCCCCTGTGGGACGGACCAATGCTCTAGTGGGCTGAGCCCGCACCAGCAGGCCTGACACGCACCCAGTAGGGTAGACCCACATTGGTAAGATGTACCTGCACCATTTGGGCTATAGTCATGTGATTTTATACCCTTTAACTTCAATTCACTCATTAACATGAGGTTCCTGATATTTGACTAATACCCCTATATAACCTTTACATCATTCATGAAGCTGCAAAATTGATATCTCTCCTGCCTGGAAAGAGTGTAAGTAGTAAGAGGAAGAAATGTTCATTTGTCACCCTTCACTAGTGCCAACTCTTCTCGTATTTCCATCACAACCATGTCTAACCTAGCCTTAATTCCATATTTTGTTTTTCTAGATGTATTTAGTAACATGTCGATGAAATAATCAAATAAAATTTTCTCTCCATGAATAACATCAATAAAATGTCTGACATACAGACAATTCCAGTAATGTAATTCAAAAAAACCTGATCTCTTTTTCCAACCGATTTTCGAAATGTTTTTCAAAGCCGGCTTACCAAAACTAGTGCCTGCATTTTTAACTTTCTCAAACAATTGATTGCCTGTTAGCGGAGATGGTGTTGTACATTCTTCTGAACCTGCATCAAATGATTTCGTCCAAGAAAGGTACTTATGTCATTGGGGTAGAAATCTGCGATGTCCTAGAAATACAATTTTCTATGAATTTTTCAACCTAATTGATTGTGTACCTTGTTCTCAAATGAAACACCCTTGAGTTCCTTTAATGATATATCCTGAAAAATTTACATAAGTAGGGAAGTCATTTATCATCCTGTACAACATGGCTCTCAAAGTGAAATATTCCTTTCTGTAAGCATCATACAATGTAAAACCTTAATCACACAATAATTTCAAATCATCAATCAATGGAGCTAAATAAACATCAATATCATTACCCAGTTATTTTGGTCCTGATATTGGAATAGATAACATGATGTATTTTCGTTTCATGCATAACCACGGTGGTGTGTTATAATTTACCAACATAATCGGCCATGTACTGTGACTGTTTCTTTGAAAACCAAAAGGATTCACTCCATCTGTAGATAACACAAGACAAAGGTTTCTTGACTCATTTCCACATTTAGGATTCTCATGATAAATTCACTTCCACTGAGGAGAGTCTGTCAGGTGACGTAGTATCCCATCTTTAATTCTTGTATCTACATGCCAGGCCAATTGTATTGCAGTCTCCTCACTTCCATATAGGCACATAAACCTTGTAATGATTGGAAATTACCATAAAAATTTAGTAGGACTGGATTCATCATTCCTGTATCGAGAAGAACCACAATTTTGGCATTTTAATGTGATTTTTGGTCCTTGCGAAATAGTATACAATCATTTGGGAAGCCATGTATTCTTTTAAAGATCATACCCATCGATCTTATCATTCATTTGGCATCATATATTCAGCTTGAAAGCTCATTATCTTCTAGGAGCATGTCATCCCAGAGAGAAAGTAGTTTTGTAAAATTGGAGTCACTCCACCTGTTGTCTACTTTCAAATTATAAAACTTCAGTATGGCTGAAAATGCTGTATATTTAGTGCAACCAGCTTACAATGGCGTCTTTGCACAACTTTTTAACTTTTCAAACAATTTTCGGAAATCACGATGTTCATCTTCGACAGTCATGTTCATTTCCATAATATGATCTCCATCATCACTAACATCTATAATCACATCCTCCATACAGTCATCTTCATTGTTCATGTTTGTAATCATATCAGATGATGCATAAAACACAGTGTTATCCCATCCACTACCTACATTTGTTGTTTCCCCATGTTTATTGCCACATGTATAACTCTGATCTATTCCATGACATATCAAGTGTTCTCCCATATCCACTGGACTAATTTTTTTTGAATAATAACAACATAAATAGGGCCAAAGGATTTTAGAAGGGTCACATGAATAATCTTTTGCAAACTTGATAAACACTTTCACGCCTTCTTCATACTATTTTTTCAAATTATTTGCATTCATCCATTCTTTATTTATATTCATCCTATTTGAAATACATCAGATGGGTATATAGGTTAGGGGAGAAAAAATATGAGTATAATTTAGATAAAAAACTAGATACATCAAAAATGGTTGGGGCGTCCTCATTAATAGAAAATCTTGGGTGGTTCTTGGGATTCATCCATTATCTTCCCCTCTCCGATCCCCCCTGATGAAAGGTGGTATTGGGAGTTTTTTTATCATGTGTTAGTGAGTTCTTCCATCATACATCCTCCATTACTATTATCCATTACTTCCCTATTATTTGTGATGATTTTAACTAGGATTTGTGTGATGATTTCACTATATCATCTCAAATCAATTCAGATGATGTAGATTTTGTTTGTATTGGCTAGAGGTTATCCTCATATGATGAACGCATCATGTTTTGTGTGGTTTAGGTGGTGTTTTGTTTCCTAGTGAGTTTTTAAAATATTATTCCTATTTATATTATGGTTAATAATTAATTATAAGTTTCTATAATTAATTATTCGGGAATTGTGCCTTAAGACTCGGTATCAATCATTGGTGCAAGATTAGATAATTCATGTATAGTCTTGGTTGAGGATGAGTTGATCTTAGTGAGGGGGTTACTCTATTTTTTGAGGTAGGTGGACCCTATAATGCAAAACGATCTTCCAATTTATGCATGATTGTGCATTCATGCATGAGTATTTGTGTTCCAGTGAAAGGGATAGAAATCAAGAACAACCAAGGTAAATAAATAGGGTGTTTCTGATCCACCAAGAGATATAGTGAGGGTTCTATTGAATGTTTGTGATTTTGTGATCATCCAGAGATTATGTCTCCATGTAGTAGTTGTGTTTATGAGAGGATCGGGTTTGGTATAAGATTTGTATATCCTAGTTAGGTTTTATAAGTCTATTTGAGTAGGTATTAGAATCTTAGGCGTAAAGAAGATGGACCATATAGTTTTATATCTCACGTATAATGAGAACACCCTATTAAGGATATATAAGAGTCATGGTGCGTGTGATGAGTAGGATATTCCGTATAGGGATTGGTGAAGTGTGACATAAATGATTTCCTCCTTATAATTGGATTAAGAGATATCTATGGGGAGATATGATATGGTACCTAAGTGAGGGTCATGGTAATAGTCTGGATGACTTAGCATAGGGTATCCAAGGCTCATTGTGTGAGTTTCTTAGGATGGTCAATATTTAGTTTTAATGAGTTTTATTGTGGGAATTAGAAGATGATATAGACTAGAAGATTGAGGCCCAGTTCGTGGGTTGTGACAATACCATGTAGGAGATGAGTGTGTGTTGGTATCAATGAGTAGAGATGGGTTAGGTTTGTAGAACCCATTAGATTCCCTTATAGGTGGAATTAGAATGTTGATAGGTTGGGAATAATTTTCAGGTATAACCATGATGGTTTTAAGGAGATTATTATGAAAGATTAAATGAATGGTGACTTTTTTCATTTATGGTCATATCGACTAAGAGATTGGGACTCCATATGAATTTCACCTAGTTGATGTATGATCATCCATGGGGCCCACCAATTGATGATGTCGTTTAGCTAGCACGAGAGGTTGGCTATCTAGATACCCTCCTTGGATTACTATTTATATGTTTTGTGGCATGAGACAAGATGGATGGCCTTTATTTATATAAGAAACTAGATCTTCATTTCAGGTATGTATTTCCTTTTCCTAGTGTTTTTGAGAAAAATAATGTTTTTGGAAATTTTTTAAGAACACACCGTGTAATTTCTGAGTACACACCGTGTACTCTTTTCCCCCTCGAAGCTCTGTGCTGGCCTTGTCCGGGATACACACACGGTGTGCAGGGATGATGTGGAGGCCGATTTGGGCAGTGTATGGAATGACCTAGTACACACCGTGTACTCAAAAAAGTACATGTTGTGTACTTTCATTTTTTCATTAATCAGACCTGGGTCGCGCCTGATGCATAGAAAGGTCTTCTTCTAGGTTCTGTTCGCCCGACAGCGTTGAGGATCAGCGAATCTTCGACGAGCCACCACCACTCTGTCCATTCTCCGATTCGAGCACCGTTTGTTGCGTTGGAATCACAGCGGTGAGTTCTTCCTTATTCTTGAGCATTGTTTTCAAATTCTTACTCTTTCTCAAGTTATTGTGGTTTGAATGTTTTGGGTGTTTTCTTAGATCTTCGACGTTATAAGGAGACTCAGTCGTCGTGGTTCATGTATATCGATCTCCTAGGATTAAGGTCGGTGTTTTGTGCCTTATCGATCAATGTATTTGAGTTTTATGTGCAAATTCCACCAATACCAGTGAATGGGGTATTGCGTGTTTACCTTTTTTTCCCTTGTTGTTTTCCTTCCTTTCTAGTATTCTTGTGTAGTAATAGTTTAATAATGTTAGAGGATAATTTGTTGTTATTGGATGTCTTGCCCATGCTTTTCCTTGCTTTCGACCTTTGGGTCCTATTAGCCTTTGGCCGTTATGAATGTTTCCATGCCTTGTGTCTATATGATGAAAAGTTTTGCATTACATGATTGTTTCCTTCTAGAATATTAGACAAGTATCTCTATTGGTGTACCATGGTTATAAAAGTAGCTCGATATGTGTACTTTGGTCTTATAGCATTATTATGCACTGACTGGAACGAGACTGAGAGAACCTGGTGCTAAAGACATTAATGGATAGACAGAGTGAGCTTTCCAGAAAGTCTTAGATATTATAGACTACAAGAGGGTAGACCGAGAGAGCTTCCTCAGAGAGTCTTGGACATTACATACTATAGGGGATGGACCGAGTGATCTCCCAGAGAGTCTTGGATATTATAGACTACAGGAGGGTATACCAAGTGAGCTTCCTCAGAGAGTCTTACCTTGTTTGAATCTTTTAAATAACCTTCCCAGGTTTGTGGAGGAATTGACTGAGTGAGCTTCCTTAGAGCGTATGTGGTATACCTGAGGATATAGGGGGAATTTTCTGAGATAGCTTCCTCAGAGAGTCTCTAGACCATGGGACTAAGAGGGTTAGACAATGTGATCTTCCTCAGAGAGTCCCTGACTACCCTAGACTATTAGGGGAATTGACTGAGTCAGCTTCCACAGAATGTCTCATAAATTCGTATGACCAACCCAAAGGGGTTAGACTGAGTGCACTGCCCAGAGGGTTGTGGTATAACTTAGTTAGGACCAGAGGGGATTGCTGTGGGTACTTCTCAGTGGGTTTCCTATTTTTGTTAGCTGTTTTTCTTTACTGCTGCTATTGTTGTGGATTGATTACTGCTGTGTATCATCCTGCTTCACTACATACTGTTTCCTACCTACTGCAGGTTGTTTCTGTTTACTGATTATTTTTCTTTTACCTACCATATACTCAATTACTTTTAGGCAGAGATCTTCAGGTGGTTTCCTACTAGGATTTTATCTCACTCCTTATTTGGGTCATTCTTTTGGGTCCAAGAAGACTATGTTGCTGCAGGTATAGACAAGGGAAAGCGCCCTTCGACTTCTAGAACTTTATTTCTTGGATCAGGAGAGCAAGGGACAAAGATTTGGCTTGCGATGCTGAGTAGTTTTTTACTTTTCTTTTGTACTTGTTTTGGTATTATGGTGTTTTTCAGCATTGTGACTTGTTTGGATACTTTTCTAGATATTTATCTTGCATCATTCCATATATATACATATCTTCTCTAGTTTGTTTATTAGTCTTGCGCTATTTATTATTTTTGGTTATTTACTACTTCCGTTATTTCATGTTTTTTTATTTCTACTGTGTACTCGGCATATGATGGCATAGTTTTATAACTATCACACCCAAGGCCATTGCTGGTAGTCGGAAGACACTAGAGTTTGGGGAAATGCTCTTGAGGCCATGTGACCAATCAAGTACGGGGTGCCTCTGGGTGGCTTTCGGAACCAGGACATTACAAAGTGGTATTAGAGGAGTTCTTTTCTCTTGCTTTACTGTTTGGAGACTTTAGCCAGGGATAGGAAGGATTCGGTACTTGGTCATAAGTTGTGCCCAGGAGTAGCTAACCTGTGTACAGGGAAAAGCCATACTACCTCATTTATTGCAGTTTTCTGGTTGGGATTTTATGGTTGATATGATTTCACCTAGAGGGATTCACATGCCTTGTTCTTTTATTGTTTTGATATTATAGTTCTATTTCCATCGCATCCCAATGAGATGGGGGTATGTTGTCTCATGCATCATATAATCACTTGTTAGAAATCACATGTCATGCATTCTTTCCATGCCATTTAGGGTGAATTAGGGATTGCATGTTGTTGTGATAGGTGTTTTGTAGATTATGCATGTTGTTGTGATAGATGTTTGATTGAATCCATGCCGTTGTGATAGAGAAATTTATTGTTAAGCACTTTTATTAAATGAACGCCAAATTATGATTCTTGAGGTGTTATGGGCCCTCTTGAATCCGAAATTGGTGGATTATTTACATACTTTATCTTGTACATGACTGTAAGAGATGCCAAGCTTTGATTCGCGGGGAGAATGGGCCCTCACGGATCAGAATTTTCCACCTCCTTACATTTTTTTCAGTGATTCTGGGTTTATGTGTAGTTTCTGAGCTACTACCCAGAAAAACCCAGAATACATGGTGTGTAATTTATGGATAGATGTTGTGTAGTTTTTAGTCCGTGTCACTGACCGTGTGAGCAGAAACATGGTTTTGTGAAATGAACATCAGGAACTCACCTTGTACGGTAGATGCACTTCATATACCTTAGAGCCATTTACCCGGTCCTGTCACTAACAACATGGGTCGGGGAAGCATGATTATAACACGCCGTGTATGGTAGATGCACACCGTGTAGATTAAAGCCGTGTACCCAGTCGTGTCACTAACAACACAGGTCAGGGAAGCTTGAGTGGAACACGCTGTGTTGGTAAATAACACGCAGTGTAGTTTTGTTCCAGGTACCCAGCCATGTAATGAACAGCACGGGTCAATTTTACCTTCTTCTATACACGCCGTGTTTGTTTGGAACACACCATGTAAGGGAAGCCGTGTAGACGACCGTGTAACCAACAACACGGGCCACCACGATCATGTTTAGTACACGTCGTGTCCCTAGAGAACATGTCATGTATTATGGGGTTAGTTTGGACCGTGTGGGTTAGCCGTGTAAGGAGACTCGTGCAGGGGTTTAGAGATCCAGTACACGCCGTGTGGGGGAACAACACACCATGTAGTTTGGGGTGTTACATGACCAGTAGTGGCATGAGTACAATCCTATGTTAATGGCTAAAATCACACGTCCTGTAGTTTTTATACATGCTATGTAGTCGTGTTTTGTAAAACATCATAGTTTCATCCCCCTGTTCCCATTTAATACTCATGTGTTTTAAGTCTTTGTTATTTGAATCTAAGGTGTGATTTTGATCTTTCATAGTAATGCCTCCGAGACATCCTTCGGTCATATGTCACTTGTCGGATGGTGACCAGACACCAAATATGGACGATCAGGAACCTTCTGTTGATCCTCCTGATCTTTCAGCCTTGGCACCAGCAGTTATAACCATCGTAGGCTCCAATACATAGTTCAAGGAGGACTTCATGAGGATGTTAAAGACTTTTCAAGGAGCACCACTTCCTTCCCCGTCGATGGCTTAGTTGACAAGGGTTTTTCAGCAGCAGAATACTCCTACTTTCTCAGGGGATGGAGGACCACAGGCTGCCGAGTCATGGTTCGAGGCCACCCTGACTATCTTCGAGCATCTGGAGATACCCCCTAACGAATAGTGTAATGTTTTTCACCTATATGCTCTGGGACACTATCAAGAGGTGGTGGGAGGTGATCTCGTAGTCAGGACGCCAGCAGAGTATGTCATGGGATGAGACTCGGTGCACCTTCTATGACTACTTCTATCCGGAGACCCTGAGGGATGATCGAGCCCGGGAGTTTATGAGTATGCAGCAGGGTAATCTTTTTGTCATGAAGTACTCATCCTGTTTTACTGAGCTGTAGCATTTCACACTGATTCCAATAGGTGATGAGTTGTTCATTGTTAGGAAGTTCAAGGATGGTCTCAGAAAGGAGATCCATTCCCAGGTGAATATCTTCCAGTTGACTTCTATATCCTCCACAACCATGCACTGATTACTGAGTGAAATCTAAGAGATTATGGAGTAGTGATCCAAGGGGGTTCGACATCCAGAGATGGTGTTCCTTCTATGGATAGTAGAAAGCGTCGCAGAGAGTCTTCTTGAGGAGATCGATGTTCACAGGATGTGTCTTCTGGCAGTTAGGTTGTATGCTACCAGTGTGGTAGGAGTGGGCATACTAGGCCTCAGTGCCAGAGAGATCCGATGGAGTTCCAGTCTTGCGGCAAGATGGTCCATCTTCAGTGCTTCTGCCACATCTTCTCACCTTCAGCTGGTGGAAGCAGTTCCTCTATGACCATTTGTTCTAGAGTTGCTTTTCCAGTTTCCCACCAGTCTAGGAACTGGAGTTTTTACGACCGTTCGGGCCAAGGTGGAGGTCGCGGTCTTGGTGGTCAGTCACCAGGTCATCAGCGACAACAGTGTGGATAAGCTCAAAGTGGTCAGCCAGGGGCACAGGGCCGGAGTGCAGGCCATTCTTTTGCTGTGGAGCAGACCTATCAGGAGGAGGATCCTGGACCTTCTACAGTTCGAGGTACGATCTTAGCAGCCTTAGTTTTATCTTCAGTTCTTTTCAATACTGGTGATTAGCATATCTTTATCTCTGTTGCGGTTGTGGAGAGCCTTGGGCTCTGTATCATTTCATCTGCCAACTTGTTGACTCTTTACACGCTGTTGGGAACAAGGACATCTAGAATATGTCAGTGTAGAGAGTGCCCTATTGAGGTTGTAGGGTGTTATTTCTGATGAGACCTCTATGTCCTAGAGATGACATGCTATGATGTCATTCTCTTTATGGACTGGTTGGTTCCCTTCCAGGAATTCATTGATTTCTATCACCGTAGGGTGATCTTCGTATCACCAGAGGGTGGATCTTTTCTTTATAGAGGCGAGTGGGATGTCCAGGAAGGTAGTGCTGGACCCGAGCATCATGGGCTAGGGAAAGTTACAGCCCAGATTGCCAGTCTTTATTTGGATGACCAGGGGACTTCACAGTTAGGCTTTCCATTAGTGGTGGATCGTTTTAGGGATGTTTTTCCAGAGGACTTTTCAGGTTTTCCTCCAGAGCGTGAGGTAGAATTCTCAATTGATCTCGTGCCAGGAGTGGAACCTGTGTCTATTCCTACTTATAGGATGGCTACACCTGAGTTGGAGGAGATCAAGGAGTAGTTGGAGGAGTTACAGGAAAAGGGTTTCCTCCGACCCTGTACTTCACCTTGGGGTTCTCCTGTCCTATTTGCAAAGAAGGTAGATGGTACCCTTAGGCTCTATGTGGATTATCAGAATCTGAACCAGTTGACGGCCAAGAACCGATATATCTTGCCAAGGATAGATGAACCATTTGATCAGATTCGAGGATATTGGGTGTTCTTGAAGATTGACTTGAGGTCCGGTTATCATCAGTTGTGTGTTAGAACATCATATATACCTCATACAGCCTTTAGGAGTAGGTATGGTCTACAAGAGTATACATTCATGCCGTTCGTTCTCACGAACGCACTTGCAGTTTTCCTGGAACAGATGAACCAAGTGTTCCAACCATACTTGTACTCCTTCATCATGGTCTTCATGGAATATATCTTGGTGTTCTCTCACACTCGACACGACCATTCCACACATCTTGAGATCGTTCTGAGTACACTGAGAAAGCATCGGCTGTGTGCTAAATTCTCAAAGTTCCACTTTTGGATGTACCAGATTCACATCTTGGGTCACGTCATCTTAGAAGCAGGAGTATCTGTGGACCCAAAGAAAGCGAGAGCTGTAGTTTTCTGGGAGCATCTGAAGAATTTATTTGAGGTACGGAGTTTTCTAGGGCTGGCTGGTTAATAAAGGTATTTCATTCCGGACTTTCCACTCCTAGCAGCACCTTTGACAGGTCCAAACAAGAAGGTGGAGAAGTTTTTATGGTCAGATTCTTGTGAGTCATCCTTTCAAGAGTTGAAGGGGAGGTTGAAGTCAGCACTGACACTAGTCTTTCCAGCTCCAAGAAAGAGATAAAATGTTTATTGTGATGCTTCAGGTATCGTGATAGTTGCTGTGATTATACAGGGAGGTGGAGTCTTTGCGTACGGGTCTCTACAGTTGAGGCCACACGAGAGGAATTACCCTACTCACGATATGGAGTTGGCAGCTGTTGTTCATTCCTTACTCTATTGGAGACACTTTCTTCTGGGAGATCAATTTTTGGTTTTCACCGACCACAAGAGACTCAAGTATATCATCACTCAGCATGATCTAAATATGAGACATCGTAGGTGGGCCGAGTATCTTTAGTCTTTCAACTTCGAGCTCACCTATATGCCAGGAAAGGGCAATGCAGTGGCAGATGCATTGAGTAAGAGAACCCAGATTCAGGCAGTTCAGGAGGCCTGCATTGAGTGGTAGATGATGGCTCTATTCTCTGAGATGCATCTGGAGGTGCAAGACAGACAGGGACAGACTTAACTATCTTCGGTAGCTGCTACCTCTATACTACATGATCGTGTACAGATGAGGAAACTATCAAAATCAGAAGGATTAGTCTTGTGGGAGAGTGTGTCAAGAGAGGACCTTCTTCGTGGATGGACAGTGGGAGAGGATAAGATCTTGCATATCCAGGGATGCGTATGGGTGCCAGTAGACATACACAAGGAGATGATGTGGGATTTTCATTCCTCAAATTGGGCAATTAATCCTAGTGTCACCAAGATGTGTCGTGATCTACACCGATAGTACTGGTGGCCAGGTATGAAGAAATATGTTTCTGGTTTTGTCATGAGATGTTCTACTTCCTATCTGGTGAAAGTAGAGCATCAACGACCAGCAGGGCTTTTGCAGTAGTTACCCATTCATGAGTGTAAGTGGAACAATGTCGCGATGAACTTCGTGATTGGGTTACCAAGGTCAAATCTATGGAGTGATGTTGTATGGGTTGTCGTCGACAGACTTATGAAGGTTGCACACATCTTTTTGATCAAGGAGACCTTCAGTGTTGATGATCTGGGACGACTGTACATCTGAGAGATTTTACCCTTACATGGAGTTCCAAACTCCATTGTTTCAAACAGGGATGCACATTTTACTTCTCAATTCTCGCAAGGACATCATAAGTCTTTGGGTACACAGGTACTTTTGATTACAGCATACCATCCCCAAACGAATGGCCAGTCCAAGCGCACGATCCAGGTGCTTGAGGATATGCTCCGAGCTTGCATTCTAGACTTTGGCGGTTCTTGGGAGAAGCATATCCCTCTGTTGGAGTTCTCCTACAACAATAGTTTTCTGGTGACCATTCAGATGGAACCATATGAGGCTCTATAGAGTAGGACATGCCGATCACCCTTATGCTGGCTGGAGGTAGGAGAGGCAGCTTTGCTGGGACCTCGTCTTGTTCAGGAGACCTATGAACAGATAGAGTGGATTCGGAAAAGGATGGCTACAACATAGTCTCGAAAGAAGTCTTATGCTGATCAGTGGAGACGACCTTTGGAGTTTGAGGTCGGGGATCAGGTATTCCTATGTATCGCACCGAGGTTGGGACACAAGAGGATTCAGAGACAGGGTAAGCTTTCACCATGGTATGTCGGGCCATCTGAGGTTTTGGAGAGAGTTGGACCGGTTGCCTATCAGTTACAGTTACCACATAGGTGCTGGGAAATGCACGAAATCTTCCACGTCTCTCAGCTCCGACGATACTTTTCCGACCTGTCACATGTCTTTCAACCCGAGGAGGTTGAGCTCGAATAGGATGCATCGTTTGAGGAGCATCCCATCCAGAATGTTGATAGTAGTACGGAGGTTCTCTGTGGGTGGTTTGTTCCTTTATTATGGGTGCCTTGGTAGCATGGGCAAGTATAGGATGAGACCTGGGAGAGAGAGGCTGATGTACAATCATAGTGGCCGGAGCTATTCGGGTTTTTTTCTTCTACGCCTCACTAGGGAAATTCGGGGACTAATTTCTTTAAGGGGGAATGTTTCTAGGAACCCAGATCTTCATTTCAGGTATGTCTTTCCTATTTCTAGATTTATATAGAAAAATAACGTTTTTGGAAATTTTTGAATTTCACGCCATGTACTTTCTAAGTACTCGCCGTTTACTCTTTTCCCACTCAAAGCTGTGTGCTAGCCATGTCCACGTCGCACACACAGTGTGTATGGGTGATGTGGAGGACGATTTTGGTTGAGTATGGAATGACCTAGTACACATCGTGTACTCTAAAAAGTACACGCGGTGTGCTTTCTTTTTTTCATTAATTGGACCGGTGTCACGCCTGACACACAGAATGGTCTTCTTCTAGGTTTTGTTCATCCGAGGGTGCTGAGGATCTATGAATATTCAATGATCCACCACCTCTCCATCCATTCTCCGATTCGAGCACTGTTGATTCTGTTAGAATCGCATCGGTTAGTTCTTCCTTCTTCTTGAGCCTTATTTTCCAATTCTTCCTCTTTCTCAAGTTGTGGTGGTTTGAACGTTTTGGGTGTTTTCTCAGATCTTCGACATTCTAAGGAGAATCAGTCATCGTCATTCCCTTATCTCGGTCTCCTAGGATTGAGGTAGGTGTTTTGTGCCTTACCGATCAATGTCTTTGAGTTTTATGTGCAAATTTTTCCAATACCTATGAACGGGGTGTTGCATGTTTACCTTTTTTCCCTTGTTGTTTTCCTTCCATGCTTGTATGCTTGTGTAGAGGTAATTTAATCATGTTAGAGGATTTGTTGTGCTTGGATGTCTTGCCCATGATTTTCTCTATTTACGACCATTGTGTCTTGTTAGCCTTTGGCCGTTATGACTGTTTCCATGCCTTGTGTCTATAGTATGGAGTGTTTTGCATTATATGGTTGTTTCCTTGTATACTATTATCCAAGTAGCTCTATAGGTGTACTTTGGTTAGCCAAGTAGCTCTATAGGTGTAATTTGGTCTTATAGCAATATTATGCACTGACTGGAACAAGACTGAGAGAACCTGATTCTATAGAATATAAAGGATAGATCGAGTGAGCTTCCCAGAAAGTCTTAGATATTATAGACTACATGAGGGTAGACCGAGAGAGCATCCACAGAGAGTCTTGGACATTATAGACTATAGGGGATCGACCGAGTGGCCTCCCAGAGAGTCTTGAATATTATAGACTACAAAAGGGCAGGACGAGTGAGCTTCCTCAGAGAGTCTTACCTTGATTGAATCTTTTAAAGAACCTTCCCAGGCTAGAGGAGGAATTGATCGAGTGAGCTTCCTCAGAGAGTCTGTGGTATACCTGAGGCTATAGGAGGAATTTACTGAGATAATTTTCTCAGAGAGTCTCTAGGCCATGGTGATAAAAGGGTTAGACCGCGTGATCTTCCTCAGAGAGTCCCTGGATACCCTAGACTATAAGGGGAATTGACCAAGTGAGCTTCCCCAGAGAGTCTCATAAATTCGTATGACCAAGCCAGATTTGTTAGACTGAGTGCACTGCCTAGAAGATTGTGGTATTTCTTGGTTAGGACCAGAGGGGATGGCTGTGGGTACTTCCCAGTGGGTTTCCTGTTTGTGTTAGCTATTTTTCTTTACTGCTTTTGTTTTTGTGGATTGATTACTTTTGTGTATCATCCTGCTTCACAACATACTATTTACTTCCTACTATTTGTTGTTGCTGTTTACTGCTTATTGTACTTTTACCTGCCATATACTCACTGACTGTTAGGCACAGATTTTCGGGTGGTTGCCTACTGGGATTTTATCTCAAACCCTATTTGGGCCATGTTTATTGGCCCATGCAGACTATGTTGTTGCAGGTATAGACAAGGGAAAGCTCCCTTCGACATCTGGAACTTGATTGCTTGGAGCAGGAGAGAAAGGGACTAAGCATTGGATTGCGATGCTGAGGAGCTGTTTACTTATCATTTGTACTTGTTTTGGTACTGTGGTGTTTTTCAGCATTGTGACTTGTTTGGCTGCTTTCCAAGATATGTATCTTGCATCATTCCATATATATATATATATATATATATATATGTTCTCCAGTTTGTTGATTAGTCTAACACTGTTTATTATTGTTGGTTATTTACTGCTTCTTTTGTTGCATGTTTATTTATTTCCACTGTGTACTCTGCCTATAAGGGCATAGTTTCCCCATTATCACACCCAATGCCCTCTCTGCTAGTCGGAATCCTCTGGCATTTGAGGAAATGCGCTTGAGGCCATGTGACCAACCGGGTACGGGGCGCCTCTGGTTGGGTTTCAGAACCGGGGCATTACAATTTAAGTGATAAGGTGTTGGTAGGACCCTACTTTGATTGAGAAGGCGTTGTTCAAAGGGGATTGGTGTGTGACTTCTGTGGGATTATTTTATTGATGGTGCATTTTGACTTGTGATAGAGGTTGGATGTTGTGATTCCCTCCTTAAATCATTTTTTGTATGATAAAATGATGTGAGATATAGAAATGGTGATCACATCATATTGGTTTGGAGTAGTTTTGTTAGAGGTAGTCTATAGATATTCCCTCGCTGTTTTTTATGTGATGTGTTGGTGAGACCGACCGTAAGTGAGAGGGGAGCAGCTACTTTGTTGTGGAATTAGAGGATATGTGAATCACACAAAATTTGAGAGGTTGGTGGCACTATTATGTTATAAGAAAGGATGTGATATTTAAACTGGTATATGACCCAACCTAGAGAGAGTGGGTAGTGGGCAGGAATTGGTAGAAACCCTATTAAGGTTCATTTTTTTCGAACCCAAGGAGAATAGTGTACAATATAGTGTACAATATAGAAAATAATAAGCTTGAGTCTCATACTGTTGGCATGAATCACCTGATGACATGAATTCACCAACACAGATGGTTTAAACCCTACCTGGCCTAACTATGGTGTAGTATCCAAAAATAGAAAAAGATCCATACTAAGGGCCACTAGACAAAGTGAAATCCTAATCTAGTGTAAAAAAATTTCACAAATAATACTCTCTCTATTCAGGTTTCTATCACAAGGCTATAGTGGGGATAGATAATCAAGATCAAACAAGTAACCAATCACATATACATGTGTCACACAAACATACATCACACACAAGAATCACGCCAAATCACCCAAAGGAATCATCCCTTTCCTTTTACACAATATATCCTGAGGAATCCCCATTCAAGGGCCTCCTGTCACATTAAATATAAGAAGGGGAAAACATGGTGTGCATAGCTTAACAAATCAATTCCATATGCATCAAAATAAGAAAGAAAACAACTCATTTAATATCAAACAATTATCCTAAAAATCATACATCTCTAATTAATATACATGTATGGTTAGAAAATATAGAAACCATTGATTCATAATGAATTCGATGATTCCACCATAGAGCCGCATGGTTTGAATAAAACTTTGTACAACCCATGAAACTCAAACTATTTAAGTTCAAAATGAACTAAAAAACAACATAACTTTATAAGGATTCACAATTACCTATTAACAATGTACCTAAACTGTGAAGTGGAGGTAGCAGAGGTAGTGCAGAGGTAGTGCGGAGGCAGTATAGGTAGTAGAGGCAGCTCGGAGGCAGCGGAGGCAGTGGAGGTAGCAGAGTAGGTGGTGGAGGATGAGGAGGAGGAGGAGGAGGATGCGCCATTGGAGGAGGAGGATAAGGGGGCCATGGTGGATTAGGAGGATCAAGGGGAGCCACGGTGGAAAGGAGGCAGCGGAGTAGGCGGAGGAGGAGGAGGAGGAGGAGGAGGAGCAGCGGCGGAGAGGAGGCCACGGTGCAGGAGGAGGAGGAGGAGAAGTAGGCACCGGAGGAGGAGGAGGAGGCGGAGGCCACGGAGGAGGACGAGTAGAAGGAGGCAACATCCTCGGTGGAGAGGAGGCAGCGGCGGAGAGGAGGCAGCAGTGCAGGGTAGGGCTTCCGCGAAGGCTTGACAGGGTGCAAGGAGGAGGAGGAGGACCCGGTGGATTTTATGAATCCCGCGTAGACCTTTATCAGTGCTAGTAAAAAGTGCAGATAAAGGGGGTCTTTATCAGCCCTAAAATGAAAAAGGCTGATAAAGACCCCTTTTATCAGTACTTTTTTAGCACTGATAAAGAGTGAATTTATTTGTGCTTTTCATTTTAGTACTGATAAAGACACCCTTTATTAGAGCTTTTGTAGCACTGATAAATACATAGTTTATCAGTGCTAATTAAAGCGTTGATAAATGTATAAATTTAATAATTTCTTTATATTATTATATTATTACTTAAAATTATATTTATGATAAATATATATATTTATCAATAATTATAACTCTAAATAAATATATATATATTTATACTTATAAAATCATTTGAAAGGTATATATATATATAATTGAAAATATAAAAAAATATATATATATTTTTTAAATATAATATAATTTTAATTATAAGTGTACATTTTTTACAACATATATTTTATATTGGTAACATAATGAATTATAAATCAATAACACCTCAACGTGATATGTAACTATAATCTATAAATGAACATCATGCACATATATATACACATTTATGATATATTCATTGACCCAAATTCATTGGAAAACAAATTTATATTCAATAATTTTTATTATAAATATATATTAAAATGTATAATATATTTATTAATAAAAACAAATACATTAAATATAAACAAATATAATAAATATATATATTAAATATAATTAATTAATAAATCTAGTAAATATAATGAATTAATAAATTTAATAAATCTTATAAATATAATAAATATATTTATTATTAAGCTTATAATAATTTAATTATATAGATATAAATATTTAGTTATAACATTTGTTTTTTATTTAATGTATACAAGAAATATTATCAGCACTAAGAAAACAATTGATAAATGTAACCATTGTCATCTCTAAGAAAAGTTCTGATAAAGGGTACACCTTTATCAGCGCTTGTGTTAGTGCTGATAAAGGGTACATTTATCAGCTCTTTTTTAACACTCATAATGTCTTACCCCTTTATCAGCACTTTTCCGTTAGCACTGATAAAGGCAGGCGCCTGCCTTTCCCAGTTTTGTGGTAGTGTAACAAGCTAGACCTTGAAAACATTGTATCTCGAAAATAGTCATAAGTGGTTGCCACAAGATAAAGTCTTCTATCTTTTCAGGATCAACATAAATGCCTTTCACAGAAAAGTGATGGCCAAGAAAAGGTAGTTCTTGAATCCAAAAATCACACATTGATAATTTTTCATACAATTGATGATCTCTCAAGATTTGTATCACTGTTCCTAGGTACACCTCGTGATCATCCAGTCATGACTCACCCTAACCAAGATGAGAGAAAGGATAGTAGGTTTCCAGACCATTCCTTCTTCAAGTTGAAGGAGAGATAATGACCCCTGAGACCCGCCTTCAATAGGTCCTGGAGTGGGGACTAGCACCAAGGGTATAGAGTCATGCACAATATGGGAGGAATTACCCTTTTATTTAATAAGATCGGGAGATAAGATTGTAAATCCCAACAACACCAAATGTGGAAGTACAGGTAATGCCAAAACAAACCATTCTCATATGCATGTTCCAAATGTAAATGATACAAAATTAAAAGAAATCCCAAAAAAGAAGTACCAAAAGAAATAAAAATAGCAATAGTAACTCTCCCAACATCAGAACTAGTACCACCCATCACGATCCCTGAAGTCCTCATGGAAACCTGAGAATTTTTTTATATATGTAGGGTGAGAATACAAGTATAATCAGTAGGGAAAACCAAAGGCTCTCGTGCACAAGTGGGGAGGCATTATAATGCCCCGTGAGAAAAGACACAACTGAAACACCTTGTAAGGAAAATTTCCCACCCAATCCTCACCAAGGCACGCTCCCAAAATAACGCGATTCAAGAAATATAATAGTAATAACACATCGAGATTTGGGTACCCCGAGACACTTCCCCACTGATTATTGAAGACATCCTACGCCTCAAACCTCTCCCTCCATTCTCACTGCATTCCCACTGCTACACACCGCCCGCACACACTTGGGCCACAACCACACATCCTGCTCGCAAACACCTCATCCACAACAACCACGCCCACAAACACCTGGGCCAGAACAAATACTACCACACCCAAAGACACCTAGCCTCATCCCGAAGACACTTGGGAAACAACCTTCCCTCACACACCTGAGAAACCACCACAACTACCATGCCCGATGAATATTTGGCTATAATGGACCTCAGTCCATCACAGCCAGCCCAGTGAGTCTTAGGCTATTCATGAAAGGGAGCAGAAAATGAGCTAATAACCAGCCACTCATAGGAGTGTTTGAAAAAACACCCTCCCCCATGAAATAGGGGTGTTCAGCACTAGGTGCTCAACGTGGGTGGGGCGTGAATAAGAAAGATAAGAACTACAATTATATAATATATATATATATAACAAGCACTCATCCCAACCATGGAGTTCCAAAACCTACTTAAGCACAAACACCTTCGTTACTATTCATTCACAAGAAACACCGAACCCACGACAAAGTCACCACTCATTCTGGAAAACAATTCACCACTAATCCCATTCTTTTTTTCATGTTCAAGTGATCCCATTTAAGTAAATTCTGCACAACTTGTCAACTAATAGGCATAACCACAAACCAATGAAAGAGAAACACCCAAACAACAATTTAAGCATTCACACCCGATTCTCTTGTAATGCCATGACAATAAAGGGATCTGTGAGATCCCTAAAGGTACTGGAACTACGCCAAGCCTTGAGATACATCCCCACATAGCTTCAAATTCACTACTAACAACCGTGCCACAACAGAGGATCCCTTCCCCATTCTACATCACCCCATAAGCATCAAGCAGAAAAACACACCTATAACCAAACTAGAGTAGGGAAACCTCCGGGTACAAGACCATAATTCATTAGGTTCATCATTTAGTTAGTTAACTAGGGTGACCACACAAGGATTAATGTTCACTGGGAATCTATTTAACCAACTAATTTTAGGTGATTAACCAATTTCCATGTTACATCCATTTAATCATCATAGAAGACAGGGGTTCATTAATAAGCATGGAAAGACCACCAACAGCCATGATTTTAAGTGAGCATAAGCCCATAAAGTTCACAACATATAGCAATTATAAAAGAGTACAACAGAATTGTCAAATACACCACATCGTTCTTTAATAATCTATTTATTATCTCTGTTAAGGCTGGGATCATCCATTCCCATATAAACTGTAGCGTACCCACCCCACATGATACACAGTAAAGAGAGATGAAGGAGAATCCCTATTTGGTTGATCAAGGATTAATGTTCTTCTCCACGCGCCCAGAACTGGGGATGCATGACTTGGATGGGAGGAACATCAGGGACTCCACGGGTTAGTAGAAAGGCTCCAGAACAGGCGCACCACTTTCCATTGGAAGGGGAACTCCAAATGCACAATGAAGAAAAGGGGACTAGACAAGAGGATGAAGAAAGAATATCTAGCGTGATATAAAGATGAGATCCCATTGTTATGGGATATGTAATTTGAACGTTTATAAATTTGGTTTGTGGTTTCACCACGTGGTTGTTTGGTTACGCATAATGGAATTAATTTTCATTTAACAATTCTCCTTGGAGAGGTGGTTATAACGGTTATGTGTTAAATAGTTTTTTTTAACCATAAGGAAACACCTAAAAGGGGTGGATCTTGAAGGCACGGGGAAGAGCATGACACTGAGGAAAAACCACACGTTTTGGTAAGTTAAGGGTTTCCCGACTCTTGGGGGAATTTAGATATTATTTATCATCTTTAAATGGATTTTAAAGGGGTCATTTAATCATATTTACGTCAAAAGATATGTTACGGGAGCAGAAAAGTCAGGAACTGGGAAAGAACGAAGACCTCTCGGTGAGGAGACAGTGCCCCTGTCATGGTGCCACCCTCACATTGCCACAATCACTAAGCCACCATCACAGTTCCACCCTCATGGTGGAGCCTTGTTTTGGAAATGTAATTGACCAAGTGGGTCCATGGCATTACATAAGATACCTCTCAAACTATTCTCTCCCTCGAGAATCAAAACAAGACCCTAAGAAAATAGGGGTTCCGAACAACCACCTCGAAAGATACCTCTCAGGATTGAACCTTATCGACATCTAGGAACACCTCTCCCTCAAGTTACCATGCAACACTTGAGGGTCAAACTATCCAGTAATATGGGTTAGGGAGTTTCTTCCTCCATGTCAAGATACTATCCGCTTTGGGTGGGACTAACTCGCCCTCTTGTGTTTAATTGCATCCACCTTAATGCGTCTTGATTAGGGATCAGGTCCTCCCCTCCCCATAGTCAAGACTCTTCACACACATCCACAAATTAATGAAAACCGCACGTTTCATAGTTAACAAGGTAAAGAATTCCATCACAAACAAGTACAAAAAAAAAACAGAACAAAACTCAAAACAACTCTTGGTAATGGGTGCGCATCTGCGTCCCCCATTCCCAGGTTCTTACCTTGAGCCCTCTAGGCCTCCACAACACACAACCCAAAGTAATGGTCCTTCCACGAAGCAACTTCTTCTCATGATCCTCGATCCTCACTGGTATTTCCACAAAATTCATGTCATCCTCGATATCCAGCCTTCCCCAGTCCAAGAAGTGTGAATTATCGTGTAGATATTACGGAGCTGAGACGCATGGAAGAAATCGTGAATTCTCAGTAGCGTCGGTGGTAGCACTAGCTAATAAGCCACATCACCGACCCCCCGTAGCAATTTGAATGGTCTGACGAACCTGAGAGAAAGCTTACTCCCCCTACCGAACCTCCGTTGCCCACGTCGAAGGGAGACCGTCAAGAACATGTGGTCCCCAACCTCAAAATACAAGGGTCTCCTCCTATTATTAGCATATGACTTTTTCCAGTCCTGGGCCGCCTTCATCCTCTCCCGTATAAGCTGAACCTTCTCCGTCGTGCTCTACACCACCTCTGGGTCAAGAACACCTGCCCCCTAGACCTCTGTCCTGCACACAGGTGAGCGACATGACCACCCGTACAAAGATTCAAATGAACCCATTCCAATGGTAAATTGATAGATATTGTTGTAGGAAAACTCCACCAGAGGAAAGTGGCATTCCCAAAATCACCCAGGGTCCAGAATACATGCTCGTTGCATATCCTCCAATGTTTTGATGGTGCGCTCAATCTGTCTATCTGTCTGGGGGTGGAAAGCAGTGTTATGATGTAGTTGGGTGCCAAAATCATTCTGCAATCTTCTCCAGACATGTGAGGTAAACCAGGAATCCCTATCCAAGACAATGGATCTTGGGACACCGTGCAACCGCTCCACCTCATCCACGTACCTTTGTGCTAGGTCATACACCATACTTGACTCCTTGATTTTCAGGAAGAGGGCCGATTTCTTCAGTCGGTGCACCACTACCCAGATACATTCACAACCCCCTTGATCTCTGGGTAGTCTTGATACAAAATCCATCGAGATGTCGTCTCACTTCCACTCAAGGACATATAAATGTAGTATCAGACTCCCTGTGATGTGGGGTTTAGCCTTCATTGGCTGACCCACAAGGCACTTTTCTATGAACTCTCCCACTGCCCACTTCACCCCAGGCCACCAGAACTGACCTCTCAAGCCCCAATACATTTTGGAAGCTCCCGAGTGTACTACTATGTGTGAGTTGTGGAACTCACCAAGAACTCTCTCGCATATCATCTCTGGGAACAAACAAATTCCCTTCGAAAAGCATCTGATTCGGACGATCCTCCATCTACCCTTCTCAAGAATCGCCATGGTTAACCTAGTCATGCATTACATCACTCCATGTGTCTCCCCACTAAGACACACCCACCTTCCATAGGAGAGAGGATTGCACTATCATATGAAACATAAAACCTCTACCACCATCCTCCCTTACATCCAGGTGCAGGGCACCCAACTCCTCCATCGCCTTTTAAACATCTACCGACTCTAAAACCATATCCTTCTGTGACTTCAAGCTCAAGGAATCAGCCACCAAATTCCCTTTTATTGAGGTTTAGGAAATCTCGAAGACGTACTCCTAAAGGAAATCTATCCACCTTTGCTGTCGTAAGTTCAGGTCCCGCTGGGAGAAGATATACTTCAAGCATTTGTGATCCATGAAGACCACGAAGCACTCCCTGACGAGGTAATGCCTCCACAACTTTATTGCAAACACGACCACCGCATGCTCCACATCGTGGGTGACATAATTATTCTCATGGGGATGTAACTGTCTAGACCCATAAGAGATCACCCCTTGTCGTTGCATCAACACACACCCGAGGCATTTTCTTGAAGAATCAAAGAACACCTTATTACTTCGCCCCTTCTTCTGGAAACCTCACCACTGGGGCCATTACCAACTTATCCTTCAGATAGCTAAAGGCTACCTCACACTGCCCATCCCAAACGAAAGCCTGGCCTTTCTTGGTAAAAGCTGTCAAAGGTGATGAAACTCAGGAGAAATTGGGAACAAACCCCCGATAGTAAACTGCTAGTCCAAGGAAACTACGAACCTCTGCCACATTCTTGGGTGCTGCATAAGAAACAACCACCTTGACCATTGATACGTCCATCGCAATTCCCTACTTGGACACCACTTTCCCAAGGAAGTGCACTTCTCACATGTAGAACTTGCAATTGGAAAATTTTCCATGGAGTTGGTGCTGTCAGAGGGCCTCTAAAACTGTTCTCAGGTGCTAAACATGATCCTTCTCTGACCATGAAGAGATCAGGACTTCGTCAATAAAAATGACTACGAACTGATCCAGGTATTCCCAGAAGACGGAGTTCATGAGTCCCATGAATAGAGCTGCTGCATTCATAAAACCGAACGATATGACTACAATCTCAAAGTGTCTATTCCTACATCTAATGGCAGTCTTTGAGATGTTTCCCTCTTTCACCCTCAACTTGTGATATCCAGACAACAGATCAATCTTAGAGAACCAACATGCTCCCCTCATCTAGTCAATAGATCTTCTATCCTCAAGAGAGGGTAGCAATTCTTGACCATCACCTGATTCAGTCTCCTATCGTCTATGCACAACCTCATACCACCATTTTCCTTCCATGCAAACTAGACAGGAGCTCCCCATGGTGACGCACTTTGTCGAACAAAACCCTTCTTCATTAGATCGTCAATCTGAATCCACAACTCCCGCAACTCAGAAGGTTCCATCTGGTAGGGAGACATTGAAATCAGACGAGCACTAGGTTGCAAGTCTATCCCAAACTCAACATCACGTAGAGGGGGTAGAGTCGCCACCACTTCCAGGAAGACATCCATAAACTCACCGATGATCCCTATGACTTCCACCATTTCTATATTCTCCAACTCCACTGACAGTTCAGATAATAATGAAAGGTGGGGCTCCACTCGCCGATTACCTTCCTAGTAACACCGTTCGCCGATGAAAGTCACTCGTCGGCCGCCCACATCTAAAAACATGATCCTTCCTCGGAAGCAGTCAATAACGACACATACATAGAACAACCAATCAATTCCTAGAATGACATCGTATGGATGTACCTGCAACAGTAGAAGATCCCTGATTGACTGATGTTAACCTAAAATCAGTCTACACCTTCTAAAAACATAAAACAAGTCGTTCTGACTTTCGATTGGTGTACTCAACACCAGAGGCACTGGATGTGTCTCAACATCTAGACCTAGAGCATGGGCCAGACTGGGCGCAACAAAGGAGTGAAAAGATCTTTTATCGAACAAGGCATAGGAATGAGTACTAAAGAAGTTGATCGTTCCATGAATGAATTCCGAACCTACTTGAGCTGCTGCCTCTGTGGAATGTAACTTCCCACACCCAGCTCCCCTGCCCCTTGGCTATCAAACGCCTCCCTGACTGCGCCCGGGTTGAGGTCCCTGAAAAGCATCGTGAGGTTAGCCTGCTCCTGTGACGTCTTCCCAGGGTGGAGTGGGAGCTCGCTGTCCCTGCTGCTGTTTCTGAAAGGGCCTGGCAAGAAACTGATGCTGCTAGGGAGGGTGCTACACTAGACTACCCTCATTGAACTTTACTCGGTACAGGCACTGATTCCATAGGTTCCCACGACTACCATAGATGATGAATCTCGGTCTTGGGCCCGAAAGGAAAGGGAGAGGACTGGGAGATCGGAATTGGAACTCATTAGGCCTACTCCCTACTAGTCGAAACCTAGAGTGACCTAATGCCGGAGGCCTGCGGCTGACAACCGTCCCCTTCGACGAGCCCAACTGGATTCCATGTCGCGATACACCTCCCAGCATGTAAATCATCTCCACCACCTCAGCATTCTTCTGGACCTCCAAGAATGTTGTTAAGGTGAAGGGACTAATAACATACTGAAGAGAAGGTCAAAGTTCCTCTTCAAAACGTCTTCCTTGAGAGTCCTCATATAAAATTTGCCAGGAGCAAATCAGAGGAGATCCTTGAACATGATCCCCAACTCTCTCACTAACATTCTCCACTACTGGAGGGAGAGTAGATCCTACCTCTTCTCATCCTTCATCATGGAAGAGAGGAATTATGCCCGGAACACCCTCGTGAAGTCATCCCACGTAACCTCAGCCTCCCTCTACTCCCTGAGGTAGAGAATCCACCACTAACGCACTACTCCATGCATCTGGATTATGTAAGAATGGTATAGAGTAAGAGGTTTCCAACCTCTGATACCAATTGTAGGATCGGAATATAATATGAGATGCTCAATATACAAGAGGGGGGGTGAATTGTATACTTTAAAAATTCCTTTGGAACCTTTAAAGTTAGTTATGAACAACTAGAGTTTCCTTAAGAAAAGGAAAGGGCTAAGTTTAACAAAGTTAAACTAAGTAAATTCACAATACCTCTAACACAAAACTAAACTTGGAAAGAGATTCCAAAAGTAGGTTCCGGAAATATGGTTCCGGAAAGTGAAACTTAACAAAAGTTACAATATGAGATTCTACCTTAAAGCGTATAGAATCTAAACTAATCAGAGTAAGTAAGGAAGTATAAGAAAATTATACTTTCCTTAAGATACAAATTTACAGCGGAATAAAGACAAGTAGTAAAACTACTAGTAACAAGATAATAGTCTTTTAACCCAAAGAGAAGGGTATCCAACAACCTTGGATAAAGGTCCCTTGATTTATACTTTCAAGCAAGTCTGTCTTACCCACACCAGGGTAAGCCCTCGATACGAAGATCGGTGTCTCTGTCTTGCTATCCCCGCAAGCCCTCAACTTCAAGGTAGTTGGCAACCTCTGTCTTTCTCAGCAAGAAAGCCCTCGATCTTTAAGGTAGTCGGCACCTCTGTCTTTCTCAGCAAGAAAGCCCTCGATCTTTAAGGTAGTCGGCACCTCTGTCTTCCTATCCCCGGAAGCCCTGAAATGTAATCACCAACATTCGGAGTCGCACGAAGCTTTGAGATTTAATAAGAGACTCTCTCTCTAGAAATCACTTCAACAGCATGTAGGCACAAAACTCAGTTGTTTTTCCAACAGCACCGAGCTCTTTCAAATGAGCTCCTATTTATAGGTAAGGTCGGCTCCTTCTCCAACGGTCATATTTTCCTTAAAGTTCGGAGGGACCTGTACACGTGTCACTTAGACAACGGTTAGTTTAAAACAAAATAGACGACATCGTTTTATAACAAGGTAAGTGTAATAGAATGCACGACATCGTTTTAAACTCTAACAAAAAAAGGTTCGGAATAGAAACTTCGGAGTGAAAGTTCGGAGTGAGTAAATTCAGAGTGTATAAAACAATGATAATCAGATTCTGTTTAATAGGAGAATTCGGAATGAGAATTCGGAGTAGGAATTCGGAATAGGAATTCGTCATCAGAAATCGTAATGAGAATTCATCATCAGAATTCGTAATGAGAATTTATCATCAGAATTCGTAATGAGAATTCGTCATCAGAATTCGTAATAAGAATTCTTTATCAGAATTCGTAATGAGAATTCGGAATGAGATTTCTTCATTAGAATTCGTAATGAGAATTCTTAATTGGAATTAGTAATGAGAATTCTTCATTGGAATTCGTTATGAGAATTCTTCTTCAGAATTCGTAATGAGAATTCGGAATGGGATTTCTTCATTAGAATTCGTAATGAGAATTCTTCTTCAGAATTCGTATCCTGAATCTGGAATAGAACTAAGTCAGAATTCATATCCGGAATTCGGAATGAAACTTCCTTATAGTTCTTGTCCAGAACCGAATCTTAAAACAGAATGCTTTTTATCAGTTTTAGTGATTCCGAGAAAGTGAATCCGAATTTCATACTTAAGAAAAATATTAATGAAAATATGATAAGGATAAATTTTTCTTATAAAAGCGATTTTCCTTAAGAAAACATTTTTCCTTATAAAATCAATTTTCCTTAAGAAAGCATTTTCCTTACAAAAGCAATTTTCCTTAAAGATAAGGTGTTTGTGATTTTCAAAACAAGAAGGAATGGAAAAGTCATAAGGAAAACCTTATTGACTCAACAATCTCCCCCTTTTTGGAAAGCACAAACATCCTTACGAAAAAGCTATTCTAAGAAGAAAGAAACACATTAAAGCTTATCTCCCTTGGTTTAAGAATATAGATGAATACGACTAACTCCCCCTTAGGCTTTGAAACTCTAAGGATCGTATTCATATTTTCGGAGTGATGTTTCTTTATGAAAAACCCCCCCTTAAACAAACTCTTATTAGAGTTCTTTTTCCTTGGGTATTTTCCTTTCTCCCCCTTTGAAAAACTCTTATTAGATTTCCTCTTTTTCTTAAGGATCTTTTCTTTCTCCCCCTTTGTGATTTTCAAAAAGAATTTGGAGGGAATGGAAAAAATAACAAAGTACCTGAAAAGATTAGTAACGACAGCAATAGAAACAACAAGCACAATTTTCATTATAATTGAAATGTCAGCAAAAAAAAACAGATTACAACAAAAAGATCGGATTGGTCATTTTGGATCTTTCTCCTTCGACATGAGCCCCTTGAGAATTGTCTTGATCTTCTTGAGGTCTTTGTGATCTTCCTCTGCTTGCTTTTCCAGGGCAACTATTCTTGCTGACTGAGCTTCAATTATTTCTTCCTGAGCCTTCAACTTTTCTTCCTGAGCTTCCATTTTCTCTTCCTGAAACTTTATCCTTTCTAGAAAGTTGATCCGATGATCTCTTTCAAATTTCCAACTTTGATTAACAGAGTTGAGCTTTCCATTCAGATCTCTTACTTCCTGACTCTGAATGTTCTTTTCCTCTGTCAATTTCTCATCGAATGAGGCAGTCATCTCATGAAACTTCTTGTCCTCGGTTTGAAATGCATCCTTCACATTCTCCTGAAACTCATCCAGCAACCTCATCTCTTCCACATTCTTCTTCGACCAGCTAGTCATCCTTTTGCAAGATCTTTTATGGGCTTCGTAACCAATAAAGAAATTTTTGAACTGGGCTTCTATCTCAACAGATTTATCCATAACCATGGATACGGAATCAGTTTTCTGATTTAGCGTATGTTGGAGCATCTGGCACCGAGAGTCAATACTGGAGAAGGTCGGAATGGTTCCCACCAACTTCTTCAAGGATTGAACAACAAAATCGTGCCCCAACGATGATGATTCCGAATCTGACAACTTGCTCGGAGAGTTTTCTTCTTCAATAAGCTCCAACTTCCTCTTAGAAGAGCTACCAGCTTCCTTCCTCATACTCTTTTCAGAACTCGGGGTATCAGTAAGAATTTGCTTTCCCTTATCTTTTTTCGGAATTGAGACCTGTTCCGGAGATCTGTTCTCACTATCAGAGACTTGAACAATTTTATCTTCCTCATCAGCAACTTCTTGAACATTGGCTTCCACGTTTCCCATCTGAGCAGCATCAAGAAAAATATGTTCTTGACAAGTAACTTCTTCTTCTCCCTTTTCTTCTTCCATTGCAGGAGTAGCAAGCTTTGAAGATTGAGCTTCAGATGTTCGGAGCGAGAGGTGTTCCGAAGGAGTTCCCTTATATTCATCTACTTGTTTGAGCACATCTCCTGTCTCACCACTTCCTTCAGCCGCTTCTTCAACCTCTTCCACTTGCTCTACTTCCTCAGTAGCAACAGCCTCTTCCGGAGTAACAAGATTTCTTCCTGGAGTCTCAGGTAGAGATTCCAGAGAAAAAGATCTCGGAACGGGAATGGTTGCTGAAACCATTTCATTAAACTTCAACAAAGCTTGCACAGCCTCAGCTTCTGACAACTTCTTCTTCAGCTTCTTTTCCTTAGCTTGCTTCTCAAGCTCATCAGCAGCCTTTTCTTTCAGAGCCTTAGCCTCTGCAGGATCCAATCCGAACTGCGGATCTCCTTCCTTCCTCTTCTCCTTGTCAGCTCTCCACTTCGCTGCAACCTCATCAGTATAGGTTTTCTTCTTTTTGGACTTAGGAGGTGCGGAATGGACTTCCTTAGACTTAGGTTCCTCAGCATCGCCTACCACTTCTTTCTGCTTCCTCTTCCTTGCCGGCTTGGATGATTCCGGATCAGCCACTTTCGTAGTCACTTCTACTTGAGGAGGTAGATCAATGATCTTCCCTGACTCCTTGTTAAAAGCTATATTCATCCTTTTAAGAGTTGCATCACTGAGCAACATGATCTTGCAAACTTTCGGCTTAGAACTGCAGGCAACCTTGAAGGATTTTAGGCACCGAACTATCAGCTTCGACAATATTGCCGGGTACATTACTATCTGAGCTCTCAGATTTCCCTTCTTCAAGTTCTCAATATTAAGAAGGATATGCTTCATCAGGTTGAACTTCCTTAGATTTATCAGGAAATCCAAGATGTATATATCACTCTTCTTCAAGCTGTCCTTATCTCCTTTTCTCGGTACGATAAGCCCTTGCACCCATAACTCCAAAATCCTGAAGTTTGTAGAAAGACTTGCTATCTTCGGAGCCTTGTCATCATCCAATCCGAGAATTTCTAAGGCTTTCTCCTTGTTGAAACTACCCAAGGAGTCTGGCAGAACGTGCGAGATAAACTCAGCTTCACCTTCATAACTCAACCCTACCAAGCTTGCAGCCTTGGTGTAAGATAGCTTATATGTCTTGCCATATGATTTGAAGGAGAACTTCTCTCTATTATCTTCCATGAAGAAAGCAACTGACTCATAAAACTCGACAAGCAAGTCAGAGTAAACTTCATCTTGGTTGCCGGTTTTTGATACCGCAACATCTTCCCAGCCATTCAGCTTGATATTCTTTGATATAATAGAATCATAGTTGCTGAAGAAATTCGGATGCACTAACCGTTCTCTGTAGACTAACCACTGTGAAATGGGCTTAGTTGAAGACATTTCTTGAGAAGCTAACTCTGCAGACATTCGGATTAGAAGTCTCTGAGAAGTTCGGAACAGAGAAGGCTGAAGTTCGGAATAGCCTTAAATCAGAGAGTCAGAGCTTCAGCACGCAAAAGCTTGAAATCGATGTGGGACTCAAAAAATAGGGTCCCCTTTATATAGGCAATGGGATGACGGTTCAACTTCCTCGGTTGATCTAACGGTTTAGAATGATCTGAGATCTGATCTAACGGTTGAAAGCTTGAATCCGATCTTTTTGAGGTTTTATTAAAACAAAGATTTAAGAAAACTATAATCCGAAAACAAACTATAAGAAATTTCCAGCAAGTAAAATATGATTACGAAAACTTTAGTAAGGAAATCATACCTTTCGGATTAGCTTAGGAAAGTTATTCGTAATGGGAAATATAAAGATGACTACGAAAAAGTTAATACAAAAAACTAAATACGAAAAACTCAATACGAAAAAGTAAATACGAAAAACTCAATACGAAAAACTCAATACGAAAAAGTAAAATATGAAAAACAAAACTTGGTACGAAAATCTGGTTATGAAAGTCCCAGTACGAAAGTTGTCCATTCCGGAAATTTTCAATACGAATACTTTCATTCCAGAAGTATTCTGTACGAAAATATCCATTCTGGAAAATGGTAGTTCCGAAAGTTCCATTCCGGAAATTTTCGTTCCGAAAAATTCGAAAACAAATTTTGAAAAAACTTTGTTAAATAAACAAACAAATGTACTCCCCCTATGAAAAGGAGTTTATTACTGTAAGGAGATTTTTCAACAGAAAGTTAATTAAGGAAGATTACCTTACGGTTATCATTCCTAACTTCTGTTTAATATATTCAAATCTATCAGAAGGCAAGGATTTTGTGAAAATATCAGCAAGTTGATCTTGCGTTCCGATAAACTGAAGAATAATATCTCCTTTAAGTGTGTGATCCCTAAGAAAGTGATTCCTAATATCTATGTGTTTTGCACGAGAGTGATGTGCAGGGTTTTTACTTAGGGCAATGGCACTTGTGTTATCACACAAAATTTAAGTTTTAGAAAAACTCAGGCCATAGTCTGTGAGTGTGTGTTGCATCCACAACACTTGTGCACAACAACTTCCAGCTGCTACATATTCAGCTTCAGCAGTGGAGAGTGCAACAGAATGTTGCTTCTTGCATGACCAAGAAACTAATGAATCTCCTAAGAAATGACAAGTTCCGGATGTACTTTTCCTATCCATTCTACATCCACCAAAGTCAGCATCAGAAAAGCTTTTTAGAACAAAATCATTTCCAGAAGTATAAAATAATCCTAGATCCATGGTTCCCTTAAGGTAGCGAAAAATTCTTTTTACTGCCTTTAAGTGAGATTCCTTAGGATTGGATTGATATCTTTCACATAAGCATACTGAAAACATTAAGTCTGGTCGACTAGCTGTTAAGTAAAGTAGACTTCCAATCATACCTCTAAAAGATGTTTGATCTACTGGTTTCCCAGCTTCATCAAGATCTAAAGAGTTTGAGGTACCAATGGGAGTACTTATACTCTTAGTGTTGTCATAACCATACTTTTTAAGAAGATCTTTAATATACTTATGTTGAGATATGTAGGTTCCTTCTGGTTTTTGAGAAATTTGAAAACCAAGGAAAAATGTTAACTCACCCATCATACTCATTTCAAACTCAGATTTCATTAGACTAGCAAAGGAGTCAGTCAAAGATTGCTGAGTTGAACCAAATATAATGTCATCAACATAAATTTGAACAATCAAAACATTTTTCTTATCTTTCTTTATAAAAAGGGTTGGATCTGCATTTCCCTTAACATAGTTATTTTGAAGCAAAAATCCAGTGAGTCTATCATACCATGCTCGTGGGGCTTGTTTAAGGCCATACAAAGCTTTGGTAAGTCTAAAAACATGATCAGGATGTTTTGTATCTTCAAATCCAGGAGGTTGTTCAACAAAAACTTCCTCTTGAACATAACCGTTAAGAAAAGCACATTTCACATCCATTTGAAATAGTTTGAAATTAAAGAATGCTGCAAAGGCAAGTAGAATACGGATAGATTCAAGTCTAGCTACTGGAGCATAGGTTTCTTCATAGTCTATTCCTTCTTGCTGATTATAGCCTTTAGCAACAAGTCTAGCCTTATTTCTAACAATGACTCCATTTTCATCACATTTATTTCTGAAGACCCACTTTACTCCAATAACAGAAGTTTCCTTAGGTCTCTCAACCAAGGTCCAGACTTTATTCCTTTCGAATTCATTTAGTTCATCTTGCATTGCTTTGATCCAATCATCATCACCTAAAGCTTCATCAGTGCTTTTAGGTTCTAATTGGGAAAGAAATGCTAGATGTTCTACTTCATTTCTTAAGGAACTTCTGGTCCTTACAGGTTGATTTACATCACCAATGATACTATCACTGGGATGATTCTTAAGAAACATCTGATTTGGGTTTTGTAAAACCTGTTCATCAACATAGGGTAGAAAGTCTTCTGGGGTAAATGTTTCAGAAGTATCTTCTTGAACAATTTCCTTATCAGAAGGTTCTTCTATCAAAGGTTGATAATCAGTTTTTGAAAACACATCCGAAGATGTAGGTTGGGAGGTTTTAAAAACAAAAGGGTCTGATTCATCAAATTTTACATGTACTGTTTCCTCAACAGTGCAAGTATTTTTATTAAAAACTCTATAAGCCTTAGAGGTTATGGAATATCCTAAGAAAATTCCTTCATCTGATTTTGGTGCGAATTTATGTAAGTTATCTTTAGTATTCAAGATGAATACTTTGCAGCCAAAAACCTTGAAGTAGGAAAGTCTAGGTTTTCTACCATTCCATAACTCATAAGGAGTTTTATTAAGAAAAGGTCTAATCAAAACTCGATTTATAGTATAACAAGCAGTACTTACAGCTTCAGCCCAGAAATGTCTAGCAATAGAATATTCACTCAACATGGTTCTAGTTATTTCTTGAAGAATTCTATTTCTTCTTTCAACTACACCATTCTGTTGAGGAGTTCTAGGTGCTGAAAAGTTGTGAGTAATACCTTTCTTACTACAAAAAGTTTCAAAATCTGAATTTTGAAATTCTCCTCCATGATCACTATGAATAGTTTTCAATGGAAGGTTTTTCTCATTTTTAACTTGAGCTCTAAAACTTTTGAAATAGGAAAAAGCTTCAGATTTCCTTGCTAGAAACTAGACCCAAGTAAATCTAGTGTAATCATCAACTAGAACAAACACATAGTATTTGCCTCCAATGCTTCCAGTTTGTGTTGGACCAAAAAAATCCATATGCACCAACTGTAATGCATCGGTTGTTGAGACTTCACCGATTGACTTAAAACTAGATTTATGTTGCTTGCCATACTGACAAGGATCACAAACTTTAGAAGAATCAAATCTAAGCTCCGGTAGATCCTTAAAAAGTTTCTTCTTAGAGAGTTTACATAGGTTTCTAAGATTACAGTGTCCTAATCTTCTATGCCATAACCAAGAGTGATCTTCCATTGCACTTAGGCAAGGTAAATCTTGGCTTCTTAGGTCTTCTAAGTTTAAGGTGTAAACATTCTCTTGCCTATTGGCTGAGAGAATAAACTCTTCCTTGGAATTGTGAACTAAGCATTTATCATTCCTAAAATTCACAAGGTAACCTTCATCACATAACTGACTTATGCTAATGAGGTTGTGCTTAAGACCTTTAACAAAAAGAACATTTGAAATCAAAGTTTTACCTAAAAGAACTATATTACCAATACCAACAATCTCTCCCTTAGCATTGTCTCCGAAAGTTACCTTTCCTCCTTTCGTTTTGATAATATTTTCAAAAAAGCTTTTGTTACCAGTCATATGCCGGGAACATCCACTATCCATGTACCAAATATTGTTGCTGGAACTTTCTTTATTTTCCTGAAATTAAGAACAAAGTTAGACTTTCGGAATCCAAACTTGTTTGGATCTGAGACTTCCAGACAATAAAATTTTTGGTACCCACATTTTCTTAGAAAAATAAGCTTTATGAAAACCTAAGGATTGGGTTTTGTTTAAGGAACAATTTCTTGCCCAGTGACCACCACATTGACACTTAGTACAAAATGGGGCACTTTGAGGAACAAAATAATTGTTGCTGAAAACAGGTTTTGCATGGGTATAACCAAATCCGGATTTATTTCTTAAAGGTCGTATTTGAGAATACATCTTATCAAAATTTTCCTTACCATGGGTAAAGTTTGATAAACACTTCTTTAAGGAAAAAATTTCGGACTTGAGTTTTACAACCAAGTTTTTATCCTCAAAATCATTAGTTTTAGAACTAGAGTTAAGCTCGAAAACACTTTTATTAGAAATTACTTTTTCTAACTCTTTAGAAAGTTTATTCTTCTCAGAACTTACTTCCTCAAGATTTTTTGAAATATTTTCAAAATCAGCATTTTTCTTATCAAGATCTTTAGAAAGATCTGATATCTCTTTAGTAAGAATAGAATTCCTAGAATTTGCCTTATCAAGTTTCTTGTTGAGTTTGGAATTCTCAATCTCAAGAAGTTCAGCAAACCTAGAGACTTCTTCAAAAGTAGGTAAAGTATTTTCCTCATCAGAAGATGATTCTTCATCAGATGAGTTATAATACTTACTATCATTAGAATTTAAGGAAACATTAGTCAATGATTCAGCATTTCGTACCTTAGCCATAAGACAATGATTTTCAATAGGTAATCTGGCTATAAGACCAAGATTCTTCTGTCCTGAAGATTCATATTCAGAAGATTCATCTGAAGAGTCACCACCACTGGCACTCCAGGTATCATTAGCTTTCAAAACTTTCTTAGCTTTAGCTTTGTAATACTTCTTCCTGTTTCTGTCTGAATGCCTTTCCTTCCTTTCTTTCTTTCTGAGCATAGGGCAATCTGGTCTAATATGTCCAGCTCTTTTACATTCATAACAAGTAACTTCTCCATCTTTCTTATCTTTCCTATCCTTCTTCTTATACTTGGATTGAAAGTTTCTCTGTCCAGCTATCTTGTTCATCCTTCGAGCAAGATTGGATAATTCATTTTCTGAAACTTCACTCTCACTAGATTCAGATTGGAAAATAACTTTCTTCGATTTGGATCTGGTTACTCTCTCAGGAGTCTTAGCTTTCATCTGATTTGAAGTTGTAGTAAAAGCAACAGTACCATTTCCATTCTTCTTCTTGATGTTGTCAGCATCTCTCTTCATTCTGGTCTCATGTTGTAGAAGAGTTCCAAATAATTCATCAAGAGTAATTTGAGTAACCTTCCTGTTCTCATCTATAGCTGTTCTCTTGGATTCCCACTCATTGGGCATAATATCGATTATCTTGTCCACAAGAGCTTCATCATCTAAACCTTTCTCTCCCATAGATTGTAGACTGTTGACGATAGTCATAAACCTCTGTTGAACTTTACAGATAGGTTCTCCATAAGGAAAATTGAAGCCATGATATTCAGCTCTAAGCATAGCTCTTCTTGTCTCAATCACCTTAGAAGTCCCAAATTGTGTAACCTCTAACTTCTTCCATATACAGTTAGCTGCTTCACAAGAAGAAATTTGGCTATATATATTTCTAGTCATTGAACATAATAAAGTATTGCGTACCTTGTAGTTGAGTTGATATTCTTGCTTCTCCTGGTTAGTAAAGGTTCTGACTTCCTTGTCAGGAATTTTATAATCACCAGTAAGCATGACAAAGTTATCTACCCCAGTATTGATAACAAAAGTCTTCATACGATCTCTCCAGTATTCATAATCATTACCATCAAAGATAGGTGGCCTTGTAGGATTCAGATTGTCAATAGATCCAACATTAATTCCTGCCATACTTGAAAATAACTTGGATACAAACTTGTTAGTAGCTTAGAATCGCAATCACAAAGTTCGGAATGGGAAATGTTCGGAATTGAAAATCCGGAAAGACAAAGTTCGGAATAGAAAATTGAGCAAGAAAAACTTGTATGTGAGTACAAGTATTTCAGTAACCAAGGCTCTGATACCAAATGTAAGAATGGTATAGAGTAAGAGGTTTCCAACCTCTGATACCAATTGTAGGATCGAAATATAATATGAGATGCTCAATATACAAGAGGGGGGGTGAATTGTATACTTTAAAAATTCCTTTGGAACCTTTAAAGTTAGTTATGAACAACTAGAGTTTCCTTAAGAAAAGGAAAGGGCTAAGTTTAACAAAGTTAAACTAAGTAAATTCACAATACCTCTAACACCAAACTAAACTTGGAAAGAGATTCCAAAAGTAGGTTCCGGAAATATGGTTCCGGAAAGTGAAACTTAACAAAAGTTACAATATGAGATTCTACCTTAAAGCGTATAGAATCTAAACTAATCAGAGTAAGTAAGGAAGTATAAGAAAATTATACTTTCCTTAAGATACAAATTTACAGCGGAATAAAGACAAGTAGTAAAACTACTAGTAACAAGATAATAGTCTTTTAACCCAAAGAGAAGGGTATCCAACAACCTTGGATAAAGGTCCCTTGATTTATACTTTCAAGCAAGTCTGTCTTACCCACACCAGGGTAAGCCCTCGATACGAAGATCGGTGTCTATGTCTTGCTATCCCCGCAAGCCCTCAACTTCAAGGTAGTTGGCAACCTCTGTCTTTCTCAGCAAGAAAGCCCTCGATCTTTAAGGTAGTCGGCACCTCTGTCTTTCTCAGCAAGAAAGCCCTCGATCTTTAAGGTAGTCGGCACCTCTGTCTTCCTATCCCCGGAAGCCCTCAAATGTAATCACCAACATTCGGAGTCGCACGAAGCTTTGAGAGTTAATAAGAGACTCTCTCTCTCTAGAAATCACTTCAACAGCATGTAGGCACAAAACTCAGTTGTTTTTCCAACAGCACCGAGCTCTTTCAAATGAGCTCATATTTATAGGTAAGGTCGGCTCCTTCTCCAACGGTCATATTTTCCTTAAAGTTCGGAGGGACCTGTACACGTGTCACTTAGACAATGGTTAGTTTAAAACAAAATGGACGACATCGTTTTATATCAAGGTAAGTGTAACAGAATGCACGACATCGTTTTAAACTCTAACAAAAAAAGGTTCGGAATAGAAACTTCGGAGTGAAAGTTCGGAGTGAGTAAATTCAGAGTGTATAAAACAATGATAATCAGATTCTGTTTAATAGGAGAATTCGGAATGAGAATTCGGAGTAGGAATTCGGAATAGGAATTCGTCATCAGAAATCGTAATGAGAATTCATCATCAGAATTCGTAATGAAAATTTATCATCAGAATTCGTAATGAGAATTCGTCATCAGAATTCGTAATAAGAATTCTTTATCAGAATTCGTAATGAGAATTCGGAATGAGATTTCTTCATTAGAATTCGTAATGAGAATTCTTAATTGGAATTCGTAATGAGAATTCTTCCTTGGAATTCGTTATGAGAATTCTTCTTCAGAATTCGTAATGAGAATTCGGAATGGGATTTCTTCATTAGAATTCGTAATGAGAATTCTTCTTCAGAATTCATATCCTGAATCTGGAATAGAACTAAGTCAGAATTCATATCCGGAATTCGGAATGAAACTTCCTTATAGTTCTTGTCCAGAACCGAATCTTAAAACAGAATGCTTTTTATCAGTTTTAGTGATTCCGAGAAAGTGAACCCGAATTTCATACTTAAGAAAAATATTAATGAAAATATGATAAGGATAAATTTTTCTTATAAAAGCGATTTTCCTTAAGAAAACATTTTTCCTTATAAAATCAATTTTCCTTAAGAAAGCATTTTCCTTACAAAAGAAATTTTCCTTAAAGATAAGGTGTTTGTGATTTTCAAAACAAGAAGGAATGGAAAAGTCATAAGGAAAACCTTATTGACTCAACAGCTTATAGACAGAGGAACCCAGTACTCCATCAGAGCCTGGATGAAGATGAAAAATATCACCATCTCCTCTATCCATCTTTCTGTCTCCATGTCCATGGTGTTATCCTAGTACTTTCCAAGGGTTTGTCGCTGAACGGAAAGAAACATCCTATGCCACTGATCTTCCTCCTCCTCTCGTTCGGTCCTCTGCCGATCAGCCAAGTAAACCATTTGGGCATTGATCTCCCTCACTACTCATGGTCATCTCCCATGTTCCATAGATTCAACGTAAACAAGGAATGCATATTCCCGAGTAGATTAGAATATTGTTCTTAAATTTTCTTCGACTTCTTATACATTTTAAATCCCCAAAATACCCATGAAACACGTGAAGACAAGTCATTATGACGCATGTACATTTACTAGGGTCTCAAACATGCAATCAGTGTTGCCTCACTTGGATATTCGGTAGGCCTAGAGTCCTTGCATTGGATCATGGGGGGCCCTAAAATCCCATGTCCTAGCTGGTCTTCCTTAGCCTATTTCATGAACTATGATTTTCCAACACTGGTACCATACCATCCCGTGCAATCCTCACTCTGCCTAACTCCGAACTCCATCCTACCTCTCAACATCCTTCTCTGATACCATTCTATCATGACCTGCCTTTACCAAGGGTATAAAATCACACACAAAATGGAAGGAATTACCCTTTTTATTTAATAGGATCAGGAGATAAGATAGTAAATCAAAACAACACCAAAAGTGGAAGTACTAGTAATTCCAAAACAAACCATTCTCATATGCATGTTCCAAAAGTAAATGATAAAAATGTAATCGAAAAACCCTAAATCAACTAACAAAAGAAAGAAACATAGTAACAAAATATGGCCCAACATCTGAACTAGTACCACCCTGCAGGATCCCTAAATTCCTCTAAGAATCCTGAAAACAGTTTTATATACGTAGGGTGAGCATACAAGTATACTCAGTAGGGAAAACCAAATGCTCTCGTGCACAAGTGGGGAGTCATTCTAATGCCCCCTGAGAAAAGAGATAACTAAAAAACCCAGCAAGAAAAAATACCCACCCAAGCCTCACCAAGGAACGCTACCCAAACATTAAATGTCAAGAAATATAATAGTAATAACCCATCAATGTTTGGGTACCCCGCACCACTTCCCTACTGGTTATTGAATACATCCTACGCATCGAACCTCTACCAGCATTCTCACCGTAGTCCCAGTGCCTCACCCTACCCGCACACACCTGGGACACAACCACACATCTCGCCCGCAAACACCTGGGCCACAACAAACACGAGTAACCATTCCTTCACTCACCTGGTCCAGAACAACTACTGACATGCCCGAAGACACCTGAGCCTAATCCCGAAGACACATGGGAAACAACCTTCCCACACACACCTGGGTAACCACCACAACTACCTTGCCTGATGAATCTTCGGATTAATGGACCTCATGCCATCATAGCCTGCCTAATGAGTCTTGGTCTATTTGGGAAAGTGAGTGTAATAGGAGCTAATAACCAGCAACTCATAGGAATGATTGAAAAAACACCCTCCCCCATGAAATGGGGGTGTAATACACTAGGTTCTCAACATTGATGGGGCTTGAATGAGAAACATAAAAAAAAATTATATAATATATATAACTAGCACTCCTCCCAAACTAGAATTTCCAAAACCAACATAAGTACAAACACCCTTGTTATTATTCATTAACAAGAAACACTGAACCCACGACCGTGTCACCACTCATCCCGGAAAACAATTCCCCATTGAGCCCATTCTTGTATTCATGTTCAACTGATCCCATTTAAGTAAATTATGCACCACTGAGAAACTAACAGGGATAACCACATTCCAGAGAAAGAGAAACACCCAAACATTAATTTAATCATTCACACCCAGTTCTCTATTAAAGTAACAACAACAAAGGGATCCACAAGATCCCTCAAGGTACTGGATCCAAACCAAGCCTTGAGATACATCCCCACATAGCTTTAGATTCACAACCAACAACTGTTCCACAACAGAAGATCCCATCCCCATCCACATCACCCCATAAGAATCAAGTATAACAAGACACCTACTACCAAACTAGAGTAGGGAAACTTCCATCATCAAGAACACTATTCACAAGGTTCTTCTTTTTGTTGGTTAACCGGGGTGACAACACAAGGATTGATGTTCATTGGGCATCCATTTAACCAACTGAGTTTAGGTGATTAATAAATTTCCATGTTACAATCATTTAATCCTCATCAAATACAAGTGTTCATTAGTGGGCAAGGAAAGACCACCAACAACCATGATTTTCAGTGGGCATAAGCCCATACAGTTAACTACATATAGAAATTATAAAAGAGTACATCTGAATTTTCAAATGCACCTCATCATTATTTACCAGTATTTTTATTATATTTGTTAAGGTTTGGTTTCATCCATTCCCACAGAAACAGTAGCGCACCCACCCTACATGACACACAGTAAAAAGAGATGAAGGAAAACCACAACTTGGTTGATCAAGGATCGATGTTCATCTCCACACGCCAAGAACTGGGGATGCGTGACTTGTAGAGAAGGCATGTCGGGGAATCCAAGGGTGAGAAGAATGGCTCCAGCACATGGGAACCACTTGTCGCAGTAACGGGAACTCCAAACGCACAAAAAATAAAAGGATACTAGCCAAGAGGTAGAAGAAATAATTTCTAGTGTGATATAAAGATGAGATCCCATTGTTATAGGATAAAGAATTTGAATGGCTATAATATTTGATCGTGGTTTCACCACGTAGTTGGGTGGTTACGCCTGGTGGAATATATTGTCATTTAACAATTCTCCTAGGAGAGGTGGTCATAATGACTATGTGTTAAAAAAATTTCTTTAACCATAAGGAAACGCGTAATAGGGGTGGATCTAGAATGTATGGGGAAAGGCATGACACCGTGGAAAAACCACACATTTTAGTAAGTTAAGGGTTTCCAGACTCTTGGGGGATTTTATATATTATTTATGGGATTTAAATGGCTTTGAAAGGTGGAATTAAATCATCTTTACGTCAAAAGATATGTTGTCGGAGCAGAAAATTCGGGAACTGGGAAAGAATGAAGACCGCTCGGTAAGGACACGGTGCCACTGTCACAGTTCCACCCTCACAATGCCATCATCATGGTGCCACCCTCACGGTGCCACCCTCAGGGTTACACCCTCACAATGCCACCATCACCATGCCACCGTCACCATGCCACTGTCACGGTGCCACCCTCACGGTGGATCCATGTTTTGAAAAAGTAATGGACCAGGTGGGTTCAGGCCATTACACATCCATTGTCTTTGAATAGACCAAAATGTCATCCACAAACACCACAACAAAAGAATGAAGATATTTTTTAAATATCTGATTCATCATTTCCATGAAGACTTCTGGTGCATTCGTTAGACCAAGTGGAATTACTATATTTTCATAGTGGCCATATCTACTTCTTAAAGCTGTCTTTGGAATATCCTCTTTCCAAAATCTAAATTGGTGATATCCTAATAACAATTCAATATTGGAGAACCATTGAGATCCCCATAAATTATCAAATAGATCACCAATGCGTGGAAGTGATGTTCTTTATCATAACTTGGATAAGCTTATGATAATCAACACAGAGCCAAAGTGTTCCATATACCTTCATCATGAACAAAACCGGTGCTACCCATGGAGACGTACTTGGTCAAATGAAACCAATGATTTCTTGCCCCACTAACTACACTTTCAATTCCAATAATTCTATTAGTTAAAATATATAATATGGAATGTAAATACGATTGGTCCCAGAAATGATATCAATTGTAAACTCCACTTCCCATAGAGGTGGTAACCCTAATATGTTCTTGGGAAAGCATCTAGAAATTGATCCACAACAGCTCGAAAACTATTTTCCTCGATCTCTTCCATTGATGCTAAAGTCAATGCTACAAATGGGTAGGAGATCATTCCCACCATTAGTGCAAACAAGATATTTTCACACTTCTTTACAATCCTCTATCCTATAAGGAGATGCTCAATTATATCCCCAATTATGAAACAAACTGTTCTCCTATAACAGTTTTTTTGAGCCTTGAACATTTTCAGCCAATCCATACCCCGAATTACATCATATACATCTTTATTCAACATTGAGAATTTCCATTTTAGCTTATCTCCATCAACAGTTATAGCACATTCTCTGCACACAAAGGCTTGATATTCTCTTTCACTGAGTGGAGTTTTTAGTTTCAAAATAGGAGGAATGATTTCTTATTTTACGCATAGAAAATTAATTGCACAAGATGAAATGAAGGAATGTGATGCACCAGTATCAATCAACACTTTCACAAGGGTATAATTCAAAAGAATCATTCCTCTCATTGTATATGGTCCATCCTGATTATCAATAATCATCTGCTCAACACCATACAATTGTTTCTTCACTATATTGTTCTCCGTGTTTCCTTACTCAGGTTTCACTGGTTGAAGAGTCATGGTATTTCTAGAATCACCATTGCTAGATCTCATATACAGATGAGACTAATTCTGCTATCAACTCCTAATCAAAGCATATGATGCTTTCGACACCTAAGATGTGTCTCGAGCACCTGACCCTGGATCACTACGATAATAGCGCTGAATATGTCCAATATTGATGGAATTATGACAAGCTCTAGGTTGATCTATAAAATCTCACTTTATGTGGTCAAGCGAACCACATTGAAAACAACCTACTTTTCTATGGGGTCAGGGATGAAGGTTTACTGATCAAGCCATCTGGTTATGATTTCAACTTTTACCTTGAAAATAGCTGTCCCTTTTCTTCTTGTTCCCAGCAGTTGAGTTCCCACCGTTTCCTTTAAGTATCATCATGCATCCTCCCATAGATCTTGAGATATCACGTTCTGCCACAGTTTCTCTGTTCACCATCTCTGCGTAATCTATAATACAAAGTACTGTAATCTTTGAACAAATCTCCAATCATAGCCCAGATTCAAAGATGCTTGCCTTTAAAGATTCACTTGTCATAATATCTGGTGAAAGTCATACTAAGTTCATGAACATAGCCTCATACTCTATGACAGAGAGACTCTCTTGTTTCTGGTTGAAGATGTTCTTCATTTTCTGGATCTTGAATGTGTGAATATAGAATTGTTTGTTGAATAATTCCTCAAAATACTCCCATGTAATTTCTTAATCCAATTTACCTTGAACCTCTAAATCCCACCACTAACATGATATATCCTCAGGAATATAAATCGCCAGTTTGACATTTAGCTCTACCGGTGTGCTGATGAAGTCGAAGATATAATTCATTCTACATAGGTACACCTCTACTTTGTCAGGTTCGGAATCACCCCAAATATTTGGTGGATTCTACTTCATGAACTAGATGGTATGGTCCATATGTCATGGCTCATTCATCCTGTTCCTTGTGTCCACAACATGAAATGCTTGGATAATACATTGAACTAGATCTTGGTTCATAGGTTGTTTAGGTGAAACCATATTCTCTGTTTCTTCATTGGCTTGGTTTCGACGACGCACACCAGGTGCCATTTTCTAAGCCTAACAACAAACCCTGTTAATCACACTCTCTAGAAACTGTTGGATTAGCATTTCAAATTATATCACATCAACTATCACAACATTGTTTTCCAAAACATAATTTTTCAAATGTTCAAAGATTATTGAAAACATATCACATGCCTTTGAAAATTAAACAATATTTAAAATATGATAAGCATTAGATTTTCCAAAATCTTTCATTTAAAAACGAATTACATTCTTTTTCAAAATTTAAATATATTTTTCATAACATGAATCATTCCATGAGTGGATATATGCACTCCTAGGAGGAATTAATTACTTTACAATGAATTTCATTCTCGTCTCATTGGCTAAACCCATGACAATGAGATTTCAAAATTCTAGAAGTGTCTCTAAACACTTATTTACCCAACTCCCAAGTAACATGAAGTTCAGCATAAAAGGGTTAGTTAAGCCCTTTTATGCAATAAATTTCTATTTCTATAAATCCTAATATTTTCAAATATTCCCACCAATGGAATTGACATGAAGTGATATCATATCCAAAACTAGGAATATCAATGAATACTTGTTAGGAAAGGACCGAAAAAGATGATACCATTTGTAATGACCCACCAATTCTCCTTGGATTGATAGTACATCAAGTCATTACTAGGCCTTAAGTGACATCCCTAAGATACCAAAGGTAGGCAAAAAATTCTGAAGGGTTTCAAATAAAAGTGTGGGATGATTTTCCCTTTAAGAAAAAAAACCAACAATCCTACCAACCATTACCAACATTCACTATATGATGCATGAACAAACAAAAGACAACTCCATAACTTTATGTATCTCAAAACCACATCAATTTAAGAAACAATAAAAGAATAACCAAGAATCAAAGTACACAACAGATAAACCACACATGACTCTACAAAGACCTCAAGACCCCATGCTTCACAAGCTCCAATATCCAAAATCATCAAACATCCCATACATCCCGAGGTTGTGCTAAGAACGTATGAAACATTACATTTTACATTATCCCGGATGATTGAATCTTCCAACCCAAGAAAGTTCCAAAGATGGGGGAGTGTAAAACTCAATAGGTTTTCCACAATGATTTTCCTACTCACGCCCCTAGGATAGAAGAGTTAGCAAGAATTATATAAACAGTTTATATAAAACATCATCTCAAAAACATTTTATTACTAAATATAAAGGATTTTACAAATCCAATTATTACCAAAAGTAAACAAGTGAAATTGAAACCCATATTCCCAGCAAGTTATTTTTCGAAAAAAAATGAATAATCTTTACAACAATTTCATAGTATCCCATTACCAGTATACCCAACCAGTCCTCAAACCCATGAAACCAACCATGAATGCTACATTATGATAGTTCTGTACTCATTAGTAGTTTATCGTTAATCTACCAAGTCGTCACAAGGTAATTGTTTCCCATGTTCCATTAACCCTTTGGCACCGATCACAAGGTCATATTTCAACCAAGCTCCATGTATGAAATTCCCATGGGCCATTAAACCTTTGGAATCAAGAACAAGGTCATATTTTAACCAAGTCCCATATATGCAACATGAACACACACCACGTATTACCCATGATCATGCCAAAACAAGCCGTTCAATAAAAATACCTTTTTATTGAAAACCATTTTCGTCAAAACCATTTCAGTGCCAAACCATTTCAATTCCAAAAAATTTCAATAAAACTCAATTTTTATAGAATACAATTTCTATTAAAAACCCCCTTTTCATCAACAATTTATCAATTCTAGAAAATCTATAATTTAAAATAATCATTTTAAATTCATGAAACTAAACCACCTTTGCACAATTATTCACCAAGATCACGCAATTTCACAAAAAACTATACATCATCACTAATGATGATTTTTCCAGGAATTTCACAATCAATAAACCAATATGAATCTATGAAAATTAATCATAGAAAGAGTAGATGAGTGTGAATACTCCTACCTCGAAGGGTTTGATGAATCTTTGAAAATAGACGAAGAACTCAAAAGAAAGTGGGTTGATTATCCAAGAACGAATTTAGTTCACTTATTCCTACAAGATCACGACTCAACGATGAATTATTTGGAATCCAAAAATGTAAATCTACGCACTATAGGTTCATATGTGAGAAATAATGGAGATTGGATAAGTTGATATATGCATTACTATGAAAATATGACAAATTAGGAAAGAATGGTGACATACCTCAAAAATCGGACATGAAATCACCTAGGGATGGCTCTAGGATGGCTCGAAATCCTATGGGTAGGGTTATCCAAGATTCTAGGGAAAGTAATATGGAAATAGTGGCGTTTTTAAGCAAACAAAAATATACATAGCAAAAACGACTATGATCTTAGAAAATTGAATCTAGATTTGACCTCTAAACAATGTTTGACCTCATGGTTTGGGACAACTGAATATGGATTGTGCGACCTTCATTATTTTCCCAAAACTCCTTATAAAACCCCAAAAATCTTCCATCCATCACCTTTACCCTTTTTGTGGAAACACATTTTTTATGGAAACATCCCACTTTATAGAAACACCCCACTTTATGGAAACAAGAAACATTATGGGAACACCCCACATTATGGAAACAACCCCCTTTATGGAAACAACCCAATTTTAGGAACCAACCAACATTATGGAAACACCCAAATCAATGTAATGTTTCTATATTATAGAAACTCTCTATTTTATGGAAAATCCTCATTTTACATTCACAAAATTAAAAAAATACAAGGAAAGGTGTTATGTACCCAATAGCGGGGGTACTATTATATGTAAGTATATTTATTGAACTACTATTATATTTATGATATTATTAAAATTATTTAATTATAAGATAATATTTGAATATATTTTATAATGATCTCTAAAAATGGATATATCAATCTTGAGTGCATATAGACTACCATCTCCATGATTGAAACATAGATCATTATTCATAATCTTATTTGATGATTTGTTTCAAAATTATGATTTTTTAAAAAATGATTATTATTTAATGATTATTATACTTTATATGGTGTGATAATTTCTACTTTTACAATAGTCAACCTATTGATGTTTGTTCTCACATTCAAGTTAAATATCATTAATATGCCTGAGTTGAATTTAATTTATTTAATAATTTTAGAAAACATTATATTAAATTTAATAAAGGAATGCATATATTTAAAAGTGTTCTTAAAAAACTATAAAATTAACATAAAATTTTTATTCATGAACATAATTAATGAATAAAATTATTTTGAATCAATTTAAGGGAGTTTTTTTAAAACCATAATTTATGGCATCCTTAAATCACAAATAATATTACATGTCCATATTTTCTAAAAATATTAAAAAATAATTTCTAGTAATTTCTATTGAATATTTAATTTCATTTTTACACATGTTTTACTTTTAACAATATAGTTTGAAAGGAATATTTTTATCATTTTCTAAATGATGAACATTGTGACTATTATAACAAAAGAATGAATGCATTTTTTTAAAACATATATGGCATGAATTAATTTTCACACCATGTTGAAAAATCATTTCATTGAAGATTACATTATATTTTTGCAATGTAGTTCTAAATAATTTTTTTCTTTTCTTTTATTTTTATTTATAATTAATAAAATTTTAGAAGGAAATGCAATTTTCCAAAACAATATTTAATGAGTATAAGGATGAAAATTCATGATTTTATGTTTTATTGTACATGGGAATTCATATCATGTTTGTTGGCTTAGTGAAAAATCATGGACAGATAGTTACATTTTTTAAAAATGATAGGGGGTCTGAAATAAATCAAATATGGATGGGTACAAGATAACATTATAATTTAGTGGATATGGATTAGACCATAGGGTTATTCTATTTATAAGAATGATTTCAAGAGTTATATGGAAATGATATCCCAAGAAACATCATGTTCTGTCAATGATTTATAAGGTTATTGCATGGAATCTTATTATTTCTCAAGGAAATATATTGATTCAATGTTTTATGGAAAGAATATTCTAATTTTTAATGGGTGAGAAGTATAAATTTTAAAAAATATATATATGTTTTTAATTTTTTTCAAATAAATCATTATGAATATTATTTTTCCAGAAAATATTCTATGTAATGATTCACAAAAATAAGTGGGAAGTTGAGGGGAATTTGTGGGTAATAAAAAATTAATTTTTATTGAAATATTTGTTTCTAAAAGGATCATTTTTTATAAATATTCATGGATGAATAATTTTTTTATTTCCTTTTATGTGTCATTTTGAGGTTTTTATACTCATCCCTTGGTTTAAAATATTTCTAATAGTGTTTAAATGTTATTACGTACAAGGATGAAGTCATGTTAAAAAAATGAAGATGTTTCATGAAAATAATACCAATTATGACTTAAAATTATAGTTTTTGGAAATAAATAAAAATTGATTATAAGTGACCACCTTGTAATTTATGAGTATTTTAGAACCTAATTATCTAAAACTCCAAAGCTAAATAATATTTAATAAAAGTGAGTGACATATATTTTAGAATTATAATAATATGTACTTTTTATGGTTTATTCTTTACACACAGTAAATCCAATAAACTTTTTATTATTATAATGTAGTTTTTATCTTGAAATTTTTTGACAAGTAGAATTTTAGTTGACACATAATTTTTATACTCCATCAATATCATTAATGTAATGGGGTTTTACACTTTACATAAGAAAATATTAAATTTTGTTTAGACTTATAATTTTTTTATAGTAAAATTTATTTTATATTTGGTATCGTTAGGTCCAAATTATATAATACATAAAATTTTATACTTAGTAATTAAATATAAATTTATTAGTTAAAAAAAAGTTAAAATGGGAAACCCTAAAATAAAACAAAACTAATACATCTAAAGAAAAAGAGAATGAAACCTATTATGAAAATATTAATTATTTTCTAGTAGAGAGAATATAATCCTTATATAAAAATATAATCTATTTTATAACACTACTAGATCCCCATGATAGATTAAAAATTTTATCTTAATATATTATATGATTATAATTAGAAAAAATCAATTTAAATCACTTATAATAGGGGTCTCTATTTACCTAATCAATGCCGCTAGAAAATATGTTTCATATTTAAAATATGACCTTTTTATTCCCCTATAATATTATTATCTATCATTAATCCTCTAGTCATAAGTTATTTTCTTAAGATCTCTATTTCATTATAATCCTATATGGAAAACACAACTATTACAATATTAGTAAATGTGTTTTTTCGAATCATCTTTTATTTTTCTTTTTTATTTGAAATTGTAATTTTCTAATTCCAATATATTGACTCATGTTATATTTTTCTAATAAGTTTTTTAACTCTAATAAAATTTTCATTAATATATTTTCCCCTTTTCTATAAATAAAAATGAAACAACAAGTCATGGATTTTTTAGACTACCACCTGGATGATGTGATCACTTCAGCTGTTTTTTCCACTAGATACTTTTGATCATTATAAAAGTATAACTGGTGAATATATTTGAAAAATATATATAATAATAATTATTAAGAGAAAAATTTAATCTTCCATATTTACCTTATTTTCATCATGAAATGAAAATTTTGACCGTCTATTTTGTAGATAACAATCACTATGAAGGAATATATCTCACTTTTCATCTAGTTTATTTATTATATAAAACAGTATTATAAAATATTATTTTCCACTATTGTAGTATCATGATAATAATAATTTTATACTAAAATAATTATTTTTTAAAATAAACCACCTTCATGGGCTTAAATTGCGGTGGGTTTTTGTTTTGGTATGTCTAACCACCAATATAAACAATGTACAAATATAAAATCATGGATGAAAATGATAACATAAATACGGATAATTTATGAATTAAAAAACAAAATATTTATTTTATTTGTATTTTGGGATGGAAAAATTAATGTTAATATCAATAATTAAGATACTAATATAAATTCATTAAAAATCACTCAAACATTCCCATCATTTCTTTTAACATTAATGATTGTAACTGCAACACCAATATAATTAAATAATAAATTATAATAAATTATAATTAATTAATTGTAATACACTATTTTATATAATAATTGTGATTTTTAAGTGAGTTATGTGTAACAAAACTACAATTGAGAAACTTAATTAAAATGATCATGTTTAGTCACACATGATATTGAAAATGTTTAAGAATTAAATAATATCATTTATATAATTACAAAAAAATTATGTTTTTAAATGGTTATATAAATGAATAAACAAATAAATTTATAATGTAGTTAATTATATTGTTAACAATCTTGATACTAGAGGTAAAATCACATTCATGGAAATCAAGATTATTGTTAGTGGTTTCATGTTCCAATGTTATACCCCTGACACACATTTCTTATCATACACCATGTTTTCCTTATAGAAGTGTATCCAATTCCCATTTAATTATTTGTATCATTATAGAATAATTATTCATATTATTTAATGATTCATTTGAAATCATATCCATCAAAGAGAATATATTATAAAATTTCAATTTTTTTATTGGATTTGGTAATGCATACATATTTTCTTCAATAACATGTTTCACTATTGATTATATTTCATTTATGTACACTACATATTCAATTTTAAATTATATTCCCACATATATATTCTTTTAATTTAGTTTTAAATTCCAATCACCATCTATGATTTCTTTTCCTTACACTTTTTTAAGAATACAAAATAAATTTTATGAAAAAAATCACTATTCATTTCACATTAATAAAGACAAATTTTTTTAATGAATTATATATTGTAATTTGGTATCAATTTTGCACAGTATATTAAAAAATACTCTATACAAGAGAAATATTTTTTAGTTTTCTACATCTTTTTTTGTTATTTATTTGGTTATTTAGGGTGATCTAGGTTTCTACATCAATTAATTTATTTCATGGTGTTATTTTATACCATCTGGAAATGTAAAAACATGTAATTTTATAGTCATCAGTTATTTTCATTATTGAAGCTAGATTATTTTAATCTTTATGTTTTTTCAACACTACTTGTATATTCTAGGGTTCTCTTTCAAAAGTGAATTATTTTCATTTTAATGTCATATAAAACCCATATTATTTCAATGGGTTGTTCATGGTGTGATATGTGAATGATTTTATAGTGGAACTCAAAATTATGGACGATGATAGTTGGTGATCAATATTTTAGTCAAAATAATTGGTTAAAACTTGATATCTCCAACATAATTTATTCATGCATACATAATATCTTCTCGTACAAGTGGAAACTTATGATGTAGTTCATTATTGTAATATTTTCCTATAAATTTTTGTATCTATATATGATTTCTTTTTTAAACATTTATTTAATTCTCTCATGATTCAATAGCTAGGTTAAAAGTAACTACGATTTGTTATAGATATTTTCATCAATTTATATCATTTAATTTGTCATATTATCATGTCACACCAAATTTTTCCAACTTGATTTATTATTATCTCTCATATTGATATAATATTTGTACGATGTCCAGGTATTCTAGTATCCCTATGATATCACCCTTGAGGAAATATTCATATTTTTTTTAATTTTTCTTACAATGTAGTTTAGAAAAAACCATTTTTATTTTTTCATTACACATTTATTGATGAAAGGTAATAAATGTTATATTTTTATAAGGGTATTTAGAGTGGAGTTATTAATGTGATATACATACTAATATAAGAAAACTAATCTTTTATATAACTAATCTTCTATGACAATAAACATTTCTACATCTGGTCTGTGTGATAATTTGTGAGAATGGATGTTTAGTCATGTAAAATAATGATTAAAATGTGTTTATTTAGCTTGGATCTCCAAATTTTGTTTCAAAGGATGGTTTAATTATGTTGGGAATTATTTTAGAGAACATATTTTTAAATTTAAGGGGTAATTGTATCTTACAAATCCACACATAAGATAACATTTAAAAATTTTGGTAAAGTAGCTATTATATTGTTACCAAGGATTTTAAATCCATATCAAGATACTATATGCGGAATTTAGAACATGAAAAAATTAACCAAGGTGTAGTTACCATGGGAGGGGTGTATTGGGTATTAACTCAATAATCACATATTACACAACAAAGAGTCCTAGTTAAAAACATGGTTTAATAATCAAAGACAATATTCTTGGGTTGATTCAAATTCTCATTATGAACAATTATAGATAATGAGAACCTATAAATATTTTAATTTTAAAACTATATATTGATAACGATGATTGAAACCTAGAGATTTATAGTCCATCATATACACATTGTTTATAAAAAAATATTTTTATGTTTATAATTTTCTTTTATGTACATTCATAAATTTATTATACTCATTTTGAATTTCCCATTAATCAGGTTAATGATGGGAACTGGAAAGAACCAAAATTACAACATGTGAAATGGAAAAAGAATCAATTTTCCCATGAATAATATAACAAAAAAAGTGTTAGAGTGAGAAATATTTTAATTATGTGAAACTAGATATCTTGGATTATGATTACAATTATAAATTTCTTTGACTTCCAAAATAAACAAAAGAAAAGAAGTTTGAAACATAATCCGGGTTTAGGATACAAAGATTATGAAGGAGTGAATATTTAACTTCTTACTTTTAGAAAAGACTGAATAAGAACTCGTGGGATTTGAAATAAGGAACAACAAAATGTTTAATGTATAGAATGATTATCCATCATGTTTTTGATTTTAAATGAATTAGAAAGTGGTAGAACCCTATATTTGACGGTATAAAAGTCAAAACCAATTCACCATCTACACTTCAATGAATCAAATGAAAGTACTTTGAGAATTATGTAAATCTATTCCCTAATTCTAGAATACTAATTATTATATGAATTAATGACCTCATAAGCCATTATAAAAATATTAAAACTAAATTTATGTCAAAAAAACAATGTGTAAATGGTAAAATCACCCTTTTTATTAGAATTATGGGTATTTGATTATGTTTTAGCCACCCTAGTAAGAATATATAGTTTCCATAAAATAAAAAATAAACACCTCAATGATCCTAATTTAGAAGAATAGTTTATTTTTATGAATAATGAATCCGATGTCAACTATTTTAATGTCTCAATTAAGGAATATATTATTATTATTCCATTTGAGAAATTTTATTTGATTATAAAAATGCGTTGTCACTATCATTGTAGATGACCAATAATTTAGAACAATAATACATCATTTCCTAAAAAATATGATATTCTATATTAGGATTATTTTGAAACCCAATAATAAGGAAATCATATAGTGTGGGTCTTGAATGGTGATAAATATTAGGGTCCTTGCTCATATTTTTTGGAAAAATATTCAATATTAGGGAATATCATGTTCTATAGATAAAGATATTTTTTTCAATTTTGAATGATAGATTTCTAATAAATAATTATATCTTGTGTCATGATTATCTTAAGATACACATTAATACTGATATTAGAATGTGATTATTAAAATTGAGTGGATGAAATTGATTTACAGGGTGGAAATTAGATTACAACCTATGATGTTAGGATAATTATTCCCTTAAATGAAAATTTCATTGATAGATTGTTTCACATGAAACACTAATATTAAAGAAAAACCATCATACATTAAAAATTATAAAATATTAGAATTATTTTATAGTATTCAGTTGGGAATATAATGATAGAGCATACCATGTGACAAAATATTACTATAAATACAAATAATGTTAATTATTAATACTAGTGGGTTAATAAAAATTTTATCAGAGTTTCAATATAACCGATAATAATTATTTGAGCTTTATAATATATCATCCTTGAAAAAAATTTATTGATTTTATTTTATGAAACTAAATTATATATATTATTTTTATTTATAATATATTTGCACCAATTGTATTTTTAATTAATAGGAAATAAGAATATGAATTGTTAATAGTGTTAAAAAGTTATTCCCTGTGAAAATAAGTCTCATTATATTTAAATGCTTAAATATATAAATACAAATTCTAAATTTTTAAATTTTAAATTTTGAAAAATAAACATCCATTTATTATTCATAATTTAAATATTCGTATTATATGAAAATATTGTTATTTTTGTTGGAAAATGTTTTATTTTTAATTTATAAAATGAACAATATTGTTTTTCTAGAAGTATAATTTTTATGTTGTTGTGATAATATAACACTAAAATACATACTAATAAAAAAATAATTTTTACTTATGGATTAATAATAATTTATTTTAATTTATTAGTTTGAATATATAAAAATATGATACCCATTTTGGAACATAATTAATATTTTCTAATAGAAACTACTATAATTCATTTCTATTTATTAAAAAATATTTTTATAAAATTATATTAAGTAATCATTATAAATTCACATGAAATTTATATGAATCATTACAAAAAAATTTATAATTAATATCAATTAATTGGATGATTTTCACGATTTATGAATTTTGAGCCTAAATATACAATTTTTATGAAAAAAGGTTTTTTACTTGATACTTGAATTATATTAATAAAAATTTTTCACAAACATAAAAATTTTAACATATAAAATGGATTTTTTATTTTTAACCATATTTTTCTAATAATTTATGAAGTTACATATTAATTTTAGGAATTAAAAGAAAATAACTTTGGTAAAAAAAGTTAAAATGGAAACAACTAAAATAGAAAAATTAATTAAACTATGTGTAAATGGATTGAAACTTATTAGAAACAAGATTCCCATTTATTTTCAGAGATATTATTGATCTTATCTCATTATCAAATCTATTTTGGTCTAATTTTAGAGCCACATTGTCACACCTGAGTTTAAATTTTCAATTGGTTATGGCTCGGGTCAGGTTTTTGGGTGAGTCGTGGATGAAACTTTGAGTTTTTGAGAAAATCGCGCATATGTGTGTTTGGTGGCGTCTGCGCTAGAGCAGAACACAGTCTAGGGGCTGTGTAGTGACTTCCTTTTCACCACATGACCTGCCCGGTTTGCGAGGAGAACTAAGATGTTGAAGGAATATTAAAAATTTAAGTTAAAAACATTGTTGTAGAAATAATCATAAGATTATTGATTCTATTAAAACATTGTTTTTATTATTAAATAAATTCTTATTATTATAGGAATTTTTTTATCTTTATGATATTTTTATTAGAGCTATTATTATTATTATTCTCTTATTATCATTATTTTTGTTTTCATTTATTTATTTATTTTTTATTATTTCTTTTCTATTATTTATTTCTTCATTATTTATCCCCTTACCCAACTTACCGTTTTTACGTAGCCATGTGTTCCACCTCCCTCCATCTCTCCCTTACACAGCGCTCCCCCCCCCAACTGTGGTTTCTCCTGTCATGAGCAGGCGTCGCCTCCCTCCATCTCCCCTTGGTTCCCCTTCCCTTCCCTGCATGACCTCCCATCTGCCTACCTGCACCGCTCAATCCGGCCTCCCCTACCCCAGCGCAAACCTTATCCTTCTCCTTGTGCAGCGCAACTCCTACCAACACCACCTACCTCTCTTCCGATGGCCAGTGCGCGACAAACCCCTCCTCTCATCCCTTGCCCTAGCGGACTGACATCACTACTCCGGACCCCTACTTCACAGGCGCTCTGGAAAACTTCCTATCTAGCCATACCTCCCTTCCACACGGTCTGCCAATCGAACCCCATCCAATTCCTCACATCCTGCACAACACCACCCTCTAGCACCCTCCTTGTCATGCTTGGTATGCGACCCGAAACCCTCCCTTATTTTCCATGCTTTTCCACCGACCTACGACCTCCAATGAGCTACCCCTCGCCCGCATCACCCCCTCACCGACGTTGCCCCCATGGCGTCGTCCTCTCCCTCCAGTGACGCCCGACCTTTTCTGTAAGGTGTTCTTGGTTATGTGTTCCTTGAGGAGTGTTACTCTTTTTGCGAAAACGTTATGTGTTGGGGTTCAATTTTGTTGCGCATGGTTTAGTTATGCTTTTAGATTATACGGTTGCAGTGCGGATGTGATCACACACTCTTCTCAGGCATGCATTTACATTACTCCTTGAGTTGAGTTATGATTCCTTTTCAATGCCTCTCTAAATTTAGAGGTATTTTATTAATTGCATGACTTATTTTTATTTAATATTAACTAATTATTTTATATTATATTTATTTTAGTTGAAATTATGTGGTATTGTAGATATTTTTTTTGTTTGGTTAATTGTTTTTCCTAAACTATTTTTTTGGCATGTTTTGTGATTAATGAGTTCGGTGAGAAGTTCATTTTTTTCCTTACATGAAACTAGTTTTCATTTTACACCTTATAGCATGTTCATGTGAATTAAGATGTGTTTTATGAAAACCAGTCCAGAGTTGTTCAATTGCATTTTTATAAATCGTGCTATTAGTTTATTTAATTTTGAAAGTGGTGTGTTTTCTATTTTAGTAGGACTTAGGTGGGTGTTTGATCAAAAACATTGTTTTGAGTGAGTTTTATTTGTGTAAATCTATGAATTACTTTTGAAATATTGCTTTATAATTTCTAAAGTGGTTTATTAAATAGTGCGGATTGTGCGCACTGTGTTTTGAAAGAATGTTGAAATGATCTTTGCTCCGTTTGTTCGTTTGAATTGTTTTAAGTCGTTGTTTATGTGTTATTAATCCTTATGAGGGGGTTGCAGAATGTCGGTGATGGAAACCATGATATTTTTGTCATCCGCTTGCGTGGTTGCGCACCTTTGCGAGGAGTGTTGTGACATCTTGTTTCAACTGTGTGTCGAGGTAGTTCCCCCACTGCACTTGCCTTTAAATTTAGAATTTATTAACTGATTGATATTTTAATAATTTTTATTAATGTGAATTAATATAAGATAATTAATTTTAAAATGATTATTGTGTGTAAAAAGAGCCATTTATTTTATACACAACACATGAAATATATTCTAGATGAGCGGACACCCTGTTGTGAAAGAATGCCCGTTTGGGTTATAAACATAATTAACAGAATTTCAAACGTAGTTCTGGTTTATTAATAAATGATTTTTTTGAAGCGTGAGATAGAATATTTGTTCTCTTGAGAAATGAGGATTTTCTTTAAAATTGGTGAATTCCCATTTGGCCCTTTAAGAAAATAAATTGTTTTGGAAACTCTCTCTGGGGTGACTCAGAGGTAATATTTGGTGTACGTTGACAGCAGGATTTGTGTGTGATGTTTGTTTTACATGATTGACTTTGTTGACTCACCCATTTCCTGTTTCATATATGTGTTGAAATGGGAACTTGGCATCGTAAGTGAATCTTATGAGAACTATTAATGTAATAGTTTAGATCACGCACTGGCTAGTGGCCCCTTGTACAGATGACTCTCTGCAAGGGGATTGGGCCCCTCGGTTAGGCCATGTAGGGAAACACCGGACATTAGGGTGTTATGATGTCATCGAGAGTAGGCATACCTTCAGGAGGAGTCACATGTATTGTACGTTTTGGATTGTTCACGAGCTCCTAGGTTTGACCCAGTTTTTTATTAAGTGTTTATTTGTATGTGGAGGACGGTTGAGAGGTCACGATCAGTTTCTGCCCATTGGTGCCACACTTTTTCCATTCCCTTAGTTTTTTTGTGTGTTGTGTGTAGTTTTCCTTTTGACTAACAACTAAAATATGGATTTCTAAATTGTTCGCAAAAAGGTTTTAAAATGAAATACTCCTGTTTCTTCCAAACACTGAACTTTTTTTATATTAAAAACGGAAATGGTCTGTTACATGTTTTAGAAATGAAAGTTTGTGTGGAAACAAGTATTTTATATAATTTAGTTCAAACTTATAATTGATAAATTCTTTATTAAATTGTATGTGCATTAGGAATAGAACTTTTCGAGCCTGCCTACTGAGTTTTAATACTCACGCCTATAGTATTTTCATGTTTTTTTAGTTTTGCTGTAGGTTTTGTTCGAGCTTGCTCGCCCTGGGAAATAGTGGGTTGTGGACTGGTGAGTGACTCTCGGAGTCGCGAGGAGTTTTGATCGAGACCATGTTAGTGTACTTTGTTAGATTTTCGTTCTTTTCAGTGTCATTTGTTTACATTGTGTTATTATACTTTTCTGTTTCTTTATTTATTTTTACTAGTAGAAGTCATTTCAATTTTTCATCTATTGATGCCCTGGCACTAGTGGACAGACCAGGAGGATCGGGAACGCCTCTCGGGTCATGTCGCGGGCCGAATCAGGTGATCAGTTCAGGTTCGACCCAGGTTCGTTCGTGACACACATTATCTGATTTCATGTGTCATCATGTGTTTATAAAATCAGGGTAAATTTGAAATTTTTATTCCCATAAATGTTTTAGTAGGAATATGAAAATTTATACTATGAGATGACCTAATATTGTTTTTATGACCACGTGATTTTTCCTATAATATTTTGTTTTTCTTTTGATAAGTGATTGTTGGAAATCAATGTAGTTTATATTTTCAATGAAAATTTAATAATTAAAAATTAATTAATTAATTATTAATTTTTTCATGAAAGTACGTTCAATGATATATTTTAACTGGAGGGATTTATTGAAATTATTTCTCAATGGGTGAGTCTATAATATGGCGTTTTTCCATGTAGAGGCATAAACTAATCCCAAGAATTATGCCCTTTTTCATTTATTTTTACTATCCTCCATTCCAATTATTTCCTTTTTTTCTCTTCTCCATTTTTTGTTCTTGGATATTCCCTTAAATATTATTCACATTCTGGTTATTCAAACAATGGATGGATATTGAGATAATATCTATATATATTTATATATATGTCCCACCCAAGGAAATTTTTCAAAGGTATATTGTGTGTTAGGAGGTGTTCGGTAAACATATAGTATTGATAATTTGGTGGTTTTTTGCTAGAGGTTTGACCATTTTTATTTTTTATCCAAAAATCACTGTAGTTTATCCATTTTTTGTTTTGAGGGTTTATTTCATAGGGTATTATGATAGTCCACAGAGAGTTGTCTAGGTTGAATTGTAGGTTTCAGTCCATTTTGGGTGATTTATAATTGAGAAACCCCTTGTAAATGATGAGTATTTCAAAGAAAACATAACAATTTTTCTTATTTTTTTATATTGTGAGTAATTCGAAACACCCTAGTTTTTAGTATTGGTGGACACCCCATATAGGGTAACGTGGGTCGTGTCTTAAGGTAAATCCAGACACCCTATGTTGAAGAATACAACCATGTAGGGAACACTACTAGAGCTCCTATGATATATGTAGCTAGTGGACATGTATTATACATATATAGAACCCATGTGGGGTACATGGCTTGTAAAAAATCCATGAATATCATATAGGATACATTCTATGTAGATATGGTACAAGATGTGTAGTCTAGAATTTTATATATCATGTTGGGATAAAGTACACAGGTGGGTAACCCGTGCAGGTAGACACCGTGTATATGGTAGTCTTATAGTTATTTGAGTATTAAAAGATTATTTTCATATAGAAAATAGATTGGGAGGACCCTTGTGTTTACAATCCATATACCTAAATTATATGCCACACACATTTACTTGGTTCATTATCCCTATTTTTCACCCTGGACTCATAAATAGACACATGAGTCATACATTATAAAATATTCCGATGTAGAAGAAGATTATTAGATCATTTACTCCATTATAGTGTAGTTGGATGGCATGCTTGTTTGAGATAGAATATATTGGATGAATTCTATGAGGGTTGGATTTAGAATCCTCTAGTGGAATGGGAAGTGTTATGTGAGACCTAAATAGGGGTTTTAGAATAATTTGTTAGCATGAGTTGAATATTTATAGTTAGTTTAATTGTAGGTTATTTTAAAAAAATCCTAGAATCTTCGATAAAATTAATATCTGTGAGGTGATTTGGGATTGTCCTATGATTTTGTCACTGGTAGATTAAGGTTAGAACATATATGGTTTAGATTCTATCATTGAGAAATTGAGATGTTGTATTACTTGCGACATATTGATATAATGGGATAAAAGAATCTTTTATGTGTTGATGTGATGTTTAGAATGGTCTTAGGGACCTATTTGGAATCCATTTTGGGTGAGATTGTACATAATAATTGGTTGTTTTTTTGGGAGGTTGACTGATTTTTTTGTGTGACAGAAATTTCCTTGAGGTCTCACTTTTGTTGACATTACATTGTATGGTTTGATTATTTTTTATTTGTTCATGTAGACCATTGAGAATACCCAAAATAGTAATGTTCATTTTTTCATTACCTTTATGTAACATTGTTTTTTTAAAATTATTTTGATTATGTTGAAGGTCTCATGAGGATGTTTCCCATATCAGGCTTGGCTCCTTTTTTATTAGATAGTGGATCCCCTCATAGGTGTCTTAGTTTTGCTGTATCCTTTTGAATATTTGATTTTATTTTTATCGTAACGGACTAAGGGATTTGGTGTAGTAGGGGAGTCACTTATAGGACATTATTTTTTGTTGTGACGACATAGAACATGCAATCCCTTAGTTTTGTGATCTGAGAGGAGATCGATGATTCCAATGCATGATTATTAGTCATTTGGTTTGAGAGGTGGATCAGACTACGTACTATTGAAATTTAGATGATATTTGATAAAAAATGTTCATTTATAATTTCCTCTGTTGGGTTAGAATAGTGGATTTTCAAACATTTGGGAGGAATTTGGTTGATATGTTTATGGAAGTTCTTAATAAGACATGTTTTGAAGGGAAAACACATGGAATAACATAGACTGAGTGTTGGTGTGGATTATTGATCTGATTGTTTTTTCTATTGAATAGATGTAATAAGATGTGATAAGTTTGATAATGGGAGATCCAGATGAGTGAACCCATCAGGTTAGGATTTATTCCTTGGATAGAGGTTATTTGGTCATGGATATTGAGTACTATCGATGTCATTGGTAGTAAGGGCTATCAATTACATATACAAGACACCTCAAAAATTGTATATATTGGGTCAATTCATGGATGGGACCATTGGGAAAGTGCATCATTTGGGTCCACTAATGGAGGGGCCACTAGAATAGTTTACACTGTTAAGCCTCCATTTAGAGACCAATTTTTTCAGTATGCCCTCCAAATAAGAAATTTTTTCTAGGGTCCGACATAGTGGTGGTTTTCTAGTACCCATAATGATATTTTATTACTAGAGCCTGGTTATTGCATGATATAATATTATAATATAGTTTTACTGCATGGGGAACATCATTCACACCTATTCATTTTAGATGTCTTAAAAACAATGTGTATATTAGGGGGACTCACATAATATATGTGGTGGGGTGATCCATGTGTTATAAATACACTATCTTTGTCTTAAGAGAGTATAGATTCATCTCGAGTGATACTATAGTACCCACTATTTCTTATTATAATATTTTTCTTAAACCCTTTCTTTTTTTATGATTTTTAATTTTATATTAGTAGTTAATAGTTTTTGACCAAGATTAGTATATTGAAAGTGAATGAATATTTTATGGATGTATATTATTATTTCAATGTCATGGATGGACTACTATGATTATTTCTCTCCACCTCTATATGGACCTCAATGTGGGAAAAATAATATATCTGATTTAAATTAATGGAGGAGGCTGCACAATCAATGAGGATAATACCAAGTGTCTCTTGTTTAGGTGAAGTTGCTCGTATGGATTCTTAGGATCTGGTTGGTGTAGCTTTGGATGCATGGAGGTGTGTTACGTGGTTCAGATCTAAGAGACAAGTAGAACATATTGTCTTTATTTTTTTTATTTTCTATATGTAGTCAACCATGTGGGTGACCAAATATTTTATATTTTTCATTCATTGAGTATGTATGGAATTAATGAACATTTCATTTATTATAACTTGTCTTTATTTCTGTATTTTATTTTGTTTCCTTTGATGCTTATCCATATGGATGATGTTTTTATTTTTAATTTTATTTTACTCTGACTGGAAATTGTTGCTCTTAATTTTTTCTATTAGACCCCTGCTGTATCACAACAGCCTCTTCAATAACTTAAGACATTATTAAGGCCTTGTGGTGGGTCATATTGGGCAACATGTCAGGATGACCTGGAGAAGATATATACAAAATGGTATCAGTATTTTCATGTTCCATGATTTCCTGAGTAAGTAGAATTGTGAATTATGATTATGTCTAAATATGTGATGGAAATAATATTATAGTGTAACAAACATGTTTAACAATATGATGTCCATGTTTCTAGATTATCAGACTCTTGTTTTAGGTTTATTTATAGTTGTGATATTTCGGCTTTTGTGATAGAGTTGGGTTTTTTGAATTTTTTGTTAATTCTCCTATTGGGATCTCGGAAAGGGGGAATAGTGCTATCATTATGCATCATTATATGCACATAGTAATCAATTGACATATTCATTTTGGTGTCTGATTTTATGGGTGATAGTGGTTGAATTATTTAATGTATCCTAAATGACCAATATTTTGTATAACATATATATCATTTTTGAAATTTTACTCAACTAAATAGTGTTTATATATTTTATTCTAATGACTATCCAAGTGAATATTTTGGGGATATGTTAAAGTGTGATAATGATGGTGTCCCTTCATCTATGCATTCATAGAGAACCTTTTAGGCTGACGTGGTGTATGAGTTACATGTTTATGTCTTGTTGGGGGAAGGGATGTAGGGGAGATGTCTGCATATATATCATGTAGCCTCAATTTCATGGTTCATATAGTGTGCTATGTTTTATTTCTTTTTGTAGTGATACATACCTTCCATTTATTTTCTGTTGGATTTTACAATGGGTGAAATGTTCATACTGTCACTAATAGATTAGGTGGTCATGGTTGTTCTTCCTTGGTGTTGACATTGATTTTTTCTCTCTCTAGGGTGTCTTTAGTATTGAGGATGCCTGGTGTTTTAATATTAGAGTGTGGGGAGTGCTCCTAGTATCAGGTCTATCTTATGAGGGACAACATGGTTAGTTTCCTGGACCAGTTTGTTTTGTGAAACATTGGGTAGTGTGGTGATAGTATTTTTTGATTCTATAGGTTTTGGACGGATTTCTTTGTGCATGGAGGTTATGTGATTGTTTAATTAATGATTTATTTTCATTTATCATATAGAGGAGTGTTGAGGGTTCTCCAACTTATTTGAGTTGACATGTGTGAGGTTCATTGTCAGTGGTTTTATGTGTTTTAGATTAGCCTTATTAGGAATTCTCCCATTTGTGTCAAAGTCGTGTTACACATTCATGAGTGGTCTTATAAAATTTTTATTGTGGGGGTGTTCACCATAAGTCATTGGAGTTCATGAACGTCATTTTATGTGGCTTCTTGAGCATTATTTTTTTTGTTCCAACTGGGCATAGAATTTGTGTTTAGTGTTTTGTTATCATGCTGGAAATCTAGGGTTAGTGTTTTGGCCATGATAATCCATTAATTTCAGTTCTAGATTTAGTGTGGTCCTTGGGTATTCTGATTTCGGATGTGGAGTGTTGATAAGGATAATAATGTTGGGAGGAACATCAAATCAGTCACAGAGTAATGTCTCTCATGTTGTCGGAGACTTGAAGATCATATAAGGCCGGTTATTGGAAGCATGAGATAGTTTTTTTGTTACATTACATAGAAAGATACCAGGGATGTTTTTTTACTGGGAATTCATCGAATTAGAGTTTTAATGGTGGGGTAATTATGATGACCCATTTCTTCAAGGGTTGGTAAAATCAAGAGAAATATTATCAGTTTTTTCTCAAAATTGTTTTAATAGAAATATTATAATTTAATTTATAAAATGACATCAGATGATCTTTTTTGACCCCTGTATTAGTCCATGAATAGGGATTTTTCCATATGACATGTTTTTTGGGGAATTAAAACTTGTTCAAATTTCCAAAGAATATTTAATATTTGATATTTAATTAATTAAATTTCAATTTATTCTCAAATGATTTATTTGTGATATATTTTAAATATAAAACCATATTGAAATTTATTATACATAGTTGATATTAGAATAAGGGTTTTTTCTAGGTAATTTATATATATATATCAAAGGAACTATGGTAGGGATAATGTCGATATTGTTTTCCTTTTATATTTCTCTATTTTTTACTTTTTTTAATTTTTAATTTATCCTTTTGTATTCTCCTATATTACCATTGGGATATTCATCCACTGGGGTATTCGCCATATAGAGGGGAATCAAGGGAGGATGGAGGGGAGGGGGTGATACCCATAGAGATTGTCTATAGTTTGATGTGTCATGGTTATATGTGTATGATAGATCTGGTATCGAAGCATAAGATGGGTTTTTCTCGTATATAGTACCATTTTAAGGTCTTTTCCAAAAATCATAGTATTATATCCAATTTTATGTTTTAAATACTAATTTATATTTTTCAGGGTACCATGAGATCAGCTATGGAGTATTTGTTATGAATCAGGGGTTTAGGGTATTTTGGGTGGTTTATTTTTTGGGAATCCCACACCCATGACATGTCGTTTTGAGAACCGATATCATGTGTTTGTAATTTTGAAAAAGGATATGAATTAGGGATGAAAATTCATGTATTTTCAGTGGAAATGTTGTGTATGGGTAAAAATAGTATTATCTAGAGGCATGGCCAAAGACCCCGTGTCAGAGAACATTGACATGTAGGGCACATGATCAGAGACCTTGTGAGGTAAAATTCTTGTGGTTATTTACTATAATAATATAAAAAATATGTGGGGCACATGGTGTGGTATCCCAAGTTAGATACCATCAGTGGTTTTTACTCAACATGTAGTTAGATATTTTATACATTAGGTTGAGCTAAGTTGTATAATTAGTTAAACCAGTTAGTGTATATACTATATACAGTACAATAACACTATATAATTTTTTAATTACATGTCTTGTGGCATGTGTGAAACATTCATGAATAAACAATGGGTGAACATGTCATGCAACTCATTTATACATTGTGTACTTTTTCTTTATTTGTGTACATCTTCTATTTTTTCCCTTGTATTGAGAATTCGACATGTGAGTTGTCCCTTTTAAAATATTTTCAATTTAGATCAAGATTGAGGGGTTCATTGGGATTATATATTCTATTTGGATGGATTTGTATTTTGTGATAAATGTTTTAGAAGGATTTATTTGAGGTTTGGTTTCAGAATCCTAAATAAGATTATGTTGTTCGATGTAAGGCTCGAAGGTGGGTAGTTATCCCATCAGTTGGATTAAAATGGAAAATAAATGATGGATTTATAATCAATTATTTCAAATTAATTTATTAAGATTTTATTAGGTGGCATCTCAAATGATATTTAGGATTACCTAGGGATTTTACGATGAGTAGCTCAAGGTCAGAGTAGTTGAGGTTTAGATCATGTGTTTGATGATCAGAGATTTTGGATCCTTTGGATAGGATAAAAATCATGGGAAGGAGGCTAAAGTTGGGATTGACTATGATATTGAAATGGGTATACGGTATATGTTCTATATTCCTTTTAAATTACATAGTTTCGAATGATTAGATAGTTTTTGGAGGCAATCCAATGTTTTCATGTAATGGTAGTTTCCTTGAGCTATGTCTTTTGTTAAGGATCCCGTAGAGGGTTTCTTGTTTTTTGGATGTTCATGGGGATGATTGAGAATATCATTTTATTCTTGTTCATGCATATGTATTTCCTTGTGGGTGTTTTTTTATCAAGGATATGTTTTATTCTACAAATGGATCTTTAATGATTTTTCTCATTCGGGTGTTGGACCACATTTAAGGATGATATTTTTGAACCCATCATTGGGTTTCCTACTATTAATGTGGAATTATCCCATTTTTGGATATTTTTAAGGGTATGGTGTACATAGTTGGGTGTAGAAGGAGAGGCTTCAGTAGGATTCTTCCTTATGATATGATCCAAGGGACCATTGGAGCCCTATATTTTTTGAGTTGAGAAGAGATTGGGGATCCAAATACAAAAATATTTGGAATTTTTTCAAAGTTGGATAATCTAACATTCCATTGAACTTTATTGTGTTTTTATTGGTTCTTATAGATCATAATTTTGGATGCTAGTTTGGAGTGTTAAATTACCACGTGTTTTGGTTTAATTTTTCTGAGATGTTTGAGATAGTGTTTCTATGGTCTATGTCTGAGGAGGATCCCTTAGGAGTTCTTGGAACAACCATTATCCTTGTATTTTTATCTGTTCATACATACTATTTTTGGAATATTTTTATATAGTCTTAGGGAGAAAATGAGAAATATGGATGTGTGCATGCTTCTAAATGAGAGTTACACCCTATATAGAGGTTCTATTCCATGGATAAAATTTACATTTGGTGTAATGGATATTGAAATCATTCATTTACATAGATGGAAACCCAAGAATAATATATTTACCAGGACCATGGAGAAAAGAGACCCATGAGCTGGTGCGTCAGTCATTACAATTAATGGGGGGGACCTTTGTGATAGTGTATATTTTTGGTCATTCATTTGGTTCCCAAATTTTTATTTAGACTTCTAAAAATGTCTATTTATCTAGGGTTTTGAACACAAATGTTTCATTTGTTGAGATCTTGATATTTGAGTCTTAGAGATCAAATATATCATTTTGTCATTTGGATTTCTATGGTTAAGTCATATGGTTCATAATTTGTGCCTATTATTTTTTATATATCTTCGAAAAACTATTTAGATCTGGTGGACACACCTAATGTTATGTGGTAGGATTATCCTCTTACTAAAAATCCTTTAGGGTTGCAGAGGGTGAGGGTATATTTTCCAATGCATCAGGCTAGAACCAATGGTCGGTTGGTTCCCTTATATTTTTATCCCCCCTTTATTTGTATGTAGTGTTTAATTTTATGAAACTGGTTATTAGTTTTCAATAATAATGCACATATAACATGTAAATTGTCTTAATATGAAAGAATGTTAAGGTTCACCTTTGGTGGTGTCATATAGAGATTTATTTCTTAACACTTATTTGTCCACCTCTTTGTGCATGAAGAATATATATATCTTATATAGTATATGAAAGTTTGTGAAATGTGTTGGGAAAAAGAATAATGTATAATTTTAGATAAAAGAAACTTGTGTGGAGTCTCATCATTGGGATAGTTCTACTCATGAGTCCTATAGACTAGGTATGTAGTTTGGATCAATGTTAACCATAGTGCTTTTTATATTTGTTTTTAGATTTTTTATTTAATATTTGCATTTAGCATCTGGGGGACTATAAATATTAATTTTAGAATACATTTAGGCTACCTTACGGAATGAAAAATCTAATCTATTATAATACTATTCGAATTATTTTGATTATTATTCATAAAATTTGTTTATCATTTTTAATGATTCTATTTTTTTTCTTTTATTTTACTCTAACGAGAGGGTATTTTCTTGTTGTAGTATACTTTAATTCATCACCACTTTTCAAAAATAAAAAGAATATGTGGAGGAATGCTTAAGGAATTTTAATAGGTCAGATATGGTGATGATATAATTTAATATGGACTCATTCACTATACATTATATTCTTATCACGTAATCCTATTATAATTTCTTGTTATAATTTTTAAAGATGGCATTATCACCACATAAAAACATGTATTCTCACTACCCATTCAAGGCCACTCAAAAATATTATTTTCCTATTAAAAAATTTGACATTTTTTCATCATGTATAATACTATTCATTTTCTTTCAGCCTCTCTTAAAATGATATTATCTTAATACATAAATTTTTTTTGAATCTTATATGGAAGAATGAATATATTAAAATATGTGTGCCCAAATGTTTCATAACTTATTTCCATTTCTCTTAATTTTTCTATTTTTTTTAATTCATATATAGTGAATCACTATTTCTTGTATATCAAATATTATTTTTATATGTTAATCATTATTAACCACTGTTACCCTTTATATTAATAAAATAGACACCATTATTTATGAATTCACTATAAAATTTTTCACTTTTTCTAGTAGGGGAATTTCTTTTTTCAAATGTACATTTTATATTGGTTAAACCTTTTACCATCACATATTTCCTTTTCACTAAACTATCGTTAAAAACACTGTCACTAAATTTCTTCATGAAAAATAAAATAGTTTTGATAAAATATGATATTACTGACAGATAATATATATGTTAGTTAATTATTTTTTATCAGATTATAATGATATTTGTTTCTATTATTAATAATATTAACAACATATAATATATATTTATAAATTACAATTGAATACAAATTATAAATTTTTATTGATCGTAAATTTCATATCATATTTATTAATTAATTTATCATATGCAACATATCATAAGATGATTTTAAAAAATGTTAAATGTTTGAAAAGAGATTATATTAATATTTAAATTTAATACAACCTGATCCATCCAATCCAACATACATAATGACTAGACCCCACCCCCAAATGACCCATACATTCTAGTGTTGAAGCATCCCATCAATTCCCATGAACCAAATCCCACACCATCGACTAGAGAGTTGCACCATCAACCCATCCATTACATATTAGAACAGGTGCAGCCCATCCATTCCAGCAATGCTACTCTCATCAATGCTAGAATGTGAGATTTAGTACCAGGCCATCTATAATAGTGAGAACCAGTGGCCCATTTGTTAATGTGAGTCAAATCCAGCAGCATCTCATGAGTGCCAATGTGAAATATCCAATGAACAATGCCCATCAATCACCCATCCAGCCCAGATAGCTTCATCTAAAACATAGAAATGTTCTCTAGTATGTAACTCTCACTCATGGACTTGGGATACAAAAAAATGACCAGTTCAATCAAAAGAAAAACTTTGTATTCACAACATGAAAATTCAAGAAAATCAATAGACTAAGTAATATCAACATTCCATTACCCTATTTAATTTTCTCTCTTCAATCCAATATTTTATGAAAATTAAATAGAGTATAACTGAAATTTAATGTTACTACTTTGGTTACCATTCCGAGACATGTATTATACGGTAGTACAGACATTACTAATCAAAGTTCAAAGTTGTGGATTCCTCATAGAGATCCAAATTGAAACTATAAAATCATGGTTGAGACAATTCATTAGATGATTCCATTCAATAAATGTATCAACCATTATGGTGAACCACCTTCTATCTTTTGATAAACATATAGTTGAACTTCATTCTATCATTCAATAAATTCATTACCTGCACAACATGGAAATAAAAATTCAATGACAACCTTTTTTATATAAAAATTATAGACATGAAATCATGTTTATAATAATAACACAACGAATATACCCATGATATAAGAATATATTATCAAAATATACTAATTTTATCTCCTTCAAAATTTTATTCATGTGCATTAAAGGATGTTTTTAGTATAACACCTCACTTTTTTGAATTTATTATATATTTATAGATTATTTATAATTATGAATATTATTGATAAAAAATGTATTGGTAATAATATTAATGGTTGATTATGAGAAATATTTTAATTTATTAATATACTGGATGAAATATTATCATATAATATGATTATATTATGAGGGAGTTGATAATAGAAATAAGCATTATAAAACTATGTTTTGAAATAAATATAACCATGGAAGGGTAATATTTCCATTGTTAAGATCAAAAAATATATTTTTAATAAAATTTATTCATATTCTTGTTCCTCTAATTATTTCTTGTTCCAAAACTTTATAGAATTTCCCCTTGAGAATTTGTTAGAAATGGAATGAAAAATAAATCTTCTATATGATACTTTGTCTAATCTAATGTGACATTTGAACCCCAGTCCATCTCATATGCAAAAAAAATCTTGTATAATGGAAGGATGACCGATAAAAGGTATTATACTTTCAATGCAATTCCATAATACTACTACCTTATAATTTATATTCATCCCAACATAGTGCAACAATGTCACATAAGATACTACTGGATGGTAAATCTAATAAGAATTATGATACCTAGATTTTTTGGGAATTCAAATACTTATAGAAAAATGTATATTAATAACAGTTAATGAAATATTTCATAATCACCTCACATTACATAGGAATTAAACACTTCCTCTGGGTCTTAATCGTAGGCTATAGAACTACCAATAGTAATTATGCTTATATAATGGCATTGCATTCTTCCCAAAAGAATGGTTGGAAGTGGGGAACACATCCAAACTCAATACAAAACATTTCTCCTTGTGACAAAATATTTTTGAGGTCATTCTAATTGACTCTCTTGTAAAAATTAACATCCAATAAAAATATCAACACTCAAGGTAGATCATTTTAAGCACCTCATGTTGTCTGATCCAAATCACCAAAAATGCAATATGCGATGCTAGTAGATTCATCAATCATTATGATGTTTATATGGAAATAATGTAAAGGATTCAGGGAAAAGGGTAATATTCAATAATGATTTCTAAATAAATTAGGAAATTTGATAATGAAATAGGAATGTTGTGATGGATTTACGTGATATAAAAAATCCAAATAATTGATAAGAGTGCACACCTTACCTAATAATTCAATAGAGAATGATATAATCCTTGGGTAACAAATATATAATTTCTAAATGACCCAATGAATGACCTGGTATGTGGGAAATGAAATAAAAGGAACAAAACATCTTCATTAATATAGTAGTTTTTCATTGTTAGGCTTTTGGTTAGAAACCATTTGTAGCCTATATATCTTGATTTTTGTTATTTTGATATATCACATTGAGAGATTGAAAATTATTCAATGATTAACCTAGTGTGGGATATACATTTTATACTTCATTTTCCAAACCCATATTCATTTCTTCCTTAGTTGACTTATATTACTTTTTATACAGTGATATGATATTGAATGCGATTGTGATAAATTTTAATTTCATTTTTCTATTTAATACTTTAGTCATTAATAAATTTTCTTCCTCTACTCAATCAATCATGTATATGATTTTAGATGATTTACATGGTACTAATGTGGTTGATGATTTTTGGAACATGTGTGGAAAAAAAATATCAATAATATACACATGATCAGTGTCATCTAATGATGAGGTTCCTTCATAGTTGTAAATGAGTACTCTATGAGAGGATTGGATAATTATTATCTACTATTTATTTAGAAAGGTGATAATATGTTCTTAAAGATATCATTGTAATGTTATATCTCCAAAAAAACAAGAAACCATATGAGAGAGTATCTCGATAATGACCCTCTAATTAATCAAGATATATAGAAAGGGTACATAATGTTAGGAATTTTTATACAATACAATTCGATATTTTAGATCTTGGATCAGTCAATGATCCATCAAATAATTGTTAATCATTTTTACTACATCATACTTTTATCATTTTCATTCAAAACTGAAAACCCCCTTTTAACACATAAATTCATTACAACCATGAAATTTCACCGCTCCATAGTGACAAGATAATATCTGAATACATTATATTTAACCTTATATTCTATTTTCTATTCAACCACTTCGTGATAAGGTGTTCCCATACTGATTCAATAACTCCATTATAATGGAATTGTGGGCACAATTTGATAACACCAATTAACTATCATAGAATTTAATGACATGTTATCAATATGGAAAATTGTTCACTCTTGATATAGATATTGATAGAACCATAATAAATATAGATAAATAAATGAGATATATTAACATTAAACACCCTAAATTAGAGATTATTTTATTTAATGGACTATATAAAACGCAATGTTTCCATTGTAAAAATATTATTGATTCTTCAAGTGAAATTTTTTGTGTCCATATTAGAGAGGATCTAAACAAACACATCAATATGTTTTCCATTTTGTGCGTAATATTGAATCCATGAGGTGTCAAAAAGGTTCATGATAAAAAAATATTATTAAATGTCACTACTAAAGGATTAGTGAAAGGGTGGTTTTACAACATCTATCTTAGAGAAGAGACTATATGGAAATATATTTCATGAATTTTCCTTCAATGATTTTCCCTAACCTCAAGAAGGAATTCCCTGAGGAAAAATATTTATGGATACCAGTAATGCACATCAAGAAGATTTGTATTAATACATAGAGTGATTCATGATGATTTAATAAATAAATGATTAAATGTATAATAAATCCACTCACCCAACATTCACAGCTAGAAATTGGGGGGCTGTGATAAAAATTAACTTTTTTTCCTCAAATAAGTTTTTCACAATATAATTCACTTACATTTTTCCCGAACATAAAATTTTCCGTTATTTAATTAAAATATTGAGTGTTTTTTTAAGAAAATTATCATACAAATAATGATTTAATACCAAATGCAATGATATACACTAAATACTGAGAATTAATGAGATCATCGAACCAAAAATAGCTGGGGAAGGGAAACATTCATGGTAATGAGGGGAGAGACATTGAAAAAGTGGTGACATAACAAGGGGTGATAAACAAAGGTGCGATGAATGGTGTCTTGAAGAATCATTAGACACCAGTCAAACGCGAGGAAATGCTACATGGGTTCTTCAGTATAATAATTTAGTGTCATGGGGTAAGGGGAAAAGAGTAAGGTTTTGTAATGTTTATTTAATATCTATTAAATTAAATTTATCTTTTGAATAATTATTAAATACATAATATAATGGAAAATGAAAAAATTAACAGGTGATTATAACAAAAAAATAGAACAAAAAAGGTTTGTATAAGAATGATAATGTTACATATCCAACTGTAAGTATAATATTATTTTTTATTAAATAGTTAATATGGAGGGATGAAATTTTCAAAAAAAAGTGCTGGTGATTATAATTAACATCAATAAAAAATCATATTTATTAGAATAAATTGTTGGTACCAATAGTTGTTTTATCTATATCTAATTTTCTATTTTTATACGACATTGTTTATATAATGATTGTGTGGAATAATGCCTCCACAATGAGAAAACATCATTTTTTCAATATTCACTCCATTTGATGGTTATAAAAGAGAAATCGAGTAATAGATACATCACATATAATATTTTTATGACTATGGGGATTTAAATTATAATAACCTTCATTTTTCTCTCTTTTATGGATAAATCAAAACATTAATGTTTTTTTCTATACACTGACACCTCTACAAAGTAACATATATTGATTTTAATCTATATTCATGTTTAATAATGAAGATACATTCATATATAATGGATCATATTCTAATTATATTAATAATATCTTTATGTTGATCTAATAATGATATTATACCAAAATAAACCAACTTCCTAATAATAATAATCCTTTAATTAAGGTATTTTTCTGTCTTGGTCACTCTCACCACCTTTTTTAACAACATTATCACATTATTTTATGGACTAAAATGATAATATAGTTACTAATGAAATATTTTAGAAATATGTAAATAATGGTTTTATTTTGTTTTTAATATTATAATCATATAATTATGATACAAATGTCCATGCATTAATAATCTCTAAAACATGACCATCACTGAATTTTTATTTAAGGACCATAACATAAAATACAATAAAATGAAATAATAAAATTTAAAAACTGAAAATAATAAATTGGGGTACCCTATATGATATTGTTATGAATGAAATTATTATATAATTGAGTAAAAACACCGTGAATACAAAACTCTGTCAAAACGATCAAGATAATTTACACCTGATATTCAAAATGGATACAAACTGATTAATAAACATATATGAAATAATTATATGATATATTTATTAAATGTCATAGATATGAATAAGGTTCTAAAATAGAAAATTAAAATGTTTGTATTTATGATACATTATGCTAAATAACATATTAGAAAATAAATAGTAAAGGTAGTGGTAACATGTCTCAAATTTTAACAACTTCAAATATATTTATTATTTAACTCCATGATTTATTTTGAATGGATTATCTATAACAAAATTAATAATTATTATCACAATAACAGTATTTTCTATATTATTTTACAATAAATTTAAATTCATATATTCAATTGGGTTTTAAAACAAAATTCAAATATCACAAGAGATTTGATAAATAATAATTTTTTCCTTTTAGTTATGTGATTTGTTATTCAATTTCATTCCCCCATATTAACTAAATCATAATTTTTAAATGATATTATCTATTATAATTTTCATTAAAAAATGTAAAATTAATTTTTTATTCGATTAATTGATTTATTTTAAATTTTTATTAGAAAATGAGACTATTTCAAAAGAGACTACTAACTACGACCTATATATTGATGATTACAACAATTTTTTAAAGAAATATACATTGTAATATTGTTTATATATTATAATGTATATTAAAAAATATTTAACCCCAATATAGTTTTGTTTCCTATTTTTCCCTTTGTCTCTCATTGTTTTGGTTATTATTATGGTTCATTATGTTTTCGATGTAAATCAAGTTAATTCATGGGGTTATTTTATACCATTAAAAATTTTATGAAACCCATTTTTATTTACATGATGTATTTTTTCAATAAGATCCAATGTCATTCATTTGAATATTTAATTTAATCTATTTTAATTTCATGGGTTTCTTTAAGAAAATTAAAAGATTTATTTTAAACACTTTGTGAAACCTATTTTATTATAATGATTTCATTATGATTTGATAAGTGAAGGATTTATATGTGGAACTCATATGTATGGATGATGATAGGTGGGTTCTTATATAACACTCCAATTCATTGGTTAAAATATCATATCACATGGATAAATTATTAAATAGTATGTATTATTTATTTTTTAGCATAGGAGAAAATGGTGTGGCTCATAAAATTATTGTCTTCACATACTATTGTGTCTTCCAGAATTAAAATATTTTATGAATAGTTAGAGTATTCTCCCACGATTCATAAATTGTTTTAATTATTTAAAATCCATATTAATTGTCATATAGATCCATATTGATAATTTATGGATTTTGTTCTAATGTTATATCCTTTGATTCTCATTAATGTATATTATTATCACTGATGTTTATATGAATTTTTCTATTGAACTTGTTGAATAACATTCTTACAATCCAATATTTATGTCATGTTATTATGCTTATTTTCAACTATAATTGATTATTTAAAATAACAACATTCATATTTGTTCATTCCATCATATTTAAAGATGGTTATATCATACAAAATTATTATAATGTGATTTAGAATTTTGTGGTAATAAATAAATGTTGTCCAAATATATAATATTGGTTATTCATATAACAATCCTCTAATCATTAAAACTTCAGTCCTCTGTTTTACATGTCCATTTGGGAAATGGAATATTAATTCATGTAAAATAATTGTATAAATGTTTTTATTTGAATGGTCCAAAAAAATAATGTGGTTTTAGTTTCAATCTTAATAGGTTCATTGTGAGGTGTTTACCTAGAAAAGAGGTGTTGTATTTCACCTTTAACTCTTTATTTCACTTGGTGTTATAGTCGTTTTCATTTCTTAGGTGGCATTTCTTAAGATGAAGTATATTTTTATAGTCTTATGATATATGTAATTGTAAATTATATGACATTACTTATTCATCATTGTGTTTTTCCATTGTTTTTTGGTTTTTTGGATTCCTTTTGGCATGTTCATCCATTATAGAGCATAAAACAACATCATAGTGATTGGAAAAAAATTATGGTCCAGTTTATAGATTTAAATAACTGTATTTTTCATGTGAAAATAATTTTTGTTAGTATGATTCTTTTTTCACCATTTTTAATGAATCTTAAGTAGTATAGAGAACTATGTTTGGTCTCTAATCTCATAGAGATTCTTAATGAGTGATTATTGGTTGGATCTTATTTGAGGTTGTTTTGTATTAGTTGTGTATTTTTTGATTATTTTTATGAAGTGAATCATGTTTAGTGTTTACCTTATATTATGAACATCGAAATATTTTCCCCAACACCTCCTAGTACATTTATTTATATTGTAAGAATTCCATATTTTCCTGATGTATTATTTGACAATGAAATTCGTTCGAGGATGGACAATTCTAAGCGGAATTTATGACACCCATAGTAATATTCTATTTTATTGTATATGATTTAATAGAAATAGAAATTATTGAGGTTTTCTATTTAAAAATATGATTTTTCTGGAAATTTGCCTCTATTTTATATTTTAATACACATAGTTAAGGGGAAACCATGTTTGACATATTGCACATGAGTGTGTCTGGATTATTTCATTTTCACACAGTTAGTCTACATTTGAAACACTAAGTTTTTTTCCAAGCCATCTATCATCTACTATAAAACATATGTGCACTCTTATTATATGTGCATTTTCACATGAATTTCTCATGCTTACGAGAAATCACGTGAGATAACATATAAGGTTTTGAAATGATTATCAAAATGATTGTCATAGTTGGTGCTATGTTTAGTGAACTGTGTGAAATAACCATTGAATTCAATTGATATGTGTGGGGTGCTATCTAATGGACCCTACAAAGTTGGAATGTGGTATTCATAAATTTTTTGACAAACTAAGAATCATTCATAGATTTACTTAGTCTTATTTTTGGTTTCCCCAACACAATTTTAAATGATTTGGACTCCATCAACTTCTAATATCATTCATCAATAATTTTAAATGCAATGGTTTCTCGTTATATCTTTTACTCTTTTTATCTAAATCCTCATCTTCATCATTTTCTATAATATTTTCGGGGTATTTACCATCTTTTTTATTTTTATTTTCACCCTTTATTCTTTATATTCATATTACTTTTTTCCAAATACCATAAACACATTATTGAATGGGTTTAAGGTTACAGATGAATGTTATGATGGAAATTTAGGAGAATTTTTTTTGGAAAATCCATTTTCATTATTGGTTAGACATTCACAATCAATGTAAATATACTGGACTTATTTTGTGATTACTAATTTTCATGTTTTTTGAAATATCCATTAGAACAAATATTTTATGATGATTGGTTAATTAAAAATGGATTTACTATAAATATATATTATTTTATTATATCCATGTATAGTTATTAATGGTTTCTAGTAGTTATTCTCATTTCGTATTGAAATATTTATATTGTTTTATCTAAGAATATTTTTTAAAATGTCTTTATAGTGAACCATGATTTTATGCAAATTTATCTGAGGACCTGAATTTGAGAAAATTAATAATTTTTTGGTCATAATTGATTTACCAAATGAATGATTATATATTTCTAAAGAGATCTATTGATAATGATGAGGCATGTGTGAATCATGTTAAATGTTTTTGATATATGAATGTATAATGGTTTTCTGATAGTTATCCTTTTAAAACTGGTTTGTTTTCAAAGGGTTTAAAATCTTTTATTCCATTTACTAATTTTAAGGAATCTTTTTCAATGATATTTATAATGGGTTGAAATGTATTGACATCCAAATCTTATTTTATAAGTCCAATTTATAACCTTTAAGGAAAAATTTCATTAATTTTTTAGACCCTTTATTGAACCCCTTCTGATTAATATAGAAATTATAGATTTTTAACCCGTATGGGATGTCTTATATTGCCATTTATTTATGTGATTATAATAAAAGATTTTTAAAAGGATTTGTGTCATAAAAGTGATTTTTTGGTGCAAATTGGTTTAGTGAAAATGATATAAGTTCATTTAAGAATTCATTATGAAATTTTCTGATCTCTTTTCTCTAATTAATATAATTATTGGATTCTTAAGAAGATTATAGATAACCATTATGTGAGGAATATATAGTATCTATTATGAATTGACAAAGGAATTTTTTACAATTATAATGGGCATGCTGACTTGATGGATTATTTGGCATGTGGTAGTAAGACACTCACAAGATGAATTATATAACCTGACTAGTCCATTTGAATTATTCCGATATTGAGGGGGGGGGGGGGGGGGGTTGGCGCCGACATAGTGTTCAATTACCCATTTAAAAAATGTTCAATTTATCTTATAGGGAGTTTCCTATGAATCATTAATACTCATTAATAATGATAGTACAGTATTATATTCCTTTTCTATTTTTATACCTCTTCCATTTTATTATATGGAACCTTTCATTACATGTTTTAATTTCATTATTCTAAATTGATTCATGGTGAAAATTTCGACATTATTATTTTTCCTTTATTTGTTTTAAATTCATATTGATTTAAAAAATGGTCTTGGATATATATTTTTAATATAAATACTAATTTTTTTTGTTAATAGGATTTATTAAATTTTTTTTTGAGATTTCATTAGAGGATAAAGAGAGTGTTTGTTTACCAGAATGGATATTTTGAAATGTTTTGAGAAAATACGACAAAAATGTATTTGTATTGAATTAAAAATTGTAAGTCCTCTAGAATTGGTCACCTATGATACTTTAAGGTAAAACCATAGGTTTTAGCATTGATTTTGGGAAACATGATTCCAAAATTGGTGTGACTTACTATCTAAAAAGGTTTCTAAATTTTGGTTTAAAAATAAAATGATAAAAAATGAGAAATGGTTTATTTATTTTTTAATATGGTATAAGAATAATATTTTTATATATCATATATTAAATGTGTCATTTATGATCTTATTTATGATTGGAATTCCATACACACCATTACGAGATCATCCACAACATGTTTTTTTCAAAACCAATTAATACACTATTATATGGATGCATAAGTGTACACTATGTTTTATATTTTGTGAAATGATATTGATTTTAGTTAATTGAGTTTATCTCTATACTACTGGAATGTGTATATTGAGGATGTGTCTTATAGAATAAGTTATAGTTTTTCGATAATCATTCAGTTTTTTAATTTTTATATTAGAAAAATCAACACTATTTATTTTATCTCATTCATCTATTGTGTTTTATTATATGATCCATTTTTCTATTATTGGATAGTTAATTGTTTTCTTATTAATTTTTGGATTGTTTTATTATTATATATTTCATTATTTTAAATTCATGAATGAGCAATGACTTGGTAGGGAATACCAAATTCTATGTTGTTTCATGTATTAATTTATATGGTCATATGAATATGAATGCATTCCATAGTCTATATAGAGAGACATATAAACTAGTTTAACACATTTAGAAATTTTGAACTCCCTTCTAGCCTACTAGTAGGTTGATCCAAGTGTTGTTCTAGGTTAGCCCAGGAATGTTCAATAGTTCTTTCTAGTTGAACTCCCAGATATAAAGATTCAACATGAAGGAATTCTTAAATTATCTATTGGATGAAACTTAATCTTCATTTTCATTATATAATTTCATTGGTAATATCGTGGAAATATTTCCAACCATTCCACAATTAAAATAAGATAATAAATTTTGTACCTCATACCATCCTTTCCCCTATATGAATTTTATTTCTATTAAATAAATTAATTACTTAAATATTTAACAATTCATTTAACTTAATAATGTTCAAGATTATAAATTTATTATAAATAAATTTAATTAGTTTATAGAACAAATATACATTCATATTTGTAATATATTTCATAAGTCACAATATTTACAAGAATATAATTGAGGGTCATCTTTATGAAGTATTTTTATTAAATTGATAAGACCATATATGTATACAAGGGTGGAAATCTTTTGATAATTTTTTACATTATATTAATATAAAAAACATTATAACCTTGTCCTTGTAGTTATCTCACATCCTTAATGAGATTATTTTTTATGGAACCAATGTTCTATTTTGGGACAATAATAAAGGCCCAAATTTTTTCATGAATCACATATTGTTTAGATTTCTTCACCTTACTTTCCCCTACAAACTAATTTTTTTTCATTTTTCCTATATAGGTGTATGTTGTATGGTAATTACACTATTATAAAAGATATATGATCTAATAAGTATAATGATAATGAATTTTGAGCTATTTCATAATCATCAAAAAAAATTATTGTAGGATTCAATTATTATTATTTTATTAGTATCAATAGCTTGTATTCAATATAATAAAGTAATGAAACCTTCATATATTCCATATCACAAGTGATATATCATTTTATTCTTCCATAATAGAATGTTTTAGTTATAAAAATAGGAATACATTTTATTTTAATCACATTCTATATTTATACAATTTTCTAGAAAAATATTATTCATATAATAATCTAGTGTGAGTTACACTAATTGTCTTACGCAAGATCCCAATACACCCTATGATACATGGGTAATAAAGGTGTTAAAAATTATTCCTATACTTAAGATCATATCTTAATGTTATCAAGGGCATCACAGAATAATCAATAAATAAACCATATATAGTAATTAGATAACAATGTTATAGTAATGACACAAAGATTTCATATGGCTTACCCCAAAGGTCTAGTCCAAGGAGAATATATTGATTATTTATTGATGTATAATTGGTCAAAACTAGATACTATAAATTTTAAAAATGATTCAAAATGGGTAAATATTGATCCAATTAAAATTTATAATCTTACAAATTTGTATAGTACTTTGAGATAAGGAATACAAGAGAGAAATATTACTTCATTCAATAATAATAAATCACGATAAAAGGGAATCATGTTTCTAATGATGGTGTTATTGTAGTGGTTCAATTTCTCCTCCATGTCCTGATTTTTAATTGAGTTCCTTTCTGTATATATTTCTTCCACATCATCTAATAATTTTTATATCGTAATTTTATTGTAGTTAATTCCACATTATAATTACATAATTCTGTGAAATTAATTTTACATCCATAATATTTTTAATGGGATTTTAGAAAATATTAAATAACATCTCAAAATTTTGACCAAGCCTTTAAAATATCAAAATAATCTAGTACGAATTTAAAAAATTGGAATTTCATAATTTATTAAGTTATTTAATGGAATATATTTTCATGACATTAATATCATTATTAATTTCTAATTCATAGTGAATTTTTATTTATTGTGTAGTTCCCCATTTTTATCCATAAAATTATATTTATTTTGAAAAAATATTTCATTTTTTAATTATTTTAATTTTATATTTATATGACCTATTTTTTCATCAAATTTAATATAAGTTATAGTATGAGTATAAACATTGTTATGTGTAATATTTTTAATTTTCTAAACAAACTCATTCTAAAATAACCATATCTTTTTAACCATTAAATGGTATGTACTCAAATTGTGAGCACTTCACTAATATACAAACGACTAAACCTATCGTATTATGAAATTTATTCCATTGTATAGGAAGTAAATTTGAAAAACAATGAATTCAATACTGAATTATTTACCACGTGATATGTTATTAAAATATCAATAAACTCTTCCCTACAGTCACTCAAATTTACCTAACCACATTTTTCGAATGATTTCTATGTCCTACTGTGTAACAAAAATCATAAATTTTTTAAAAGTACATTAGCATACCTTTCTCTAGGATAAATATTAAAAATTACAGTACTCATAAATACATAGATAGTAAAAACAACCATTGATTTTTTTATAAGTGATTCATGAATATTACAGAAAACTAATTTTCAATTTCCTTGAGTTTATCCTTATTTATGTTGAGAAAAAGGAGATCACATCACATATCTATTATTACATCCCTTTTTAATGATAAATTCTTCTGACCCATAGAAAAACATTTCATTCCAAATAAAATTCCTCTAGAAATGAATCCTATAATTTTAAAATCCTTTTCCAGTCACAACATGAGTCTTTTATTTGATGCAGGATCACTCTATTTTCAAAATCTATAGAATAGTGCTACAGTCATATTTCATGATTTTTTACACGATATTACCATCAACTGCCAAATAAGAAAAAATCCAACATGAAAACCGAAATCATTTATCATTTAAGTCACAATGCACATATACATGTGTTGCAATGTCTCAAGGATATGACAAGTATATTCATTATAGGTTTTTCTATCTTAACATGTTGATATGTATTAATTTATATATATTATAAATATTAATATATAAAGTTTCCTTTTATGTATATATAAATATTGAGTCTTTAGTGGTTCACATTTCCAACAATTCACATTTTTCTGGGATGTATTTGGTATAGGATAAAATATTAAAAAAATTACCTAGTATATAATAAAAATAATTTATCTCAAGTATTAAGATATAATGGATCATGGTAATTACATGATCAAGGAAATATGGTTATGGTGGTGTGGTTGGGGTTGTGATTCTTTCATGATAGTTAATTTTTTTGTGGTTCACCATAATTTATTTAATTAGTGATGTGGTGGTTGTGGTGATGTGGTATTGGTTATTATGAATATAATGATGTTGTTACATTTTTCATGAGGTTGTGTATGTGGTTATATTATAGTGATTATATGATAATACACAATTGATGATATTGTTGAAAAATCAATATGGTCAAATGATTATTGATATATTTTAGGACGTTTACCATAATTAATATATGATTCTAGAAATTTTAGATTACCCACAAATATATTTGTTTTAATTAATTATTTATTTGGTATGATAATTTCATAAATGAAAATTAATGGCTAAATGTTTGGGATTCGCTAATATCATATACTAACTTCTCACTGAGTTTAAATTCTTAATACTATCTTTGAAATATTATTAAATAATTGTAGTTGATCTCACACACTACTATCTATTAAAATTTATTTAAAATGGATATATAATAGTTTAGAAAAACCATCCCACTGATTACTCCCGAGTCCTAACCCCTATATAAATTTTTTTCATTATTTTTTATAGCAAATCATTAGAGATTAATGAATGTTGTCATTTATGAATTCAAATTGAAAAAGATGTTGTTTTTTTAGTAATTCACATTTTCGTTTGTACTTATTTTCATATTATGATATGTTTTCTGAAGAAATTTTTCTATCTATAATAAATATATAGATTTTATTTACGGTTTCAATTAATTTTCATAAGAATTTATGATGGAAATTCATACCATATGGGGGATAGAAAATGTACTTTCTAATATCCAACATGTATCGCATTACTAGTTGGATTCAACGGTCACACCTCTCACTATTAATATAAACTAAATGTTTTAAGGGGGGATTTTAATAATAAATTATTTTATTATATTTTTAAAGAGTTATGGGATGGATTTTGGAGATAAATATAAGTGATGCTTGTTTGGGTTTATTAGGTAAATAAAGTGATTTATGCTAAAATATAAAGTAGTCATGAGATTGTATAGAATAATGATACTTATAGATTATTATAAAAAAATTAAATTACATTAATTTTAGGGATTCTATCAAAGACATGGGTACTATGGGTCCCTATAATCCGATTGAAGTGCCAAAACAACCAACTTATAGTATGGATATCAATTGGTGTACCATTGAGCAGGGGAGAGCATAACATGTCATTTTCATTCATGTTTCATTTTAATAATTAAAAAAATAAGAACTATCAATGAAATGATCCATTCATATTATAACTTCCACACCAATATGAATAAAATAAATGAATAGAAGAAGTACATGGGAATTTTATCATTGTTGGGGCTTAATTTGAGAGAATAATCCTTAATAGGTATAGGATGATTTTGGATACATATATTATAAAAATTATAAAAGTTATTATAAGGGAGGTTTATACTATATCCTAAAATATTAATGAGTTATAAAATGGTTCTTTCAATGAAATACTACAAAATATAATTGAACATTCACCTAATCAAGAAATTAATTGAATTCTTTACCCCAGTGTCACCAACATATGAATATTTACTCATTCAAATTACATGGTTTAGATCATCAGTGTTTTTAAATTTTCTATTTATTTAAAAATATAATTAAAATGTCATAATGAATCTCCACTACCAGTAAAAAAATGAATATTATAAAAATATAAAAAGTGACTTCAACAATTATTTAGGATGTTTTATCCATGCATGAGACTATGAACCCAAGAATAAATCCTCCTTTATCCAAAATATAAATTGATAAAATCATTTAATGCATTAATAGTAAAATATTAAATACATTATGTTTTTATTTAATTAATCATTCATTTTCAGATGGTTAATGATATTTTCATATATGGAATGAAATAATTATTAATGGAGAATTAAATAAATATCCTAATGGATAAGTATTGGCATAAGGAAAATATATTCAAGGACATATGGTGATCATGTGATGTACTTAATGATTCAAAATGAAGGTATATGATGAAATAGACATTGATGTTCTATACAATTTCTATTCATGTTTTGAATAGTATTACTGACTTGAAAAGAACTCATAGAATGATGTTGGACATGAAAAAATAACACCTGAATGAAATTTATAAAATGTTGTGTAGTGACAGAACTGCCACATCGGGACTTAGGCTCAACATACTATGTCTCAATGACTTTGATTCAATTGATGATGAAGACCTGTTTATTGAAAAGAACTATTTTTCACTATTAATATTGATTCAAGAATTATTAATGACCATACTAATTGATGAAATTTTGTTTTCTAAATCACTATTATGATATATAAATAGATATATAAGAATATTCTAAAAAGAATCACTCATTTAGATATCACAATATATAGAGAAGTGTTGTACTGTAGAGCCTGTCACCAGTTTTTCTTCCCTGATTTTTATACATTTATTTTCATTCCTCATTCCCTCTCACTCCCTCATGGAAAAAATTATGGGTAAAATTTAAACATAGAATCATATTTTAGATTAAGGGGGAAGGTGATATTTTTTTATTCAAGAATTTTTATTTTATAATTTATTATAAATTATAACACTTTATTTTTTTTCACTGCAATAAATATTGAGCAAATAATCTATAAAATATACTATGAATTTTGAAATGAATTTACATAAATTAGGAATAAACATTGAATGATTTATGGTGATTATATTTAAAAAATATAATGAGACAAACATGATTAATTAATTCCCCAATATACTAGACCAAATGGATATTGATAGGAAAAGGAGGGGATATTAATTCAAAGGATCTATCTCATTTTTAATTTTCTACAATAACTAAAAACAAATTTAATTTCAATATTTTTCATCACCGGAACCCCAAATCTAAAAAATCATTACACACTCACTCCAACTCTTTTCAAAACCAGAAACTAAATTCCTTCACTATCCTTCTTTGAAAATAATAAAATTAATTATTTTTTAATTTATAAAAAAACATCTTTCAACGTCTCATGGGATTGACTTTTAATGCAGAAATTTATAATTTTAATTATTTAATTAAATTTGTTTGATTCTATAATAATAATTAAATATTCATATTCCCATATGGAATTAACGACTCTAGATGGGCTGTCAATTTTACGATGTTATTTTCAAGGATATATACAATGTTGAATTATGAATTTTGGTTTTTATTTTGTATCATTGTGTTAATTTAACATTATTATATTGGTTATTTTTATGGTGGAAATTAAGATTGAAATCATTTATACATGATGACCCCATGTGGGGATGATGAATAAATCAAGAGATTGACCCGAAGCTTGAAAAATCAATGAGGAATAAAAATACAGATATGACCACATCCATAGTAGAACATAATTTCACTACTAAATGAGTTAAACAACTAGATCCTAGGTTATGAGTGCTTACTGATTATAGAATACCATTGGATATTGTAGCTTAGTATAGAATATTCATATCATTTATGGATACTATACATATCAAGATCATGTTTTTTGTCACTAAAATGATTTGAAGTAGTTGGGGTTTGGCTTAGTGGTAAGCACCCCGTAATACTACATGAAAAATGGGGGTCCAAAACCCATTGGGTGCAAGGTTCTGTAGCAGTATTGTAGCAGTACTGTAGCGGTACTGTATCAGCGGAGGTACTGTTGATCGGCGGGTACTGTAGCGGCGACATGGCACTGTACCGGCGGCGGTACTGTGCGGGTACTGTAGCAGCCGGGTTTCTATTCATAGAATAGGAATTTGGCCAAAAATTTGGGCCTACAGGTTATGTAATGGGCTTCAAGCCCACTGGCCCTTCGGGCTATGTAATGGGTCTCCCTCTACCCAATTAAAAGAGGTCTTTGCTTTGCTTTATTAATAAAAATGAGGCTTCGACCCCAACCTTTAAAAAAATCTAATATGATTTGAAACATGGTGAAATTTTATAGACTACTTCAAGATGATACAAACATGAAACTATGAATTTTTCTCATTAATTGTTATAATTCCCAACTCAATAAACTATAAATAAACATAATAAGGATTCACCCTATCTGGTTTTCATTATGACATACTTATAAAGAAAGTATCAAATAATTTCAAATGTATTCTATCATAAAATGGTATGAGCTACATTTCCAATTTCTCTTCTGATACATTCTTGCCTCTAAATATATTTATATTAGTGTAAATATTCAACATTTCAATCAATTTGAGAATGAATAATTATATAGTGCATGAGATTTTTTTAATATCTTAATACATAAATTCCCATATAATGGTAATGTGAAATATATTATATATATATATTCTATAAATTTCATTCATATGGAAACTCTTTAATAGTAGATGTTGGTACATGTAGGGTCACTAATGAAAAAATCATAGGAGGAAAGGTAGATATTACTGTATGAGATGGAAAACAATAGATTCTAAAGGAAAAATAAATTAACACAAAAAAGAGATGTCCACTTGGTCAATAATAAGGAATGGGTTGAGGTGAAAATGAATACTCCCAAAAAAATTATGGTTACCAAAATAGTTCATTAGTGACCAACACAGGGTATGACTATTTAAGAATTTAGTTAAACTAAGTAAAATGAGAGAAATTATTTCTATGGATGGTCGTATCAACAATAATAAGGTAAATGTTTTCTATATTTTTTTATATTTTTTTCATGCACATAAAGGAATATCGCTGGAGAACCACATGTACATAAAATAAGATTTTGAAAGATTCATGGCTACCTATTAAGCTACCATAAATAAAATTAAAACCTATTAAAATGAACATGGGGCTATATGAAAGTATATTATGAAGTAATTTGTAAAAAACAGAAGAAATTTCTAAATCTGGAGTTTCAAGATAGCCAAATCACTGAAAACCATTGATAAGGGCTTGGTGGAGTTCTATTTAGAAACACTTATGCACTCCCAAGAGGAGAATTGAATGTTATGACCTTCAAAAATGGATGATTCAATTAAGAAAACCCAAAACCATATATGGTAAAGGAATAAAAAATATAAAATTTCAAACAAACTAAGGAGAATGTAGCTATTGAAGATGAAATAGAGGAACCACCATTGTATAAATAGATAATACATTTTTCCAGAGTCTATAGTTGAAGTTAATATTGATTCATAGAAAGTTTAATTAATTAAACATTTAAAAAAATTAATATTAGAATTCATTTTATAGATTTTATCAATAACATGATATCTTCCACCAAATCCATGAAAGATGTTGTGACTAATAAAGAAAGATGGAGGAAATTGATCCCATACAACTCACATTGGAGTGTCCAGATGTTGTTTCTAAAGGAATACCAAAAAAACAACAACCTTGAATAATTTCATATTAATTAATGTCAGATATAATAAAATTTTGAATGAAATTTTCTATTTATGGGCCAGTGTCAACATCCTCTCATACAATAAATTTTAGATCCTTGGGATATAGAAAAAGTAAAACACTAGAGTTAAAATCATATATATAGATTCAATGGTTAAACAACCATGGCGAATGATTAAATAAATAATGATTAATATGGTAAAATTAAACATTTATGTGGACTTCATAGTTTTAGATTTATAATAAAATATAAATCCACAAATTTTAGGAAGACCATTCATGGATATTGGCTTAGAGTTGATTGATGTGAATTGTGGGTAAATATGTCTGAGAGTATTTACTGAATGATGTGTTTTGGAATAAATTGATTAATGAATAAATATGAATTTAATGATAATGTTGATATAGAAAAAAATACCTGAATGTAAATATATCATCAAACATAAGGATTTACATGGGGTAGTTGATACCATACAAGATAAGATTTAAAAAGGTAGTTCTACCTAAAATATTAAAAATTAATGACACTATACAGGTAGGCGATTCCACCATTTTTGATAAGTTTCAACATGAATTGTTGGTGCAAAACATTCAATATACATCTTTTGGTTATAAAAAACACTACAAAATTGTTTCGATACTGGATGATCATGTGATTTAAATATTATAAATTAAGCTATTTTCAAAGGAAGGATATGGAATTAACTACATAGATAGGTCACATTTGAGACCTTCTATAGATCCAGTCAAGGTTAAAACATACCAATCACCTATCTCATTATCATAAAATGTATGTTTGAGATGATGAAATTAATAGAAATACTTATTTTATGAAAATTGAGAAATTAATATTTGTTAATGTTCAGTATTTAGGTCCATTAATACTCTCCAAAAAATGTATTTATATTTCCTTATAATGGTTTTTTTATTTTTACTTGTTTATTCACATTTATCAATTCCATCAATTAATCACAAGGTTTAATGAAAAGTTGTTTTTGGATAAATATATTTCTTGTGATCTCAAAACATATTATGATATTATAGTCAACATCATGTGAGGAATATTCATGTCATACATTGACTGCTAATAGAGGATACACATCCAAGGATGGAAGAATCATTGAATGGGGAGAATTTTTTTCAATTTAATAATTTTCTATTATATTATCTATATACCATTGTGTTTAGATAATCTAAATTATAAATGAATTCCCTCAAATGACTTTTTTTTATTTAATTATATGATCATGGAGGCATAAACTTCTTTGGATAACTACCATTCCATTTTTTAAAATTTATTTGTAAATATATATGAATGAGATAAATGTGGGAGAGAATTCATAATGATAACATGTGAATTTTTTTTGTTGATTCATGATTTTGGAATAATTGATAAGTATTATAATTGATTTTATTGATATTTTTCATTATTTTCATTTTCGATATTTTGTTAATTGGTTTAATTGTTTGTATGAATTTCCACGATCTATTATCCTAACCATTTTTATCACTCATGAGAGTTATTATGACCATAATATTTTACATTATTTACTTTATTATATTTCTTGATTAGAGAGTATTGATGTTTTTATTCATGATATTGACACGAATATTGTTGATGTTTCAATTGTATATAGTAAAATTTAATTTTACTTAGGATTATTTTTTAATATCCCATCTCCTAAGAGCCACCCAAACATTAATCCTTGAAAATAACGTAGAATCCATTCAAAACCATGTTATATAAGAAACACATTGAAATCCAATTTTTATCTTTTCCTATAATAAATTAGATATACTTCCTTATTTTCAAAAACCATGGTTTGGGAGATTGATTCTTGGTGGATCGGATGCCCATTATGAAATAGGTATGTGTGGGGTTGTTTTGGGGGATTTTGTGGAAAGGAACATGATAGTAAAACATTGTACTCATTTAAAAACCTATTAATATCGAGAAATTGAAAAATGGGTCATGTCATGGTTAATTAAAAAATCACATTTTCATGACTAGTAATATTTTTTATAACTATTAAAAATTTTCTCAGAAATAGATAAAATTGGATTGAGTGTTGGATGTGGGAACATGACCATGAAAATAGAATATCATACACTTCATATTAATGATCATAAAAATGAATCATTGTATAAATCATGGATATTCAAAAGACATGAATTATAAGGAAAGAAATAAAATAATCCACGAGAGAACAAAAAATGAATTAAACATGAAATTGTTCCAGAAAATTAATCATATGTAATTACTTCTATAGAATTGAAGGCATTACAACCCATGATATATTAGTAGAAAATTTCTTTTATTATACTAGGTTCACTCCCCATTCTTTACATGTATTACTAAATCGAGTTCACTCCTCGTTACATCCCTCTATTATAGAATGTCATTCATTTCTCCTTCTATCCCTATAATACAAACAATGTTCAACTCTTGTTCCATCCATGTTTACCTCATGGCATATAAATCATTACTCAATGCAATGGAGGAAGATATAGGTTCCACCTATCTCATACTGGAATCATGCATACATGTGACAAAGGATCATTAGTAATCATATCATGACCTACAAAATGAAATGGTTATTATAAATATGTAATCATATCATAACCTATGGAAATATTTCATGGTTCAGAATAATTTCATCACAAACATAACTCATTAATAGAAGCAGGTTTTAGAAGTATATAATCCATGAAAGAGAAACTTGTTTCATAAACATCATTTTATCTAAAAATAATACATATTGGAAAAAATAAGGATGAAATAAAATAAATATTTTCCCTAAAAATAATTAATAACATCAATGGGGGTTATCATATTTGGGAAATAATTTTTAATGAAATTATAAAAATATTTCTTCATGAAAATTTCATTTCATCATTGGAAAAATGATTTTTAAAATGTAAATCTTTTGGAATGACTTATCCTTTAAAACTGTCATTGAAACTAATAATGGAATATTTGAAAATAATAAAAACTTTTAAAAATATTTGTCACTTGAAAATGATCTTCATGGATCATTTTCTAATATTTCTAAAAAATGGTTTTTGGAAATAAAATTGATTTCCGACCAAAGAGAGAAATATATAATTTTTTATTAAAAAATTATTTAATTATATTAAGTACCAAATAGTGGAAATAGTTTTAATAAATTTTTATATCTTTATTGAACTGTGGATAACTAAACTCTTGTGTGTTCTTGAGAGATAGATCATAACATTTCATCCAAAGAGCATAATCATTAACAATATCTAAAAGTAATGAGATTGATTCAATAACATTTTACCATTTGGTAACATGGGATCCTACACACAATGTAAGAAAATGAAAGTATATTAATGTCAATGTATCATGAAAATAAGTATATTCATGATATAACATTTGTAATGGTGGTTTATACCATATGATAAATAATTTAGCTGCATAACCAAACATGAGTCACAGGGAAGGAAAATTGTGACAAAACTGTTTTACCAATTTTGTAACATTGAAACATAAAACTCATAAAGAAAAGATCATAAAATTGATATAAATACCCTTAAAATTAATTATAAGAGACATATAATTCGTTAATGTTCAGTACATACACAATACAATATAAGTGGTGAATAAGACATATATCTCACAAAAGTAAAAATGAGATGAAATTCATTTACCTGCTCTCTTGAGTCTCTTTATATTCATACATGATTGCATTAATAAAATGAGAATTTATTATACATATTTTATAAGATAATATGTTTATATTTAATACAATATATGTTTTTATTATGAGCCTATATGACCCGCTTTTTGAAAATCAACTCCTAATTTTTAACATCAAGTAATATTTACTTTGTTTTTTCACATGTGTATCTATTAGTTATATATGTTTTCCTTACAAATATAACATGATTTATATAATTAATAAAATCATATAAATATCATGTATGTTCATTATATTTTTATTATATAAATCTATATAATATAGAATTATTAAATGGAGTAGACCATTCAAGGAGTCTGTAAGCCGAATATACACCTGAACATTGCTTTCATTTTTATTGTCATATTGAATTAAAGAAAGAAAATTCCATATATGTGTAAACTAATATATATTATAATTCCATTAGAATTTTTATTTTATAAATATCTTATAATATTACTGAACACATCTTGAATACATTCCATGTAGTGTGTGAACGAATCACATCGCATTGAGGGGCGATATTTCAGACTTTCGGAAATGAAATTATCCTATTTAAAGATAGTAAAATATATATAGATATTTGTTTTAAATGTTTTAATAAAGTATAATGAAATAATAAATACAATATATAACTTATATAAAAATATTTCCTGTAATAATATCCATCATAATCCCACTAATGGGATGACCTATTCGTTTTAATGAATAAATGCCCAATATTTGTCTATGTTTTTATACCCATTGTCAGAGTGAAATTAACTCCAAAGAACTAAATTGTATTAATTAATAAAGATATGATATAATTAAAATATTAAATAAAAATAAAATATAATTTATCCATGTGAATTAATTACACTAAAAGGAAATTTTGAATTACAATATGGTATTTTGACTATTCATCCAAAAAATATGTGTTTCTCGGAAAAATTCAAAAAATTCACCCTAATATAAATTCTACATTCTATATTCAAAAATGAAGTTTATTTGGTCAAATTATATTTCTATATCTGTCTAGATTTAATTTTATTATTTTTCACAAAAGGGAATTAAAAGCGGTTCATTTGAGAAGATATTATTTTTAATTATATTTGGACTTTACCCAAAATTATATCATTCATTATAAATATGAATCATTAATATAAAAAATTTTAAAAAAAATATTTGAAATATAGTCATTAATATTCATATATCTATGTTTAGTATCTAGGTTATTATAATATCATTTAAATAATTATAATAATAAAATGATGTTTCAAAGAAACATCGGTGTAGCATGTACAGTATGGCAAGTCTATGTTGTGTGTAAAATATGCCAAGTTCATGTTCCATGTTACATATTCCAAATATATGTTCCATGTAACATACCCTGAGTTGGTTCTAGGGGAATTTATTTTTTAACTTAGTGTATTTCAATTCATAAATTAAAATTTAATTTATTTCATGAAAATAAGGTCCATAAAAGCTCGAGGTGTTACATTATACGCCCCTTAATATGAATTTAATCCTTGAAATTTGTCAGTAGGATAAAAAATGAGGATAATTATTCATTATAAATCCTCATGTTTGTACGTAGCTTCAAATAACTAAATATATATTATCCAAACATTGACTAGGGGAGGGGTTTTATTTTATAAAACATTTACTAATTAGTGTAAAATTTCCACACGATGTTCTTCGTAAGAATGATCCTACTGCAGCGCTTTCACATCTAAGTTTTGTACAGTGAATAGTAAAGTATTAACTTCCTCAAAAGATATACATGTAATACTTTATGGACTTGAGATTTAATTTTTTGGAAGTACCATGTGATTAACTACCATCATGATAAGATCAATAATGTAAAAGAGACAGATATACCTAGGGATTAGATTCTATTTCTTCATGAATCTCATCACTTTCTTCCATGGTGATATTCTTATAAACACCTTTTAACCAACATAAATTTCTTGATCTCTCCATATGTTATTAGAATTTCATTTCTACTGACTATGAGTTACCTTGATATGATGTTGAATGATTATATCCTTCTCAAACATTTCATCAATGAAGCTAGGTCCAAATGGATTTGTTACTAAAGCCTCAACCAAGCATGTAGGAGATCTACATCTCATCCCCTATGGGGCTTCATAAGGTTCCATTTTTATTATTTAGTGAAATATATTGTTTTCAGAAAACTAAGCTTGGGGATGGTCTTCATCATAACAACCATTGAAATAATGTACAACTGATCTGAACATATCACATACGATTGAATTTTTTTTTCATACCGACCATCTCTATGAGGATGAAAAGTTTTGTTGAAATACTATTCATAAAGATGTTCATGAAAAAAATTTCCTCATAACTTTATAGTGTACATTTGATCATGATTTTATATTATATAATTTTTTTACTCTATGCAGTCTTATCAATTACTTAATATATATCATAGAAATATGATCATGGGAGATGTCATCACTAATAACAATGAATTTTTGTATCTTTTTAGGTCAGTTTTCTACCACCCATATAATTCTAAAACCATTATATTATTTAATAGTACATAAATAAAATATATAATAATGTTCTCCAATTTCCAATGTAGTATGGGTAATTGATGAAATATCCTCTTTGAGTTTTATCTGGAATCCTTAACATGTTGGCATGAAAATCATCGAGATACCAAATAGGAAATATCCATCTTCATTACATCCCACTTGATAAATTCTATCAAGTCTCTATATCTCTTATTACATCTAATATGAATATATAATAAATAAGTATGAGAATCCACTAATATATATGTCTTAAAATCAGGTATTGAAGGAATATGTTCACAGATCCAAAACCTTATCGTTACATCCTAATCTATGTTAAACACAAGAAAATTTCAAACATTACCTTTAAGCTATACATATTCCTTTTTCTCCTATTTAATATTCACATGGATAGAGGGTTCGACATTCATTTGAGAAATATAATATTTTCCCCATACATATAGATTTCTGTATCCATCCCTTAAAAATATAGAACCATTTGAGCCTTTTGGATCTTCATCATGGTTAAGCTATAATGATCTTTTTGGCTCAAAGTATCGGCCACATTGTTCACTTTCCCAGGGTGGTAATGTATTGAGAAGTCATATTCTTGTATCAAATATAACAATATCCTATAAATCATGCTCAGATCTGTTTGTGTAAATATATATTTTAGACTTTTATAATCATTATATATATCACACTTTTCTCCATAGTTACAACACACCTATATCCTAAATGTAAAAATTACCTCTGCTAACTCCAAATCATGATTTGGGTTATTTTTATATGTAATATTCCACTACTATATGGCATAAGTGGTAAGAATGTTATTCTGAATAATAACACATCTCAACCCCTTATTGAATACATTTATAGAAATTTCTATCCCTCATCCACTACTGAGTAATGTAATCATATGTGCAATAACTAACATTTCTATAGTTCCCTAAAATTTCCCTAAGATTCATTTATCTACAGGAACATGACACCCTTATGAGTTAACATGGTCATAGGATTAGACAGTTGTGACAAATTTTCCACAACCCATCTATAATATCCAGATAATCCAAGAAATCTACATATCTGATTCACTAAGGTTGGTCTAGGCCATCATTCAATATCCTTCATTTTTAATGGATCCAGTACAATACCATATCATGAGACTATGTTAACCCAAAATGAAACCTTTTTAATAATTTTTTTTACTTTATAATGTTTTTCATATAGTTTCTATTTCCTTAGCGACTTTAGTACAATTTTTTGGTGATCTTAATTGTCTTCATTTATCATTGAATATATAAGAATATCATCTATAAAGACAACCAAAATCTAATCTAGGTAATATATAAAGATAATATTTATTAAATATATGAATAATGAATGGGAATTAGAAAACCAAAAGGCATCACTATATATTCATATTTCCCATACCTTATACGGGATGCCATCTGGGGTATATCCTCTTTTCTGCCCCAGAATTGATGATATATTGAATGAAGGTCAATCATTGAAAAGTATAAATCTCTACGTAGTTGATCAAACAAGTCATAAATATAGAGAATATGATACTCGTTCTTGATTATAATCTTGTTAAACTCTAGATATTCAATTTAGTTTTACGTTGATCTATTATTGTTTTTCACAAAACTACTTGGTTCACCCCAAGGAGATACACTTTGATGAGTGATTCTCTTACCAATGATTTAATGGAGATTCTTCTTAAATTTCTACAACAAAATTGGCTCCATTATATAAAGGGTCATTGAAATTAGTGAATAACCATATATGAGTTCTTTTGAAAACTCAACATCATGTTTTGGTGGAATCCTATGCAATTATTCTTGAAATTCATCCACAAAATCCAAAATAATAGGCATATTAACAATGTAAACATTCTCCCATACCATTTGAGATACAAATTCATCTTAATTTTAATTATGACCCAAACACTGGATTCAATATTCCTAGGGAGATAATTCTTATCATCACATGGATGAAAGATCATATGATGGTTTATGATATCAAAATTAATTTCCCTTCCATGAAAATTGATGAGGGCCTTATGTAGAGAAATCTAATCCATACCTAAGATGACATCAAATTTATTCAATGGAATAATGAAAATATTTACAGGAAGAACATTCCAAAAAACATCCACCAGAGAGGAATCATAGACATGGGATGAAATCAACGCTTCATTAGTGGTTTTCACTCTTAATTCCATATTAGTTTTTTGTAGAATTTCAACACTAATAAAAAATTATCAAAATATGAATGTGTTTGTATATCCATAATAAAAAAAGACATTACTAGTTCAATAGTGGATGGTAATTGTACCTTTCATAATGTTGTTACTGAAACCCCATTAGAAATAGATATTTCGTGAAATATACACTTATCCCTTAGTAAATGATTTTTTTACATCTATCATCCTTTACAGCCCCTGTGTTTGGGAACTGGTTAGCCTATTTCATATTTTCCTTACACATGTAGCACTGAAATGTGTGTGGTGCATTCTATGTAGCCTTTTATCCCTGAAAACATTGATCTAAATTCCTCCCATAATTTTTATATCAAATTTTTCAATGACATTCATTTCTATTATTAAAAAAATAACTAGACCCCTTAAGAAAAATTCCTCTCTGCTTTTTCCTATATTTTGATCATAATGGAAAATTCATTTTCTTTTTTTCCATGTTTCATAAAGATTCATCTGAACTCTATCTATATTTTATTAATTAAACCATGAGGTTGATAAATGAATCCAACTCTACTTCAACCTTAATATCCCAATGTAAAATATATTCATAGAAACTAATGTCTCTTATGGAAATATTCCCCATAATAAATAGCTTTATCACATTAAAGAAACTATCAAAATTACATTAAGGTTGGATGTTAATTTCTATAGCATACCTAGCATGTCTTAGTATATCAGCCTCATAATTACCAATAGATTCATCATTAGTTTTCTTAAAATCTAGGTAATAATTCTATTTCATTTAAGGAAAATGTATAGAAATTACTTACTGAAGAATATGAACATGAAAGCATCCTAATCCTGGGATTTAATCACATATTTTTACCTTGTATTTTTTATTATAGTCCACCACAAGTCTGCTTCTCATTTTAACCGATAACCAACCATAATAACAATCTCAAACCTTGAAGAATGAAGAATGGAGAATATATATCCAATATTACTTATCCATTTTTTGGAAAAAAATGGATCATAAGACCCTCTGAATGAAGGTGGACTTTTCATCACGAAATACTAAATATAATTTTTCCTGTCCTATTCTCATTTGGAAGTAAAACATGATTAATATCTTGAGAAAGTGGTGTGAGCTTACAAATGAGGTTTTTCATTATAAATCCCATAGAATTTGGTTTCTCAGGAGCACAATCATTTCATTGTCCAACCAAATCACCATTAATGTCATTCCTCAGGGTTCCACCCATTGACTAAAACCAAAAAATTTAGTGGAGAAATTAATGATCATATTGTTGAAACACATAATCATGAAAAGTCACTTATAAGATGTATAAATTATGACACCAAATTTTTATCCCCGAAACATTATGTCTATCCCATGTTATTCATTTAAAAATCATAATTAGATTCTATATGAGGTCTCATGAAGAGTTTTTGAATTCCCAAAGCATATCCCACGGGAGTGTCAAAAAAGGTGTACAATAAATCCTATTGTCTTGTACTAGATTAAATGTATTAGAACATGATCCTGAAAATAGAAGATCATAAACATTATATCAAATATTATAAACATGAATCATGGAATAAATCATGTTAGTTCATAATATATGAATAATAAGGAAATAATGAACATATGCCAAGAAGGCTTAACATAGGGGAAAACAGGAGATTATGGAATATGCATAAGAATATACAATGATTTCCATAGAAGTCATGGAAATTCTTCTACGGTCATCTCTGTGGAAGAAATCATTTTCTAAACATTTTTCACTGCTTATTCCAGCCCAGTATTACATAACCGAGTTCACTCCTTACTCAATCACTATATTATTGAACTGGGTTTATTTCTCTTTTCATTCCTATAATACCTTAATAATTTCATTAATCATTTCATAAATTATTATCTAATTAGATATGAATCATTTATAAATGCATTATAGGGAGCTATAGGTCCAACCCATCTTATACTGAAATCATACATACATTTTCTACAATATCATAAACAGTCATATGATTACCTTTGATATGAAATTTTTATTATAAACATGTAAAAATATCATATCCATGGTTAAAAAGACATGTTTCAAAATCATTTATTCATAAAAATAACTTGTGAAAATAAGTGGGTTTCAATGGTGTATAACCTGTGAAATAGAAAGAGGTTTTACAAACATCATGTTATCAAAACATAATCCATTTAGAGAAAAATATGAAAGGAAAAATTTAATAATTTTTCCCGAAAGGAATGATTGACATTAAAAGATATTATATTTGGTGGAAGTTAATTTTAAACGGTCTTATAAATGTATTTATTGAGGAAAATATCCTTTTATCTTTAAAAAATTAGTTTTTATAAACATAAAACCTCTTGAAAATATTTTACATTGAAAATAGATCAGAAAATTATTATATACACATTAAAAAAAGTAAAATAATTTTAAAATACTTCTTACATGAATTTTATTCTAGTATATTTTGGAATCATTTTTGAAAACATTTTTTAAAACACGGGTTTTGAAATACAACTTATTTCCCACCGAATAGATAAATACGGTCATATTTTCTTAAAATCATTTTCATAAAATTATTTACTTAATTATATTATTTACCAAAGGGTATAAAATGGTTCTAAAATACTCATATATATTGGATAAACATATTATAATGAATCTTTTGAGTGTTCTTGATATATTGATAATAATATTTCATCAAATAGGCATAATAATTGACAATATCGAGAAGCGATTTGATTGTTTAAATAAAATCTTATCACATGGTAACATGAAATAATAATCTCAATTTAAAGAAAAGAAAAAAAGGAATGTTAAAATATCATTAAATGAATTATTTCCTTGATATGACATGTAAAATGGAAGGGTATACAGCTCAGAAAATAAATTTAGGTGCATAACCAAACTAGAATCTCAACAATGGAAAATTGAGAAAAAAATATTTTACCAATTTGGAACATTTAAAACATAAACACCATTAAATAAAGTCATAAAATGGATATCTAAATACCAAGAAAATTATATATTGGCGACATAAAATGAATTAATGGTAGTATATACACCACACAAAAGAAGTGAGTGGTGAATATGGAATGTATCTCCTGGAAATAAAAGTATGATGATATTCACTTACCATGCATCTTGACTTTCTTCATAATTGTACAAGATTCTTGTATAATAAATTGAATTTTATTATATATATATAATAGCAAAATTTTATTATATCTAATACCATATATGGTTTTATTATGACCTTATATTACACACTTTTTAAAAATACATTTTTAATGTTTCACTTTAGGTAACATTTGTTTTGTTCAACACATGTGTCTTAATTTGTTATACCTTTGGTAATTATACTTATATCATGATTTATAGAATTCTAAAAATGATATAAATATCATTTATGTTTATTATATGTGTATTATAATATTATATAGTATATTGATGTATGAAATGGACTACATCGTTCATGAGGATGGTAAATCATACGTACGAATGAACATTGTTTCCATTAATATTTTCTTATTGAAAGAATGAATGAATATGAAATATATGTATATATATATATATATATATTATAATCTCATTATAAAAAAGATCCTATATCCATGTGGTAAAGTCTCTTTCTTGTCATCCAATATTCCTAGGATAAATTCTAGGAAGGGAAAATTGTTTTGGTGGTACTATAGAAGTAGGGTAGTAGGGTACTATAGTAGTAGTGAAACTGGAGTGGAAGTGACACTATAGTAGTGATGAAACTATAATGATGGAGGTAATGTAGCCAGAACTGTAGTAGTGGTGGTACAATAGAATCTTGTGCACTGTAGTAGTACAATTCATCAGAGGGACCTTTAAGACAAAATATAGGCTTTCAAGCCCCTATGACTTTGGGCTATGTAATGGGTCTCCCCCTACCCTATCAAATGAGTTCCTTACATCACTTTAATATTAAAATGATTCTACACCCCCAAGAGTTTTTAAAAAAAAATCTTTTTAGAATTATTATTTCATATATATCATATTACTTCATTAAATATTATATTAATATATTCAATGTTATGTGTTATTGAATCAAATTTATTTGAGTGGTCGATAGTCCACACTTCCAAAAACGAAATTATTATATTTAAAACATGTATATTGTATAAATATATTCTTGTTTAAACGATTAATGAAGCCTAAGTACATAGTAAATATAACATAAAACATATAAATATAGAGTTTCCAAATTAATGTCCTCCTTGAGAAGCCATAAAGGAAAAATGAATTATCATTGTTTCATAAGGCAGTAGTTCTCTGTACACATAAATAGTCTGTTTGTTAGCCATTAAATGGAGAATTTTTTTAATTGTATGTCAAACCCATATCATAAAAAAATTCTAATATATTTAATAAAATATTTTTTTTTACATTAATGTGATAAATATAGCATAGGTGGTGGAGAAGGAAAATTAAATAATTGTTCTTGAGATAAGACCTTACCTCATAATCGGGTAAATCCTTATAGATTGCGACAAAAGGATTCCATGGATTTATTTATACCCAATGGGAGGATTCTAAGAATAGGGGTCATTTTATGCTAATTTTTTTGGGATGATATTTTCCAATACTATTTTGTTTTATTGCTGTTGAGAATAGGGATAGATGGTAGTCATTTATAGGGAGGGGGAAAGACACACTTGGCATTTTTAAATATATTTTAAGAGTACCATCGTTTTTACCAAAATAAAGTCATAAAAACCCAAAGAAACTCAATAATGAAATGTTAATGGATGTATAATGGACAAAACATTGGATTTAGACATCTTTATAGGTCCTTTAGGACTTACAATTAAGGATTAGTACTTTGTTAACTGAAATTTTCCCTTAATCATTGTAATTAATTTTAATCAATTTCACTAATCATTTTAGACCTATACTATTTTGAACATTATGGACATTATAAATTATTATAATTCCAAATATAGAATACATTTTTAAAAATTATTTAAACATATGTTTCCATATTTAATTCAAAAAATATTCTCTTTTATGGGATGATAGTGCGGGTTTTAATGTAAAAATGTCCAAACCATTTCTATTTTTTATACCCAATTTGAATGTGAAATTGATTATAATGAGCTAAGTTGGATTAATTTATAAAAATATGATGTAATTAAACATTGAAACAAAATTACAGTATAATTTATACTTATAAATATATTTTATAAAAAGGTATTTTTTAATTAAAATAATGTATTTTTCAATATTTATCCAAAAATGATGTTTCTCATAAAAAAATTCAATAAGATAATTTAATTATCTTAAATTAATAAATGAATATTATTTCATAAAATTAAATTATTATGTGTCAAAAAAATTATTATTATATTTCATAGAAGAGAATTAAAATAAATTATTTTGAAAAAATTGATATTTTAAACATACAATGACATCACCAAAAAATATATCTTTCATTATCAATATGTTTAATTTACATATATAATTATAAAAAATATTTAAAAATTAGTTATTAATATTCAAATAACTATTTTCACTGACTAGGTTATAATTCTAACATTTCGATAATTATAAAAATTAAATGATGTTTCGTAGAAACATTAGTATTGCATGGAACTAATCAAAGTCAGTGTTGCACATAACATACTCAAGTTGATGATCCATGAGTCATTTCCTAATTTGATTTACTAGGTAATATTCACTAATTTGGATCCATTCCAATGGAATATTAGACTTAGTATATTTTAATAAATAAATAAATCACAACATTAGAGACAAAAATGTCCATAATGATACTGGGTTTTATACGATACCTCTGAGGTTACAATAATAAATAGGCTTCCAAAATAACTCTAGAAACTATCTTAAAAGACATGAAATACAGGGGTGATGACTCTAAATATCTCCAAATTCCATTGTGACCTAATCTTGGTGACATATACAGAAATACATGATGTCCCACATTGAACTCAAAAGGTTAATAATGATTTTTGATTTGATATTTCTTCACTGACTGTGTTGTAGATGTACACATATATATTTGCTTAACATGCTCTAAAGTCTCTTGAATGTGATTAGATCCTAATAGCACTGCTTCTCCAATCTCTGACAAGCATCGAGGGGACCTACATGAAAATTTATAATGTACCTCTTACGGATACATCAAAATAATTTCCTAAAAACATTTATTATAGAAAAACTCAAAAGAATAATATGTTTATCCCAAGAACCCCAAAAATAATGGATACATGCCTTGATAATATCTAACACCTGATTCTTCCACTCATACTTTCCATTAGTCTAATGGTGATTTGTTTTACTCAAGAGAATCTATGAAATAATTTCCTTCTATGAGAATTTCCATAACATTGAGGTAATGTGGGTGTATTTATTTGATAATACCAAATAAGGTACTCTAAGAAGGAACAACCTGTATCAGATATAAACCCTCCCCTTGTTATCAATTGAGAAGGTCTCTCATATTAGTAGGAAGTTTTAATTATTGGTCAACTAATCGATGATCAGCTATTTCACATTGCATACTCATGTAGATATTGGTAATTCGATCACAAAATACATGGCGACTTCATTCCATATCCACTCTGGAATGGATAGAGGTTATAGAAATAAGTTTTTTCTGGTGCACTACCGTCATGGACTGATAGGTCACACACTGAGTGATAAATACTGCAATATGAATCTTCATACTCATCCACAATAATGATGACTAATATCTTCCTACAATGTGGTAATAATTAGATAACATCCGAAAATAGTTTAACATGTTTCCCTAATCAATTATTCTCATATATCTGATGGAACTGATACATTAACATAAATTATTAGGGTTTTATTCCAATCAAAGATCTAACCAGGTGATGGGTTCTCACTGGATACATTATCTATCAATATGTGGGCCTTTTAATCTAATAGCTATCAAAATCGAACCCACAACAGAAAGAATAATTCTTTGTATGAGCCACTAAAACTGGCTTCCCATGAAATTCTGGATCCTCAATGTGATTCTCATTAAATAACTCTAGAAAATGCCCAAATTTGTGGCCTCTTCAACGTACTGTATCGAAGCCTTTCATATAAATGTGTCAACCACAAAATTTACCATTTTGGTTGAATAATTTACATCAAAGTAGAACAACAGATAGTATCTAATCAATCTATATTTCCTTATATTTATGTATTGTTTTGTTGATATGTATTTTATAATATTGTTATTTCTGTATACAAAGAGTTACTCACACAATAGATAATTACTCATAAAATATATTTCATGAACAATGATAGCTAACTGGAAAATTAGAAAAGGATGTATCACTCATAAATTCAGAATTGTAGGTACCCATATACTAAAACCAGATCACCCTTCAGTAGATCATTCCTCATCCCTATCTATGAACCATCACTATAGGAATTATGGTCGCTTCACTATATTTACAGAATCCAGATAGACGTTGAACACATCTTCCCTTTAACTCATCAAAATATGCCTCACATGCTTTATTCCTATATTATTTGATACCCTTATTGTTTATTCCAAAAACATTAATTTCCAGGTGTGATAAATTATGGATGAATTTTGTCTAATATCCACCAATCCCTGTGAATATAAAATGTCAACAACATTTTTTATTTGTTCCAAGAAAACCACGATTCTCAACTTATCTAGGTCAATAGATACACATTATTTTGAAAAGATAAGTCCCAATAAGTGATCATTTTTTATCCAAAGGTGTACATTACTAATATTCCCAGATATATGGTTCTCTCTTACTTTATTCATCATGATCTCAATATAGTTGGAATGGTCATGTATGGTGCAACAATTCACTATGATGTCTAGTAGAAAGACCCCCACAAATGAATCAATTTATCTATAGATGAACCAGTTCACCACATCCATAAAACTTTCATCTCATTCATCAATCGAGTCATAATAAACAAATAATTACACAAGTCGATAACTTTTGAAATATTATATGTGGTACGTCTAATGACCTCACTTGAACATGATGGTACCCCAAACTCAAATCGATATTAGAGAAAACTTTTTATCCTCAGATGTAGTTTATTGGATCATTTGGACAAGGAAGTGTATACTAGTTATTCACTGTAAACTTGTTCAATTAGCAGTTATCAATAGAAAAATTGAGGGTACGGTCCACAATATTTGGGAAAAGGATAAGTGAACTACAATTTTACGTTCTAGGTTAGACAAAACCATTTGACTCTAGATATTCATGATAATTTTTACGTTTTATAACGTCATTATGTTTAATCCTAAAAGGAGGAATGAATAGTATTTCCACACCTAGTAGAAGATCATCAGTGAATTCAAACTCTCACTTAGGTGGTAAGATGGAGAAATTATAAGGGATGGAATCCCAGAAAAAATTCATAATTAGAAATAATTTTATAGGTTTCATTAGAATATTTCTCATAAGATGACTCAACATCAATGTTTTCACTCTGCCTAATCCATTATGCTTGGTAATACCTCTAAATTATCAGATATCCCTTTCACATTATTAAAATATGCGCTATCCTATGGTAATGTTAAAGACACCATCCAAAGACAATATTCCCATTTGGAAGGATATAGGGAAATCCAACCCATATTGATAATGATTTCAAAGCTGGTAATCTTAAGGGTGAAGAAACTCCATAAGAAATAGTAACCACCTATCTAAAGGGGGAAATCCCAGTATTGGGGTTGAACCTCTGATATGATCATTAGTGGCATGATGAAAGACATAACGCCACAAAATTACTTAATTTAAAGGTACAAACATTCCACAATTAGAGAACATATAAATGGGTTCTAAGAACCTGTATCATAAAAGGGTGGAAACTAATGTAGATTATACAATAACAGTGTATATAATTATAGATGTCCCTATACTCTATTCCTCAGGAATGGGATTCACTTTGTAAATATGGCCTTGAGATACTACATGTCTAGCCTGAGTAGTTCAACTCTATTGATACTATATATACAAGGTTTAACTACAATATCCACAACCACATAATCATCCATATCATCAGGTATAAGACCTACCCTAGTCTAACCTCGATTCACTGATCTTGTACCTAAATGTGGGGATGGTTTGGATCTCCAGTCACTGAAAACTAGAAGAGAATTTGGATAAAATATTTAAAGGTGGCCCATCCTCCCACAAGAATGACACCCTAATCATATTATCATTCATTGAGAAATATTATGGACAAGCTTCAACACAAGTGAGACACCACATGTATATCAGTGCATGTCACATGGCTGGAACAAATTTTACATGCACCCTCGAAAATGTGCTTCCTACTGCTAGTTGAACCATTGTATTGCCTCAAAACTGGGCAACCCTTAGCTCACAATTCAATCTTATTTGAGGTTTTGTTCTACAATAAGGGGATAGTTCACTATCTCTAAAACTTTAGTAAACAATAATAAATTCACATATGATTGAACATTATATATAATAATGTCTTCAAAATGACTTGTAATAATAAACTCATCATTATCCAAATTCATAGTGAAATTATGGTTCTTAGAGAAGCAATATGAATACTCAAGAATGGTCATAGAGACCTACTAAATTTATATAAGCAATCTATTTCAATATACTCATATAGACCATAGAAAGAGTGATCATAGATTTTTTTTCTAGAAATCATCCCATATTATACTGTTTTGATGCACAACCTGAGATATGATATCTAACCAATGCTTGTAGAAATCCCAAAACATGTTGATAGAGAGAGTCACCCTTTACCATAGTGGAGTCTTCTATTGGAATATGATAAACACCATGGATTCTATCCATGACTGACCAGACTAATGTCCTCCATCCCCCAAGAATGTCAGTGGATACTGATATTGGAAATTGTAGTTCATCTCTTCCATAGTTTGTGTATACCTGGGAGCACCATGTATGGACTACAAAATCAATTTGAAACAATGATAAAACAAAGAATTGACACCAAGGGGAATATCTCTATGAGGTTCATGAAATGGTACTATAAAAGGTACTATGTGTTTCTCATGGCCCACCACCTATAAATTATGTGTATCACTAATTTCATAGTATATAGAACAAAGATGGTTTAGTTACATATGTTTACTTTTTTCAAAGTGAACTACTCAAAGAGGATTTATAAATGATAGGGAAATTGAAAACAAGAAAGGAAATGTAAAAAATTCCAATTATAATGTAACATCCTTCACCCTTCTCCTATATCTAGGTATAAGTGAGAAGTAAATGTCATATAAATATTATTAGAGACAAAACCATCTACCTACTACTAAGGTCGTGTCAGGGATATGGTCTTATCTTGTACAACCAAGGTGTCTTTTTCATTTTAACTATCATACACATTTTAGTATTTTATATTCAATTACTTATCTAAAATCAATTTAAAAGGGTTTAGATGGTTCAAATATTATGATTCACGAGATCACACATTCATTATAAAACCAAATATGGAGTCCACTAAATCCTAAACATATCACCTTCCTACCCATGTGACCAATTATATAGCGATCAACATGCCATAATTGACATCTTAAGGTTTCTTATTTAACGTAAATCGGAATTCAATGTCAGGTTATGTCAATATAATTGATTTTCTATTATGATTTCTTAGTATTTCATAAAATATAAACATATTTACAAATATTGTTGTAAAGAAACTATTAAAAGAACTTTTATTATTGGTGATGTACATAGAAAAGTAAATGTATCATGGAAAAAATGCAAGAAATTTGTGTCATTTGGTGCCATGTATGATGCATTCTATGATAGTCTGTCATATCATTGGGTCATGGATAAAAACCATTATATTAATAATTTTATTAATATCCATTATAGGATAAAGCTTTTTCATCACCCAACAATGAAAATCTATGAAATTTTAATAAGAGGAACTAATTATAAAATTAACCCATCTGAGAAATTTTGGGTTTCCCCTATATATTGGTTTGTTACTACCAAAAATAGGCTATTTACCAAAGATCATGTATTCCAAGTCCCATGTATAAATTCAAATAGTATGAAAATTGTGAAATGGGATATGATACTACTTTTTATCATCCCTCACTAGATGCCGCCAAATGGTTCTCTAAGGTATCGGTCCACTAGACCTCGAGCATGAATCCATGTATGGTAGAGGATGTTGACTATCAGTGAGAGAAGAAGGTATGTCCTTGGGAAGACTATTCATTAATATATCTATGTGGAGTACTGAGGTGTATAAGATATTGGAAACAGTGGAAGAAGAAACTGTAATTACTATACCAGTAACTCACTATAGTAGAAGCAGCAATAACAAACCAACAATAGTGGAAATAATAAAATAACTTATTTATAAAAAATTGCCAAATGGTGCAATGTGGATTAATAATAAATAGAAACTATGATCATTATCATGATGTTACATGTATCTATAAAAAAGGGTACAAATAAAAGACGATACATTCATATAGCACATCCTAACAATCACAAAAAATTGTGAAATATAATACTACTAGAATCTCGTGAATATGATAGACCCCTTTCTCTATTACTTCGTCCATGAAAAAAAATCGATCATCAATACCGGATGCATACCGTTATTTTTACCTGCAATCATGAATACTTCATAGGTACCAAAGGCATACCATTAAGGGTTTGAGATATAATCCAAGTTTTCCCCCACCAACAGTGTCTAGATAAATCATGTTCATTCAATATAAAAAGAAACTTCAGTCATCATAGGATAAAACCAGAAGAAAATGAATGAATGAAACATCATAATTATTTCCTAAATAGATAACTGAATTATTATAGAAACATTGGCCTAATCCGAGAGTCTGAACAAGAGAAAGCCAATACATGTAATATGGTGAATAAATGGGTCATTATAAAATACATATCATGTGTGGAACCACCCAAAGAATGTGATTTCTCCTTATTGAAATGTCCCTAAGATATCAATCAATCATGATCAGAGATTAATAAAGGGGAAACTTAATATAATTGGAAAACCATCTATAAAATCCAATATGGCAACATAAGCCTATCCAAGGTGATCCATATGGAATCCCAAGTGTTTCCAAAGAAGCCTATAATATATCCAATACCATAGAGTCCATCCAATGTGACGTGAAACCAAAAACCTCATGTCAATCTTATCATGGTAACCTCTATTTTTATTCTATGTTCTCACATAAGGGACCAAGTATCACCCAAGGCATTAAATATGAATAATTACATTGAGCCCTTCGACTATTTCTCCCCAACAAAACTAGTGTCACACACAAGTAAAAATACTCTTCCCAGAGTGATCAACAAAGGAAATCTAGGATCACTCATGGAATTTCTAGAAAATCCATCCCAATATATAGTGAACACATCCACCGTATCCTTCTATCAGGGCTTGTGTCCACTACAAGCCCGTAAACATGTAAGGCATGACATTCAACTCACATGTCCTAATAAATAATTCCAATATAACATGCAAGAAAAATATAGCCATATAATTAAATCTAGTCCCATAAATAGTGGAACACGATATATGGTGATAATAAAATATATATATGATTTAATTGAGGCACATGGAACATGGCACATGGTGTAAGGAATAAACATAAAAAATATCAAAAAAGGACTAAGTGTAAGAATTGTTTTAAAATTTATCTGAATTTATTTTATTCAAGGATCCAATCCATGGAATGAATCATAGAGTCCCAAAAAATGGCCAGTCATTTATATTTTTATAAACTAACATTTATTAGGAATTAATTTAATGAAAAAACACACACCCATGTTGTAGTTCAACAACTTAATGAATTGGATTTTAGGCTGTCTAAGGAGGAAACACCTAAATGGGAATAATTTTTTCAATAGATAAAAATAAATATATATTTATATGAAACAATTTTGTACAAGACATGGAATAGAAATAAGAATAAATTATTTAGAAAATTATAGGTGTTCCTATGAAGGTCCATCATGCCGCATAACGATGCACCATATGAAAAGTTACAAAACATTGTATAAAGGACTACACCTACTACCATGGCCTCTTATAAGACCACTCATCTATTTTCAACACTCGAATCTAGCTAAAATGATAGATATCAATGAAATCATCCAATTACCTAAAAATTGAAAAAATTTAGTTGCAACTAAATACCACAATAGAGAGGGATACAATGATTAAATATAATAAAGAGGGGGTTGATCATGCTTCAATAATTCCAATTCTCTTGATGGGGAAAGATTTGGATTTATGTTGAGGAAAATATCAAAAGCATTACCTTGGAGGAGGAGGGGAGCTTCATACATGAGTAAGGGATAATTACTTTTTGAGAAATGGGGGTGAAAGGAAGGACAAGGGTTAAAACATTTCAGATGAAAAAGTGTAATTTTACTAACATAGTTATGGGTGTATGGTTTGATCACACTATTGGACAAAATGTGCACTAATCATGCACCAAGGAACTGGCCAAATAGAACCCTCTCATGAACGATGCACATGGATTGGTAAACCATGAACATCCTATGAAAATTACTCATTAACTTGTCTAAGAAATGTCCCATGGGTGTTTATGCCCATTCACACTATTTTATAAAATTATGAAGACCCCTACTAATTGTTGACTCAATATACCCGATTAGAGAAATCATGTGGGTTGTGAGGCACAATTTTTTCTAACCATGCATCCTAGTAGGACTCTCCATTTTTCTAGGATCTGAGATCTAAACAAGCCTCAGACTCTATCAAGAACCCCATGACACTATTATGAATCATTATTAAAGCCAAACCAAATGATTTAAAGAAAAAAATAGATCATACCATGGATATAATCGAGGATGTAAAATCATGAACCATTAGACTACACATGGAATGTCTCTTCAACTATTGATTTTTAACACACATTGTCACGACCTGTCCCCCAAGGCATGTTCTGTGACTACCCCAGGCCCACATTCCAAAGGCTAGGGGCTGGAAATTAGCACCGATGGCGTATTCCCTAAAACTAGGAAGGCATTGCCTTTATAACCTTTAACACACACAACCAAACACACATTATGAAATGAACTCAAGTAAAATTAGTTTTAAAAATAGTGTGTACAGTATGTAAAAGGGGCCAGAATACAAGCACAACAGAAAAGTACAAGGAAAACTAGAAAGTACAAGATGACTGATAGGTGAAAAGCATCATCTAGATCATCCACCATGAATCCTACCTAATGGGTTGGTACAGCTCATGAACAACTGCCTCTATGGTTAGGCTCATCTAAATTCCACATTTGAGCCACCTCTAGTCCTGCTACCCTCATCCTCGATTACCATTTTCCGTCGTCTGCACCAAACACAACGAGGTGTGGGAATAACCCTTGCAGGGGTGAGTATAACGATACTCAGTAGGGACCCGAGACCCTCAAGGTCTCACAAAATCCACAAAGGATAACCACAAATCATGAAATGAACTGACATCCCTACTGAGTTATATTCCCATATATAAACCTAATTTCTCATGTATACCCATATCAATCATGAGGAAACATACCATCCACCTCAAAATCCCAAAGCTCAACAGTTCCACAAAGGATGGAAAATCACATAGGTAAGTACCACACTTTAAGCCACATAGAAGAATACATCTATGGTATTACTACAAATGAAAGTACCACATTGGTATGGACTCAGCTCACACCAGGTATAACATAAGTATAGTAGTAGAGGTGATTAAATGTAACTAATAATTCCTCTTACTTTGTTATGAAACAGACCCACGATGGATCCCTAAGTGCTGACTGACACTAGATCGCTCAGTGATGAACCACACAGGATCGCTCGGTGTAGAACCACATAGGCTCTCTAGGTATAGTCCCACAATGGATCACTCGGTGATGATCCACATAGGATCGCTCAGTGCTGACCCATAGAGGATCACTCGGTGCTGACCCACACAAGATCGCTCCTTATTATTCATTTCACAGCCTACTATTGGGTTCCTTCCCTAAGCTTGCTCATCTCCGAGAGGGTCTTCTCCTCAATCCATTGTTCGACACACCAACATCCATGAAGTCCCACAAAAAATTATCCCAAAGGACTGTCATGCCATAGGGGTCTCAATGCAATAGACAGAGCGTCAATCGGTCACCTGGAATGTATGTTATTAGCCTTTTAGTCCCAAGGTCTCGGTTGGATTTGTGCTCGATCTAACCCGATAGTTCCTTAAATTTATCCAAAACTCTAATCTGGTATACTAAATGGACCATCTCGCTGCATGGTTTACAGTTCCTTTGACAATTTTTCAAATAGATGCATGGTGCCAATGATATGGCCAAAAGAGCGCAAATAGGGTCGAAGTGGGTCAGGGTTCTGTCTGACCTAGTCGGTCCGACCCGGACTGAACTGACCTAAGACGACCCGGTTTAGGTCGACCCAGACGGACCAGCTGGGTCTTGCCCAACCTGCACTGGGTGACCAAGCCTGGAAGCCCAGTCTGGGAAGCGCGGGGGCCACGCGGCCGCATGGGTGGCGAATCTACGGTGCGGCGTGGTGGGCCCATGGATGGTGGATCTATGGGGCGGCATGGCGAGGCTGCTGTCGGCATTGAGGTGCAGCGGGGCCATGGGCGGCGAGGCCATGGGGGGGCGCGGGGTGTCACGGGCGATGTCACGGTGGGGCGGTGTGGGGCGCCACAATCCATAAGGCCATGGGTCGGCAAAAGCCCTAGGGTGGCATGGCGAGGCCGCGGACGGCGCGACGGGGCCGCGTGCAATGCGGCGAAGCTGCCAGCGGCGGAGCCGAGGATGGCATGAAGGCGTGGGTTGGTGGTCGCCACGAGTAGTGCATTTGTCCTCATGGAGGCCGGAGGTGGTTCCAGCCGCCATTCTCGTGTTCCACCAGTGCCAAATGCTGACACTGGTCGCCATCACCATTTCGAAGAACACAAAAAATTAAAATGGTGGAAGGGTCAGGCCATAGTTGTTTGGCTCGCACCCCCCACGTTAGAGTGGTAGCAAGTGGTTAAAAAATTTGAATCAAGAATGGGTATGGAAGATATTTAAAAACATCAATACCCACAACCTTCGTCAATCACTATTTTCAATCCAGCAAAAGAAAACATCTGTGGATCAACATGTTTATGAGAGTCGATATGCATTCTTAGTTTAGAAGGGAAGAAAATGGGAAGTGATAATCACCCATAATTAAAACCCTACCTCGATGGTTCATTGATGGAGGCTGCGAGGAAGGAGATGATGTCTTTGGTGATAGATGGATGTCGGTGATGTTGGTGTTTCCTCAATAATTTGTTCGTTCATCATTGGAGATGTTCCTCATTGGCGTTCTTCGTTGGAGAGCATTCACCCAATAGTTTTTCTCTCCCCAATTCCACCCAAATGAAAGGTAGCCCACATAATAGAACAAGTTATATATTATGTTTGTTGGCATAATTTCAGAATATATTAATTAATTTATTGAAGGGTTTACTTAATTAATTAAAGGGGATAGATGGAATAATTAAGTGGGGGAGCTCAAGAGGTTTCTCCCCCTTAAGAGGGAGTTCAAAGGGGTTCAAGGGGACTTAATTTTTGGGTGGTCCCCACCACCATATCCCACATGGGAGGTTAGGCTTGTTTGGTCCCCACCACCATATCCTCTGTTGGAGGGTTTTAGTACAGGTGGTCCCCACCATTAAAAATTTACATGGGAGGTTTCAACAACATAAAATAAAATTGATACACATTTTTATTTTATTTTTATTCTATCATGAAGAACACAAAAACTATCATTCACTCTTGACCCACTACAGTCGAGGTTATGGTCTCATTAAGATAATACCGGTGCTGCGAGTTCAATGGTGACCTAAGATTTCAATTCCATGGTCTGGTTCAAAAGTTAAAAAAATCTTCTTGTTGGTTTACTGAACATACATGAAAAAAATTTCAGATATTAATTTCGGGCACACCGGGCCTTGGAATCACGTGACATCAATTTTCACAGACGAGAAAAATTCTAATTTAATTAAAAAAAATTTAATGGAAATTCAATGTCTTTACATTCTCCCAACTTTGGGGCTTTACACCACGATAAGCCACAAATCAAAACTAGGAAAACAATTGGGGGTAATGAGCATGAATCGGAGCCTCTCGCTCCAATGTGTTCTCCTGGAAGTTCCCATGCTGCTAGTGAATGTGAACTAGAGGTATAAACCGCCCACAAAGGAATGGATCATATCGATCTTCAATATCTACTGAAACCTCCATAAAAGTCACCCCATCATCAGCATCCATCTCTCCATGGTTGATGATGTGAGAAGGGTCATGCACGTATCTCCTCAACTAGGATACGTGGAAGACGCCATGCACCTGGTGCCAGTGATTTGGATGATCTAAGTGGTATGCCACCTAGCCAACTCTGCTAAGGACCTGAAAAGTTCAAATGAACCTTAGAGATAACATGCCACCTTGGCCAAATCTCCACAAACCTTGTAGAGGTGAGAACCATAGAAATATGTGGTCGCTATCCTCAAAATCTATAGATCTCTATATCCTGTCGGTATATGACTTCTACCTACTCTGTGTAGTCTTCATCCACTCTTAGATGATCTGCACCTTTTCTGTGGTAGCTTGTACCATCTCTGGCCCCACTAGTGCTGACTCCCCTTGGTCAGTCCAGCACAAAGGTGATCTTCAAGGTCACCCATACAATAGCTAAAAAGGTGTCATCCCAATGGTGGAGTGATAGTTGTTGTTGTATGAAAACTTCCCCAAAGGTACGTGATCATCCCAAAATAGACCGAAGTCGAGGACGCAAGAACGCATCATGTCCTCGACAGTCTGAATGGCCCGCTCAGTCTGGCCATCTGTCTGAGGATGGAAGGCGGTGCTCGAACGTTGCTTCGTCCCAAAAGCCTCCAGTAACCACTTCCAAAACTGGGATGTAAAACATGTAACATGATCCGAGAAAATCATCTAGCGTACTCCATGTAGCCGCACCATCTATTTTACAAAGAGGCATCCCAAGCACTCTACTGAACCATACTATCTAATAGGTAGGAAGTGGGATGACTTGGTGATTCGGTCAATGACCACCTGGATAGAATCATGACCTTTGGAGGTATGTGGATGTACATTCATGAATTCCATGGATATCCCATCTTACATCCACTCTAGGACCTCTAAAATATGAACTATGTTTGTTGGTACATGATATTCTGCCTTCACTTTCTAGAATGTGAGGCACCAAGAGACAAACTCTTCTACTACTTTCTTAATTCCTAGCCACCAGTGTTGTCATGAGAGGTCCTTGTACATATCCTCCACTCCAGGATATACCATGAGAGAGGATGTGTGGAACTCCCTCAATACTTCCTCTTGAAGTGATATGGGTACCATGGTACGTCCTCTGAAGAGGATGACGTGCTCCCCAACTTAAAAAAATCCATCAGGTGCATGTCTTGTGGATATCTAAGCACATCGTGTCTCGCAGTCGGTGTCTCCACGATGTACCTCCCTAACTCGCAGAAGATGTGGGGGAGTGACTGTAAGAGACTGAAGAAAAGCTTCTCCATCCCGATCCACAAAGGATATATGCAAAGTGGCCAGCTGCTCCGTTGCTTCGCCAAACAGGTGTATACCTGACCTCTTGCTAAGTTCATATGCTACAACGTTCCCCTTCCAAGTAGTATAGACTATCTAAAAGTCATATTCCTAGAGGAACTCTAGCCAACGTCGTTGTCTTATGTTCTAGTCCTTCATAGAGAATATATACCTAATTATCTTGTGATCAGAGTACACTATAAAATTCTCGCCCATCAAGTAATGTCACCACATATTCAAGGCCAAGACCACTGGTGTTAACTCCAGGTCATGGGTATCATAGTTCTACTCATGATTTCTTAGCTGTTGAGAACCATAAGGGATCACTGCTCTCTCCTGCATCAGGATACATCTGAGTACGGTACCTGATGTGTCTCAGTATAGTACATACCCTATGGCCTCCTATAGAAGCCTCGAGATGGGGGAACTAATCAGAATCTACCTCATCTCTTGAAAACTGCACTGGAATCTCTCTGACCACATGAAAGGTTTCCCATTCTTCGTCAATGCTGATAAATGTGTTGCAACTATGTTGAAATTTGGCAAAAATCTACGGTTGTATCTGACCAAACCGGGGAACCATTTAATCTCTATCACAGTCTTTGGTGGCTCCAAAGTAGGTACCGCCTCAATCATCGCTGATCCCATTGCAACTCCAGCCTCCAATATGACAAGTCCCAGAATGTGAAACTCTCGGATCTAGAACTGTCACATTGAGAGCTTACTATAAAGCTGGTGCTCTCAGAGTGTGTCCAGTACTACCTACAAATGATAGAAATGATCCTTCTTAGTAGCTGAGTAGATCAAAATGTCATCGATAAAGTCTACTACAAAGAGATCAAGGTATGGAGGAAAGATCATGTTCATGAGTCCCGTGAACACTTCTAGAGCATTGGTCATGCTGAATGGAATAAACAAGAACTCATTATTGTCATACCGACATCTTAAAGCCATCTTATGCACATCCTTGTCACATACTCTAAGCTGGTGATATCCTAATCTAAGGTCTATCTTCGAGAACCATCGTGCTCCCTTCATCTAATCAAAGACGCCGTCAATACTCAGAAGTGGGTACATGTTCTTCACGGTGACCTGGTTCAAGTGCCGAGAGTCAACACAATGTCTCAAGCTCCCATCTTCCTTCTTGGTGAAAACATTAGGGCTGCCCAAGGAGAAAAACTTGGCTGAATGAACCCTTTCCCCTGTAAGTCCTCCAGTTGTACTCGCAACTCATGAAGCTTTTCCGGAGCCATCTGATACGCTGGTTTAGATATCGGTGTCGTATCGGGGTATAAGTCAATGTAATAGTCCACCTTTTTGTGAGGAGGTAAACTCGGACCTTCATCAGGAAAGACATCTGTATACTGTTCCACCACTACCGGATAGCTCAAACTCTCCACATCAACCTCTCTAAGGGTAAGGCTAGAAAACTGATGACTGATTTGTTATACACTCCTCAGGGTAAGTCCATCCTATGCAGTAAGGGCTCCCTTATCACCGGTTAAGTTAAACCTAGTCCCATCCATGCAGACACACTTCACTTTGCACATAATACAACCAATCTGATCATGGACTATAGATAACCAATCCATACCCAAGACGGCATTGTAAGGCCGCGACGTTGCTAATAAAAGATCTCAGCCGAAGCTCTCTCCTCCTAGAGTAAGCTCACACTCCTGGAACTAGTGTGTAATCATCGAATCCTCTCCCATAATAGTCTATAGCCATATGGATTGTGCCAAAGGCTCTGTCGGAATCTCTGAGCTCTGAATGAGGGTAGTGGAAATAAAAGAATGACTAACACCTATGTCTATAAGTATTCCAGCTAAGGTGTACGAGACACATATCGTACCTCATATTATCTCTGTATCATTGTGATTGTAGGCCTCAACTGCCTGGAGCTGAGCTCGCCCCTGTCCACCTGCTCGATGCGGTCAGGGTGGACCTCCCCGTGGTGGTGGAGGTAACATCTCGAATCATCACCCACTTCTAACTACACGACCATCTCCACTGCCACGTCCTCCTTCTCCCAGCGGACTACCTTTGTTGAACCTCTATTCTGCCAGAGTGATCCCTCGATCGTTTGTTGATCATCTATGTGGCAGGTCAGATAGTCACGAGCCATGGGACCCTGCCCGCCGCATGGCTAACACTACCCACTCCTGGAATGACTGGCTCTACCTTAGGTGCCCCATACAACTGACCCTAAATCATGCGGTCGTCCACATGTAGTCTTGTCCCCTTAGACCTCTATGAAATCTATCTTCTTCCAGCTACAAGAAACTCTGCTATGTGATGACTGGTAGTGGGTCTTGCTGCTAGTGACTGCTCAACAAGAAAAATCTCCACTAAGAGGGCTATCTCTAATAGCTTCATTTGTATCGGGATGCTAAGTGAGATCATCAAAGCCCTAATCTCCCATCTAAGTCCCTGCCCAAAGGTATGGGCCTTGAAGAATGGGTCTTGAACCATATCTGAGGAGTAGAATGAGAGGTTAGTGAACATCACTGTGTACTGATCCAAAGTCATGTTGTATTGCTGTAGATAAAGTAGAGCCTGTATGCGCACTATGTGAAGTGTATCTAGGAAACAATCTGCCTGAAATAGGCTCTCGAAGTCTGCCCTGAGATGTGTCACATCATAGTGAGCCTGGATTTTCCATCACCACCATCTTCCTGCTACTGCATGTAGTAGACTGGTGGCAAGGATCACCATGAGATCGGCTGCTGGTCCTACCAGTCGAAAGACTCTCACCACAGCCTCCAACCAATCCTCAGCTACATGAGGGTCCATCTCTCCCCTAAACCTGGGTGGCCTCTGGCGCTAGAACTTGTGAAACACACTCAAGAGGCGTGCACCCTCTACTTATGGAGCTGGTGGCATCGATGGAACTACTGGTAATGGTACCACTAGTGCCTCCGCAGGAAGAGGTCCCTACACTGAGGCCCCGTTGCTCAGTGGGCTATCAGTACATACTATATCTGGAACCATAGCTGGCTGTCTACGTAGAGGCATCCTAAAAATAAATAGGTTCTTTGTGATAATTAATTTATACCTGGTGAGATAAATCTAAGATATCAGAAAGAAAACTCTTCAAAACACACACGCAATCAGGGTTTTAATGCACTAAGTCAGAAATCAAAAGTCATGGTCCCATTTTATAGATACATCGGTTGCCGCACCAAAACTAGATTCCCTAAATTGATAACCAAACTCAATACAATTAACACTATTTTCTTTAAAAATATATGAGTCTTATGTTCAATGGTAGAACCAACTCCTCTGATACCAATTTTTCACAACCAGTCCCCCGAGCCCTAGGTCGTGACTTCCCCAAACCCGCTTTCCATAGGCTAGAGGATAGCGACTTGCAACGAAGGCGTAATCCCTAAAACTAAAAATGCATTGCCTTTATAACCTATAACACACACAACTAATCACATAACAAGATACACAAAAAAGAAAACTGAATAGTAAACAAATTGTGTACTGTAAGTAAAAAGGGAACGAATTTAAGACCTACTTGAAAGTACAAGGAAAACTGGAATGCTCAAGATGATTGATATGTGACAAGAAGCTCCTAGATCATCAACCATGAATCATACCTGAAGGGTAGGTACAGCTCATGAACGAATGTCTCTATGGTTTGCCTCGCCTAACATCCACCTTCGAGCCACCTCCAGTCTTGGTACACTAATCCTCAATCATCGATTTTTTCATCTGCACCGAAGACAACGAGGTGCGAGAATAGCCCCTGTAGGGGTGAGTATAACAATACTCAATAGGGAACCCGAGACTCTCATGGTCTCACAGTATCCAAAAAGGATAACCAAAAAGCATGAAATCATCTAACAAACCTATTTAGGTATATGCCCATACATATACCTAAGTTATCAAGTATACCCATCTCGGTCATGAGGAAACACAGAGTCCAACTCAAAAGCCCAAAGATCAATTGTTCCACAAAGGAAGGAAAACCACATAGGTAAGTACCACATAGGTACTCCATAAATAAGAATAACACTGAGGTATTACCACAATGGAATGTACCACACAGGTACAGACTCATCTCAATCCACGTTTAACTTAAGTACAGTAGTAGAGATGATTAGATGTAAATACTAATTCATATTTCTCTATTAAAAAGAATACCCATGAAGGGTCCCTAAGCGCTGACCCACATAAGATCGCTCGGTGCTGACCCACACCGAATGGCTCGGCGCAGACCCATAAAGGATCCCTAGGTGATGACCCACAAAAGAACGCTCAATACTGACCCACAAATGATCGCTCAGCGATGACCCACAAAAGATCCATTGGTGCAGAACCAAAAAGGATCTCTTTTCATTCTTCACGTCACAGCCAGCTACTCGGTTCTTTCACCAAGCTTTATCGTCTCTGGGAGAGTCTGCTCCTCAAGCCACTGGTCGATACTCCAACAGCCATGAATTCCCACGAATAAGTATCCCAAAGGACTGCGACACCATAATGGTCTCAAAGAAATAGAATGTGTGTCAATCAGATGCCTGGTCCAAATGCTATTAGTCTATTAGTCCTGATGGCCCAGTTAGATTTGTTCTCGATTCAACCTAGCTATTCCCCAACATTATCCAAAACACTAGTGTGGTATACTAAATGGACCTTCTCTCTCCAGGGTTTACAGTGTTGTTGACGGTTTGTCAAATGGATGCCTGGTGCAAATGTTAGGTCCAAAAGAGCACAAATTGGGACGATGTGGGTTTGGGTCTGGGCCAACATAGTCGGACTGACCCGGGCCAACCCAGTTTGGGTTTACCCAGCCCGACCTGCGGTGCGGCCCGACACGAACATGGCGGCCCAACCCACGCTGGAAGGCCGAGCATGGAGGCCCGGCCGGGCGGCCCGGCCTGGGAATCACGATGGCCGTGGGGGCGGCGAAGCCATGGTGCAAAAAAGTGGGGCCGCGGATAGCAGAGCAGCACGACGGAGCGGTGGAGCTAGGGATGACAGAGCCACCCGGGGGCGCGGCGAGGCCGCGGGGCGGCACAAGGAGTCACAGGTTGAGAGGCTGCAAGGGGATGAGGGCTGCGGGGTGGCGCGGCGGGGCAGTGGATGATGCGATGTGGACATGGGCGGTGGTGTCCGCAGGCGGTGCAGTGGTCTTCGTCATGGCCGGAGGTGGTTCCTACCGCCATTCTTGTGTTCCATCTGTGCCGAACGCCGACATTGGTCACTGTCACCATCACGTAGAATAGAAAAATGAAGAACGCCATAGGGGTCAGGCATTGTTTGTTTGGCCGACACCCTCCTCTTTAGATTGGAAGCAAGTGGTTCAAAAATTTTGATTCATGAAAGTGTTTGGAAGACATTTAAAAACATCAATCCCCACAACCTTTGTCAATCACTATTCCCTATCCCACAGATGAAAAAATTTGTGGATTGATTAGTTTATGAGAGTTGATCTGAATTATTAGTTTAGAAGGGAATAACATGGGAAGTGATTATCACCCATAAATATACCCCTACCTCAAGGTTCATTGATTGAGGCCGTGAAAAAGGAGATGATGTCTTTGGGGATAGACAGACTTCGGTGACAGAATCGTTTCCTTGATCGTCAGTTTGTTTTTCATTGGAGATGTTCCTCATTGGTTTTCTTCATTCGAGATATTTATCCCAATAGTTCTTCTCCCCCCAATTCCACCAAAATCAAAGGTATCATACATAATAAAACAAGTTATCTATTATGTTTTTTTGAATAATTCCAAAATAGATTAATTAATTAATTGATGAGGTTCCTTAATTAATTAAAGGGGAGAGTTTCCATAATTAAGTGGGGGAGCTCAAGAGGTATCTCCCAATTAAGAGAGAGTTCAAAGGGGTTCAAGGGGATATAAATCTCGGGTGGTTGCCACCACCATATCCCACATGGGAGGTTAGGCTCGGGTTATCCCCACCCTTATATCCTATGTTTAGAGGTTTTAGTACAGGTGGTCCCCACCATTAAAACATCCACATAGGAGGTTTCAACAAAAGAAAATAAAAATGTAACACATTTTTATTTTATTTTTATTCTTTTACAAAAAAAAAAAATACTATCTTTATCTATCAACCCACTACGGTTGAGGTGAAGGTCTCTATAAGTGAATATTGGTGCTATGAGTTCAATTGTCCCCTTGGATTTAAATTTTGAGCTCTGGTTCAAAATTTACCAAAAACATCTCTTACATTTACTGAACGTACCCAAAAAAATGTTCCGAAATTCATTCTGGGCACACCGGGCCATGAAATCACGCGTCGTCAACTTTCACGAACATGTAAAATTCCCATTTAATTGTAAAAATACATGGAAATTATGGGTTTTCACAGACATGCATCATGATATTTGGGTGTAACGTTAACATGTCTTGAATGGAATATTAAATTCATCAAATGAACCTCGACGTCACTATATTTTAAATTTCATTCAATCTGTATGCATGAAACTGTAACTTCATGTATTTCTTGTTATGTCTAACATACCTCATGCATTTCAAAGTAACCCAAAATTAATAAAATCTTATTTAATGCATGAATGGATACTCTATATTTTATATTATGACCATATATCATGGGCGAAAATATTAGTGTCCTATATAGGAGTATCATAATTTTTGGATGGATATGGATCGTTGATCCTAGAAGTAGAACATGATACCTTTTAGTACTTCATGATGCCTAGAAGTTACATCTGATGCCAAGAGGCGGTACATGATTCTTGATTGTAGGACGATATAATAATCATTTGATCAATCCAAATAACCCTTATGTAAACAATTGAACAACCTTTACATGAGTGGTGTAACTATACATGAGCTGGTATCAAACCTTTTGTATCAATCATTCTACCATTACAAAACACCATTAACCAATACATAGTTCTGGGTTTTACCTTACACAATGGGAATTATACATGTCGGTTGCCTCATAAACCTTATGTTACATAGTAAAACCATTACACGATTTTAATTATTCTCATACGTATCATCATTATACCTTACACAATGCTAATGTACCCTTATACGGGTATTTTAATTTACACATTACCATTACATAATTCTTTGTTGACCTTTAGACAACCCTAGCTCCCTTATATAGTTACCATTACAAATGAAGTGTATATTACATAACACCCTTACATAATGAATTCTTAATGTTATGGTAGCTCACTTTTGTTATGTAGTATCATTTAATAAACCATTAATACCATAACATAATTAATTATCAATTGACTAAATTGGAAAATGTAGGGCCCCGGGACACCCTGAGAGGGGAGGGGTGAATAAGGGTGGCAACTTTTTCTTCTCAAAGTTGTGGATCTTGTTCCCACGTTTGTATGAACTACTTAAACCTGTATGATAGATATGATTAGCAATTAAACATTCACATACAGAGAGATGACACAACATTTTTTACTTGGTTCACCACTAAGGGCTACGTCCAAGGAGCATACGCCGACAGGTTTTCGGTCGTACCAAAATCCACTATGCTTCGCTAGCTGTAGATTACAAATGGTTAGGTAAAGTCACTCTGTCTCAGGATCACTACCTTTAAAAAGTTTTAGGGATAGCTCACTGCTTCCCTCGGGTCACTCCTGTTGACTCCCCCTGGCTCACTGCCCTTGATGAAGTCACACTCAGTTTATAGATTTGAAGGTCTCTTCAATAGATGAGCATTGAAGTTCTTTGTCTCCTATTCAGCATGAGACTTTGCTTGCATCAGGGTTCAGAGTTGATTCCTTTTTTAGTTCAATCCTTCTTCTTTAGTGCAATGACTGAATGCACTAGATCCCCTTGTCTTTGTTTTCCTGAATCACAATCACTTATGTGATTCCTCAACAAATTATTCTCAGCTTACTTGTTATCATCAGAATTAGTTCACCATGTATGCATGAAATCATGAATTTAACATTTAGATTTATTTTTCAATCTCACTTTGCACCAAAAGTATCAGGCAATCATTCAGCTCTTGTGCAACTCCAAAAAAGCGGGCGTGCTTCAACAATATCTGGCTCTCCTTTTCAAGCCTGGCGTGCAAGTCTCAATCCTGCGCGCAAGTCTAAACTGGAGCGCAAGTGTCACCAAAGCACCTGCACGATGCTTCCTTCCCCAATAACAATGTTGCGTGGTCCACTTCCTTTATCTCCCAAACCGCCTTGGGCGTGCAGCCAACAACCGGTGTGCAATCTCTCACACCGGCGCACAACTTCACATGCACGACCCACTCACACCACTTGCGCGACCACCACACCTGTGCAATGGGTGATCTAATTCCTCAAAGTGTTGAACTCCGGTGAAGAATGAAGAGGGGTGGTCTAGTATTTATAGGCAATCTGACCACCCTGCGCGATGGCGTGCAAGTCAACCATCGGCGCGCAAGTCTCAGCCCCTACTAGTCACTGGCGCGACCAACTTCCAAACTTGTGTGAACCTCATTCCTTTTCCAAATTTTGATCTTCTGTTCTCGAATGATGATAGGTGTGAATGTTATCAAGCTTTCAAGGAATCGGCGCACAAGTCTCTTCCAGACACACATGTCACATGCGCGACCTCACCATAACTTGCGTGACCCTTATCCCTTTTCCATATTTTGATGAACTGATCTTCAAAAAAATATGGCGCGCAGGTTTCCTATCCTCCAAGACCTCGGCGCGCAAGTCCCTTTTCAAAAAACACTTTTCTTTATTGGCCGATTTTCAGGCCCAAAAATTTGGCAAACACTAGGAAACGGCGACACCTTGTATCTACTCTTTTTGTCTGCCTCCATATCATCCATTCCTTTGTCGATGTTCCTTGAATAAAACATGGATCATTATACACCGTCCTTGAACTCGACATGCCATTATGGAATCTCATTTGTCAACAGATCTGTATGTCGTTTAGTTTTCTTTGTCAACAAGCACGATCACCTCAATAAAACATCTTCTTGGTGATCTGTATCCTTCAGCAAATCTTCTGATTTTATCACAAACTTCAATATTGTGATATGTATTCTTTGAAGGCATAGATTTAGCATCATCATCTTCTATGATAGTGTGATGCGCATGGATATCTCAGAATTCCAATCCTTGCACCACCATATTAGAATTGCAATCATTGGAACATTGTATTCTTCATCAATCGTCATGATCTACTTCATGTAAACCATGTGATTCAATTCTTCAAGAAGTCTCTTGCATGGTTCTCATGCAATTATGGGTAATTGCATGGTCTTCGTCGAAAACCATGGTTCTCATTCAATAAGGAGGAATCGCATGGACTTCATCCAAAAACCCCATTCCTCTTTAATCATCCTCAGATGGACCCTCAGATGGATTACACCTCACATTCTTCATTGTTGTAAACAATGTATCACCTTTGACACATGTTTTTTGAAATTACGATCAGTACAACAATCTTCTGAATAACTATTCCTCTACTTCATTGGAGTACTTCATGATCTTCATCATTATGATCTTCCATTCCCCCATTTCATTGGTGTAATTCTTGATCTCCTTCATTTTGATCATCATTGAAAATTATTGACAACAAAAACAACCTTATACAAAAAGTGGTTCCAACAATCTCCCCCTTTGTATTTTTTTGTCAATACCTTATACATCTTCTGAAATGAATTCATTAAGTCAAAATGAGAATCTTCTCTTCAATCAACTCTTCTTTTCAAACATTCATTTCTCTTTCTCTACCCCTTATTGACAAGAAATAAAAAGAGAATGGTAGGGAGGGTATCGATCCATAAATAAGAAATGATTCATTAATCATTTCACTCTAAGTCTACTTGAGAAATGCCTGATGTAGAAAACAAGAGGATTTAATTAAGTCAACATGGTTGTCCATTATTCACAGATCATGATACCAACATGAGATGAGAACTCATATATTTTTTCTTAAAGGTTTTATCGCTTTTATTTCAGGTAGAAGAAAATCAAATGTGATAGGGAATATTCAACCTGAAACTCATGCACTCACATCATCAAACAAATCAAAAACATTCAAGTGCAATCGGCAGGATAAGTGACCTTGGGGCACATCAATTCTTCTTATGTCACTGATCAATTTAGTTACTACACCTTTGTAGAAAGATCATTGATCTGAGTAACCAAGGGATAGAGATTGAGAAATTCCATACCTTCTCCATTGACATGTTCTTCATGAAATTCACAGAGTAATTTCTTTTGAGTCCAGCTGGAGTTGTTATTAATTAAAATAGTGATTATGGAATCTTCTTCATTTTTCTCCCCCTTAAGAGAAACACTCTTCATAATCTTAATCAAGAGTGATCCTCATCATCATAATCGTTGAATATCAATTGAAGAATCCACTAAGGATGGAAACTTCTTTAGCTTGGCTATCAAGAGTTGACAACATTCACTACTTCTCAGGTTCTCCCCCTAAGAGCATGCTTCACCTTCAATTCCCTGCATTATTAGCACAAATACAATACATAAATGATTATGGGAATAAAGTGGATCCTTCTTGATTCATCAACAAGACCTGCATGGTTGAGGTTCTTTTCTCAACCATGTTCCTCTGTTCACTCCAGTCTTTATGCCTGTACATTTGAACATATGTTCTGACATCTGTTGGTGTGGCATGGCTTTCTTCAAATTTTCTTATACTATGTGTGGGGAACTGTTCTGCTTAATAGACACCATAAAAGATACATTCTTACTCTTATTCAGTGCTGATTATTGCTCTGGTATTAAGGTTAGGCAACCATTTGCAATGTGACCAGATTTCTTGAATCTCTCACACATAACTTCTTTAACATGTGTGATTCTCTTGGTTTGCAATCTCTAATGAACTCTGTCTTCATCACGTAAAATTTTCCTTTTTCTTTCATCCCCAGCCTTGTCTTTTCATCTTCAAGATTCCTCATTCTTTTCAAGTCTTCTGGACAGATGACCAATATGTCATTTGGAACTGTCGCAGCTTGTTTGGGTCTTCCACATTGGTTCATCTGAGTTTCATCCCACTTAGTGTTTCTTTTGGATGAATAACCCTTCAATTTCATGGATCTGAAATCCTGGGTCTTCTCAGCTTCCCTACTTGAGATCTTCTTGGGGAAATGTGTGTTCACCATATTCTTTTCATTTCTTCCCAAGGTTTTTCTTCATGCTTAGATCCCATTAGAGGTCTTATTTTCTTATCAATAGTGAAATCAAGTTGATATGGACATGTGCCTTACTTGTGACCACTTCTGTTGCATACATCACATCAAGAATTCCAAATCGGTTTGTGGTAAACATATGCTTCTGGACATATGGATGTTGATCCTTCTTTACTGGCTTCGTTATCTTTGATATAGGCATTCCCTGTGCTTTCCATGTAAGGGATTATAAAAACAAACCAGTGCATAGTACCCAAATCTGTTGCAGGACCAACATTGACCCACAAACCTTGCCTTCTTTTTATCTTCTGTATGAGGTTGTTGGGCCTTCTTCTTAATATTTTGTGCTCTATTTGAGGAACCAACTTCCTCCTTTTTCTTGTCATCCACCCCAGCAATGGTGGTAGGTTTCTTCCTCTCGCCTTTCCTCATCCATACTTGTTTAGAACTTTTCTTCCAGCCAGTACTGATTGTGGGAATATATTTAAAAACATGAGTATAAGATGGTTTGGATGGTACCTTCACATTCTCAGTTGCTTCTAATAGATCAATGAGTGAAGTCATTATCTTCATATCACATGTTTTAGGTCTTTTGACAATATAATCCTCCATTGAGAATTGAGTACCAGCAACAACTGATTCTTGATGTGGATAATCAAGAGTTGTCATAATCTTCTTGTCACATGTTTGAGGTATTTAAGCTTTAGATTCCTCCAACGAACATTGAGTACAAGCATCACTCATTTCATTCTTTTGTGAAGTCTCAATATTTGTATTCTCAATCTTGGTCAACTAGGTTTTTCAATTTTTGACCCTCAATATTGAGGATGATATCGTGATCTTCAATCATGATCATCTTCTCTTCACAAGTCTTCTTCAATCTTTCAACCTCATCTTCATGCATCTTAACTTAGTTTTGTAACAAAGAGTCAAGTTCCCTGAAATTCATGGAATCTTATTGAAAAAAAAATCTCATCAATTCATTTCTCTTCTTCAGCTCAGCTTCAAGTGCATGGATATTTTCTTTTAGAGTATTATTGACTGCCTCATTTTCTTCAAAGAATTTAACCTGTTTGGTGAGCTTAATACTTTCCAGAACTTTTCATTCCAACCCCTTTTCTATATTGTCAGCTTCTCTTTCTAGTCGAGTGATCTCAACCTGCATAGATTGGAATAGGCTACAAATAATAGCAACCCTTTCTTCATGAATATCATGCAGATATGTTTTGAGTTTTTCCTAAAACCTTGAATTAAGGGTGTCATCCTTTCCTCTAGAAGAAATTCTGAGCCACCTGCTTGATACTTTCCAAGCCTGATGTATCTTCATTATTGGAATGGCATGGAGAAAAAGACAGTGAATCTTATTTGGATAAGGGGGACTTCTTTAGCTGCTTCTTCTCTTTCTTTTTCCTGTTTGTCATGGTATTTCTAGATGTATACTTCTGCTCAGAAATGACCGAATCTTCATCAAGACTGCTCTGCATTGTTGACATTAAAAAAGAAACTCAAATCCTCTTCTGAATATAATTACTGTAGAATATCCAAAATACGTTAACCATTCCCTCTGATACAACTTGTAGGACCCTGGGACACCCTGAGAGGGGAGGGGTGAATCATGGTGGATACGTTTTCTTCTCAGAGTTGTGGATCTTGTTCCCACATTGGTAGGAACTACATAAACTTGTATGATGGATATGGTCAGAAATTAAACATTCACATGCCGAAATACTGCACAACTATTTTTACTTGGTTCACCACTAAGGGCTACGTCCAAGGAACATACGCCGATAGGTTGTCGGTCGTACCAAAATCCACTATGCTTCACTAGCTATAGATTACAAATGTTCAGGTACAGTCACTCTGTCCCAGGATCACTACCTTTATAAAGGTTCAGGGATAGCTAACTGCTTCCCTCAGGTCACTCCTATTGACCCCCCTGGCTCACTGCCCTTGGTGAAGTCACACTCATTTTATAGACTCGAAGGTCTCTTCAAAAGATGATCATTGAAGTTCTTTGTATCCTGTTCAGCATGAGACTTTTCTTACATCAGGGATCAAAGTTGATGCCCTTTTTAGTTCAATCCTTATTCTTTAGTGCAATGACTGAATGCACTAGATCCATTTGTCTTCGTTTGCCTGAATCACAATCACTTATGTGATTGCTCAATAAATTATGCTTGGATTACTTGTTATCATCAGAATTAGTTCACCTTGTATGCATGAAATCATGAATGTATCATATATATTTTTTTATCAATCTCACGTTGCACCGAAAGTATCATGAAATCATTCAGCTCTTGTGCAGCTCCAGAAAGCCAGTCGTGCTTCAACAATATCTGGCTCCCCTTTTCAAGCCCGACGCGCAAGTCTCAATCCGGCGCGCAAGTCTAAACTGGCGCACAAGTGTCACCAAAGCACCAGCGCGACGCCTCCTTCCCCAACAAAAAACATGTGCGGTCCACTTCCTTTCTCTCCTAAACCACCTTGGGTATGCATCCAACAACCGGTGCACAACCTCTCACACCGGCGCACAACTTCACGTGCGCGACCCACTCACACCACTTGGGCGACCACCACACCTGTGTGATGGGAGCTCTGATTTCACAAAGTGTTGAAATCTGGTGAAGAATGAAGAGGGGTGGTCCAGTATTTATAGGCAATCTGACCACCCTACGCGACGGCACACAAGTCAACCATCGGTGCGCAAGTCTCAGCCCCTACTAGTCACTTGCGCGACAAATTTCAAAACTTACGTGAACCTCTTTCCTTTTCCAAATTTTGATCTTCTGATCTCGAAAGACCATATGCGCGCATGTTATCAATATTTCAAGGCATCGGTGCGCAAGTCTCTTCCCGGCACACATGTCACCTGCGCGACCTCACCAAAACTTGCGCGACCCTTATCCCTTTTCCATATTTTGATGATCTGATCTTCAAAAACATATGGCGCACAAGTTTCCTATCCTCCAAGACCTCGGCGCGCAAGTCCCTTTTCCAAAAGCACTTTCCTTTATTGGCCGATTTTTAGGACCAAAAATTTGGAAAACACTGCGATATGGAAACACCTTGTATCTACTCTTTTTGTCCACCTCCATATCATCCATTCATTTGTCGATGTTCCTTGAATAAAACATGGATCATTATACACCGTCCTTGAACTCGACATTCCATTATGGAATCTCATTTTTCAACAGATCTGTATGTTGTTTTGTTTGCTTTCTCAACAAGCACGATCACCTCAACAGCACTTCTTCTTGGTGATCTGTATCCTTCAGCAACTCTTCTTCTTTTATCACAAACTTCACTATTATGATATGTATTCTTTGAAGGCATAGATTTAGCATCATCATCTTCTATGATAGTGTGATGTGCATGGCTATCTCAGAATTCCAATCCTTGCATGACCATCATAGAATTCCAATAATTGGCACATTGTATTCTTCATCAATCGCCATGATCTAATTCATGCAAACCATGTGACTCAATTCTTCAATAAGTCTCCTCCATGGTTCTCATGCAATTATGAGTAATTTCATGGTCTTCATCAAAAACCATGGTTCTCATGCAATAAGGATGAATTGCATGGACTTCATCCAAAAACCACATTCTTCTTTAATCATCCTCATATGGATCCTCAGATGGATTAAACCTCACATTCTTCATTGTTGTAAACAATGTATCACCTTTGACATATGTTCTTTGAACTTACGATCAGTACAACAATCGTCTTAATCACTATTCCTCTACTTCATCAGAGTACTTCAAGATCTGCATCATTATGATCTTCCATTCCTCCATTTCATTGGAGTACTTCTTGATCTCCTTCATTTTGATCATCATTGACAATTATTGACAACAAATACAACATTATACACAAAGTGGTTACAATAGAAAATCCTATAAACGAGAGACTTTTCATTAAATATGAAATTTAATATCCAATTTACATATATATAGGTAAAAATTTTAATTAAACCCCATATCATTCCTTTGATGGTAATTTATATGGCCTTATATCTTCCATATTCCACCATATAATGTAGAAAATTTATTTATATCAAACATCACTTTTCATGATTTTCCATAAATATCAACAGAATTATAATTATAATTAATGGCACAGTTATTTGTCGTAAATAATACAATATTCTCAACAAAATCTAATTTTTCTTAAATCTATGTCTCCAAGATACCCAAATTATTTTTGTTTTTATGATACATCAATTTAAAAATGGATTTCTATTGCAAATGCACTATCTAAAACACTAACATAGGTGGGGAATCCTTAAGGTAAAACCTTAGTTTTAATCTCCCACTAATATCATCTTTCAATCATTTTAGATCATTGTAATCCATAAAACATAATATCTAAGGAGTTCCTTATAAGGATAGTGAATCTCATTACACTCTATTTAGTGTCTCCTTTACAATGTTTCTATTTTTTATGCATATAAAACTATATCATCTATTTTTTTTTATTTTTTATTAGTTATTATTATTCCATTAGTTTTTTAAACAAGGATTCCATTTTAATTATTTAAATCATAAACTTTTTTAAATATAAAGTATGATGTTGATTATAATTAGAATACAGTTTATTAGTATTTAGTAATTATTTTTTATTGTATTTTTTTATTATAATATAAATTTTCTATATTCATTTATTATTTTTGCCCTGGTTTTTTGTAGTTCATGTTGATGGAAATTTCAATAATGGAAAAATAATACGCATTCCAGATCATGGATGAAAAATCATTACGTAATATAAGTTATGATATTATTTAAAATACCATAATATTATATTTTAGAAGAATTGTCCTAATTATGAATAGTCATTGAAATATATATAATTAAAATATCATATTCACGACACAATATATAACCAATTTTATGTTTCAAAATTTCATTATCTCAAATATATCATGTAATGATGAACGGATATAAAATACACTAGTTTTAGAAATATACATTGATAAAAAATACTAAAAAACTATCCTCTATTAAGAAATGCATTAAATTTCATAGATAGTTTTTTACGTTTTGAAAAAGTTGATTATTTTCAAAAATTATCTGTTCGGAAAAACAAATGCATTAGATTTATGTTTTTTTATCAAATACGGAATTTTTTAATTTTATAAAATTATTTGCATTTCGGAATGGGATATGAAATATATTATATATAGATTTATAATAATGGAAAATATTTAATTTATTAAGAAATAAATTATTTAAGAACCCACACAAGGAATTATATGATGTATTTTATTATTTTATTATAATTAATATCCATAAATTGATAATCTAGCTTATGATATTCAACTTTTAAATGGGTTGCTTTTCAGGGAGTTTGTCATGAAAGATTACACTGTAACAACCCGAGATTTTATAAGATATATTCTTTTTAATCTCTTTCATATCTTCTACTATACGCTACACCATGATTTTCTTGCCCTATACGTGACACCGTATTAGCTTTCAGTATATGCAACACTAATCTTGGATCGTGTTACACACAATTTCATGTTTGTTTGATAGTAGTTATTCAATGCAACATTGACTATATATATATATATTCAATGTATTAATGAAATATTTTTTGATTTTGTTATACACAACAACAAAGGAGTCATGCACTAAATGCAACCCTAACCTAGATTTCATTACACGCAATCACGACCTTCCTCGATAGCGTGTGGTGTACGCAATACCCGATTATACTAAACAACGATATATTGTTATAAAATTATTATGAAATAGAAATTATAAATTGTATTAAATATCTTTTTAATATTATAACATTATTATTCATCTTAGACATTTTCTATAACATGGTATAAGAACAAAATAAATTTTTCGGGTAAAATAAGTAATTTCCAAAAAATGTAGTTTTGCAGGCTTTTGATGGCGCGCCCACATTAAATATAGTTTTTGAAATGTATATAAGTTAAATTTGACAAAATAAAATTATTATTTGGAATAAATAAATAAAAAATTACTTTCGGTAAATTTTTCATATTATTCTGGTAACTTTCATATTTTGATGAATAATAAAAACACGCTATATTTTAATTAAAAACAACTTTTTTCATCATAATAATTTATATGGTTAAATTATAATATTGAATGGTTTTAAAGTATAAATAGAATATATTTTTACCATTTAATATAATTTATGTCATTAGGATTGATTTTACCTTGAATTCGTAGGCTAAATCAATTCAATCTTTTGCAATGTTTTATAAAAAACCCGTTTTCTTTAGACAACGAGATTAATTTTAATTTAATTTCTACAAATTTTGTGAATTAAATTTAGAAAATATAGATTCCATATTTGGAATCAGTGGGTCCAAATTATGTTAATAAGCTACTTTTTATTTTTTGGGCATTATAAATAGTAACTACGATAAATTTTATTTACCATAGTTAAAGGTAAATCGAGTAATTAAGGGTAAATATAAGATTATAAAATAAACATAACACATTAAAAAATTCTATTGGATGAATAAAAGTTGACCAATATCACTTAAGTGTTCGATTAGATTCATTTAATGGACCTTTTTTCCATGAAAATAATTTAATTATTATTAAAACCAAAGAAAGTGACAACATGTCACTTTCTTAAATCTATTAAGTATAATAATTTTAATTTAGTGATAAACTTAATGAAACTTTGAACATGAATAGTATAAAGAAATCTAATACAATTCCTTACATCATATGAATTTATTTATAATTTTTATGGATTAAATAATTATCTTTAAATGTGACACAATAGTGATGCAGAAAACGTTTATCTAGTGAAAAATCAAGAATATAGTTTTTATTAAACTAATAGTGACCATAAAATGCACAAAACCCTGAAAAAAACTTTTTCGGAATGTAAATGTAAACCCTAATCATCTAATGGTCGAATATTTGACCATTTGGAGCCTTATAAAAGCGATTATGACACTTATATTATTTTATTTTAAATGATGACAAAGTTGTCACCTTCATAATTTAATAAATATAACAATTTAAATATCTGTTTTTAAGATGAAAAATTAGAGTAAATTTATTATTATAAAATATTTGATATTTATCTTCATCAAAGGATTTTATTTTTAATTTTTATGAAAAAAATAAGTATATTAAATAATTATACATGAATGTTTTACTAGTTATTTTATTAAGAGATATACCAAATAAATGGTTTTAAAAATATTAAAATAAATATTATATGAACTATTAAATGTAATCCACGAATTTTCTAGACATATTTGACATGTTATTAATCTATTAAATATTTTAGTTCGATTATATCCTCTGTTTAGATTTTATTTAAATTCAAATAAATGAATAATGTCAAAATTTACACTATTGTTATTTTATAAAAACAAAATATTATTAACTTTTTAAAAAATCACAAAAAATTTTAAAAATTATAAATTGAAATTTATATAGTCTAAAATGTCATAAAGTATCCAATTATGAAAAATTAACAACACATAAGTGATTATTTATAACCATTTAAAATTTAGAATTTTATTACCACAAATAAACTTAAATAGATTAAATAAGGATAAATCAAAATGATATGGTTTAAAATAAGATCAAAACATGTCTAAATTTGATTGGATGATGATATTACAACCGTATCTTATAAAATATTCGAATTGAGTCATTTTTTGAGGTTTTTATGTGGGTTTTAAATTTTTATTAAACTAATATTTTTGAGGATTCCAAAGGTGCCCCTCTCCTAACATATAAAAGGGCACCTCATCCCTCTCCTCCTCACACCACATTGAGCCTTCATGCTCAGCCCAAACCAGCCAATTTATCCACTCCACTTTCCTAGAAACATCTTATAGGTCTTGGTCTACTTCAAATACCAATCTTAGTTCCCTAAGAGGAAGTTTCAAAGAGGCATATCCAAGAAGAGGTATTATCCGTTACCAATTATTTCAAATTTATTTTTTTCTTATACAATATATTATTTAGTTGTTTCATTATATTGTAATGAAATAAGTATCAATAATATAATGATATGTTATTATAAATATGAAAGAAACCCATTTCACCTTTTATCCATCCTATGGAAAATGAAATCACCATGCGTGCGTACGTACGGAATACCGTCTCCACGCCGTGGTTTAATCTGTTTTTCCACCATCACCTTACTTGGATGGGTATAATGGTGTAAAGAATAAATACATATGATTATTATAATATCATACTGATTCTAACATATTAGATCATTCACTCCAATTCGATTCAATAAATATGGGAATGATATCATCGCTCGTGCGTACGTACGGACTACCGTCTCCACGACGCGATAAGATTCACTCTCCATGTTAACCATTCAAGAATGATTATAAAGTATATATAATAAGTAATCATGAAATATATGACATAATAATGATACTGGATTTATGTATATATAAATGTATCTTATCTACCTAATTTCATTCAATTCAAGAAGGAAACGGAAATAGCGTTCATGCGTACATACGGCCTACCGTCTCCATGGACCGTGTATTTCTTTCCATTTATCGATATATTATATATATGTATATTCTGAATATATATTATATATAAATCATGTTTAAATTCTGGAATTACGTAATCATGATCTAAGTAATAATATTCAAAACACGGATGAAAAATGAAGTGATTTTACCCAAAACGCTGCTTTAACAAGAAATTTACAAAAGAACGGGTAATATAAAGTCGTAAGTGAGTAATATATGATATCATAAATATTATTATGGTTCTTTTATAAGTTAATAATTTGTTTAAACCCACTATACTTGATTCATGGACACATACGGAAGAAATTGGACATAAGGTAAGGGATAATTTTGTAATTCTCAATTTTATCCTAGATTGCTTATTCGTAAGTATTTACTAGGGTTATTGTTATCATCAATTTCCATGTTTTATAAAAGTGTTTTCATGTATGTTTATAGTCATTTTTACCCATTTTTGACTTTTACTACATGGTATGTAAGGAGTCGTTTTTTTGTTTACCATACGAGGTACTTTTTTGACTTTTTTGACAAAAGTACAAGAAGAATGTTATTTTTAACTTATATGGTGTGAACGGATTTTTACGGTATCATAACACATCATTTTCATGAAGCATACTATACAAGATTTTATGATTATTTTCAACAAAATACTTTTATTTTAGACGCGCATGGCATTTTGTAAAAAGAAAATGATTTTGAAGAAGAAAGGATATTTTCCTCAAGAATTCATTTCAAATGTTTTATCAAAACCATTTTTCATCTAAGATGACATTATTTCATATGTGTATGTTTCAAGTTTAATGTCTCTATGATTTAAATGGTTTCACTTTTCCTATGATGAAATGTCTATTTTTCTTATATGTATTATGAGATGATGGGATAATGTTTATGAAACCCATTTTATTCTTTGGGTTATGATGAATGTTTTATGTTTATTTTGTGGCACAAGTAAGAATGATTTCATTATGAGATGGGTGGGACCTATATCTCCCTAAAATGAAATGGGTAAAGATTTATCTCTCATGAGATAGACATGACTGGAATGGTAAGTTAATCCGGTTCAGTATTACAGGACTAAAACGAGGAGTGAACTCGATTCAGAAAGGGACTGTGTCCACTAAGGTGGTCTTGGAAGCAATGCCATAGCTACTATGGAAATCATAACATGTGCTGAATGTTTTCCATAATTGCATGATTTATTCCCATGCTATTTTATCAAGATTGATGTACCTTTATGATATATGCCTTACGTACTTCCATGATTTTGGTCCTTGATCAATATTTTGATGTTTAGATTTTATTGTCAAGCTTTTGCATTAAAATGTTTATGGATTGTTTTATGTTCTCTATGCTTACCCTTATTGAGCATTTGAGCTCACCCTTTTTATGTCTAATTTTCCCAAGGATATAAAGAAAGGTTTTAGGTAAGAAAATAAAAGGGTAAGATATTTATGGGAGATGTTAAAGATCTTTCACTACAATTAGAATATTACGTTCTAATTTTCCAGACACACTAAACTATTACAGTCCTTGTGTATCTGTTTTTGTTATGTACTATGTATTCGGAAAAATTAATGTAATGTCTATGTATGTCAAGCTTCGTGTCTCTACAGTTGGTATCAGAGGAAAGGTTAAGTCAACATTTGGAAACTAGGATGCAAAAACGTTAGTGAGATCCCTAGAGATATTTCTATGGTATGTCTAGGGATGTCCCTAAGGATAATTATACGTAGAGGATATAGTCCTAGAACTATGGTATTGATATTATAATATAACCTATGATGATAGATATTGAGGGTACTCTCCCTTTACTATGTTGTTTTCTCTAGCACGATTTTTACATCTGACACTATTCTTTTTGGGTTTTAAAAAATGGCTGGAAATAGGAAGATTCACGATAATGGAGGATATGACAGACAATGAAATAATATTCTTCATGAGAAACCAAATGAAATGGGATTTGGAAGTCCAAACATAGTTATTATGCCTAATCAAAAATCTCATAATATGATCAATAATATCAACATTGAAAAGTTTCCCGACTCAGATAATAATAGAAAGATGGAGTTTCATGATGATCATAGAGGAAAGAAAGTTCAATTTCCCTCATGTAAATCATGTGGGAAGAATCATCAGGGATATTGTTTCAAAGAAACTAGAAGATTCTTTGGGTGTGGAAAAGGACACAAAGCCAGTAAGTTCTGAGGACAATTTTCAGTTAACACCATGGACAAGGATAATGGTATTGCTACGACATCAACAATGATTAGATCTTTTAAATGTGGAATGTATGGGCATTATGAAAACCGGTGCCCTAAGGGAAAATCTCATGAAGAGAATCAACATGGTCATATGAGTATTATTTATGTGGATGATGATGAAGAGAATACAAATGAAATATGAGATGATAGAAATGATAAAGCTCAGTCATTGTTTTAAGAAGTTAGTGGAATGATTTTATGTTTATAAAGAATAATTTATGGTACAATGGAATAAAGAATCATATAAGGATTGTGACACTATTTTTTTTCCTAAAGTATTTGAAATTATATGTTGAATGGTACCGGTAACCAAGGATGGTTATTCAGATATTTTTGGAAAGTAGATGATATGCGCATAATGAAGGGATAAGATGATAATGAGATGTTTTATTGTATTCATGAGCTCATGACTGATAGATGGACTAAGAGATATTATGGTTTGATTATATAGATTTTTTGGGATTTTGGTATGTGGAAAGTGTTACCTTTTCACAATATTCATGTTATCACTAAGGTTCTATGGTAATTTATGTTTCAAGAGAATATATGACAAAGGTATTCATGTGTTTGGAATATGACCAACAAGATATATCTTATGATATATGTGGGATAAATGCTTTTATTCACATTCTTGGTAGATAACCATTCTAGTAATTGTTTTCTTTATACTATGACATTGGACAAAAGTATTTTAGATAAGTCTAAATATTGGAATGGATTATGTTGTAAATAAGTTAGTATTGTTTAAGGATAGAACTTTTTTTCGATATTATTGATGGGATGTTATAGTAATGTAGTTTTAGAAAAAGGAAAACCTGCAGGATGGGCAATAGCCCATCGTGTTAGACAAGGCTGTGTGAATCATACCCGCAACTGAAGTGTGACTGGACTTTATCGCATACCAATGGCCTACATGAAGTTCCTGGTTAGTAGAAAATATTATTATTTTATTAATCGGCATGATAGATGAAGTATAATTTCATTTTTGGAATCATATACTATTAATCTCACCATAGATGGACTTATGTATATTTGGTAACTTAGGCTAACCTTTTGTTTGAAACAAATGGAATGACCCATCATCTTATCACATTATCTGTTAAGAAATCACGAATAACAAATTCAACTTCATTTCATTAAGAGATGATGTGTAAATTGTTCAAAGAACGAACAAAAATGAGACTGTACCAAAATCATGTAATTATTTCTTCTAATTCAAAATTTGCAACTTTAAAGAAATGATATTGAAAACCAAAAATGTTTTCCTAGTGCACTTATATCAGATAAATCAGATGGTACCTTAGATCATCACAAATTTAGGGCTTTGTGATTGATGTCTTTTTCATATCCATTATCTCAACCACTCTCCATCAGAACTTGATGGTTAGATTTTTCTTCCATATCCATATTTTAACCTATGTTCTCCAATATAGAATTCCATTGATGAGTTACTTTGGGTAATTGTTACGTTTCTTACTTTAGTTTGTGAAATTAAGTTTTAGTATTCCTTTTTACGATGTGGGTTTCTATGAATAGTAAACAATTTAAAACCCCGATGAATTTCGAGGGAAAATTTCATTTTAAGGGGGGTAGAATGTAACAACCTGAGATTTTATAAGATATTTTATTTTTAATATCATTAATATCTTCTACTGTATTCTATACAAAGATTATCTTGCGCTATATGCGACACCGTATTATCTTGCAGTATATGCAACACTAATCTCAGATCGTGTTACACACAATTTCAAGTTTGATTGATAGTAGTTATTCTACGAAACACTGAGTATATATATACTCAATGTATTAATGAAATATTGTTTGATTTTGTTATAAAAAACAACAATGTAGTCGTGCACTAAACGCAACCCAATCTTGGCTTTCATTACATGCAATCGTGACCTTCCTCGATAGCGTGTGTTGTACGCAATATCGCGTTTTACTAAACAATGATATATTGTTATAATATTATTATTAAACAGCCATTATAAATATTATTAAATATCTTTTAAATTTTATAACATTGTTATTCATCTCACACATTTTCTAGAACACGGTATATGAACAAAATAAATTTTTTATGTAAAATAAGTAATTTTCAAAAAAATGCTGTTTTGCTGCCTTTTGATGGTGCACCCACATTAAATCTAGTTTTTTAAATGTTTATAAGCTCAATTTTACAAAATAAAATTCTTGTTTGGAATCAAGAAATACAAATTTACTTTGGATAAAATTTTCATATTATTCTGGTAACATTCATATTTTGATGGATATAAAAAACACACTATTTTGTAATTAAAAACATATTTTTTCATCATAATAATTTATTTGGTTAAATTATAAAATTTAATGGTTTTAAAGTATAAATAGAATATATTTTTACCATTTAATATAATTTATGTCATTATAATTGATTTTACCTTGAATTGATAGGTTAAATCAATTCAATCTTTTGCAATGTTTTAAACAAAAACTCGTTTTCTTTCGACAATGGGATTAACTTAAATTTCAATTCTGCAAATTTTGTGTATTGAATTTAAAAAAAATGGATTCCATATTTGTAATTAGTGGGTACAAATTATGTTAATAAGCTACTTTTTATTTTTTGGGCATTATGGATATTAACTACGGTAAATTTTATTTATCATAGTTAAAGGTAAATCGGGTAAATAAGGGTAAATATAAGATTATAAAATTACCTTAACACCTACAAAATTTCGGTTGGATGACTAAAAGTAGACCCATATCATTTAAGGGTCTGATTAGATTCATTTAATGGACTTTTGTCTATGAAAATAATTAAATTATTATTAAAACCAATGAAAGTGACAACATGTAACTTTCTAAAATCTTATAAGTATAATAATTTTAATTTAGTGATAAACTTAATGAAACATTGAACATGAATAGTCTCCAGAAATCTAATACAATTATATTTATCATATGAATTTATTTTTAATTTTTAGGGATTAAATAATTATCATTAATTCTGACATAATAGTGATGTAGAAATTGTTTATCTAGAGAAAAATCAAGAATATAGTTATTATTAAACTAATAGTGACCATAAAATGCATAAAAAACTGAAAAAAACATATTGGGAATGTAAATGTAAACCATAATCATCCAATGGTCGAAGAGTTGACCATTTGAAGCCTTATAAATGCGATTATGACACTTATATTATATTATTTTGAATGACGCCAAAGTTTTCACTATCATAATTTAATAAATATAACAATTTAAATATTTTTATTTTAAGATGATAAATTTGAGTAAAATTATTATTATAAAATCATTAATATTTATCTTCATCAAAGGATTTTATTTTTATTTTTTATGCAAAAATTAGTATATTAAATAATTATACAAAAATTTTGTACTAATTATTTTATTAAGAGATATACAAAATAAATGGATTTAAAATTATTAAAATAATTATTATATGAACTATTTAATGTTCTCTACGATTTTTCTAGACAAATTTGACATTTTAGGAATCTATAAAATAATTTAGTTTGAATATATCCTCTGTTTAGATTTTATTTTAATTCAAATAAATGAATAGTGTCAAAATTGACACTATTGTTATTTTATAAAAATAACATATTATTAAATTGTTTAAAAATCACAAAAATATTTAAAACTTATAAATTTAAACTTATGTAGTCTAAAATGTCATAAACTATCAAATTATGGAAAATTAACAACACGTATGTGATTATTTATATCCATTTAAAATTTAGAATTTTATTACCACAAATAAACATAAATAGATTAAATAAGGATAAATCAAAATGATAAGTTTTAAAATAAGATCAAAACATGTCTAAATTTGATTTGTTGATGAGATTAAAACCCTATCTCATCTAATATTCCAATTGAGTCATTTTTTGGAAGTTTTTATTTGGATTTTGAATTTATATTAAACTAATATTTTTGAGGATTCCAAAGGTGCCCCTCTCATCCCTTATAAAAGGGAACCTACTACCTCTCCTCCTCACACCACAATGAGCCTTCATGCTATGCCAAAACCTACCAATTTATATACTCAACTTCCCTAGAAACATCCTATAGGTAATGTTCTACTTCAAAGACCAATCATATTGCCCTAAGAGGAGGTTTCAAAGAGGCATATCCAAGAAGAGCTAATATCCGTTACAGATTCTTTCAAATTTATTTATTCTTCTACCACATATTATTTAGTTGTTTCATTATATTGTAATAACATCAGTATCAATAATATACTTATATGTTATTATAAATATGAAACAACCCCATTTCACCTTCTATCCATCCTACAGAAAATGAAATCACCACGCGTGCGTACGTACTGAATACCGTCTCCACGCTGTGGTGTAATCTGTTTTTCCACCACCACCTTACATGGATGTGTATAATGGGGTAAATAATAAATACATATGATTATTATAACATCATACTGATTCTATGATATTAGATCATTCACTCCAATTCTATTCAATAAATATGGGAATAATATCATCGGTCGTGTGTAAGTACGGACTACCGTCTCCACGACGCGATGAGATTAACTCTCCATGTTAACCATTCAAGAATGATTATAAAGTATATATAATAAGTAATAAATAAATATATTACATAATAATTATACTAGATTTATTTATATATTTATGTATGTCATCTACTTAATTTCATTCAATTCAATAAGGAAACGAAAACAACGTTCATGCGTACGTACGGCCTACCGTCTCCAGGAACGGTGTATTTCTTTCCATTTATCGATATATTATATATATGTATATTCTGAATATATATTATATATAAATAATGTTTTATAGTCTGGAATTAAGTAATCATGATCTAAGTAATCATATTCAAAACACGGACGATAAATGAAATGATTTTACCCAAAACGCTTCTTTAACAAGAAATTTACAAAAGAATGGGGAATATAAAGTTATAAGTGAATCATATATGATATCATAAATATTATTATGGTTCTGTTAAAAGTTAATAATATATTTTAACCCAATATACAGGAGTCATGGACATATATGAAAGAAATTAGACATAAGATAAGGGATAATTTTCCAAATCTCATTTTTATCCAAGATTTCTTATTCGTAAGTATTTACTGGGGTTATTATTATCATCCATGTCCATGTTTTATAAAAGTGTTTTCATGTTTTTTTAAAGTCCTTTTTACTCATTTTTGACTTTTACTACATGGTATGTAAGGAATCTTTTTTTTACCACACACGGTATATTTGACTTTTCCGACAAAAGTACGAGAAGAATGTTATTTTTAACTTATATGGCGTGAAAGATTTTTTACGGTTTCATAACGCCTCATTTTAATGAAGCTTACTCTAAATGATTTTATGAATATTTTCAACAAAATACTTTTATTTGAAAAGTGCATGGAATTTTGTGAAAAGAAAATTATTTTGAAGAAAAAAGGATATCTTCCTCAAGAATGCATTTCAAATGTTTTATCAAAACCATTTACATCTAAGATGATATTATATCATATGTGTATGTTTCAAGTTTAATGTCTCTATGATTTAAATGGTTTCTCTTTTCTTATAATGAAATTTCTATTTGTCTTATATGGATTATGAGATGATGGGATGATGTTTATGAAACCAATTTTATTCTTTGGGTTATGATGAATGTTTTAAGTTTATTTTGTGGCACAAGTAATAATGATTTCATTATGAGAGGGGTGGGACCTCTATCTCCCTCCAATTCATTGGGTAAAGATTTATATCTCATGAGATAGATATGGCTCGAATGGTAAGTTAATCCGGTTCAGTATTAAAGGACTGAAATGAGGAGTGAACTCAATTCAGAATGGGACTTTGTCCACAAAGATCATCTTGGCAGCAATGCCTTGGCTACTATGGAAATCATAACATGTGATGAATGCTTGCCACAATTACATGATTTATTCCCATGCAATTTTATCAAGATTGATGTTCCTTTATGATATATTCCTTATGTACTTCCAAGATTTATGACCTTGCTTATGATTTTGATGTTTAGATTTTATTTTCAAGCTTTGGCATTCAAATTTTTATGGTTTGTTTTATGTTCTCTATGCTTACCCTTAATGAGCATTTTAGCTCACCCTTTTTATGTTTACATTTCCCCAGGATATAATGAAAGGTTTTAGGTAAGAAAACCAAAGGGAATGATCTTTATGGGAGAAGTTGAAGATCTTTCACTATAATTAGAAGATAATGTTCCAAGATTCCAAAGACATTAAACTATTAAAGTCCTTGTGTATCTATTTTTTGTTATGTACTAAGTATTCCGTAAAAGTAATGTAATTTCCATGTATGTCAAGCTTCAGGTCTCTACATACATGGTTTAAATTTAATTCATTTATGTATTAATATTATTATTTATTATTTAATATGGATTATAATGAAAATTTAATTGAATATATTTAGAGAGAAATAGACATTGATTATATGGAATATTTAATTGATTAATTTTTTTGGTATAGAAAATTATTTTCTTTCCACATTATTTGAATTAATTCAAAAAAATTATAGGTAATTTTATTAATTTGGGATGTTATCTAATGTCATGTTACTTATAGTTTTTAATGATGAAATATCATCAATATTGTTTCATGTTGATATCCATTTTAATAATGTTTCTACAAAACATGAAACTAAAGGTAATAGAAATTGAAAATATTTTTGACATACAGTGTTGGAGCATTCTGTATCTTTAATTTTTTACTCAAAACCATACTAGACTATGCAATAGTGACTACTATGCATCTAAGAAGGGTTGAGGCTTGGTGTTTCTATTACATAAATTTCATCAACAACTATCTTTGGTTAAATTAGATTACTATTTCATTGAAAAAAATGATTCACTCAAAAGATTTATTTTCATCACATTCACTAGTTATAACCATTAAAATTTTATGTGTCCAATTTATTATTAAGTAATGAAAAATCAGATACATGGGTTTGGACTTAGTATGGTAAAATAATTGGGGGTTTAGATTTGGATATATATATATATATATTTAATTTTATGAATTTGTCATCATCCACATAAATATGAATTTTTTTCGATTTCACATCCTAGTGTATGAATTTAATGGTTCGAGGATTGTGGGTTCAAGGTAAAACATGATTTTTTAAATAGTTTTCACTTTCTATTAAAAAGGAAGTGTTTATATTGTTTAATATATAATATCATGATTTTATCTGAAATTTTTTTCATCAATTATGTTTCACTTATTCATTAATTACATAACTCACTAATTTATGCTTTCATCTTAAGAAATTGTGCGTTATTTTTCACTCTATGCAACATTGGGTTAACTTGCGTGACACAAAACACTTAATTTTAACAATACCAAGACATATTGTTAATATAATCATTAAAACTCAAATATTATAACCCAACTATTAGACATATAAAATTAATAGTAAGAACAATTTTTTAAATATTAATTATGAATTTTTTACCTAAAAAATCATATTTATAATAAAATTTTGAATTTTTTGAAATGGATTTATATATTTGAAAATAAAAGTTTCTCAAAGATATGTTTTTTATTTCATTTGTGGACAATACATTTTTTTTATAATTTTATAAAATTAATTTTATCAAACAAACATCATTTTTAAATTATTACTTTTAAAATTATCATAGGGAGAATGGTTTTTATTTTTCTTAAAAGTTTCATTATTTGATGAATAGTGAAAAATAATGAATTTTCATTGGAAATTGTCTTTTATCTTAATTAATTTATAGTTTAAAGTTATATTTTGAAATGTATTTATAGTGTATTTATTTCCATTTTATATCAATTATTACAATTTATTTATTTTTAATCTAAATCCTATTGAATTTAGATACAAAAACATTTTAAACTTTGGATCAATATCTTTTAAAAAATTGCATTCTTGCCGTGTCTCCAGGATAAAATTTAAAAATAAATTACCAATTATTTGAATGGAATTTGAAAAAAATTGACTCCACATATTTAATCATAATAGATAATAATTTTTAAAAAGTTTACCATAATTTCTGTCTAATTTTTCAATTGAAAATAATTAAAATTAATTACAGTGATTATGGTAAAAACATGTTTTCTTAGTATTTAAAAATACACTATATATTTTAAAAATGAAACAAAACATGTGAAAACCCTATTTATGAAAATTTTCCACCATAAAATTTCTCATATAAAAAACTAACCAATATTTCATCATTGTGAAAAGAAAAAAACATGGGTGGAATTCACTCTTCAAAAAAATACATGTGTGTCACTCGCCTCCCCTAAAAAAGGCCACCCCACCACCCGTCACATCAAAAAATTACAACCAAGTGAATCGGTAAAGGACAAAAAAAATAAATTACCATCTTCCCTACTCTCATAATATAATCCTCACTTTTTCCATCAAACCAACCAAAAAATGCCTTTGGTGAAAACCAAAATGAGATACCTAAAGAAGAGTTAACCTTCTAAAATGAACATTTTTTTATTTGTTCCTAAAACAAGTTAAATTATTATAATATCATTAATATATATAAAAAATAGTATATTAAATTTAAATATTTTATTTCAGTTATCGTTTCTACCTAATACCACACACACATCCATCAAATGTGTTCTGAAACTATTGTTCATGTATACAATAAAGTACTTCCTCACGAACTGATGGTGTTTTCTCTCCATTACAACCATTAAAGGATAATAATAATGATGGTGATTATATTTATATATTTTATATATTTTATTCATGATGTTATTATGAATATTTAATTATTATATAAGATATTCCTTCATGCTTACCATTTTGTGGGAATATAATAATGTCATTCATGTGTTCAGTGGACTACCACCACTAGAAATGATGTGATTCATTAATGAACTAAATAGAATGTGTTATTGATTGATTTAATAAAAATATTATATATATAACCTCAAAATTATAAATAAATGATAATATATATATATAATTTACATGTTTTTTATTCAATATGACAAGAAAATGGAAATAATGATAATGCGTATGTACGACCTGTCATCTCATGGAAAATTGTATTTTTTTTCCTATCACCATATTCTATGAATTAATCTAAATAAATATATATTTAATTAATAAGGTATTTATATCAAGATATATATTAATTATATTATAAAATTATGATGAATGACGAATGAAAAAAATATAAAAAATTAAAATTTATTCAAAAAACAAAGCTATTATTACCGAAACACAACTTTAACTATGAGTTGTTACTATTTAGTTAATAAAATGTAATAATAAATAAAAATATGGTATTATATATATTAATATTGTTCATTAATGTAATTATAATATAATTATATTTATTTCAGTGGAATATTTAATGGGTACGATGTGAATCACAACTTAAAATTAGAGATTATCAGCTTACTTTTTTACATTAGTGAGACAAATGCTATATTCACCACCTCATTTTTCTATGTAGTGACTATAATTCCCATGAATTAATTTTATGATTACTTTAAAAAAATTACTAGTATTAACAAACCCATTTTATGATCAATCTTTTATGGTGATTACGATTCAAATGTTACCCAATCTATAAATGAATTTTTTTTCTCAATTTATCATCTTTAAGACGTATGTTACGTTATGTACCTATATTCTTTCATGATGAACATATACATACCATTTGACATGTAATTCATGGAATTATATAACTTCATGATATTTTAATTTCCATTTTAAATTATTTATTATTGGTTTTATGATTCAAGGTAACCAAATTTGTAACGATGTTATGTTACAATATCATCATTTATTGTGATTGTTTTAGATTATTCATAAAATGATAAATTATTATGGTCTATCACAAAAAAAGCTCATGAATCTTATTATCCTATTATTATTAATGATATCATCATACCATATACCTTCGATCTGGTACATAATATAAATTAAATTTTTTAATGGATGTTAGACTTCCTTCTTTGGTCAGAATCATATTTTCCATAAAATTCAAAACTTGTAAAATATAATTGAATTTTTTTATTAATATCCTCTATTTTTCAATATGATTTTATGACATTTTATAATTTTTTGATTCTTTTTTAAAATAACATTCATGTACCTTTAAAAAAAATTAATGTTTGGATTTTATTGAAAATATGAAAGGAATAATCAATTTACAAGTATAGAATGAATGGAATTTACTATCAAAATGAACAATAATTTCATTACATATTAATTTATATTTTTTCAAGGATATTTTCAATAAAAACGTTTTTCAAAATTATTTATGTTTTAAAAGGTTTAAAAATTAGAAAAGAACTTTTCCTCAAAATTTATTTTAAATAAAATTCCTATATCATTATAAAACTTTTATTACATCAAATTTTTGTTTTCTATGGGTTATTAGTTATATTGTCGTAGGATACCATTAATAATATTTCCTTGAATGGTTTATGTTTTGAGTGTATGAATTTTAAAAAAAAAATATTTCATTATAAAGGCAATACCTTGACAAAATTATTATGAAACATTCTTCTTATAATAGTATATTCTATAAAGAAATGATTATGAAAACTATCTCTTTTCAAGATTCTATTATATTATAAAATGTTTAGGATACCACTTTAATTTCACTGGTTATGATATTTTTAATTTTTATAGTCTTTTGGGAAACATAAATATTGTTTTCTATATATAATGTGTGGGACATATATCTCCCTCCAATTCATTGGGTAATGATTTATATTTCTCCTATGACAAACATTGTTGGAATAAATGGTAAACCTGGTAATATGTGATAGGGCCGGAATAGTGATTTCACTCAATAATGAAAGACATGGTTGGAATGGGTGGTGGACTTGATAAGGTATTGTATGTTGTCCACTATTATGGCCAAGATAGTGAGTCGTGACCAATATGTAATTTTTTTCTTTTTATGTGTATTCCAAATTTTAATGTATTCTTCTAATGGTATGCTCTTTTGTAACATGTTCTTTGATTTTATTATAAAACATTTCTTATGAACTACCAATATTTATTCGTTGGATCATTTATAAGATCTTTGATATGTATGGTATTTTTTTCAAACATATGGTAATGATCTCAAACCATTATGTTCATGTTATTCGTAGGAATATCCATCATTTAACCTTACTAAGAATCTGATATCACTCATTATTATGTTTCCTTTCCCCATGGTATGATGGTATGTATTATTTATGATTAGAAAAAGAAGGGTTCTTGGCACGAATAACATTGATTTTAATTATTTAGCTCACTTATGGACAATTTTTTATGTTTCGATGTTTCAAATTAAATAATATATTACCATCCATATGTGATTGTTTATGTGATTTAATGAATAATCCCCAAAAATTATATAATATATATGCATGTAATATTAGGTCACTATAGTTGGAATGAAATGATAGGTTTTGTTAACCAATGGAACTAAGATGTGAAAACATAAGTAAGATAAATATGGATATTTCAATGGATAATTCTATAGATGAATCAATGTATACAAAAATGTCCTAGAGTTTTGATAAAGTATAGAGTGAGTGGTTTCCATGAAATTTCATCCCTTTCTAGATAGTATAAGTGGATGTGGCTCAGACCTAGATATATATTAGGGTAAAAACCTCGAAAACACTGTATCATGTTATATTCTATCCAGAACTAGTGCATGATAAATTGAATTTATTCCAACCTTGTTTGAAACTCTTAGTGGATGTGATTTAGAAATTCACAAAATATTTTTTAACCAACATTAATTATATAAATAAAATGAAATTATGAATGACCTAGGATAAACCTAATGTGTGATAGATTAAAGAATGTATCATGATATATAAATATTATAAGGGATTCTTCATGATCATGTGGTTCCCCAATGTGATTGTGGTTTCTTAACTATGATTTTAGGTTTTAGTATGCAATTGGAACCTAAATAAATTAGGTTAATGCTGGGTGAATTAATAGTGAAATGATTATCCTATATAAAATCCAAATGTTATGGAATCTCGAATGAAAAATATAATTTCTGTGATCTCACATATTTATGAAGATATGTATCATTCTAAACTATACAATGTGAAATAGAGGGAACAATGTTCTATTGACTCCTTCATGAGTAAATGAACACCTTACTTATGTAGAACGACTAATTCACTAGTTGATGAATAATGGGGAAATACAACCAAAAATATGTTTTCCATTCTATAGAGTTCAAAACATGAAAATTTAATTATATGTATCTACCATTTGGGAGGTGAATCGAATCAATAGTGAACTCTTATCAATGATACTAGGGACTAATATGAAATTGACTCCATAATTAGGGATGAGTTCATGAACATATTTTCAATATGTGCATTCATCATGTTCATTATATGAATATGTTTATGGTGTTATTTGAGTAAATGAAAAAGGATGATGAATCTGTAAGTACCTATGGGTATAATTTTACAAGGCATGCATTGTATACTTCTTTTATTAGCAGATAACCTAAAATTAGTGATGATTAGTGAAAAAACCATGTCTCTAAAGGGATTTATCAATGAATGAATCATTTCCTATGAAAATTTTATTTAATGCGCTATGAAGTTGTAAATAGAGGTCGGTGTTATATATCAATCTTAGGGTTTTTATAATAAAATTATAATGCTGTTAAATGGAAAATATAATAACCATTGCAATAAGAAGATGATATTTTCCTTATACTCAAAGAGTTGGAAGAATCATGGATGAAATATTCTTAATGGGACTACCAAATTATTTAACTATTTTAAATAATGTTTTCCAATAATAGATTTCCAAGGTAATGGGATGTAATTTTTGAAATATGTAAATAGAGGGAATGACTCACAGAATGCACATACGCCACTTTAGTGCATCACATGTAAGGAGAATGTGCAATATTATAACTAATGACCAATCCTAAGGGTTAATGACAATGATTGACTTTATTAACCACTATAACTAAGGGGAAAGTGGAAATATCATATGATCACTATTTCCGATGATGTTACGATAAAAATGTTGTGACATGTATACTTATTATCCCCTCTAGAAGAGAAAATGTATTATTTTATTACGGATATATCCAATCATTCATATCTAATAAATTTTATAATTATATCAAGATTATATCCAAATTATTAGATATTGAAGAAGTGAAAACCCCTAATGTTTGATGATTTAATATCGTGTCTATGATTCCTCTATGGTTAAAGATGGTGGAAATGTGCTTCTAGTAAATATTATCAATCATCCTCTAATTGAATTTTATGTTATATGTGTAATGGATTGGCTATCTCCATATAAATCCCACATCAAATTTCAAGGATGGGATTTCATGTTTGATATTCCAAACCATCCAATGATATTCTGTCAATGTAATGATATATAAGAACATCTGGTAGAAATAACAACAATTTTATGGGTCTTAGTTCTTATTTAGAAGGGGGGTTTTATCGCGAATGGCTGGGAATAAACTTGACTTCGATGATATGCCTATTGTTCTCGAAATTTTCGATGTCCTTATAGTAGTGTTTCCTAGTCTTAAAAAAAACATGAAATTGAGTTCTCAATAGAAATAAAAAATTATTCCATCCTAATTTCAATGACTCTATATCGAAAGGAACCAATTGAGTTTTTGGAATTGAAGAGGCATCTCCAAGAAAACATTGAAAAGGGATTCATTTGGCCATGTGTGTCCACATGGGTTCCCCAGTAATTTTTATTAAAAATAAATATTGATCAATGAGACTCATCATTTATAATGAAGAGATGAACAAGATGAAAATTATTAACAAATAACCTCATACCCATATTGATGACTTTATTGATGAACTGCATGAAGCTCCATACTTTTCCAGGATTGATTTGGATTTTGTATATCATCAATTTAGGGGAAATAAAGAGGATATAACCAAGATGAAATACTATACAAGACCCTAAGAAAATAAATAAATATGTTGATACAATTAGGTACCAATAATCCTCTTAATATACCCATGTATGTAATTAATACATTCTTAAAAGATTACCTTGACCAGTTTGTTGTAGTATTTATGGATGATATTTATATCAATTAAATAGGAAAGGAAGAGAATGAGGATCAAATACGAATTATTATAAATGAATTAATGAATAAGATAATATATGAAATTTTGGAAATGTTATTAATTTAGAATAAAAGGGTTACATTTTGTGTCATATATTCTTTATAATTTGTATATCAGTATACCCACCAAAGGCAGCAACTATCGTATATTTTCCCAGAATAACCATGCGGACTGTGATCCATATTTTTCCTGGTTTATATAAATATTATAGATGGTTATTTGATAATTTTTCATGAATATATATTCCTATAACAAAATTAACTTTGATGTTATGCATGCTCTTCTATACATTTGAATATGTTGAAAATTTGAAATAACTAATGAGAAATATTAGTCATGAAAATATATTTTTACCTTACTCTGTAGTAGGGAGGTTTTTTTAATGTATAAGGATTCATCCAATAAGTGATATGATCTTATTAATATTGACATGGTAATATATTAAGCCTCATCAAAATTTATTATTCATGAGAAACCTTTCCTAACATAATAATTGGAGTCTACTGTGATAATTGATTCATTGAATATATGGAGGCCTTGACTTTATGGAAAAACATGTTTGATATTAGTGATCACAAAATTTTAAAGTATATAATAAAATAGAAAGAGTTTAATATGAACCAAATTAATATGGTTATATCATATTAATGACTAATAACATTCAAGGAGTACCACCCCAGGAAATAGAAGAAGGTGGCTGATTCTTTCCGTTTAATAGACCATGACATCTTATGATTGTTGAGGATTAGAAAAGTATTATTATATATGGACCTTAAAAGCATGGATTGAGAAATAAAAAATGAAGGTGGAAAATATTATCTTTACCAATTGAATGTTAAACCATATATCAAGTTGAAGATTATATATGTACATGAAAAGGTATAACTAATTAAAATATGTTTTGAAATATTCTTGATGTTCTCCATGATCATGATGGAATGATAATGTTCAGGAACCTTGTATGTGTTACTTCAATAATATATGTGAAGAAGGAGTTGTTATAGAAAAATCATATATCATCATTATCTATTAATCTAGGATGAATTAATATGTATAGATGATTATATAGTACATCTAGGGGTCTTTCATGAAGAGAGAAATCTCAATGTTTGTATCCAGGTTCTTATTATGTTAACAAGTAAAATCTGAAAAGAATATTTTCTAATAATATATTATATCCATTACCAATACTAGAATGGAAATGGGGAAACGTCACCATTTATGTTTTCATTGGACTTACAAAAAACTCTATGGGATTTTTTCTATTTGGGTTGTAGTCGATTTCCAATCTAATTTAGAACACTTTTCACCTTCATAGAAGACTTCTCTTTGGATCAACTTTCTTTGGTACACATTATGAAAGTGGTAAGGTTTTTTGGAGTACAACATTTCATTGTATCTAATCAGGATTATAGGTGTACCTCAAAGTAATTGTGATGTCTTCGATAATATCTTGATATAATGTTGATTTTTAACCATCTGTATCATCCACATACATATGGTCGGTTTTGAAGAAAAATTAAAACATTGTAGGATATATTGAGATATTGATCTTGGGATTTCAATGGCAGTTGGGATAAACACCATCCCCTATATTAGTTTGTTTTTTCAAAAATAGTTTACACTAATGAATTTATATGGATATTTATGACTTCCTATATCGAAATAAATATAGAGATTTCATGTTCTATAATGAAGTTTGGGAGAGAAATCTATTCAGACATGTAATAATTAAATAATAGGCAGAGAAGGTTAGATCCATCAAATAGTCATCAAGGAAAGTCAATGTCATCATAAAATTTATTCTGATATTCATTAAGGAAGTATTGAATTTGATTTTGGTGAAATGGTGTTTCTAAAAACTTTCAATGGAATATTGTTATGATATTTTTGAAGAAAGGGAAACTAAGCCATAGGTTTATCCACACCTTTGAAATTATTGATTGTATTGGGGTGGTAACATATTGTATTATTCATATACTAAACATTTCTCATGTCCATGAGGTGTTATATATATCAGTACTAAGGAAGTACATACTCGAACCTTCACATGTACTCAACACAATGGCTCTTCCACTAGAGCTAGAACTTTCAAGTAAGGAACAACTAGTGGAGTTGTTGTATCATATAGAGAATATTTTATGAAACAATACCACTCACCTAATCAATTTTTTGGGGTCATACCACCCATTTGTAGGAGCTATGTGTGAATAATAAGTTATGATGGGGCATAAGTATCCTAATTTTTTATCATAGTGACAAATTTATAGGGTGAAATTCATTTGAGGGGGTGGGAGGGTAGAAAGTAAGACCATCAGTTTTTATGAATATTTTTTTCAATTAAATTAAATATCATTTTAACTAGTACTAAATGATACAAAAAGTCATGCTTTTATTACATGAAACCCAAGATTATCTTTCATTTCACTCAAAAAGCGATTATCTTTTGCGACACATGACACTATGTTCTAGAAACCCATGACAGATTGTTAATGTATTCATTTAAAATCAACCATTATAACCTAGAAATAAGGAAATCAAAAATGAAATGAAATAAATACATCATAAATATTAATGAATTTTTATATATAAAAATAAAACATATTAATAATAAAAATAATTATTATTGATAATTAATTTTTCTGTTAAAAAATTCTACTTTCTCAAAGAAATACATTTTTAAAAAAAATAATGATAATATTTTTAGAAGATTAAATAAAATTATTTTGATAAAATAAACAAAATTTTTCAATTAATAATGTTAAAATTAGCTTAAAGAGATTTTTTTTATATTTTTATGAAAAATATTAGGATTAGGATGAATAATAAAAAAACTGAATATTAATTGAATGCTTAATTTTCTCTTAACTAATCTACAGTGTTAAATTGATTATTTATTGGTTTTAAATTAATAGTAGTTAAATATTATATCATTTAATCAAAAATAGTTCATTAAAATAAATTCCATATTTAATTATATATCAAAAATATTGAATTTTTGTTATTTACACATTAAAAGTAGTCATTCTAGTCATGTTTGTGGGATTTATTTTAATTTATCATTTTTCAGTTATGTGAAAAAAAATTAAATCAATTCATTCACTATTTGGATAATCATAAATTATAATTTCTAATAGATTTGATGTAATTTCTAATAAATTATATTTTTTATAAAAATTAATATAAATTTCAACGATTAATACAGAAACAAGTTTACTTAGTGGTTGATTATAGAATATACGGTGTCAAAATTAACCAAGACTTCCCAAAACCCCATTTTATAGACATATTTAGACCATAAACATTATAATATCAATAATGAATAATTATCATGGCCTAGGGAAATGAAAAAAACATGGGTGGTATTCACTCATTCAATACATTTACAATTCATCCACTCACCTCCCTCAAAAAAAATTCACTAGGAATCCAAATCTCTTCAAACCAAAAAAAACTAGTGGTTTAGAAATAAATACCCAAATAATATGACAACATCCATCCTCACATACTTGGAATTAATACTTTGGGAATATATCCAACCATTGAATTTATTTGGTAAAAACCAAACCAAGATACCGGAAGAAGATGTAGCGTTCATCAACCATGTTTTCTATTTTATTTCTTCCTCAAACCCCTTGAATTACTTTTATATCATGCTTATATAATACAATAATTATATTTTATAATTTTTTTTTAAAAAAACTATTAACTATATCCATATACACTTCTATTATGTGTGTCATGAAGTATTCATTCATATGTATGGAAGACTCCCTCCTGGAGAACAGATGTGGTTCACTTTTCTATTTCCACTTTCCATGGGTTGTCTAAGAGAAGAAAATTAATTTTAGATATAATATATATTATCATAATTATTTTATTATGATCACTTAATTAATATATAATAGATACCTACATGCTTTCCTTTTTGGGGAAATAAGATAAAATATGTGATATATATGATGATAATTACGTTTATATATGATATATATATATATTATATTATTGATATTATTATGATTCCTTAATTATTATATATAAGAGATACCATAATTCATTGCATGGAATTTGTTAAGGATTGGATTAATAAAATTATGTGATATATATGATAAGATAAATATACTTAAAAATTAATATATGTATTGTATTTATTTCTTTCATTCAATTCGACATGAAAATGGGAAAAAAATTCATGCATTTGTACATTCTACTGTCTCAATGAATTTTGTACATCATTTATGATCCCAAAATTTATTGAATTATTAAAAAAACATATATAATAAATATATATTATGGTTATATCATTATATAAAATCTATATATGTTGAAATATTAATCAAATAATTAGACTACAAAACCTAACAAATTAAATCTTATATTGAAAACCAAATAGCTATTACCCAAAACAAAACTTTAATATTGAATTTTTTACAAAAATTTAATAAAATGTCATAATAAAATAATTTATTTTTTGAAATATATGAATATTTTTCTATGATATATCTTTAATAACCTTATATATAATATACATGGTTTTTGACTAAGTTCAACGAAAGCCAATACTTATGGTATGGGACTTCTCAATCAATTTTTTACTTTTGTATGAAACAAGATAAATTCACAACATCATTATTATATATGGTGAATATATGACCTATGAATTTATTTTATGATTCTTCTCCTAATATTTTTAATCATTTACATATTTCGGTTAGGATATTTATTTCATGGGGTTTACAGTTCAACATATACCTACTTGGTAAATCATTTTTTTTTCAATTTTCATTCTTTATGATGGATGATATGATATACCTGTTGAGTCAATAAGGTTTTCCTTATGACTCTTCCATTCCTTCTTGTTTTGAAAATCACAAACACCTTATAATTAAGAAAATCCATATTTTACTTCTCTATGAAAAATTTCCATCCTTAAGGAAATTTACCCTAACCTAGATTTCCTTATACATATCAATATTTTCCTTAAGTATAAAAATCGGATTCATACCTAAAACCTCATAATCATATAATACATAAATATGAAGCATTCTGTTTTAGGATCCGAATTATGCATATGAAATGTAATGAAGTTCCACTTCGAATTCCTAATATGAACTGTAATGAAGTTCCACTCCGAATTCTAGATATGAACTCTAATGAAGTTTCATTCCAAATTATTGATACGAACTTTAATGAAGTTCCATTCTGAATTCTAGATACGAACTCTCATATATTTTGACTTCGAATTCTAGATACGAACTCTCATATAGTTCCACTTTGAATTCTGGACTCCGAATTCTTACTAGTTCAACTCCGAACATTTACTAGTTCGACTCCAAACTCTTACTAGTTCGACTCCGAACTTTTACTAGTTCGACTTAGAACTTCTATAATTTGGACTCTAAACTTCTATGAGTTCGACTCTGAAATTCTATGAGTTTGACTCATAACTTTTATGAGGTCGACTCCAAACTTTTGCTTGTTCGACTCCAAACTCTTATAAGTCCAACTCCGAACACTGTATGTTTAGGTTCTGAATTCTAGTGAAACCAGACTCCAAATTTCCTTAAAAATTCAGGCTCTGAATTTCTACAGAATTCAGCTTCCGAATTACTACAAAAAATAATCCGAATATCTTTTTATTACAGACTCTGAATTTAATTTTTGTTGGACTCTGAACTTTTATTTTATTACTTTCTGAACATCAGTTTTGATTATACTTATACTTGTTTCATTAAAAAATGATGACGTGCTTTCAGTTACACATGTTTTGTTATAAAACAATGTCGTCCATTCTGTTTCAAACTAACCGTTGCTTAAGTTACATGTGTACAGGTCCCTCCCAAAATTAAGGAAAATATGGTCGTTAGAGGAGGAAGCCGACCATTGGAATTTTGCCTATGAATAGGATCTCATTTGAACGAGCTCGATACTGAATTGATCATTGACCTTTGTGCTTACATTTTGTTGAAGTGCTCTCTAGAGAGAGAGAATCTTGTCAACTCTCAAGCTTCATGAAGAATGTTTGAACGACTTGTTCAATCTTTTCCTTGTGCAAATTTCTTCATGTGACTCCGATTTTTGGTGATTACAATCAAGGGCTTTCAGGGATTAGAAGATAGAGGTTCCAACACCTTGAAGTTGAGGGCTTCCTTGCTGAGGAAGACAGAGGTGCCGACTACCTTATAGTAGAGGGATTGCGGGGATAGCAACACAGAGACTCCGATCTTCATATCGAGGTCTTACCCTGGTGAGGGTAAGATAGTCTTGCATGAATGTATAAATCAAGGGACCTTTATCCAAGGTTGATGGATACTATTATCTTTGGGTTAAAAGATTTACTTCTTGTTACTTGTTCTTGTTACAAGTTTTTCTGCTACATATTTTATTGTAAGGAAAGTATAACCTTAATCTATTTCATGACACTTATCCTCTTAATTAGTTACATTCAATATTCTTTAAGGTATAATATCATATTGTAAACTTTTATTAAGTTTAATTTTCCAGATCCATATTTTTGGAACCTATTTTTTGGAATTACTTTTCAGATTTAAGAAAGTGTATAGAACTAGAAGTTTGTAACTTCATACTTTGTTCCATTCTATCAATTGGTGGTAGAGATGTTGTGAATTCCCTTAGTTTAAATTTTTTAAAATTAGATAATTCCTAGTTTATTGAAATTTTTAAATTTTACAACTCACCCCCCTCTTGTATATTGAGCATCTACATCGTTATTTCGATCCTACAATTGGTATCAGAGCAGGTCTCTGAAATACTTATACTCACATATAAGTTTTTCTTGCTCGGTTTTTCATTGTTCTATATTTTCCTTGCTTAGGAATATTTTCCTTGAATTCGAACATTTTTTATTAACAAGTTATTGTATAGAATGATTTTTCTTTAGGATGGCAGGTTTAAATGTTAGTTCCATCGACAACCTAAATCCTACAAAGACACCAATTTTTTATGGTAATGATTATGAGTATTAGAGAGATTGAATGAAGACTTTCGTTATCAATACTAGAGTAGATAATTTTGTTATGATTACCGGTGGATATAAAATTCTTGATAAGGAAGTTAGTGCTTTCACAAACCAAGAGAAGCATGATTATCAATTAAACTATAAGGCAGGCAATAATCTACTATGTTCAATGACTAGGAATATATATATATATATATATATATCCAAATTTCTTCTTGTGAAATAGATAATTTTATATGGAAGAAACTAGAAGTGCCTCATTTTGGTACATCCAAAGTCATAGAGACTAAAGACCTATGCTTAGAGCTGAGTATCATGGTTATAATTTTACTTATGGAGAACCCATTTGTAAGGTGCAACAAAGGTTTATGACTATCGTGAACAACTTAAAATATATGGGAGAGAAAGGTTTATATGATGAATCTCTTGTGGATAATATTATAGATATTATTCCCAATGAGTGGGAGTCAAAGAGAACATCTATATTTGAGAACTGGAAGGTTACTAAAATTTCTCTTGATGAGCTATTTGGAACTCTTCAACAACATCAAACAAGGAATAAGAGAGATGCTTACAACATCAAAAAGAGGAATTGGAATGGTACTGTTTCTTTTAATACAACATCAAATCACATGAAAGCTATGACTCCTATGAGAGTAACTAGATCCAAGTCTAACAATGTTATTATCCAATCCGAATCTAGTGGGAGTGAAGTCATAGAAAACGAGATAGCTAATCTTGCTCGAAGGATAAAAAAGATACCTAGTTAAAGAAATTTCATATCCAGGTATAAAAAAAGGAAAGGAAAGGTATAAAAGATTTAAAGGTCAGATGCTATGAATGCTAGATAAGTGGACACATTAGAACTGATAACCCTATGCTTAAAATGAAAGAATGAAAAGTGATGCATTCTGAAAGGAACCAGAAGAATTTTTAAAAAGATAAAGCTATGAAAAGTCTGAAAGATAATACTACTTGGAGTGCTAGCTGTGGAGACTCTTCAGAAATTGAATCTTCAGAATGTGATTCATCATCTCAGAAGAATATGGGATTCATTTCTTCTACTTATTTTCAGTATACATGTCTTATGGATAAGGTACGCTTTGCCGAGGCCTTAACAGATTTATCTCTTGATAAGAATTAATATTCCGATAATTTTACTTCTAATGAAGATACATTATCCTCATAAAATGAAGAACTTTCATATAAATAAGTATCTAGATTTCCCATGTTACTTGATGCAAAGAAAATGTAAAATTTATACGAAATTAGGAAATGAATATACTAGGGAAGAACTTCTTAAAATATGGATTTCAGATCCTTCATTAGATATTAAAGATAAAGAAGAGTTTTTAGAAAAACTGTCTAAAGACCTTGAGAAAGAAAATTATCATAAGTAAGTACTTTCTAAAGATCTTAATAATGCTATTTCAATGATTAATGATGTTAAGGAAAAATATAACTCTAAGAAAATGATTCCTGATGATGGGAATTTAGTCATTAGGCTGAAATCTGAAATATTTTATCTTAAGAAGCTTCTTGAAAAATTTACATCTGGGAAGAAAATTTTTGACCTGATGTATTCTCAAATTAAACCTCAAGGAAACACTACTGGAGTAGGTTATACTAAAAAAAACCTGTTTTCAAAAACTACTATTTTATTCCTTCTATATTCCCTTTTTATACTAAGTGTCAAAGTGGTGGGAATTAGAAGAAAATCTATTCTATGAATAGATCTCAATCTCTTGGGATTAATAAAGCATATTTCTCTAAACAAATGTCGAAACCCAAAATGTTGTTGTCTAACAATTCCGAATCCAAGAAAGCATGGATTTTGAAAACCTATATTTTATCTTATTTTCAAGAAAATAGGGAAATTACCAAAAACAATACTTGCTACATGGATAGTGGATGTTCCCGGCATATGAATGGTAAAACAATCTATTTCGAAAAAATTATCGAGACGACAGGAGGAAAAGTAAAATTCGGAGATAATTCTCAGTGAGAAATTATTGGTATAGGTAACATTGTTCTACTTGGAAAATGTTGATTTCAAATGTTTTGTTCTAAAAGAGATATCATTATTCAATTTATTGGAATGCAAGATCAAATTTTTGATATTTTCACAAAATCTTTACCCTCCAATATATTTGAATACATTAAAAATAAGTTAGGAATGATAACCATGAGGTAATCCTTCATCCTTAACTTCTTGTTGAACAATTCACTTTACAGTAATAAACTCTTTTTCATAGGGGGAGTACATTTTCTTGTTAGCATAATAAATATTTTCGTAGCTATATTTTTTTAAAAAAGTTTTTGTAATAAATTTTTTTGTAGTAAGTGTTTTTAAAAAGATTTTGTAATCAAAATTTTCATAGTCATTTTTTCAATCTTTTGTAAATAAAATTTTTTGTAATGAAGTTTTCAGAACTGAAATTTTTGTAATGGATATTTTTGGAACTAAAACTTTTGTAATGAAATATTTTCATTCTAATAATTTTCTTAATTAAAATTTTTCATACTCAAACTTTTTGTACTGGGATTTTCGTACTCAAACTTTTCATACTGGAGTTTTGGTACTCAAAGTCTTTTCAACTTTATGTTTTTCGTAGTCAATTTTTTCTTCAAGAAGAATATCACCTATTAGGAATAAACTTCTTAGACAATCCGAAATGTATGATTTCCTTACATAATTTTTCGTAGTCATATTTTGTTTTCTGGTATTTTCCTATGAGTTTTAAAATTCCTCAGATTCTATTTTTCTTAAATCCGATTGTTTTTCTTAAAAACTAAAAAGATCAGATTCAAGATTTCCCGGAGGATATGATTTCAACCATCAGATCAGATCAAAGGTTTTTTCAACCGTTAGATGGTTTTTTGGAAGCTCAAAGGTCACATACATCACCTATATAAAGGGGGCCCCCTGATAGTTGTCCCACATCAATATTCAAGATCTCATGTGTTGAAGTTATGCCTCCCTTCTTAAATCCCATTACGAATCTTCCAGAGCTCTTCATTCCCGAATGTCTGCTGAAGCTACTTCTCAGGATATGTCAACAACGAAGCCAATCTCAAAATAGTTAGTTTACAGGGAGAGGTTAGTGCATCCGAGTTTCTACAAGCATGATTATCTTATATCTAATAATATTATATTTAATGGCTGGGAGAATGTTTTCTTATCAAATCCAGAGAAATAGGATCTGGTTTATACATATTTTCTTGTTGAGTTTTACAAGTCTATTTCATTCCTTAAGGAAGATAGCATAGAGAATTTTTCGTTCAAATCTTATGGGAAGACTTATATGCTTTCGTACACCAATGATGAAATCTTAGTGGGTCTATCTTATAAAGGTGAAGATGAGTTTTGTTCACATAAGCTTCTGGATGAGCAAGGTAGCTTCAACAATGTGAAGGCATTGAAATGTTGTGGACTTAAAAATGCCAAGACTACTAATATTTCTCGTCTCTCTTCGAATAATCGGATTCTACAACTATGGGTAAAATTATTTAGAGTACCAAGAAGGGTTGATAAGGATAATCTCAAGAAGAGTGATATATACATCTTAGATTTTTTGGTAAATCTAAGGAAGTTGAATTTGATGAGGCATGTTTTGAATACAGTTAAGACTATCAAAGGAGGAAATCCGAAAGCTCAGATCATAATGTATTCGGCCTTACTTTCTAAGATTATTATCAGATGTCTTGATTGGTTTAATGTTTGTTGCACTTACTATCAAATGAATTACATGGTAATGTTGGTTAGTGATGATACATTAAAGAGGATCAATATGGGGTTTTTTTTTTTGAATTTGGAGAATTCTACCCTTTACCAGAGGAAGAGGTTGAGGAAGCTCAAAAAGATCAACATACTCTGGAACCATCTAAAAAGGCGGGGAAGAAGAGAAATTTGAAAGGAGTGGTGGCTGAAGACAAGACCTAGAAAGCTAAGGAAACTTAATTTGCAACACCCAAGCCAATGAAACAAAAAAGCCTACCCAGATAAAGTGGCTGCTAAATAGAGGGAATACCAAGAGAAGAGAAAAGGAGGGGATCCACAGTTCGGACTGGACCCTGCTGGGGCAAAGGCCTTAAAAGAGAGACCCACTGATTAGTTAGAAAAGAAAGAAAAAGAGAAGAAAATGAAAGAGAAGTTGTCTGAAGCTGAATTTGTTCAATAATTATTGAGAGATACTAAAATAACTACTGAGAATATTTCCGTTCCAGAAACTTTTGATGTCCAACCATTACCAGAGACTCCTGGGAAGAAGTACTCCACTTCGGAGAAGTCAATGGGTAAAGAAGTTGTTTAAGAAGTAGAGAAAGCACTCGGTGAAGAGGTAAGAGAAGAATTTGTCGAAGAAGAAGAAGAAGAAGGATGTGCGGATCTAGATGACCTAATTAAACAAGTTGAGGATTATCATGAAAATAATGAATCTGAAAAACATGTCACTCCTGGAAAGGGAGTTAAGAAAGAAGGTCATAAGGATGATGATAAGGAATATGAAGAGAAGGAAAATGAGTTATCTGAAGAAGAATCCTATGAGAAATATTTTCTTGAAGAAGGAGCAGAAAAGGAAAAAATAGATGAAGACAAGATTGTTCAACTATCAGAGAGTGAAGAAGAATCTCTAGATGATCAACCCATTCCGAAAACTGATAAAGGTAACAATGTTCTCATGGATACACCAACAAAAGATGTTATAAGAAAGATGGAGGTTGGTGGTTCTTCTAAAAGGAAGCTGGTGCAAATTTAATAAGAACATTATCCAAGCATGTTATCGGATTCGGAGTCATCAGCACAGGGTCATGACTTTATTGTTGAGACTCTGAAGAAATTGGTGGACACCATTCCGATTTATCCCACCATAGACTCAAGGTGTCAAATGATGCAACATAGTATGAATCAGAAGTCAGAATACTTATCTATGAGGATGGATAAGTGTGTGAACATTGAAGCATATCATAGAAATTTCCTAATCAATTATGATGTTCATAGAAAATCTTGCAACAAAATCACTATTTTTTCAAAGAAGGTGGATGATGACTTGGTTGAGTTTGATCATTTTCAAAATGATGTTAATGATTCTTTTGACACCGAAGATGCCAAAGTGAAGGATCTCCAGGAGAAGCTGATCCTTGAGCAAAATTCTTGGAATCAAAAAGTTAAGGACTTGAATGAAAAATATAACTATCTTGCTCAAAATTTTAAAAGGGATATAGATCTCTAGATTGAGCTCGAAGGAAAGCTTGTAAGGCATGATGAGTTAGTGATGTTGCAGGAAGAGGCCATGAAGGCTCAGGGAGAGGTGTTGAAAGCTCAATAAGAAAGGATCACAACTTTGGAGAAGCAAGATTAAGAGGATCAAAAAGATTTGAAGAAGCTGAAAACTCTCTTGAAAAAGATTATTTTGAAGGAAAAGGAGGACAAATAGACAAATATGATCTTTTATTGCATTTGATTTTCCTTGTAAAAATTCGTTCAATTCTAATGAAATCTATAGGTGTTTGTATCTGGTGTTATTTTGTATTAATGTTTCAGGTACATTATTTTTTTTCCATTCCAACAATTCTTTTTGAAAATCAAAAAGGGGGAGAAGGAAAAAGGACTACTCCTATGGGGGAGAAGGAAAATTTCTAAACTAAGAAGAACTATCCTTATGTAAGGAAGAGTTATCATTATGATTCCTTCATTCTAATGAAAATTCCTTTCCGGAAATTCATAACATAATCCTTAGAGTTCCAAAGCCTAAGGGGGAGTTAGTTGTATTCACTATCATCCATGAACAAAGGGAGATATGTTTTAATTTCAATGTCGAATGAAAATTTTCAAAGTCCTTATATTATTTTTCAAAAGGTTGTTTGTGCTTTCCAAAAAGGGGGAGATTGTTGAATCAATAAGATTTTCCTAATGAATTTTTTATTCTTTCTTTTTTTGAAAATCACAAACACCTTATACATAAGAAAATCCATATTTTACTTCTCTGAGGAAAATTTCATTACTTAAGGAAATTTCCCTAACCAAGATTTCCTTATACATATTAATATTTTTCTTAAGTATAAAAATTGAACTTGTACCTAACACCTCAGAATCATATAATACTTAGATAGGAAGAATTCTGTTTTAGGATCCGAAATCTGGATATGAACTGTAAAGAAATTCCACTCTGAATTCCGGATATGAACTGTAATGAAGTTCCACTCCGAATTCTGGATATGAACTATAATGAAGTTCCACACTGAATTCTGGATAGAAACTCTAATGAAGTTCCATTCTGAATTCTGGATACGAACATTAATGAAGTTCTATTCCGAATTCTGGATATGAACTCTCATATAGATCGACTCTGAATTCTGGATACGAACTCCCATATAGTTCAACTCAGAATTCTGGACTCTGAAATCTTACTAGTTCGACTCCAAACTTTTACTAGTTCGACTCCGAACTCTTACTAGTTTGACTCCAAACTTCTATGAGTTTGACTTCGAACTTCTATGATTTAGACTCCGAACTTCTATGAGTTCGACTCTGAACTTCTATGAGTTCGACTCTGAACTTCGATGAGTTTGACTTCGAACTTTTACTAGCTCGACTTTGTACTTTTACTAGTTCGAATCTGACCTCCTATAAGTCTGACTCTGATCTCTATAAGTTCAGGTTCCGAATTCTTGTGAAACTGGACTCTGAATTTCCTTAAAAATTCAGACACTGAATTTCTACAGAATTCAGGTTCCAAAATCCTACAAAACTGAATCCGAATATCTTTTTATTACAGACTCTGAATTTCATTTTGGTTAGACTCCGAAATTTTATTTTCTTCCATTACGAACTTCAGTTTTTCTTATACATAGACTTGTTTCATTACAAAACGATGTCATGCATTCAGTTACACATGTTTTGTTATAAAACGATGTCGTCAATTGTGTTTATAACTAACCGTTGGTTAAGTGACACGTGTAATGGTCCCTACAAAATTTAAGGTAAATATGAAGGTTGTAGGAGGGAGCCTACCGTTGGAATTTCACCGATAAATAGGAGGTCATTTGAATGAGCTCGATACTGAACTGATCATTGACATCTGTAAATACATGTTGTTGAAGAGATTTATAGAGAGAGGGGCTATTACCAACTCTCATGCTTCATGCAGAAAGTTTGAATGTCCTGTTCAAACTTTTCCTTGTGAAGATTTCTTTGTGAATCTCTGATTGTTGGTGATTACAATCAAGGGCTTCTAGGGATAGGAAGTCAGGGGTTACAACACCTTGAAGTTGGGGGCTTCCTTACTAAGGAAGACAGAGGTGCTGACTAACTTATAGTTGAGGTCATGCCGGGATAGAAAGACAGAGACTCAAATCTTCGTATCGAGGACTTACTCTGGTGTAGGTAAGATAGATTTGTTTGAAAGTATAAATCAAGGGACCTTTATCCATGGTTGTTGGATATCGTTCTCTTTGGGTTAAAAGATTTACATCTTGTTACTTGTTCTTATTAGAAGTTTTTCCACTGCATTTTGTATGTTCAGGAAAGTATAACCATCTTATATTTCCTTACACTTGTACTTGGACTTAGTTAGATTCTATACGCTTTAAGGTATAATATGATATTGTAATATTTGATTAAGTTTCATTTTCATGATCCATATTTCAAGAACCTATTTTTCAGACTCACTTTCCATATTTAACCAAGTGTATAAAAGTAGAAGTTTGTAACTTCATACTTTGTTCCAATCTTTTAATTGGTGTTAGAGGTGTTGTAAATCTACTTAGTTTAATTTTGTTAAACATAGATATTTCCTTGTTTAGGGAAATTTTTAAAGTGTACAATTAACCCCCCCTCTTGTATATTGAGAATCTACATCGTTATTTCGATCCTACAATACCAAAATATTTTTTAATATAGAGTTTATAAAACCCTTTTTAAATTAAAAACCATTAATTTATCGATCATCATGATATTTTAAATTCCATTTTATGTTATCACTGCATGGGTCGTATGATTCCAGGATACCAAAGTGGTAATGATTTAATATTACAATTTCATCATTTATCATGATTGTCTATGATTATGCTTACAATAATATAATATTATGATCTATCTCTCATTAAATATCATGAATTTTCATCCACTATGGTAATTAATTATAAAATCCTCAAATTAAAATTTTTGTAACTTCACTCTCCTCACCCACTGGCTTTAGAAGAGGATGATACATTATTATTCTTTAAGTGACATCCCAATGACACCAAGTGTGGGAAAATGATGTCTACAAATTCATAAATAGGTATGCGTTGATTTCCCATTTGAGAATAAGAAAAAAATCCAACATAAAAAATTTGAAAACAACACCTATATGATGTATGAGGAAAAATTATTTCAATAAAAATTATAACCCAATGAAAAGACAACAAACGTAAAAAAATGAACCATATTAGAGTTCAAAGAGGAAACTGTAAATAATAAAAATCAAGATGTAGAAGATAACAACATAGAAACTCCCAAAATGATCCAATATAAAACTCAACAAGACATGACCATGTTATCGTGATGCACCACTAAAGAAATATGATACCATGGCTTTACTTGTGTCTCGATATAAAATATCTGAAAATGAACAAAGTGCCCAAGTATGCGTGAGTATAAAACTATATTGGATTTCCTCAATAAAATCCATACTCCTGACACTAGAAAAGAACATGTTATAAAATTTATAAAATATTTTAAAACCATATTTTTAACATTTTATATAAAAGAATAAAAATAGTTTTCCCAACCAAAACAATTTCGATGGAACGAAACCAAAAACTCATTATACAATTTCACATTTTCATTTAGCATAACCTATCCATAATTCACAGGCAATCACAAAATTATTCTTGGGTGATAGTTCCATATTCATTAATGTTTCTCAATGATCTACCATGTATTCATATAGTAATTGTTTCTCATGTTCCCTAATGGAACAATATAATTATATAGGGTCACATCATTGTACCCTAATAGTACATACCTCCTATTCAGGACCACATAAATGAAAATGGGTATATTATAAATTTTTAGAAAAATCCCTTGTCAAACAAAATTTTAGACCGCATTTAAATTAAATAATCCTTTTATTGAAAAAAATTATCAAAAAAATCCATTTATAAAAAAAATGGATTTTAAAATCATCATTTTAAATTATGGTATTTAATTTCACTTCTAATAAAGAATCCAAATACTTCAATTTGACAAACCATAACAAAATATGGGTTCCAAAAAAAACATTTCATATAAAATTCACAATTCAAACAATGAAATTAAATCTATTCTAAATCAAGACTTCATGTTCTAAACAAGAGTTGTAAAGGTTGAAATCGCATACCTCAGTCAAATTGGAGAAAATGAGGAACGAACAAAATTCTTCTAGATACTAGATTAAAACTCAAAAACCATCCTTTGATCTTATAACTACTACACAAAAAATGATATCTCATCATGATCATCATCATGAAATATGAATCTACCCCTAACAGATTAGATTAATCTATATATGATAGGTAAGATGAAGAGAACTATGGAAACCACCATGAATGATAACATACCAAGGAATAGAAGCCCCCAACACAAATATATTCACAAGTGGATCACTTTAGGTTCAATGGGATGGGTCTCTCTATACATTTAAGAAAATATACTCATGTTTGGTTATGAATAATGGAATAAATAAGGGATAATTGTTTAAACCGAGCTATATCCAGAAAATATAGATCTTGTTTTTATTGACACATGGTTTGGGTGCACTTTTTTGAATCCTGTGAGCTAATGGTGTGTTAGGAAATGCCTCTAATCACCCCTCACATAGTTGTCTCGCATGGTTTGACAAGTTTTTCACCAACCATGATCAACGAACCTATCCGACAAACCAGGATTTATCTAAGTATTCAACATGGGTTTCTCAAACCATTCACCTAACCGTACTCCTACCTAGTTACCATTGTTTTTGTGTCACAGTTTATTGGAACATGATTCATGGTTTTTAATGATCTTTTTCAACCCAAACATCTTATAAAGAGCCCAAAAAATTTACAAAAATCCTCCAAAACATCCCAAACATAACAAAAATTAATTTATGTAGATAAAATAAATAAATAAAGGTTAATTACATAAAAGTGGTTTTTATAAATTCATCCCACCAATTTTATTTCAATCATTATAAAGATGAATACATCGATTAGCCAGATATAATTTTGGCCATCTTTCGACCATTTACTTCTCATGTTCTAATGTTTCATCCTGAATATGACGATGATTCTATAAAACCCACGCCATAATGATGTTTTTTCAATGACAGACTTTTATAAACAATTAATAATATGTACTAGAACATGTTCCAATGTATTATCTAGCTGAATAAAAACATGATTCCATTAATTCATATTTTTAGGTGGTTCATACATTTATGAATAAGATACAAGAAAAACATGTTGATCTGAACTGAACCTTGGTGGGAAAAAAATATGTCATCTCAACAATCTGTTTATTAATCTGAAGAGGGACTATGTATCGAGGAGGTAACATGACCTTATTCCCAAAATGACAGTTACCAAGATTTATAAATATGTACAACACCAAATTATATCTCAACAAGATTGGATAAAACCATCTACATTGATCTACATATGATTTTTTATGACTCTGAGATATATCTATTGTATTCATAATCAACTGAATCTTCGTATTTGTCTCTTGCATAATTCTTGGTCAAAATAGTGAAGTACCACTTTCTCCCACTCAAAAATGTACTGAATGAAAAGGACACCCATTCAATTCATCAAAAGGATCCATATGTATCAATAATTAATAAAAGTTTTCATCAAATAAATTTACTAATGATATGTGCTCTTCCCATTAGTCGCCAAAATCCATTACACAATCCTAAACCATGTATTCGAAAGTTTGTATCATTATTTATTTTTCACCAGTATAAGGATGACACATTGTGCTCATATTCTAATAATTCCCACATGCATTTTATAATGATTTCAGGAAACTAGACATAAACTACATATCCATGTCTAATAATTTTGAAACTTATATACCAGACCTCTAATACTTCTCATATATATATTTTAGACCAATAATCCACCATATGATATTCATGAAATGGATGAAATTGTCCAAAATAGTGAGATAATCCCCTATCACCCATATGTCATAGTGTATACTATCCTCTATTTGGAGACATGTCAAAAAATCTGTGGCAATTATCTTTTATTTCAAATTTGAATCGGTAAAGACTGTAGAATACCTTCATTCCACTACTACTCTACCTTAAGTAGATAAAAAATGGGAATCTCATAGAAAACTCATCCACTTCTATTTTTATACCAGCCATAAAAAAGTGAGTTTTACACACCATATAAATCATTTTTTTTCCATGATGAACAAACCATATAGAATTGTGGTCATCCTGATGATTTTGTTACTGAATAGCCACACGCATGACCATATGTTCTAAAAACATATACTGGTCATTTTTTAGTTTTCCATCCCTCAATGGTATCTCCACCTTTGAGTATTGACCCTATAGAAACATTTTTTCAATCATATGTCTATGCCTCTTTAACCATCTCATATAAAGGTGGAACAAAGGAAAATAGAAATAAAATAGCAACACAAACTCACGCTTCACAATCTAAGTGCATTTCAGCTACCACTAACATTATATATAATTGATCTGAATTATCATTCTCCAACTAAAAATATGAATTCCTTGTTAATTCACTCACCCCCAAATTTTCATTATCCATTGTATACATCAAGTTTATTTCAAAGATCTAATGATACTATATCCATATTATTTTACTTAGATTCAAATATTTTAGTGATAAAATGTGATTAAATATCTTATGAACTGTAAACACACTTAATTTCACATAAAAGAGTAATTGATTCCACATTTTCAAAGCATGGTCTACAACATAAAATTCCAAATAACATATTGGTAATTTAAACTTTTTAAAAAATAAAATTTCTGATCTATTTGAAAAAAATGTACTACCTACATGATAAAACATATCAACCATGATAATGAAGACTCATAATACACCCCATAATCAAATCATAATTCTAGAAATATAAAAATTAATACTGATTAAAAGGGAACATTAAAATATATCAAATTATTATAACATTAATTGTTTAATTGGATTAAAATAGTTCTCCTTGTCAAATAGACCATTGTTGGACCTTGTCATCAAAAATCATGATGAAATCATTATTAATTACAAGAAAATATAACAAAACTATATATCTCAATGCCAATAATTGGTGGTCACCAAGAGATTACATCATCTATATTTTTTCTATTAATAGAAACACCTCTTTTTGTAACGCCCCGACCCTAATTATCTAGAGTCGGTGCATTATTACATAACATTGGCATGATCATGAGAAAGATCAAGTCTCGAAAGACCGATTAGTTTAGTAGCCTTGGAATAACTAGATACATCCATAAATTTTTACATTACATCATAAAAAAAACATCTTGTCTTCATATCCCCTCATACTATCCCTGCAGGTCATTCATAAATTACTTCTTCATAATCCTGGGAAAAATAAAACATTGAAAGGGGTGAGCTCAGATGCTCAGTAAGGATAACATTATTGCAGAAGCTTTCATAAATAAGCATAAACACTTAAGGCAATTTATAACTAAAACAAAAGCCTTTTAAAATTGAACTTCAACATAGTATGGCAAAAGTAAAATGAAATAATTCCATTTACTTAATCACATGGATATTCTACTAGTCGAATGATCACATGCAATATCAATAACCACTTTCATAATGATGGAATGCATAATGCCAGACTATCATAACCACATAGCCAAGGCCTCGTGCCAAGACTACAAATAAGATTTTGCCAAGGCCTTGTGCCAAGACACTAGTTTGTCTCATGAGACCTACCGATGCATCGAGGAGCTATAGCGGGCTCCACCCATCACTTATTAAGTCCAATGCATTCCCATATGAAAAGGTTTAAACATAACGTAAACATTCGTATTAAACTAGCATACGAAATGTCAATACTTTCACCACAAACCATGAATGGTATAAAAATAGCACATCCACAGTCAAACATAATTCATTCAATACAATATGGAAGATTGTATTGTATCACATTAACCTCAATCAATAATAATGAAGGATGTTGACATAGATGAAAATAATCATCAAAACTATTTGAGAGAAATATCCCCCTTTTTCTTGAAAACATTTAAAAGTCACACTATTTGTCAAGAAGCCATTTAAAAGTATATTTTTGAATCAAAGTGTCCCATACCACTTTGAAACTTTTAAAAGGAGTTTTAATTTTAAAACTTTAATGTCCATATAAATAAATCCTTAAATCCATTTTTAAAATATGGACATTAATGAGCATGATTTAGAAGAATAATTCTTTAAAACATTTTAAAATGGTATTTTGGTTAGAGTTTCTAACCAAAAGAGAGACACTTGAATACAAATAATTGAGGTAATCAAACATTGTAATATCATGAGAATAAAGGAATTCATGATATACTATGTCAAAGCACATTATATACACCACATAGAAGTGATTTGGTGTATATCATCAAAGAAGTCTCAATGGAATGTAAATTGAGATGAAATTTCTCAAAAAGGTTGTATCCTTAGGTTAAGGATAAATCAATGACATAATTATGTGTGACAAATATAAATACACTAAATATGATTGGATACTCAGTGTAAAACAATCAAAGGACATTCACACATATTCTTGTAAAAAAACAATACCAACGAATTGGATGTTTAACTCAACAAATGGAGAATGAGTTAAAATTACTCTTATCAAATTCATATCAATGACTTGAGAATTACCAATGGAGTGATTATTTGTATCAAACTTCTATCCACAGGAAGGGGAGTGGAAATTATGACATAATCAAATGAATAGTGATTCCACACATAATCTTGGGGTAATATAATCAATGAAATATGTGTAAAGCCAAATGAGTGGAAATTGAAATCTCAAATTCCCTTATCGATTAGGTAACTTACGAAACATACACCCATGAAAGAAGTATCATACCATGATGATGTAAATACCCATAAATTAAAGTATATTACACAATGAATACGATCATGGGCAGTACACATACACCACATGCAATAATTAAGTGGTGAACAATAGAATTCTCACGAAATTAAAAGTGAGATTAGAAAATCCCTTACCACGTTAATCGACTGAGTCGTATGGCCAAAAGTTAATAACCACCAAATGATTTACAGAATAACATGAATATAAAGAGAATCATGATAATATATATCAAATGGTCATACATAATATACCACTTTCAATAATTTAGTGGCGAATAATGGAAATCTCACGGAATTGAAAGTGAGATAAGAGAATCCCTTACTTTGTACTTTTTCCTTGGTCGATGGTAGGTTTACCTCCTGTATAATGGTGAAATAATTGTTATTGAATAATAAAAGAATCATTTACTTTAATATGATATCATATATGATCTTTTAACATTGATTTGTTAATAATATCTTAGTATTAACGCCGTTTCGGGTGTTAACTTACTCATTTTCTTTTATATGCTTTGTTACATAAGTCATGTTTGTTGTATCTTATTCATATCCAGAATTATATCAAGTCCTTAAACATCATTTTTAAATCATTAAATGATAATTATACTTGAATGGATACGATGTATAATGAATCTCATCGCGTTCGTGGAGACGGTAGTCCGTACGTACGCACGAACGCTACTTCCATTTAATTTTTTATTTTAAAAGAATCGAATCCAAATGATACATAGGTATATTACTATTCCAGTATAATATAATATTTTATATATGTTACTTAAGTTCATTAACACCATCCTTTATACGTTCCATGTGTGGTATGAACGAGTCATATCATTTTAAGGGGGCGGTAGTCCGCACTTCCTCAAATGAAATTATCGTATGTATATACGACATGAAACGAATAATGGTATGAAATAAAATGGAATTACAGAAGCTTATATATAAAATATATATCATTAATATCATATTTAATTACAGTGCCATCATAATGGCCACCATGAGAGGCGGTAAGATGTTTTTGAACAATCATCGTTTCGTGAGGCGTTAGTTTGCCATCCACAGAAACATTATGTTCATCATCCATTAGATGGAGTTGTGTGTATGTGTAGTTTTAATACTTCTTATAACAACATCCTAGTATATTGAGGATACTGGTGTTGTTACAAAAGAAGGGAAATAAAAAGATTTTGGGGGTTGAAGAAGCAAAATAAATGAAAATAATTTAAGAGAAATCGTTACCTTTAATTTAGGTAACTCACTTTGGTTGGAACCAAAGGACTTGTTGAAATGCTTTCTGCCTAAGGGGAAGCTTCAAGGAGGAGGAGAGGGATGTGGGGAGCTTAGTTGGGCAGAGTTTGGACGAGCCAAGTGGCTTGAGAGGTGTGAGGAAATGAGAAGGAGGAGTGCCCTTTTATAAGAGGGGTGAGGGGCACCTTTGGAAAAGCTAGAAATATTAATTTATAATAAATTCATATTCGGTTTCCAATGGCTCCAAAGTTGACTATTAAAAGGTTGAGGTGGGGATAGGTCGAAAACAACTCATCCAATAGAATTTAGACAGGTTTGGGTACTTATATTAACCTTATCTTTAAGTATTAACTCTAAGTTAATTAGTTTCACTTTTACAATGTCTCTTTGTATTTTTATATAATATGGTTAATAAACTTACTATATACATCCAAAAGACCCCCAAGTGGTCCATTAATGATTAACCTATCATAATATAAGTCTCTTGGCCGAACCTTAGATTTTTAGGAATTTAATATCAATTAATAATATAATATTTGTTTTAAGAACTCTTTTATGTCAATTTTGACACTATTCACTAGTTGATTATTGTGAAACTCATAACAGATTGATTACTTCGAACAAAGTCAAATAAATCAATCCTAATATATCATATTATCCTAGAAAATTTGTTTAATTCATTAAAAGTTTAATATTATAATTATTTGGGTATTTATAATATCAATTATGTTAATTTTTTACTATTTTAGTAATTACTGCATCATCATTGTGTCATAAATAAAATAAATTATTTAATGTTAAAAAATTATAAATAAAATATAATTATGTAGTAAATCTTTTTAGCTTTCTAATGAATATTTATAATCTAAAATCCAGCATATATAACCCTATGTAACAATTGTTTTTCTAAAAGATATATGCTTGTGTCATTTTTGTATTCATTTTAACTTAATTAATATAAAGTGTCATTATCACTTACAAGTGGATACATGGGGTCCCAAAATTGACCCAAAGATGCCCATGGTCGACCATGTATCAACCAATAGGGTTAAGACACATTTTAGGGTAATTTATTATTATTATAATATTATTTTTTTAACCCTTATTTACCGGATTTACCCTTAACCATGGTAAATAAAATATTTACCGCAGTAATTATTCAAAATGTCTAAAAATAAAAGTTACCTATTTACACAATTTGGACATCCTGATTCCAAATATGGAATCCATTTTTCTAAATTCAAAACACAGAATTGGCAGAAATTAATTTAAAATTAATTCCCGCTGTCAAAACAAAAAGCGTGTTTTTAAGAGATAATAACTATCAAAAGATTGACATTTGTTTATGTTCGGTTTAATTGTAAAATTATGTCCAATGACCAACATTATACTAAATGGTAAAAATATATTCTAAATATACTTTAAAACCACTCAAATTCACAATTTATCACTATTAATTATTTTTATTAAAAAAGTTGTTTTTAATTAAAATTTAGTAATTTTTACTATTCATCAAAATATGAAAGTTATCCGAAAAGTACCAAAATTTCACCTTAGGCTAAATTCGATATTCCGAATCCAAAAATGAAGTCCATTTTGAAATATAAAATATATATAATTTCAAAAAGTAGGTATTACTATTCATAACGGCTAGTTTGATTGGTTGTGGTGTGTTAAAATCTCGAAGTTGCGTACAATGCACGTCATTGCATTATTCGAAAGGAAACATACCGAGGAAGCTTGGGGTGTTATATTCTCCCCTCCTTCAATAAATTGCATCCTCGCAATTTTTAAAATTTTGCTTGGGAATATAATGGAAAGTCCCACATCGGGAAAAGAGTCAATAAAACTATCACTTTAAAAGAAAGAAAGAGAGGTATAAGGGTCATCCAAGATAACCCATACTAGGATTCCATGTAAGAAAACATGGATATGGATGATAAACTAAGTGTCAAGTTCTGATGGAGATGGATAGAAATCATGATCAGGAGAAAGTTAATAATGAGAAAACCACAAACTTGTGTTGGGACAAACGACCATTAGTCTCCTAGTAGGAAAGTAAACGGACAACATTTTTTTTAAGTTACATTACATAAGGAAGAGGAATTCATTTATGATATTGACTAATAACATTATGAGATATACTTACATTTTAAGTAGATTTTCATTCTTTAATAAATTTCCACCACTAACTCATTTTTTTTAAACGATGAGTATTCAAGAAGACTTGGTCACACTGGAAGAGATAGAATAAACTTCTATAGAATCACATGATCCATGAAGGATAAACCATATATTTACATTGTCTTAGAAGATTAATCAAAACCAAAATGGTCAGTGAATGATCTAATGATTCCCCAAAAGGATATTCATTGAGATAAATATGCACTAATCTTAATTTCTAAAATTAAACCAACAATACCCCAAAGTTAAATAGATACCATTCAATAACCAATTGTCCTTAAAATCCTTTAATATAATCCAAACTAATATTGAAACCCAAAACATAGAAGAATTTGATTATGTAGTCTCCCATGTTAAATTGTATCTCCAAATGACATCAGATACTCTTAAAGTCACATACTCAAAAGTAATTAACCTAATCACATATTCTCTATTATAGGTTAATCATTTCCATAAATAACCAAAATCACTATAAATCCACAATAAAAACGTAGATAAAAATCTATCATTACTCCACAAATGAAACCCCATAGTATTCTATTTTCCTTGGGCATATAGTGTTCCCAACAAAGCGAACATCTTCCAAAATAACATTTATCACTTAATCACCAAATCATTTTCCCAAATCAAATTATTATTGATCAATAAAATCATTTAACTAAAAAAAAGTCACACTAACCAGGGACTTCACGTAGTCCAGTGGTTGGCGATAAATCCCAATCGCACTTTGGTTTTGGGTTCGATTCCCATAGCTTTGTCCGATGCGACGGGTTGTCACACGGTCTACGTGTTGTCCTTTTTCAAAAACTATATTTTATAATATTTCCAAAATGAGATAAATTCCTCAAAATACTATATCATAAATTTAACCACAAATGTTATATCATACCTTGAATCTTCATCCCAAATTAGAATAACTTATAATTCTCTCAAACCCCAATGATCATATAAATCCAAATGGTTATTTATACCCATATCCACAAGAGAAGAGACAATTCTTCCTCAAATATCATTCTCACATGGCAAACTGCGGGGTTACAAATACAAGAGAAAATTATTCCATAGTAAACCCATCAACAAGGAGTGCTAATACTTTTTAAACATTTCTCCAACCATTTATTCCCACATAGCTTCTTCTTTGACCAAGAAAATATCCTATAGAATAGGACATTCACTCGGGTAATGGCCAGGTCCCCTACATTTATGGCAAATGACTGTAAATGGACTCTTGGGACCATTTTTATCTTCTTCCATAGTACTCTTCATTTTTCTTCGGCAATTCTTTACTTTATGTCCTTCCTTCCCGCACGTAAAACATTTCGTTGTCCCATTGAGACACTTTCCTGGGTGTCTCTTTCCACATTTCCTGCATGATGAAAATTGAGGGTTCTTTTCTCCATGGTCTCCATTGCTGGAAATCTTATCATTTATCACCTTTCTCTTCCTTGTTGAGTCTGGGAGTTGGTTAATATATATGTTGTTGATCATATTTTTGGAAAACTGATTTGGCATAAAGACGATATCTTTTACGCCTATCAACATTCCATTTTGTTGCTCATTGCCACCACTGTTCCCAACTTGTACATCATTCTCAAAGTCACTATGACTTCCTTGGAATCCAGCCATTGACTAAAACCAGAAAGTATTGTGTGAGTAATAGTAGTCGTAAAATCATTTAGAGATTAAAATGTCATCATATTCTCAATTTGAAACATATTAGGATTAACCAAGGTCATTTACTCTCATCTTATGTATATATTAATTAAATCGGTTTGTAAAGAAAATGTAAATTATCCTAAGAATATCCCCCGGGAGTGTCGTAACCAAGAGTGCAGCAAGGCCCGTTGTCGTGCACCAGTTCCCGTTCGAGTCTAGCTCAAAGCGGTGTTTTCGGGTTTTACCCCTAGGTACATCTGTGCCAGAGCCGCCTCTACCTGCTCGTATCCATACAGGGATGTATTGCTCGGAAAACTCACAAAATCTCTACAATACCAAAATTCTAGGAAGTTCTTTTATACTAATCCTCAAAGTTCATCTTAGGTCTACGTGCTCTAATCAGAGTTTATCTAAATCTAGCTACCAAGGTTTGTACTAAACTTCCTCTGATACCAACTGTAACGCCCCGACCCTAATTATCTAGAGTCGGTGCATTATTACATAACATTGGCATGATCATGAGAAAGATCAAGTCTCGAAAGACCGATTAGTTTAGTAGCCTTGGAATAACTAGATACATCCATAAATTTTTACATTACATCATAAAAAAAACATCTTGTCTTCATATCCCCTCATACTATCCCTGCAGGTCATTCATAAATTACTTCTTCATAATCCTGGGAAAAATAAAACATTGAAAGGGGTGAGCTCGGATGCTCAGTAAGGATAACATTATTGCAGAAGCTTTCATAAATAAGCATAAACACTTAAGGCAATTTATAACTAAAACAAAAGCCTTTTAAAATTGAACTTCAACATAGTATGGCAAAAGTAAAATGAAATAATTCCATTTACTTACTCACATGGATATTCTACTAGTCGAATGATCACATGCAATATCAATAACCACTTTCATAATGATGGAATGCATAATGCCAGACTATCATAACCACATAGCCAAGGCCTCGTGCCAAGACTACAAATAAGATTTTGCCAAGGCCTTGTGCCAAGACACTAGTTTGTCTCATGAGACCTACCGATGCATCGAGGAGCTATAGAGGGCTCCACCCGTCACTTATTAAGTCCAATGCATTCCCATATGAAAAGGTTTAAACATAACGTAAACATTCGTATTAAACTAGCATACGAAATGTCAATACTTTCACCACAAACCATGAATGGTATAAAAATAGCACATCCACAGTCAAACATAATTCATTCGATACAATATGGAAGATTGTATTGTATCACATTAACCTCAATCAATAATAATGAAGGATGTTGACATAGATGAAAATAATCATCAAAACTATTTGAGAGAAATATCCCCCTTTTTCTTGAAAACATTTAAAAGTCACACTATTTGTCAAGAAGCCATTTAAAAGTATATTTTTGAATCAAAGTGTCCCATACCACTTTGAAACTTTTAAAAGGAGTTTTAATTTTAAAACTTTAATGTCCATATAAATAAATCCTTAAAACCATTTTTAAAATATTGACATTAATGAGCATGATTTAGAAGAATAATTCTTTAAAACATTTTAAAATGGTATTTTGGTTAGAGTTTCTAACCAAAAGAGAGACACTTGAATACAAATAATTGAGGTAATCAAACATTGTAATATCATGAGAATAAAGGAATTCATGATATACTATGTCAAAGTACATTATATACACCACATAGAAGTGATTTGGTGTATATCATCAAAGAAGTCTCAATGGAATGTAAATTGAGATGAAATTTCTCAAAAAGGTTGTATCCTTAGGTTAAGGATAAATCAATGACATAATTATGTGTGACAAATATAAATACACTAAATATGATTGGATACTCAGTGTAAAACAATCAAAGGACATTCACACATATTCTTGTAAAAAAACAATACCAACGAATTGGATGTTTAACTCAACAAATGGAGAATGAGTTAAAATTACTCTTATCAAATTCATATCAATGACTTGAGAATTACCAATGGAGTGATTATGTGTATCAAACTTCTATCCACAGGAAGGGGAGTGGAAATTATGACATAATCAAATGAATAGTGATTCCACACATAATCTTGGGGTAATATAATCAATGAAATATGTGTAAAGCCAAATGAGTGGAAATTGAAATCTCAAATTCCCTTATCGATTAGGTAACTTACGAAACATACACCCATGAAAGAAGTATCATACCATGATGATGTAAATACCCATAAATTAAAGTATATTACACAATGAATACGATCATGGGCAGTACACATACACCACATGCAATAATTAAGTGGTGAACAATAGAATTCTCACGAAATTAAAAGTGAGATTAGAAAATCCCTTACCACGTTAATCGACTGAGTCGTATGGCCAAAAGTTAATAACCACCAAATGATTTACAGAATAACATGAATATAAAGAGAATCATGATAATATATATCAAATGGTCATACATAATATACCACTTTCAATAATTTAGTGGCGAATAATAGAAATCTCACGGAATTGAAAGTGAGATAAGAGAATCCCTTACTTTGTACTTTTTCCTTGGTCGATGGTAGGTTTACCTCCTGTATAATGGTGAAATAATTGTTATTGAATAATACAAGAATAATTTACTTTAATATGATATCATATATGATCTTTTAACATTGATTTGTTAATATTATCTTAGTATTAACGCCGTTTCGGGTGTTAACTTACTCATTTTCTTTTATATGTTTTGTTACATAAGTCATGTTTGTTGTATCTTATTCATATCCAGAATGATATCAAGTCCTTAAACATCATTTTTAAATCATTAAATGATAATTATACTTGAATGGATACGATGTATAATGAATCTCATCGCGTTCGTGGAGACGGTAGTCCGTACGTACGCACGAACGCTACTTCCATTTAATTTTTTATTTTAAAAGAATCGAATCCAAATGATACATAGGTATATTACTATTCCAGTATAATATAATATTTTATATATGTTACTTAAGTTCATTAACACCATCCTTTATACGTTCCATGTGTGGTATGAACGAGTCATATCATTTTAAGGGGGCGGTAGTCCGCACTTCCTCAAATGAAATTATCGTATGTATATACGACATGAAACGAATAATGGTATGAAATAAAATGGAATTACAGAAGCTTATATATAAAATATATATCATTAATATCATATTTAATTACAGTGCCATCATAATGGCCACCATGAGAGGCGGTAAGATGTTTTTGAACAATCATCGTTTCGTGAGGCGTTAGTTTTCCATCCACAGAAACATTATGTTCATCATCCATTAGATGGAGTTGTGTGTATGTGTAGTTTTAATACTTCTTATAACAACATCCTAGTATATTGAGGATACTGGTGTTGTTACAAAAGAAGGGAAATAAAAAGATTTTGGGGGTTGAAGAAGCAAAATAAATGAAAATAATTTAAGAGAAATCGTTACCTTTAATTTAGGTAACTCACTTTGGTTGGAACCAAAGGACTTGTTGAAATGCTTTCTGCCAAAGGGGAAGCTTCAAGGAGGAGGAGAGGGATGTGGGGAGCTTAGTTGGGCAGAGTTTGGACGAGCCAAGTGGCTTGAGAGGTGTGAGGAAATGAGAAGGAGGAGTGCCATTTTATAAGAGGGGTGAGGGGCACCTTTGGAAAAGCTAGAAATATTAATTTATAATAAATTCATATTCGGTTTCCAATGGCTCCAAAGTTGACTATTAAAAGGTTGAGGTGGGGATAGGTCGAAAACAACTCATCCAATAGAATTTAGACAGGTTTGGGTACTTATATTAACCTTATCTTTAAGTATTAACTCTAAGTTAATTAGTTTCACTTTTACAATGTATCTTTGTATTTTTATATAATATGGTTAATAAACTTACTATATACATCCAAAAGACCCCCAAGTGGTCCATTAATGATTAACCTATCATAATATAAGTCTCTTGGCCGAACCTTAGATTTTTAGGAATTTAATATCAATTAATAATATAATATTTGTTTTAAGAACTCTTTTATGTCAATTTTGACACTATTCACTAGTTGATTTTTGTGAAACTCATAACAGATTGATTACTTCGAACAAAGTCAAATAAATCAATCCTAATATATCATATTATCCTAGAAAATTTGTTTAATTCATTAAAAGTTTAATATTATAATTATTTGGGTATTAATAATATCAATTATGTTAATTTTTTACTATTTTAGTAATTACTGCATCATCATTGTGTCATAAATAAAATAAATTATTTAATGTCAAAAAATTATAAATAAAATATAATTATGTAGTAAATTTTTTTAGCTTTCTAATTAATATTTATAATCTAAAATCCAGCATATATAACCCTATGTAACAATTGTTTTGCTAAAAGATATATGCTTGTGTCATTTTTGTATTCATTTTAACTTAATTAATATAAAGTGTCATTATCACTTACAAGTGGATCCATGGGGTCCCAAAATTGACCCAAAGATGCCCATGGTCGACCATGTATCAACCAATAGGGTTAAGACACATTTTAGGGTAATTTATTATTATTATAATATTATTTTTTTAACCCTTATTTACCGGATTTACCTTTAACCATGGTAAATAAAATATTTACCGCAGTAATTATTCAAAATGTCTAAAAATAAAAGTTACCTATTTACACAATTTGGACATCCTGATTCCAAATATGGAATCCATTTTTCTAAATTCAAAACACAGAATTGGCAGAAATTAATTTAAAATTAATTCCCGCTGTCAAAACAAAAAGCGTGTTTTTAAGAGATAATAACTATCAAAAGATTGACACTTGTTTATGTTCGGTTTAATTGTAAAATTATGTCCAATGACCAACATTATATTAAATGGTAAAAATATATTCTAAATATACTTTAAAACCACTCAAATTCACAATTTATCACTATTAATTATTTTGATTAAAAAAGTTGTTTTTAATTAAAATTTAGTAATTTTTACTATTCAACAAAATATGAAAGTTATCCGAAAAGTACCAAAATTTCACCTTAGGCTAAATTCGATATTCCGAATCCAAAAATGAAGTCCATTTTGAAATATAAAATATATATAATTTCAAAAAGTAGGTATTACTATTCATAACGGCTAGTTTGATTGGTTGTGGTGTGTTAAAATCTCGAAGTTGCGTACAATGCACGTCATTGCATTATTCGAAAGGAAACATACCGAGGAAGCTTGGGGTGTTATACTTTTAGAGAAAACATGGATAAAAAATGTACCTATTTTATCAAAAATTCACACTTCAAAATGTTCGGCACAGAAATTATGATCCAAAAAGATACACAAAACTGTTTCCAGGTGTTTATCAAGCTCATCCCTTGTCCTTGAATAAAACAACATGATATCCAAATACACCACCAAAAAAATACAAACACATTTGAAATATAAAATTCATCAATTTGATAAAGAACGTTGGTGCATTCTTAAGACAATACGAAATAACCACATATTCATATTTCCCATATCATCTACTGAAAGCTTCATTTGGAATATCTTCCATCTAAAACCCCCAATTGGTGATATATTGACTGTAATTATACTTTAGGGAATAGTTAGACTCACAATAATTGATCAAACAGATCATCAATTCATGGAATAGGATGTCAATTCATTACTATAACTTGGTTTTATTATGATAATCTACAGAAAGATAAATAGTTTCATCCTCCATTTTTTTAAAACCAAACTGGTGCAACCCATAGATACGTACTAGGCCTAATTAACACTTTACATTCAAAAACACCCCGATAGAATTTTAAATTTATTAAATCTTCTAGTTACATCACATAATATGGATGTGATATTTAACAAGTTTCTAGTAAGAGATCAGTCGCAAACTCAACATATCATTTGGGTGGAAAACCTACTAATTTATTTGAAAAAAATCCAAAATCTAATCAATAATTATAGAAATCCCACAATTCTCAATATCATCCACCGATGAAAAGGCCAATGCTGCCAAGTTGAATGAGATATTTCCTACTACTGGGTCATCCATCCTTCTGCAACTACATTTACATTCTGTTATCCTATAATGAGATGCATGAAACTATAATCAGTTCTAAAAATACTACTTTCTGTATACCAGTCTATTTGAGAGTTGAATATAGTGAAAAAATCTATACAAATGATTATTTCATTGACATACATATTTAGAACTGAGAAATCCTAAAAAAATTATTAACTATTGAAGATTGTAGAACATACTTTGCATAGAAGGGATGAAATTTTATGATATCCAAGTGGTGTTTCTGGTTTAAATATAAAATAAATCATCTAAAAATTTATATCCATCAGATATAAAACACAATTATAAGAAAATGAATGGGATGAACACATATCAAATAAATCCTTCATAAAATTATAATTCAAAAAAATCATACATCTCACCATTAATGGCCCACGTTCATCATCCATAATAAATTTCTCATCCCCAACCTATTTTTTACTCCATTCACCTTTTACATTAGTAAAATATTAATTTTTCTCATATTTAGGGGTCTTGGTATTTTTAGAATCCACAAGGATTCCATGGTTCTACATATGATAATTATTTTTATTCCCTCGTCCCAATGATGCATATGATGTCTGTGACACATACGATGTGTCCCTTGCTCCAGACCTAGGATCATATTGACAATTGTAATTATGGTGACCAATATGGTATTAATTATGAAATGATCTATCTGGTTCCATACAATATTTATTCATGTGATCAAAATAACTACATTAAAGACATCCATATTTTCTATTTAGATTTGGTGGAAGATTCCTCAATACCACTATCTAATTCTAAGTCATACCAATACCATGGAAGATGGACAATCTCTTCCTCTAATTCGAAAAATTACTGTACCCACCATATCCCATAGTTATCAACAAGATTTCTACCATTTTATTTCTCGATATTTCACATTCTACCACTTTCTCTCTATTGATTATATGTGTCTAATCCCTTATAAAAAGAAAGAAAATAATTGAATTAATCTTTGGACTTAATCCTAATTCATGATTTCATACCTTAAAGGATGAACTTATTTAAACATCAGGTTAAAAATTGACTATATCCATAAAATTTTCCACATATTCTGTTAGTGAGATTCTCATCCTTTAATTTGAAATGGTTTATCAGTCTATAAATTAGGAAAATGTAGGTATTGAATTGTTTTTTAATTATTCTCCAAAATCCTCCCATGAAATTTCTTCGTTTAACTTATCCTAGACTACTAAATCCCACCACTAGAATGCTATATCATACAGAATTTATGTATCCATCTTATCATTAAACTGTGCTAGTGTCCCAAGGAAATTAATGATTTGATTTATCCTATTTAGTCACACATATTAATTTTTTGGTACTTAATTAACCCAAAATATTGATGGATAATTTGTTAGTAATTTAATAGAATGATCCACATTTCTTTGTTAATCTCTTTTGTTCCCTATATCCATATCTTGAAAATTGTTGGAAAACACATTGAACCTACTATTGGCTCACATATGGCTCAGGTGCAACCACAATCTCATTGGCCTCTTCTGTTAGGTTTCTATGATTTTAAAACTGTTCCATTTTCTATATACCGACAGAAATTCAATTTTCAATCACTCTTTAGCAACTAAAGGCATTAAAATTTTGAAATTTACCACATCAAACAGATCATAGCATGGATTTCCAAAATTCATCATTTTACCACATACAACACATTTTTAAAAATTCCAACACACTATTTGGAAATAAAAAGATTCTAAACCATTTATACAAATAAACACTATTTCACCAATGTTGAATTATTAATCAAATAAAAATATACAGTCCTATTGGGGGTCATTTATATAATTTCTTTTCATGCTCTTCTCATCAGATAAACTCATGTTGCTGATGTTATTGTTCCTATAATTTTCTCAAAACAATTATGTAAAAAATTCCATATTAACATGATGTTTTTCATAAATAGGTTAAATATTCATTTTTATGATCTATATTTCATGTCTTGAAAATCATACTCCTTTATAGCAATCTAACGTAAGGTTGAGACAAAAATGATCAACTACGGAACAATCCAAATTGACACTATTTGTAACAATGTTCCCCTCACCTATTGGATTAATTTGAGTAATAATAAATTATTTGACATTAGGTGACATCCTTATGTAACAAAAGTTTGAAAATAAATCAAAAGTTCGTCATAAATTGTTGAGGGATGGTTTTACCATTGTAAATAAAAAAACCAGATAAACATAAACATTGAGAAACCACAACTATATGATACATGAGTACAATGTAATAAAATTTAAAGTATAAAAAACTTATATCATAAAAAAATTCTAAAATGAACCATAATATATTTGAAAGTACCAAATAAATCAACAAAACGCAACGCAAAAAAAACATAGAAAAACACAGAATTCCCCAGGATCCAACTCAACAAGACATGCATAAGTTATCATGGTGCATCACTAAAGAACTAGGATAACATTCCATTACCAACTTGTTGACATACAATATCTAAAATTAACCAATGTTCCCAAGACTGGGGTGATAATAAATCTCAATTGGATTTCCCTAATAACTTCTTACTAACTCCACTATGATTGATCAAAAAAATAATAAAATACATTAAAAATATATTTAAAAAAATTTATATAAAATAATTAAAATATTTTTTCATACAAAAAAAATTTCCATGTTGTGAAAAAAAATAAATCATTAAAACATTTCACATTTACATTTGACATACCCATTCCATAATTCACCCACACCACACATGCATTCTCTGGTGATAGTTCACCACTCATGAGTGTTTTCTCATTGATCTTCCAAGAAGTCAAAAGTAAACCATTTATCTTGTTCCCCAATGCCACCCACCCATTATACATGGTAACATCATTGTACCCTAATTGTACACACCCAATATCATTGTTTATATTAATAAAAACAAACACACAACAACCATTTATGAAAAATACCATAGAAACCCAAATTTTCCAAACCATTTCAATAAAAAATCACTTTTTAAATCATTTTCCTAGAAATAATCCATGTATCAAAACTAGATAACCATTTTAGAATCACCATTTTGAGATAATGTAACCATGTACACTTTCTACAAATTAGACAATTTATACAATTTCAAAAACCATAATTAATGATAGTATCCAACAGACATTCCACATCTATTTTAGAATTCAGATCAATAAATTAATTCCATTTGAAATGAAAACATCATGTTTAGAAATATAGGAGTCCAGAGTGACTCTACCTACATAATAAACATAGGTGAAAATGAATGACTAAAATTTTCCTTCTACCATTTTGATTTAAACAGCAAAAACCATCTTTAGATCTTGTTCACTTTATATAGAATAACTAAATCTCATCATATGTGTTCTCACACAACATGAATTTGTCCCCAATAGATTATACCCATAAATTAAAGAGAGGTAAGATTAATAAATCTTATGAAAACCACCAAGAAGGATAAATAAACGAGAATTTATGGCCTCTAATTCACAAAGATTCAAAGATAGATCAATCTCAGATCAAGATGAAGGGTCTCTCTAGACATTGGAAGACATGAAATCATGCTAGAGCTGGATTAATGAAAAATAATATTTTATGTTGATAAATCAAATTGGATCCCAAAAAATATGGATCTTTTTTTAATGATACATGATTAGGTTGCACGGTTAAGCACATTGTGCGCTAATCGTGTTCTAGAAACTTCCTCCAAACACCCCCTATTCACAGTTATATCACATAGTTTGGAAAACCATGAAGCATATTTCAGAAAACCCTCTATTAAACATCCCATGGTTTTTCCTAGGTGATGAAATTATTTGGTCTAACTTTTAAACTAACCATTCACCACCCCAATACCCACAGTTTTAGTTATATAGTTTCCTAGAAGGTGTTCCATGTTTTCTTCTTACTATGCCCAAAAAAAGAAGCACTATATGATCCCAAAAAACCTTCTAAACATATTTTAAGCCTTATCAAACAAAAAAATGACATTATATAAATAAGATAAATATATTAAGTGTTATTTACTTGAAATTTATGTTGTTATAATTTTATCACACATTTGGACTTAAGATAGTTCAAAAAAATAATAATCAAGATAATTTGATGTTTTTTCATCTTTGGTTAGATACCAATTTTATTTTTAAACAGAATTATCAGAAGAATTTAAGAAATATATTTCTATCTTTATAATTTTAAAATAAATTTTTACCCATGATTGAGTTTTTACAATAATGATTTGAATGGAATCTTAATGTAAATTTTTTATAAAATTATTGTTTGGATTTTACAAAAAATGTGAATGTAATTTTTTTAATGATTATGGAAATGAAATAATTTCTATACATCATGATTAATATTTTCATTGATTTATTGATTATATTTTAAGGGTTATTTTCAAATAAAATGATTTTTAAAACCCATTATGTTTTAAAATGTTTTTTCAAATGGGAACTGACATTTTCCCCAAGAAATGTTCTAAATGATCAATCAGAATTATATTACAATTATGATTACATAAAATGGTGTTACCTATGCCATATTATGTATATGAAAAAAGAATAAAATTGAAATTATTTCACTAAATGGTTCATCTTTTAATGGAAATATGTTTACAAAATCCATTTCTCTTCCACGTGCGAGACCATAATAAAGTCATTAAGAAACCTTATTTTCTCATGGATCATAAAATAATGAAATGATTATAAAACCTGTATATTTTTCTCTCATTATGATATGAGTAAATTGTTATGAACCCAATTAATTTTAGCATTTATGAAATTATGAATGTTTATGATGTTTTGGGACACTTAAATTGGGGTTTCAATATGTTGGGGTGGGACCGATTTCTCTGTCAAATACATTATCAAATGATTTATATATCTTCTGAGATAAACATGGGTAGAATAGGAATTAAAACCCTTAAATTAAAATTCTTAATAAATATAGACTGAACATATTACATTAAGCATTGGATGGAATGAGGAGTGAACTTGGTATATTAAAGGGACTTTTCCACCATGATGGCCTTGGAAATAATCCTTAATCAATATGGAAATGATTGTATATTCGTAAGTGTTTGCCACAAATTCCACGCCTTATTACAATGTTATGGACATAAGGAACATATATTTTATTTCTAATGTGATTTATGTCTCCTGATCTTCCAATATTTTTTCCTTGAATCATGTATATGATCTTTGATATGCGGGGTATGGTTTTTAAACATTATTTTAATACTATCATGCCCAAATGATTACAGTATTCTTCTATTTCTCCCTTGTTTGTCCTTAATAAGTATAAAACCATACCCTTTAGTATGATTAATTTTCCAATGTTATAATGTTATGTATTATGTATCATATTTATACAAAGATCACTTGTTTTGTAGAATGAACTGGGGGCTGACGTTGATCATTTATATAGTAGTGTTGATATTTACAAGTTTCTAATGACAATGATGTATTTTTATACTTAAGATTTTGTTTACATAATGTAAACGAAATTCATCATAAATTATATAATATCCAATTATGTTAATTATAGGTCATTTTATTACACATATATCGATGATTGAAGGATTGTGCATAGTAGAGACAATATTTTTGTGATCCAAACTATAATAAAAAATTGTACTCCGTTGTTATTTTTTTATTAAATTTACTATATTAATATATATATATTTGTATAACTTCTTAATTTTTTTAATTAATCATTTTACCCATATTATTACATATTTTAATTCAATGTTTGTTGATTTCTTTTATATTTTTGAGTCACCCACTCTTTTCTCTCCTATGTCGCTTATGGAATTTTAGATTATTTTTCCATGAATTGAGTTTTTTGTTATACTATGGATGATAAATATGTCCTAGAAATTATATTATAAGGAAATATATTTTTGTATCATTTTTAAATTATAAAATTATAGTATTATTTTTAAAAAAACATCCTTTCATTCATGGGAATACTATGATTGTTTTTGGATTGAATGGGTGATGTCGATATCAAACAAAGCATTATTCCCTTGGACTATAGAGATAAAACCATATAAAATGTCTTAACATGGCCTTGATTTACTTAATAGATGTGATGAAAATATTTACATTTTCAACTCCAACTTCTTGAATATTAATCATTATGTTATCCATAAAAATTTCTTTTCTTCATGTATCCCCAAGTCAAACATATCACGGTATTTTTATAAATTTTTTATGTTGGAAATCATGGTATATAAATGTATTGGCGAACTAACAAGGTAATGAAATGGACGGAGTATCAATGGTTTAATAAGAGATATAAATAAAATATTAACGAAAGGTTCCAAATTTTAAAACCACATTGAATTATATAAATTATCTGGGAGAAAGATCAGATAAATACTGATTTGGTTGAAATATTTCTCAAGTAACTATTGATGATATATTATTCTATGGAAGTAAATATTGTTGAAAAAAATAACATCAATAATTATAATTTAGATGAAATATTTATAGTAGTTCTTAATATGATATTTAGGTGAATTTTTTTGAAAATGAATCTTATTTAAATAATATAGCTATCAAATTTAAAACTATTGTTCCCTCATGTATTTCCAATACTCAAGATTCAAGTTCCTCTATTTATGTATATGTATGGATAGCTAAATTCTTGAGTAGTGTATTCAAGTATATTGAGAATAAATTTTCATAAAGATATAAAATAAAGTTTAATATATATTATAGAACTGAGAAAATAAAAGGTTTTTCATAATTTAATTTAATTGACATGGAACATACTTATTTTTAGTGTTAAAAAACACCACAATAAACAGGACTGTCCGAATGACTAAAATAAAATAAATGAAATGAAGCACATGAATAATGAAAAGAATCTATGATTATTATATTAATATTTCAGAAGCAGATTTTTGTAAGTAATTAAGACGAGAGAATGAAACGTGTAAGAGGTTTTAAGGTTGAATATATTAATGTTAAAATTTCACAATCCCACTAATTTTATTTAAGTGTGTCGGTGAAATAAACAAGAAAAGCTCAAAATATTTTTTAGATGGGAATCATGGATGAATTATTCTATTCTAATAAATATTCTTAAAACTTTTCTAACCTTGTTACTACATAATATAATCCAGATATTAAAGAGATAAAAACTAATATTTCTAATAAGAAGAATAATATATAAACTATTTAGATTCCTACATGGAACATATTAAATAAAATAAATGTTTGATAAAACCTATAAAATGATTAATATGGATTTTTAAATGTTAGATTGGAAAATGATATTATTAGGGATGATAAATTAATGATGAACTATGTTATACATTGTTATAATGAAGATGTATTTGAAAATTTATATATTATTCTAAAATAAAATATTAGGCTGAAATTTTAAGTTAAAATTATGATATAAATCATGGAAAAAAATTTCAAGTAATATAAACTAAATAGTAGATGGGTTTTAAGGAATGTGAGGAATAAAAAGTAAAATAATGAACATGTCCATGATTGAATAGTATCTCAGATATACAAAAAAAATGGGAGGAATACAAAAAGTTATTTTACTTGTTAGTTGCTTTGTATATAAACCCTTTTTAATTATTGAAAAAATGTTATTTTTTATTTGTAAAATATCTTCATCATAGAAAATCTTTTCTATATAAATCTTGTTTTATGATAAATATATATAACTCTTATGTATCATGGTATTCAAAATGATCTTCATCAAACTCAATTAGACCCAAATTAGATTACATTAACAGGTAATGTGCTTCATATGGCCATCATTTGTACCATATATAATTTCATTATTTTTTAATATTGTATGATATTTAATTCACAATTTTATTTTATGGTCTTAGATCAGGTTTATATAGTATTATTATTTATTTTAGTATAATAGACTTTACTCTTTAGTTTTAATCTATAACATATATTTTATAATTCATTTAATATTAAAATAATTACATAGATTTAGTTGTTTTTTCTTTTATATAGAAGTATATATTGGGGTAGAATTCACTATATTAAAATTTTGATAAAGATTCATAGATTATAGAGGAACATTTACTAAATTTTTCATTTTTTATTTGATTAATTATTTTTAGTTGGTTTATAATTATAGTCATTAATGTGTTTTGGGGAGTTATTATTTAAAAATATAATAGTTATATTTTAATCTTGTTGTTATCCATATTTGATGTATTTTAATAATTCTTTATCTATATACATTATTATGAAGTTTGATTAATTTTTTTAATATAAGAAAAATTTATTTTATTTATTTTACATATCCAAAATAAGGAAATTTATTCAATATTTTATATTATGTTTTAGTACCCTTGGATTTTTATTCTTAGTTATATGTTAATTTTTCATTAATGTGATCTTCTTGATAGATTTATAATATTTTTTATCAAAAAAATTATGAAAAGTGAATGAGATGTTCTATATGGTTTTTTATTTATCAAAAATGTGGATAAAGGTGAGTGGCTCTTTGCCACTTTATTCTTTTGGTTTTTGACAGTAACTAAACCATCTTGTCTATTGTTTATTATACCTATTTATTCATTATTACTATTTAATTATTATTAATCGAAAGTATTAATTATTTATCATATGATGAATTAAAATATTATAGAATAAAATAATAATATTGCCTCTGATATAAATTCAGTCTATTATTTTTCCCCCAATATTAATTTTTATCTATTATTTTTCTTATGTCATTGAATATATAATTCTTTTTAATTCATCTAGTTTTTCATATTTAATGATGAAGGATATTTTTAATGGAATGTGTATTGTTTATTATATATATAAGAAGGAAAACCCATATGTATTATACAGTGGTGGAAATTTTTTGAAAACTATAATATCTTATTGATGAAATAAATTATTTTTATTTCAATTTTTTGAATTTTTAAGTCAAATATATTATATATTGATGTAATAATATTACATATGTTTCCTAGGAAATTATTCAATTTTAAATTATTCCAATATCAATAGAGATTATGTAATATCAAACATATGTGAGTTATATATTGTTTTTGTAAGAGTTGGTAATTTCACTGTGTATAAAATATGAAACATTATAGTAGAGAAAAAATATATTGTGCTTGGATTTATGGAAATGATAATTGTGATATGTATAGAGAATTATAGTATTTATAATTCTATGATTATAATTAAGTATTCACATTTTATGATTAAATTTATAATAGAATCCTAAATCTTATTATTTAGTTTATTGTATTAATAATTAAAATTGTTGAATTTTTAAAGGGATTGTCTCTCATTATTATATAGATTGTTTTAAGTGTTATATCTTTGAATATAATGGATTAGTTAATTTTTATTCAAATGAACATTCAAATAGTGATGTCAATCTAGAAATAGAGATTCATTAGCTAGTTATTTTTAGAAAATATAATGTAATCCCACATTATGTTATCATTTCTAGTTATAATAGAAATATAGTTGATATTTTTTGAAGAAACGTCCCATTTATCAATCATTTATATAGTGAACAAATTAATAGGCAGTTCAAATTAAGATACATATTTAATAAAGATTAAAAAAAATGTAGAAAATAATAGTTTGAATCTCTTTTAGGATATCATGATCCAAATTGTTATGAATCCCTAAAGGGTTAGAGATTTGTTTTTGACACCATTTCATCATAGAGACAATAGGTTTAATGTTGGGTTTCATCACTACTAATTAACCTAGATCCCAATATAATTAAACAATTGAATACCAATTTCACTTTGTTTGTTCTGTATTTTCTATCCAAAATCCATCTATATGCTAAAATAGTTAGAATTCATGCATAGAATTTCTTCCAATACATGATCTCTCTCCTAATTTTGGAAAGAATCACAAGTTAAAATCACCTTCTCACATAATGGCTTCGGTGAAAAAATGATCATAAAAATATTTTTATACTACTCAAACCCATATATAGATTCTATATTGACAGTATACATGAAGAAGAATAAAATGAATAGTGAAGAATATTTTTAAAAATTGTACCTGGAATTAAGTGTGCAGTAACATTTCATTATTTTGGATTCACAACTTACCCTGAGTGAAGAAAAATGTGTTTTTCAAAAAAATATTTGATATCTAAGAAGCTTCAATACATTACATTATAAAAATATCTGGAAATTATCACTCCATTTCTACAGATATTAGATCACCAATGGCAAAAGATAATGAGAAAAACTCATTTTTATATAAAAAAAATCAAATAAAAAAACAGTGAGTTGGAGAAGAAAGGATAGACAATGTAACACAAAATAATTAGATTCAGTGGCCCAATTTTTGTTGACATATTAATTATTTAAAAAATTTAGAACAATATAATATTCACAAGGTATATAAACTAAAAAAATTTACATGTTTTACATTTCAACACATTTCATCATTCTTCATGTAACACAATTATAAATTCCACTAACAACTGAAATACCCTAAATAAACTTTTATTTAGAATTAACTTTCATGTTTATCCATAATATAAGTTAATACCTCAGTTTTTTAGAATTTTTATTTATTTCACCCAATCAGAAGAAAAAATTATCCTCATTTATTATATGTCCTAGTCCTTAAATATTACATAAACTTGAGATAAGTCAATAAGATGACATTAATTCACAGTTAGGATACTTTTTGTTTTAAGGCTTTAGAGAAACATGACATATCTGTTACATAACATATAAATTATTAGAAGTTATATTAATCTATATGTTATCTATTTAATTCATAAAACAAAACCTATTAAAAGAAAAACGGTTTTGTTTCATTTTTAAATATCATATATTTTCTTTGATCCCATCTAGGACTCTGTTATATATTAAAATCTATTGAAAAAAATTCCAAAAAATTTGATGAGCCTACAAATCTCTGTAAGATATACACAAAGATGGAAAAACTATTATCCTTGAAAAAACATGAAAACCATGAATTCTTTATCATAATGTAAAAAATTTCACTTTTATATAGTAAAAAATACATGTCACTGAATATAATCTCATTGCATACCAATTTTTTAACCAAAAGATTATCATAAAACTGATAGAAAGATCATACAACATATAAAAGGTTACTTGGGACGTAACCATACATAAATTGTATCACCACAAGGTCAACGTCCACAAATAATTCTTATAAATTGAATTTCCATACGGCTGACTTCCTTGCACAGTGAAATGGAGGTCATAATGTAACCACTCGTAATTGGTTTATCACAAATCCCCTTTTCTTTGGTTTGTAAAGAAATCACTCATTTTTGGTTTGTCACATGACAAACCGTCAATTGTCCAAGTACCATTATATAAAAATAAAACATAAATTATTCTATTTTCAACATTTCACTCATAAAATATCATTTTAAATTAGGATAAATCATTTCAACATATTGAAATAGTCAATCCACTTTCAAAACCATTTTCACAATAAATACATCCAAAATAGGAATACAGGATTTCTTTTCATTTTAACAAAATCATTAAATCATGTAGAGGATGCCAAATATCAAATTATGGTTTTGGTGGTGGAGAAGTCCTTTTCATCACATATATTAAATTTTTTTATTTTTTTCTTTTATTAAAATTATTTTTAGAAAAAATATTTCCTTTTAGTTAAAACTCAGTGGGGTTTTTTATACCCCATAAAAAAGGTAGTGTATATTTTTGAAATATGAATCAATGAAAGGAGATTGAGACCATGTCCCATACCTCAAGTTCAATATTTATCATTCATTATTTATATAATCAAATAACAATATTAGGTTCATTTATAATTAATTCAAAACCTTTTTCAAGTTTATTATTAATTTTATATTACTTATTACATAGTTATAAAAACTAAAAAAAATTATGTTCATATCAGACACTTGCCCATATTCGGTACATGAGTAAAAAATGATCATGTTTTGATGTAAAGTGTTCATATAGTCAAAAGTTCCTCATCTAAATAATATTATTCAGTGTTTATACATAATATATATTGAGTATATATGTATTTATAATAATCCATTATATTTTGAGATACGAAATGAAATTCACCATTCAAGTAGACGATTGACCGTACGTATGCATGACCACTACATCCATTTATTTTTAATATTAAAAGAATAATAATTAAATGGTATTTATGTTATAATAAAATTGTTATATTAATTTTATGTATGTCTCATAGTTTTAAGATAACCAAACATTGTAGGTTCCATGTATAGAATGAACAATTCTTATCACATTGATGGGGTTGTAGTCCACACTTTCAAAAATGAAATTATCATATATACAAATTATATAATTCATAATTTTATGTCATAATAAAATCTATATAATAATAGAGACAATTTAAATATAATAAATATCATATATAAAAATATTTCTATCATAATGGCCACAATTAGAGGTTGTACAGAAAAATTGAACAACCATAGTTTCATGAGGCACTAACCAAATGCAGAAAAAGTATGTTATATATCCATTAGATGGAGATTTGTGTAAGTGTAGGTAGAACTATTATCATTAAAATATACTAGTATTCTGAGGATACTATTTTTGATACAAATTACTAGAATATAAATATCTTTGGGGGTTGGAGAAGGAAAAAAATAAATGAAAGGAGCTTAAGAGAAGACATTACCTCAAAATTGGGCAACTCGTTTTGATTTGAGCCCGAATGCTTTCTTGTATTGTATTCTGACCATTTTAAGTCTTATAATAGGTTCTCAAGTATTTTATAAGCTTATTTGAATAGAATTCGTTTTGTTAAAGGGGCTTGATAGCTGTTAGAATGTGGGTAGAGGTGGTGGCTTTTTATTAGAGGGTGGAGGGTCTCTTTAGGAAAGTCTAGAAGTATTATTTTATTTTAAATTTTTTTTAGATTTATAAATGCTCCAAATTTATATATTTCTCAAATTATATTACTATAAATATAATTACACACATTCAATTGTTTTTAGACAATATTATGTTAAAATTTAACCGTATCATTGGGATTTTACCCATAGTTTAAAAAATAACTCTTACCATGCCTTCTTGTATTTTTACACAATATGGTCAATATAGTTACAATAAAATTACAAGAGAACACCAACTGTATCATTAATTACATTATTAACATTATATAATTTAATTGGATGAATATTATATTTTAATGACTATTATATCATTTAATAAAATTGTATTTGTTTTAAAAACTCATTTATTTCAATTTTGACACGTTTATTAATTGAATGTTGTTAAAGTCATAACAACCCAATTAATTTAAAAAAACTACATTAAATAAATTAAAAACTTTCATAATAATAACTAAAATTTGTGTATGGAATAAATTTTTATAAATATGTTTTTTTGAATATTTATTATATCATTTATTTGACTCATTCCTTAATTATTTCGTCATAACATCATCACTGTGTGATGAATAATTTTTTTATTTAATGTCTATAAATTATATATAAAATAACATGATCGAGGAAATATTATATCCTTCAAATTACTATTTACAGTAAATGTGATTTGTTATATAACACTATAATGAAAAACTTAGTAAAAAGATATATGATTATGTTTTATTTTTATTTACATTAAATTAATTATTATAACAAGTCATTATCATACCCTAGTGGATCCCAAATGCCAAAAGTTTGGAAGAAGTATTTTTTGGGTCACTCATTACTCATATAATATTATTAAGACACGTGTTAGGGTAGTTTTATATTATTAAAAAATTATTTTTACCCTTATTTGACTAATTTACCCATTAACTGTTGTAAATAAAAAAATTAATGAAGTAACTATACATTAATGTGTCAAAAATAAAAGGTAGCTATTTACATAATTTCAAGATTATGATTCCAAATATAGAAACCATTTTTTAAAATTCAAAACACAGAAGTTTCACTATTTTATTTAAAATTAATTATTTTTCTCAAAACCAGATTGCATTTTTTTAAGAAGTAAAAACTATCTAAACTTTTACTTGTGTTTGTGTGTAATTTATATGTGAAATTGAATTCAATGAAAAAAATTATTTTTAATGATAATGTTTTAATATAATTAGACATAAAACCCAATTAAAAAGATAAAATAATTATATAGATAAATTACATGAAATTACATTTTTGAATTAAAATGCAGTATTTTCACTATTCAATAAAATATGAAATTTATCCAAAAAACACATAAATTCAACCAAAATAAATTTAGATCTATGGATTATAATAAATAATTTCTTCATAAAAAATATAACTTAAAATTTGTTGATTCCAATATTTAAAAATGTTTCACAATCAAAAGTTGGTAAACCTATCATTTTAAAATATTTGAGTATTTAATGCTTAAAATAGGATTTATTCTCATTTCAAGCCTCTAAAACTCATTGGATAAATATAAAAACACATAAAAATATTTTTATTCATAATATAGTTAGTTATATTCATTCCCTCCAATATAACATCTAGAATTTAACTACAATTTTAAAATTATAATATTATTCTTGAATTATTATTCAGTATAACTCAGTGTTGTGTGCAACGTTAGATTTTAGAGAAACTCATTGTTGTGTGTTTTGTATGAAATCTAATATAGTGTCCCTATTAAGTTAAAATTACTATATAATTAATAAATATTAATAAATATTAATAAATAATAATATTTATTAATATATTAATACCTAGGATGTTACATCCCTCCAACTTTTGGAAATCACGACCTCACAATTTTAAATTTTTTCTGGGTTACTAAGTCTCACATTTAAAAATTAATTCACTGAAATACAACATATGAAAAATATAGAAATAACGTAAAATTTAAAATAAATAAATGAAAATAAGAAGGTCACTTGAGATAACTCATGTTGTGGTTCCATGTTGGTAGACATGGCTATTAAAGGAAAACATACTAGATGTTTTGATGTAAACTGACAGAATTATGAATTGTAAAAAGATAACAATATCAATGCGATAAATCTACAATGATATAAGTTACCATTTAATTCATCAGAATAGAATTCAATAGGGTAACATTTTTTATTTCAAGGTCTTTTACCTAGATATGTAGAATTCATTTACATCATTTCCCAAGGAATTAAGTATAAATACTAAAATGAAAAGTAGAGTTTCATTCATTAATTAAATTCCACAAAAACACATATTTTTTCCTAAATTATGTGTATTCAATATGATTTTTTTCACACCTAAATCTCTATAATCGATATCATGAGAAAAACATAATACAAAAAATGATAATAATCTATTTTGCCTATCTTTGGACATTAACCAAAAAACAGTTAGTATAAGGTAAGATAATTCCCATAATGAATGAGATTTTATATTATAAAAACTACATTAATCTCCATAATTCAATATTTATATCCAATGATTTAAAAAGCCGATTAAAAAATAACTATCCTTATAATGACTTGATAATAATACAATCTTAGTTTGTAACCCAAAATCTTAGAAGGATTTTATCACATAGTCTTCAGTGATAAATTTTAACATTTATCACTAAATAACAAAAACAAATCATAAACGATCATACCAAAATTTAATTTCCAAAAACACATATTCTCTATGGTAGGTTAATTATTTCAATAAATAAAAAAAATTGTTATAAGTCAACAATTAAATACTAGATTCTTCCAAAAAAATTCATATATTACTCCACAAAAAAACCCACAATATTCTATTTAACTTAATAATATAATATTCCCAATGTAGTGATAATATTATAAAAAACATTTTTCATATAATCCACGAATAATTTTCATTACCAAATATATCAATTTGTTTAAACATATGTTCATAAAATCAATTTCTTCTTATTCCATAAACTTTTTTAACCAAAAAGAAGAATTCTTAATAACCAAGAACTTCACGTAGGCTAGTGGTGGGAGATGAACCATTGTTGCCCTACGTTTGTGGTTTTGATTCCTACTTCCTTGTTAGACACAACAGGTTGTCACCACTCTTAAGGGTTTTCCCTTTTTATAAAACTCAAAAATGACGATACATGTGTTAACCTTAACGGTTGTCTTATACCTCTCATTTTCATCCTAACTCATAATTTCCTCAATATATTAATTAATGAAATATTATACATAATGATATATTATTATTTAACCTCATTTGGTTTTAAAAAAATCAATTCTCAATAGAAATACAATCACAACATGATCATGGTTCCCACCTAGTTTCACCATCATTATGTTCACGTAGATAGAAGGTCAATGCATTAGAAAAATGGTTTGGATATTCTTGAAAATTGCATTCTTCCATCATGAAAATACACATTTTAAAACATGGGTTATATAGGTTTTCACAGATAAATAGTTTTGGAAAAAAATCTCTTATGACTTATAATTTCAAAACAACATATAATATATCATTTTTAGAAATCATACCGATACAGTTTGAGTAGTAACATTCAGACAATGGCCTTTAAAATAGGTAAGTATGTACTGAAAGACTATATTTTAATATCACGTATAAATATATTTCACAAGGGTCATCTAATTTTTAATCATTTTTCAAAATCATACCATGCTTCAAAATCTTATGATAAACTAAAATATCAAAAAGTAAACTGATAATATTTACATTTTTAGAAAATATCAGAATATTGAGAATAAAATATGATTAGAAAAAAACCCATGATCCATGAAGATATTGAGGTATATTTGAGGTGTGTCATATCTCAAACAACTTATTCTTTGTGAGTTTTATATTATAAAAGTTTTCTGAGTCATCTGGACATGACTTTGTAATAATTATTACAATAATGTTATTTGGAAGAGATAGGAATGTTGTTTGTGATCCTCCTCCTTCCATGTATAATAGATATTTCATTATCTAAAAATGTTATAGAAGCAGGATGTAATAGAAATAACAAACATATAGTGTTACCATCTATTTAACCAAAACTCATAATACCTAATGTTGTCTAAACAAACCTTTGATGTTGACTATAAGGCTCCAACCTTAAACATTACATAATATTGAGAAGAGTCGATAATTTGACGTTTATTCACATTGTGGATATTTTCAGGTTTAGTGCTTTAGAGAACTAATCCATAACTATTACATGACATCTCAAATATTAATATGTATATATGTCTACAATCTATCAGTTTTTTATAATAAAAAAACTATTAAAAGAAATAGGGTTTTGTTTCATGTTTAAACATCATAACATTTTATTAATTCCATCATGACTCTATTCTCCTTTAAAATCCATTTAAAAACAATTCAAATCATCGAATTAGCATAAAAATATTATTAAGGTATATACAAATAAGGAATAATTATTATCCTAGCGAAAAGATGTAAAACCATGAATACTTTAACCTTAAGTTAATGTTTTCACCATTATGAAGTAGAAAATACACATCAATGAATGTAATCTTATTCATTACCTTTTTGTAAACAAAACATTTCCATAAAATCGATATAAAAAACATATAGCATATAAAATGTATCTTGGGACATAATCATACATAACTAGAATAATCATTCGGTCGACTTCCACACAACATTGTGATAAATGGAATAGCCATTTGACCAACTTCCATAACCAATGCATTTGAGGTTATAATGTAACGACTCATCACTAGTTTACTAAAAAACCACCCATATGTGGTTTATTATTTAACCTCCTATATTAGTATTATCATGTATCCACCCATCAAATTTCCATGTACCATTATATAAGAATAAACCATAATTGATTTCATTTATCAACATTTCACTCAAAAAAATTCATTTTAAATCAAATGGATTCATTTCATGATATTGAAATATTCAATCCACTTTAAAAACCATTTTTGAATACCAAAACAACCAAAAAGTGAATAAATAATTTCTATTCCTTTTAATAAAAACCTTAATGCTTATAGTTGAATTCAAATATCAAATAACGGGTTCGGTGGTGGTGAAGTTGTTGGTGCGGAATATGTTAAAAACATTCATTTTTATCATTTAGTAAAAAAAATTATAGAAAAAATATTCCTTTTGAATTAGAAGTCAAAGGTATTTGGTATACATCTTATAAAATAAGGTTGTGTATATAATCAAAACATGACTCAATGAAAAGTGATTGAGACAAAGTCCCTTACCTAACGTCGGAATTGTATCATTCTTTATTTATATTCCTAAATAATAAATTAATTTTTCTTCCTACATACTTAAAAAAACTATTGTTTATTATTTAATTTATATCTCTTATTACTATGTTATAAAAATTTCACAAATATTTACGTTCATATCGGACATTTTGTCAATATTCAACACATGAGTATAAAAAATATTGTTTTGATGTAAATTGTACATGTGGTAAAAAGTCCATCATATCCATAATATTAATCCTGATTTAAATATCATATATATCTTTTATATATGTATTTAGAATAATCCATGATATTTCTTGGAAATAAATGAAATATACTATTCATGGTGATGGTAGGTCGTACATACACTTGAACGCTACTTCCATTTCATTGTCATATTAAAAAATAAGAATAAAATTATTTGTATATTATAATACCAGTGAAATATTAATTTCATTTATGTATCATATGTTTAATAAAACCTTACTTCATATGTTCCATGTATAGCATGAATGATTCATATCACATTGAGGGGCGGTAATCCACACATTCTGAAATGAAATTATATTATTAACACATTATGGAATTCATAATGTTATCTTATAATAAAAATTACAAAATGACAGAGAAAATAAAAATATAACATATATCATATAAAAATATACTTCCATTATAATATCCACCATGAGACGTTTCATGAAAAAAATGAACAATCATCGTTTTGTGAGGCAGTTTTCATACACAGGTTCCATGTGTTCAATATCCATTAGATAGAGGTTTGTGTAATTTTATGTGTAATACTTATCATAGAAATATCATATTATATTGAAGATATTGGTTTTATTATAAATGAATGGAATAAATAGTCGTTAGGGTTTGGATAAGGAATAAAATAAATGACTGGAGCTTGAGAGAAGACATTACCTATATATCGGTTAACACGTTTTGATTTGAGACAAAATACATTCTTGAATTTACATCATAGCAACGTAAGGATTATAAGAAGAGGTTATGTATTTGGGGAGTCTCTATGATCAGAAATTGGAAAAGACAAGTGGTTTAGAGGTTTGAGTATATGGGTAGAGGTGGTGGTCTTTTATATGAAGATGGAGAGGTACTTTTGGAATGTCTTGAAATATTATATTATTATATATTATTTTGAAATTGTGAAATAAAAAAAAAGTTATTTAATTAAAGGATAAGTCGAGTTTGGGTAAAAATACTCTCAACCAATAGGATTTATACATGTTTAGGTAACAAATTTAACCTTATCTTTTTTCATTAACCATTAATGAAATAAATTGACCCTTTCCATGACTTCTTGTATTTTTACACCACACGGTTAGTATATTTACTATAAAATTCCAAGAGAACATTAAGTGTATCATTAATGAAATTTGTTACATTACCTTTGTCATTTCACCACATATTATATTTTAATGACTATTTTATCATTTAATAAAATATTATTTGTTTTAAAAATCATTAATTCCAATTTTGACACCATTTAGTAATTGATTTTTTTTTCAAGACATAAAAACACGATTCATTCAAAAAAATACATTAACTCAAAAATAAAATGTCATAATAATACATACTATTAATGGATGGTATTAAAATTTTAAAATTAAATAAATTTTAATATTTATAATATTATTTATTTGAATCATTCATTAATAATTAAATCATTCAATCACCATTGCGTAAAAATTAAATTTATTTATATAATGTCTAAAAATTATAATTAAAATTAAATGATGTAGGAAATATATTTATATTTCTATTTAATATTTATAGTCAAAGATATAAGTTTTATAACCTTATATTTCAATTGTTATAGTAAAAATATACATGTTTATGTTGTATTTCCCTTTACATTAAATTAATTATTTTAACTTGTCATTATCACACCTAAGATGATTCCAAATACCAAAAAGATTAGAGTAGGTATGTTTCTGGTCTCCCATTACTCATAAAATAAGATTATTTCATTTATGGGTTAGTTTTATTTTATTATACTATTATTTTTACCCTTATTTACTTATTTATCCTTTAACCGTGTTAAATATAAATAATTACTAATGTTACTATTCAAAACGTCTAAAAAAGGTTCATAATTATATAATTTGAAAATTTTTATTTCAGATATTGTATCTACTTTTCCAAATAAAAAATAAGAAATATTCATTAATTAATTTCATAATAATTCACGTTTTCAAAACTAGAAAGTGCGTTTTGAAAAAGTAAAAACTATAAAAATATTGACATGTTTTTATATCCAATTTGAAGTTGAAGTTAATTATAATGACCAAAATTATATTAAATGTTAAAAAAACATTCTAATTAATCTTTAGAGTATATTAAAATGATAATGTAAATGTATAAATAAATGAGTCTAAAAGGAAATTTTGAATTAAAATGCAACATTTTTCACTATTCATTAAATGATGAATTTTATCAGAAACATGTAAAAAGTAAAAAAATAAATTCGGATACCATGATTAAAAAAACGGTTATTATTTCAAATAGAACATATAAAATTGGAAAAAATAGATTCAAAAAGAGTTCATCGTCGAAAGGCAGTAAAACTACATTTAAAAATATTAGTGTATTAAATGCTTAAAATTTAATTTATTCTCATTTTAAGCTTCTATTTTTATTGGATAAATGTTAAAACTTAAAAAAAATGTTTAGTAATATTATAGTTATTTTTTCACATTCCCTATAGTACAATAAATAGTAATTGAATAAAATTTAATAATATTAATATTCTCTGTGTAATAATTTTCGGTATAACATAGTGTTGTGTACAATGCAAGATTTTTGAAAACTCATTTTTGCATGTCGAGTATGCTATCGAATAAAGAATTACAATTAAGGTAAAAACACTATAGAATTCGTAAATATTAATAAATATGAAACATTTTTATTCTATAATTACTTGGGATGTTACATTTATTACATGAATTAATTCCATCAATTCTTATGCAGATACTAATTCCACTGTTTTTTTAGATAGATAATTATTTCTTCTAACTTGTTGGATATTCCCTTAAAATCACTATATTCAATATCTAAATATTAATTTGTATTTACACAATTTTTAGTATCACATCCATTCCCAAAAAACCTTAATCATGCTTCGTGATTGGTTGTTGTAATTTTATCAACTATTGTATAGCTTTTAATGGTAATCAAGATAATTCAATAGCTCGGGTAACTATGACATTGAAGTTGAAGTAATAGAGAATTAATTTACCTTAAATATCACTAGGTTGATCCATCACAAAATTAAAAAAATAGCGATATAGGTCCTCTTCTTTGGACTCCAGCTCATATGAATCTCAACCACACCATAAAAGTTAAGCATCAATATCCTAGAAGTAGAAATCATCATTTGAAAATAGTGTCTCATGTGCATCAAGATTATATAATTATGAATTTATTGAGATTAATTAATCTCATCCATACATCCTCATTCATACCACGATCTACTTTATAAAAATTAATCATTCACGCATTCTTCATTCTAGCATTGTTTGTATCACACCAACCACATAATCAAATCATTTAGAATGTTTATAGTGACTCCATATTTTAACATAAAAAAATAACAATTGAAAATTTCTATCCAAATATTAATAGCTTCCAACATAATCACAGATTTTAAAACATATTCTATATCAGTTCTGTTGGAACTTAACCATCAATCCCAATTATGATATTAACATAACATCATCATTTTTCATTAAGTCTCAGGAAAAAATTTATCAACCTTCACAACAGGAAGAACTGAGATCCAATATTCTTCCCACATGTTTTTAGATGTAATTATTCCAATTATACAGTTTAAAAATATAATAATGGATAAAATTTTATTTTTCAAATTATATAAATATCACATATTGTATTACATAACTACATTATTTGAGTTCATCCACATCACACAATCTATTGATTTCCTCTTCCATAATGACTTCTTAAAAAGGAACCAAAGAATACCATTTTGTTTAAAAAAGTGATGCCATATCATTATGAGGGGACTAAAAATGTTCACCTGGTTTCAAATTGAGTGAAATTTAAAAAATAGTGTTCGACCAATGAAAATCCCTTCGATGGTGTGATAAATCCTGAAATTGAGTTAACCTTCTTTGATCCACGAATCCTCACTTTTGTAATTATTTTCACTTCGTATAATCATGTGTTATAAAATGTGACATTAAATGTAATGGAAAACTCTATTAATTACACTTATATAGGCATTTGGTCATCAACCATTCCTAGTTTTTTCAATGTCAGTTTTTTCTCATTAAAATATATATATTTTCTAACTATATGAACGATATACATGGGGAATGGTTAAATATTCTACATGGATTCAATTTTTATATTTGGAAATATGATATTGATAAGGTTCTCAAAATCAAATTTGGATATATAGAAATCACAAAAAAATGGCTTCATGAGTAATACTCTAACTTTTTTTATATTTCTATTGCAAAAAATAAAATTTAAACAATTAATGACATAAAAAATAGTTTATATTTAAAATTACAATTAAAATATATAATAAAATAATATCCATTAATTTAAAATTAAATTAAATAAATGAAAATTAAAAGTTGGAAGATTTATAAAATAAACAATTAAATTATTAAGCTTCAAGAAGAAATTGAAACACTTAAATTGAAAAATAAAAACAATATTAGAAATAAAATATTAAAAGAAAAATCAAATGATATTTCAGATAGAATTATAAATAATTAATTTATTTTTAAAAAATTACTAATTATCTCTAAATTAACTAAACTACCATAAATAATAATAAAATTAATACTTATAAGTACTAAATGTACATTTGAAAAAAAAATATTTGGTAAAACCTATGAAAAAAGGCCACATCAATTTTACAACTAGCAACATAAACAACCACTATGTTTGGCTTAAATATTTTATTATTTAAATATACAGACATTCATGAACAATATTTTTTTGGGTTATAATCACAAGTTAAACATCAATTAAAGTTATGTGTCTTGGTTATGAATCCCTAAACCATATTCCCATACAATAGACATTAATTTGGTCAATTTGAAGGCATGTGGGTTTCAGGTAAGTGTTGGTCTAGTTAAAGGAATGTTTTTTCCTTCATATACATTACATTAAATGTTATGGGATTACAACATTTTTCATAAAACAAAGGGTTTTGGGATAGTGACATAATTTTGAAATTTAAATATTTTCATGTTTTTTCACTCATCGATAAATTTTATGTTCATATAAATATTATGATACATATAGAGTAGTAGATAAATCTGAAGAATAATCACATTATTTTCTGAACTGGTCTATTATAATTGTTCTTATATTGTCTTGTTCATTGTTATATATTTTATACTCTTTTCACACTATTTTGAAAAAAATTATTTTACATTTTTCTAAACAATATTCAAAATTATAATATAATGTACCTTGATTTTTTACAATTTTCAATTCACCCCTTGTTTTCTTTTTCATCTAACATATAAAATCCAATAATCCCAATTATGGGAATTATACACTTTTTTTGGTATAATAACGTGTGAAAACATACCATAAATGTTTTATCTAGATTATACTCCTACCCAAAAGGAAACTGAAGTTATAGGATATTGAAATATATCCACACTGTGAGTCATTATGTCAGATACCTCCAATGAATTTCCACATTATGAAGGAAACATCATACAAGATTAAATATTTGGTATTCGGGTTATGTAAGAACCATATTATGGAATACCACTATAAAGGATATAGGGAGTGTGTGTATTAGTGGAAACAATAATACCAAATTTAAAAAATAGATTTACCTTTACTAATTAGTGTGATTATATCACGAATTTTTGATTTTATGATGATTCATAAAGTGGGATAAAATGCATAAACCAACAGGGTTATTATAAGGTTTAATCACTCTTTGCATAGAGTGGATAATCTTTGTTTAATAGTAACTTTTAAAATGATACAGTAATTATTATATTAATATGAATAAAATTATGTAATAGGGAATGAATTGGGAAATGAAACCCTTTTTAGGAATCAAATAGAATAATTAATATGTTGAATTTATTCTTATTTCCCAACCTTAGGTGTCATTGAAATTTACATCATGTGTGTACCCTTTTTATTCCCTTCATCTGAATCTACAATATCTCTATAATTAATCATTGAATAGTAAAATGGTTATCTTAATGCATAAAAAAATTCATTGGGAATGAATCCAAATATTTCTATAATACTCACTCATCAAAGTGTGATATTTTTTGTTATAGTGTGATAGTGAGATCAAAATGATCTAGCTCTTAACAATTTAATAATTTTTTAGTATATCAATATATTCCACACCATTATTATAGAGTGCTATTATTTTTTATGATATATTGACTATTTTCCTATAAAATAAAGTGTTTTGTGTAATTTTCATGGGATATCACATTTCAACCGGAACCCATCCTTTGTGGTGTGATGCTCAATTTAGTGTCATAATTCCATCCAACTAATTTTATAGTTTCACTCCAATTTTCAATGTGTCATCACCACTACACAATATATTCACTATAATTCCATTGTAACTACTTCAATGATCTGTTCCCCTTAGTTATGGTATGGGTTCTAATTTGAATGGAAAAATATTATTTCTTTTAGCATGATTATAATGGGAAACATGACCTTTGACCTGTATATCAATTCAATAGTTCCATTATTCATTAATATCATTATTTTATTCAACTAGTGATAAAAAAAATTAATGATTATCTTTCAAACATTTATAGTATTAATATATGTTTAATAATGAATAATTAATTGTCTCATAAATCAATTTATATAATTCTATAAATGTGGAAGATATCTTAACACTATAATATCTAATAGAATTCAATTAATGTGAAATGTTTAAATTTTAATTTAATAAAATGTAATATATTAATGACTTCTCAGTTGAGAAAAACACTCATATTCCCATTTTTAATACACTTCTTGGGGGTTATTTAATCTTCAAATCAATCTGATCACCATGGTCTCATATATACCCCACTTTTTATTTGTTATAAATACGTCAATTAACTCATTAAATTTTATCGATGTGTCACCAATCGAATCTTCACATCGCCACTTGGATGGAGAAATATTATTCAATTTTCAACCATTATCATCACCAACATAATTAGGAATATTGTATCCACCTTTTAAAGAATATATAATTTTGTATCCACATATTTTTTAAAAAAAATGGAATATTAGAGTGTTAAAATTACAAACTAACTAGGATTTTGGATGAGAATTCTATCAATATAATATTTTTCAAATTATCTATGGAATAATTTATTTTGGGATTTTCCAAAATATGGACCCAAAAATCTCATACATATATATTTTATGTAAATATATGAATATTTGTTACATCACAAAAAAATTTATTTCGAAATAATTTTTTCGTGTATTTGGAAACATGGACCTATAAAAAGATATTTAATAATTGAGTGACAACATCTCCCACAATATTTTTCATAATTTTAACAATTATTATACATATCATAAATATTACCTATTTCATATACTAGGGAATTGAATCACAAGAATATGTGATATTAGATTCTCAACAAAATTAAACAAGGTAGATATAAATACAATATGAGCTTAAGGTTATGAGAACATGAGAATAACATATGGAAACCATACCCTACATATTATATATCATAAAAATTAATGCTAGAAAAATGTAATAATGTTCATAAAATAGAAAACATAATGAAATAAATGAACATGATCTATGAGAGAATAATATTGTTATAAGACAAATATTTAGGTAATATACATAATCACAAAAAATCTTTTGTCATGTATTCAAACAAAGATGTTCATAACATCCTAGGATTTGAATTACCACCCTTGTACATGATTCAGTCTTGAATAACCTCGAGTATACCCTTTTCAAGGCTTTTGATAACCTCCCATGTACCCAATTTCTGTATTAGGATAAACTCACATGTACCCTTTTTCAGGAATTAGATAAACTCACAAGTGCCCTACTTTAGTCCTAGGATAACCATTAGTGTACTATTTCCAAGATTTGGATATCCTCCCTTGTACCCTCTTCTAGGCCTATGATAACCTCCCATATATTCCATTTTGGACTGGGGATTGATCCTAGTGTACCGACTTTGGTGCTTGGAATGACCTCCCATGTTCACATTTTTGAGCATGGGATATTCTTGTATATACACTATTTTTTTGATTGGGATAACTTCCCATGTACCCATTGAGATCATATAACATTAATAATTTCCCAATGCATTATAAGGAAATATAGGCCCTACCCATATTTTTTATAATTTTACCACCATCCTTGGTTATAACATAACCACCATAACATAATGAAAGCCACAGACAAGTGTGTCACAAGAACATAAAAAATTCATCAATTCATAGCAAGGGAAAATGTGTTTCATAAATTATTCATCATATTAGAACCCATTAATGTAAAGGTGTTTCATAAATCATTTAATCACAACATAATAAATTTAAGAGAAATGAAGTTTATAAACATGTATTAATAAAATTAATAAAAAATAAAAAAATATTAACAATTATACCATTGTTTAACATCATAAGTAATGTATATTTATCATCAATGAATGTCATCTTACATGAAAAATGATTCTAAAATATCACGTGGAGCATTTTTGGGGAAAATAATCTTTCCCTAAAAATCACATTTTAAAGAAAAAATTCATAAATATATTGGGTATAATTTTTTTAAGAATAACCCTAAAACTTATAAATTATTCTTCAAAGAAAACAGTGGACAGTATTTCGGGAAATTTCCATTAATGTTTTATATGTCATATCAAATAATTTTTTCTCAATTTCATTATAAAAAGGGAAGTTTATGAAAAATTACATAATGAATCCATATAAAAAATAAAAATAAAATAAGTTTTAAATTGTTTAAATAATCTTATGTTGATAGTAAAACATTTTATGAAACATTTTTATAAATCATGGATAGGGAAGATAAATATTATTTGACCTAGGAGAGAAATAAATTCAATTTTCTTTAAAATATTCTTTCTAAATTTTGAGTTTCTAAATAGATTAAAATAAATGTAAATTTTTTATTCTCATGAAATATCTATTGGAGAATTAAATTCATGATTGATTTTTACATTTAGATCATAATAGTTCATTTAAAAATCATAATCATAAACAATATCGATAAATCATGTGATTGTATCATAAAGCCATTACCTCTTTTGTAAAAGTAAATAATAAGACCCATGAATGATAGATAAAAAAGGGAGACATAAATGCTCATAAATATAAGGAAAATAATAATAAAATACATTCATGTTTAGTATATATACCACCTAAAATAAACAGATGGTGAACATGGCTTGTGTCTCGTAAAATGTATTAATGAGATTTAAAATTATTAGCCAAAGTCCCATCTTTCATAACGCATGTTTGAACCTCTTTTAAAATAAATATATTTTCATTATACATACAATATTGAAAAACACATACATATATATATATCATTATATATATTATTTAATAATTTTCAGGACCCCCACAATCAAAAAATGTCGTAATGAGTAGAGAGATACTGACCATTGAGACTCACATCCAATAGGCCCTAGGATGGAGACTAGCATTGAGGGTATTGAAATAGAATGAAATGAGAGGAATTAAATACTATATTAATTTAGGATCATGAAATAATAGTAATCATCAAAAAGAATATCCATGGAATAATATTATAATAAATCCAAACTATCCCAAAATCCATGTAAAAAAAAGTAATACAGCTAAACACCCCCAAAATTAAAATGCCAAAAAGAAAAGATAATTATGTGACACAATAGATATCCAAAGATAGGGGATAGTAATATTGGGACTGAATCTATTACACATATAAATATATGATTTTAGGAAAATTTAAACATCAAATTATAGTCCATGGATTGTATTTTCTAATTTTTTGGACATTAGAATGTAATTAAACACCATGATTCCAAAATAAGAACGTCTATTATTTAAAATTTATAAATATATCATTATGTTATTTTAGCCTTAATATTAAAATAGGATAACTTCGGGATGACATAAAATATAGGTGATCTTAAATCATAGTAATATAATAAACACAATAATAAACCATAACATAAGGTTTCAAAGGCATAATGTAATTGTGTGAAAAAAAATTGAACATGATTAAATATAAGGGATCATAATGTGCGATCATATTATCATGTATCCATAGTATTGTGAAAGATAGATAAAACATGAATTTAGTGTGATTCAGGGCTTGTTGCACATAGAGGATCGTGATTCAAGGCTAACCACTTATACCATTGCTAATGGTGCATGAGTCAAGGCTGGCCACCAATACCATTGCACATAACATATCATGATACTATACATTACCCAATAAAATAGAGTGATATATAGGTGAAACCATCAAAACATGTTCTTGAATATTATTTCCACATAAATAATCATATAAAAGGAATCAAACATAAGTATAAGGGTTACCCATGGAAAGAATTGGGAATCATAATCATGTCATAAAGCATAACAGATGGGTTTATCATAAATGAGAACATGAATGAATGTAATTAAATCATACATAGACATTAAAAATTAAAATATTCATATATTAGTTATTATTGATTTCAATCTGATGTTATTATGGGTAAAAACAGTTTTTAAGAATGTCTAGAATTTGTACATTTTTGTGCGGTTTAAGTAAAATAATAAAAATAATTTAATGAAGAAAATGAATTAACATATTATATAAAATTAGAAGTGAACAAATAATTATTTCATAATAAAATTAGTAATTTTTTAAAAATAATGGTGGATTGAAATAGAATAGAGATTCAAAATGAAATGGGGCAATAATTCGAGAATTCCCCTTAAACTGAACTTGCTTACTAGTAAGAATTGAGTCGGTAACTTTTTAAAAACATGTATATAACTAAAAAATAAGTGTTAATGGATTTTGATATAGGTGTCTGAAAAATATAAACTATATATTAATATTTACACAAAAATAATGTAAATTTAATATGGGTAAAATGAGAGAATGAGTAACCCACCAGAATAATAGTGGTTCATGTAGAATCCCATAAATTATGACCAAATATGTTCTTCAAATGATCTTAAATTCCTGAATAATCATATTATATTATTTAATTAATATTTTAAGAACCATTTATAAATTTATTTTATTTATTATAGATTTATTATGTTCATTTATGTCCTTTCATATGGGTTAAGAGGTACAATTTCTTCATATAGGAGTGTTGGTTTCCTCGGTCTTCATGATCAGTTTACTTGTATACATCTATGAAAGGTCAAAAAATGTGGGGTTATTTATCTAGAATTTATCATATAATATGTTAACTATCTTATATAGGTTAATATTATCTAATATATCATTCGGTATTATGGAATGAAAATGAATAATTAGATAAATAGTTAATAATAATTGTTTGGGTTTACTTTTTGTTGTTTTTGATCACAATGAATTCATTTTTTTCTATAAATTATTTACACAAGTACAAAATGATTCTAGATTATTAAATATTATATAATATAGATATTATAATTTGGTTAAACTATAAATATGGTTTCATGACAATCCTTGATGATGGTAATGGAAATTGAAATCATTTTCATCCTTGATTTTGATAAATAAACACATCATAAACGATGTTCTCATTTTTAGTAAAAATATTAAGCAAAGTGAAATGGTCATGAATTATTCAATTATAATAATAAAATTAAATTTTATGTAAGGTACTCGAGTTATTATTCAATTTGGATGAGTGGAGGTGAGGGGATAAAAATAAAAGAATCGAACTTGAAATGAAATTAAATGAAAACAAACCTGGTTCTACATGTTGGTTCCTTATTCTTGAGAACCTCATTAGGGGATTGGATTGTTATTTCAATAATATCAAATGCTCTTGAGCGTGGATAAGAGGATTCAGATGATATTTTATGGGAATTTGTGAAATTCTCAAGGCTTGTGAGGTGTGAGAAAAAGACGTGGTGAGCGGCTGTGTTTATAGTGCAGGAGAGGGGTGTTTTATCATTATTTTACATGATATTTTATTATGCCTCTCAATACAAGAAATAGTGGAGATTATTGGATCTAAACATAATAATTTTTACATTTCAATTCAAACCAATGATCACTTACATCATCAATTCCTGAAAACTTCCTTTATTTCCTTATACTGTAAATTACCATATTTCACTATTCATCAAAATGTCATGTGTTTTACAGAATAAAAAAAATTCTCCCTAAATGTTTTTCAGCATGTATAATTATAAAATGAAATGAAATTTAACAAAATAAATTTCAAAATCTGAGAAAATTTATTTTTAATTTAAATTATCATCTATATGAAACATATTGATTTTAAAATTAAAACTGCTTTTATATCACTTTGAAAAAATATCTAAAGTATCATAAAAATATAGTTTAATAAAAATAAATCAAAAAAATAATTTAGGAATACATTATATAAAAAAATTCTTTTCAGTTATTAAATTAATCATAAAATAGGGGTTAAATATTTTTATCTTACTACAATACCAACACTTAATTAATAATTTTTAAAATATTTATTTACTTATAAAATTATATAATTGTTCTATATCATACCATATGTGATGTATAAATATTATTTATACATTAATTTGGGATGTTAATATTCAATATTTATATTTACTATTCATAAGGGTCATGTAATTATTTTAAGGTGAAGTTACAACTCCTTTTGTATACGTTACTTAACCTATAGAAATTTATTTTATTTCATTAATTATCCATTTATAAATTTTGAATTGTGTTAATAATGTGATTTTATGTGATTATACTATATGAAATAATTTTAAGAAGGTAATATCCCTGTTACATGTTTTGGGTAATTACATTTTTCCCCTAATGAAATTTAACCTTTGAAGTTTAATTTTACAGTAAATGTTGGAAATACATGTCGGAACTTTTCCTTCCTAACATCCTCTGGCTCCCATGTTTCTTCTTCATACTTATGGTTCCACAATAGAAATTTGACCTGGTCAGTAGCCTTGTTGCATATAACTTTATCTTTATGATCCCGAATCTTTACTGGATTCTCCTCGTATGAAGGATCATTCTCCAAATATATCACCTCTGAATTCAATACATGTGAGGAATCTGGTATGTAATTCGTCATGTGGGATATGTGGAATAAAATGTGTACTTGAGACATTGTTGGGGGATGTGTTAGTTGATTGGCCATTTCTAAAAAATGATCAGGTATCTCAATGTGGCTAATGTACCTTGGACTTAGCTTCTCATTCTTCCCAAATCTCATGATAATCTTCCATGGAGATATGAAGAAGAATATCATGTTTCCAACCTTAATGTCTAGGTCCCATCGATGATTGTCTACATAACAATTTTTTCAACATTAGGTTTCCTTTATGTACTGCTAAATGTTTTTCACCTTATCCACTATTTCATTAACCATTTTAGGTACTAGAATCTTATGTTCACCAAATTCATCATAGCATGTCCGTGTTATGTACGATTTCTCAAAAATGGATTTATATGGAGTCATTTGGATGATCCTATGGAAACTATAATTGCATAAGAACACAACCAGAAGAATATATTGACCCCATCCTCTTTTGATATCCATAGAATATGATCCCAACATGTCTTATAGTGTTTTAATAGATCACATAGAATGACCATTTGTTGAGGATGATATTCCATACTAATGTTTAGCTCAGTGCTTCATTTTTAATTAAGTCTTTTCCAAATATTCTTGGTGAATCTAGGATTTTGAGAAGATATATTCTATAGTGATACTATATACAGCCTTACCACTTATTTTATATATATCTATTCTAGTTGATCCAATGATAATTTCTCTTGAATTTTGATAAACCAAGTTGTCTTTATAATATGATCCCCAATAACACATATAACATTATTTCCTTTGGCTATATTTGGAATTCTAGTTACAAAATTTATTGTGATGTTTTCCCTATTCTATGTTGGTATGGGAAAAGGTTTCATCATCAATTTATACATTTTTCTTTTATCCTTAACATTATAACATACTAGGATATTTGATCTATATTCATGGATCTCCTTTATCATATTCTCCAACAAAATGTTTTCTAAGACATCTGGATACATCTGTGTTCTCCTTGAGTGATTAGAGAAGGTTGAGCTATGTTATTCATTCAAAATCAATTTTTTACCTTTGGAATGAATAGTAAACGTATTCATGACCCAATCTTATGACTCTTTCTTCACCAATCTAGAATTAAGAGGAAATCACATTACTAATAGCTTCTACATTATTCCGAATATTTACATCATTTCATTGAGAAAACGTTATTTTATCCACAAGGGATGGTTGATTTATCATTTTAGAATTGATTGATTATGATACTACCTTAATGATTCATTTTTTTACCTTTTTATTTCTAATAACATTGGATCCATCACAATACTCATTATTTATAAAGTCAAATGAACCTTTCTACTAAGAGAATATTCCGCTTTATTTACCTTACTAGAAAGGTTGTGTATTGAGAATTTTTAATCCTTGATAACATCTAATCATCTTCTCTAGAGTTTATTAAGATCCTTTTATGATAAAATATATTTGAGATTTTTGTGATCAGTATATTTCTATCAATTTTCCCTATATAGATAATTATTTCTAATTTTCAACATGGCGAACATAGCCACCAACTCCAGATCATGTGTAGGATAGTTTTGATCATGAATATTCAATTTCTTTGAGGTGTAGGATATCACATTATCATTTTTCACCAGTAAGAATCCTATTACATAAGATTAAGCATCATTATACACCTCAGTGAGATATCCACTTTTCAGGAGTGTGAGTACAGGCATAGTGATAAGATCCTTTTGAGATCCTTAATGATTTCCTCACATTCTGGAGTCCAGAAAAACATCACTCCCTTCCATTTCAATATGAATCTCAGGATTGAAAAGGGTGAGAAGTTATTTAAAAATTGTTGGTAATACCCAGCTAGACCATGGAAACTATGAAACTATATTATAGAAGTTTTCTTCAGCCAATATTTGATTTCATATGTCATGGAAGTGCCCACAAATATCTCTTTACGGGCAATAATGTTTCCCAAGAATGATAGTTCCTTCTTCTAGAACTCACACGTAATATACATTTCATAGATTTTATCCTTTCATAAATTCTGCAACAAAGTATTCAAATCCACTTCACGTTCCTCCTCACTTATGAAGTATATCATAATATCAAAGATAAATAATACCACAAATACATTGAGCTTATCCCGAAAGAATATATTCATTATTTCCACGAATATTGTGGGAGCATTAGTGTGGCCAAATGGAATCACTATGAACTCATAGTGTATATAAATCATTCTAAATGTATTCATAGTAATATCTTACTACTTCACCATTAATTAAAGACACTACAACCAAAGTTACACCTTCGAGAAAAAACAATCCCCACATATCTAATCAAAAAAACATCTATATGAGTAGGGGAATACATGTTCTTTATCAGGATTTTATTGAGCTCATGACAATCAATGTATAGGCACATTTATCAATATTTATTCTTGAAATAGAGGACCGGTGCACCCCATAGTGATGCAAAAGAACATATAAAACCTTTTTCCATATTCACTTGTAATTGCTTAATCTGTTCTTCCTACCCAAAGGTGTCCATTCTATTTGGTTTCTTTGATATAGGAAGATATTTTGGAATACATTCAATTGATAACTCAACCTCTTTATTAAGAATATGGCCGTGAAATTTTATAAGGAACACATCAATGTAATCCCTCATGATGGTCATGTATTCAATCATGATCATATCCTTTCCCTAAATCATTTGATCATGATATTCTTCCTCATAAGGAATTAATATCCACGCAGGAGATGATGATTTTAAAGGTGGTACATCTTCGACAATACACTTGATAATAATTTCATTATGCATTGGTATGTGATGAGTGATCCTCCATTCCAATAAGTCAATGTTGTATTTTTATAAATATATGAAATACATTCCCAAAATAGAGTCAAACTACACTAATGGATGTAAGAAAAAATTCAATTGGAGGTTTGATCGACAAACATTAACCGGGGATGATTTATTTAACATGGATATAATAATATCCTCATTATATGTTATATCGTATAACTCATACTCCATATTTAGTTGTGTTTTTGAATTGATCTACCAAATATTCACGATATGAAAGAATTTTTAGAACTATAATAAAATAGTGTGATCGCTAATTTGGAATTAATAACTAGTATACATGTCACCACATCATTGTACGGCTCCACCTTAGCTATAGTGGTAGATTATTTTATTCCTTATTGACTTGGATGTTTCTTTTTATTTCCTTATATATACCTTGTATTAGGAAATTGGTTTAAATATATCCCATATTCCATGTAGCTGAAGCACAACTCTACAGGCTAAGTAATGATCTAAACCTTCATTTTATCTTCAACATTAGGGGAAATAATCTTGTGCCTTCCATAGTTCATAACAAGATTACCCATTCTTCCAATATTAAATCACTTCTTGGTACCCTTTAGATAGTTCCCAGAATGTGTCTTCCAATAGTTTTAACCCGATTCATATTAAGTTTTCTTTCCATAATGGGATTTATTTGATGATCCGCTGTTATTAGACTCTATTTTCCACTTTTAGTCACTGGGACAATGAGAGGATTGGGAGTCTATAAACTCTATTCCAACCATAATGGAAGAATAGAAAATATCCACATAACTAGTTAATTTTCCAATCAACAGTGATTCTAATTGACTTAAAATTAGTCCACTAATGAAGTAATCCACCTTGTATTCGGTGTTCATCAAAAAATTTGATGTATATCTTGAAAGAATTGAATTGTTTACTTCATATTCTCTGAAAGAATCATATTCCTTCTGATTAAGTATGAGGAACTCTATTTTCCATCTTGAGATATAGGATTCCTATAAAATATTTATTGAAATACATTTTCTTCAATTCCTCTCAATTCATCGAATTAATTTCCTCCTAGGACATCACATATTTTCCTGTGTCCACCATTGATCAGATTCCCCGTCAAAACTATAGACCGCTAAAACAAATTTCTCTTTTTCTGAGCTTTGTAAGATAGAAAATATCATTTGAATGGAGTTTTTATACTATTTTACGAGGATGGGATCATAAGATACACTAAATATGGAAGGAATTTACCACATGAATGAATCAAAGGAAACATTCTCTTTCTTCAGAGAAGGAGGGTGTTCCACATGATTCAAATTATTATTCAAAACATGATCGAGCTGTGCATATATTGTCATACTATTTTGATGAACCATTGCCATTATATTTTTCATATCATTACATCAATCTTCACAATTCCTATAACATTTATTGTTGGCACATGTTCATGTATTTTATTCCATTAACTATGAAAGAACGTGAAATTAGGGGGGCTTGAATAGATAGATAATAAATATAAAAAGGAAATGTTATACAAAATGGATAAAATATTAAAGTAAAATTATTTCCTAATTTGTGGTCCCCATGGTTTCAATGTATGTAATCCATGTTCTGTTTATTAATATATATTATTATGGGCATTTTATTTTTTCCCTTAATAATGGTTTGTAATGAGCCTATGAATATTCCACTGCAAATTCCCCAAGAGTGTCCAAATATGTGTGAAGTAAGTCCCATTGCCATATACCAGGTTACCATGAGTTTGGCCCGAAACACCATGTAAAAGTTGTTATTCATAGGTACATCTATGCTAGAACCATGTCCATTTATAGTATAAAGACACGGATCTAATTTCTTTATAAACCTTTTACTCAATAAATTCCAAAACATAGGGATATTTTCATAGATTTTTTCTAAACCGAAATATTTATACTATTGTTATCTATTCATAATCTCATAAAATAACTAAACATCTCCTCTGATATCATATATAGTGACCCAAGACTTTATACATATCATTACATTGTTTAAACCATAATTAAACATCAAATTACAATGCAAGGATCCTAAAGTCTAATTTCTTCAATATTAGGTATGATATTAAACATCCTAATTCAAAAATAAGAATATTTTTTATTTAATCATCATAAATATCTCTTTACTTTCGTTTATACCTTAAATAAGTATATGCCAACATTGGTATAACATGAGAAAATTGATTAACTAAAATCCCAATAAGGGAATAAACATATGAATGATGTATATGAAATGGGTGATGAGGTAAAAAATAATGATTTAAAATGGCATGTAACATGATTATATATAATTAATAATAAAATGGGATCATATAATCATGGATTAGTATTAATGTGGTGGAAACATAAAATGTAACATTAGAATGAGTCAAGGCTTGTTGCACATAGATAAGAATGAGTCAATGTTTACCACAAAGACCATTGTACCGGACATATCATGTGACTAAGAATTACCCAATTCATTGAAGAATTTTCTAGGAACACCCATCATAAGAATTTCATTAATATGTTTTCCATATACTGAATCATACATATGAAATCGATCACATACATAAGGGTTACCTATGTTGATAAATTGGTTTCAAAATCATGTCATAAAGCATAATAGATGGGTGTACCAAAATTTTTTCCATGAATGAAAGGATTTAAATAATAAATATATATTCATAATGGAAAATATGATTATATCCTAATTAATAATGTCAAACTGATGTTATAACACAAAAAAAGAGTATTTATGAATCATTAGAATTATAACTTTTTACTGTGTTTTAAGGAAAATATTAAATAGATTTTAAGGAAGAAAATAGAATAATATTTTATATAAGACCATAAGTGAAATAGAAATTTCTCATAATAAAATGAGTGAATTTTTAAATATAGTGGTGGCTTAAAACATATTATCGCATGAACATGAAATTAAGTTTGAATTTGGGAAGTTCCCATAAATTTAGTTTGTGTATGTGGATGAATTGGGTAAGGAACCTTTTAAACACATGTATATCTAAAAAAATGATTATTGTATCTTGATACATCATTTACAATCATATATACAACATTTAGAAGATATACATAAAAATAAAATGGAATTTCAATTTGGTAAAAATAGAGAATGAGTAACCCAAATAAATATTTGATGTTTGGGTAGAATCCCTTATCTGAATTTGAAGGTGTTCTTCATTTGATATTAATGTCATATATATTAAAATTATATTCATTAATTAATAATTATAGAACCCTTTCTACATGTATTGGTTTATATTATAACAGTATTATGTTCATTTATTACCTTTTAATTGGTCAATATGTTCTATTTTATTATCTAGGAGCATTGGATTCTTTGGTTTTCATGACTGTTTTAATAGTGTACATGTAAGAAAGTTCGTATAGAGTGATTGTAATTGTAAGGGTCATGATCCATGAGTGTCAAACATTGGTGTGTTTCAGATGACCATGGCGCTCAAAAGAGGCCCAGAGGAATTCTGGAGGGACTCAGTTGGTAAAAGTTGAAAGAAGGGACATTTCATGTCATGAAAAAAGGTTACACATCATGAATCTGTGTTTGTCATCATATAATATATCATTGATTTAAAAACACAATAAAATGATGAGGAGAAGGTTTATTTAGCAGAAACCTACATCAAGGCTTTATGTGATGTGAGAGGGGATAAGAAGTCATGTAATTCCTCGATACATCAATGTTTTAAAACATTCCGCCCACTCAGGTTGTCAAGCATTTTGGCTTCAGATTCCTTATATATTATCCCAGGTGACTTGACAGTCCCTTCCATTTAATTTTAAAGATACATCTTGTGGGAATCGATCTCGGGTGTAACACCCAGAGTTTTTTAGGAATTATATTCTTAAAATAGTTTTATTCTTTAGTAGCTTTCTTTTCACCCAATCATGAGTTCAAATGAACCATGATATGCCTTTAATATAAAATTATCAGTATATACTATACATTAGATTATTGGGAATAATTATAACTGACTTATGAAAATACACAATGAATAAATTGGCAATTAATTATTGATGATGATTATAAATAAACTAGATATTTTTAATTTTTAGTAAAATAATTTTGGTAATGAAACTAATGAGATATACGTGTTATATACATAATACAATATTTTTGATGTTAATATAGTGGATATTTTATTCATATGGTATGAATAAATCCCAATTTTATGAACAAGAGCCTATTTTTGACAAGGTTAATTTTTACACCTTTGAATGGAGAACCCATTTTAAAATATAATTTTTACACATTAATAATTTCTATATGACAACATAATCACATTATTATGATACATGATATAATTTTTTTTGGATAAAATTTTGAAATTTTTTTGATAACTTTTATGTTTTGTTAAATATAAAATATATGATAAATTTTAATTAAAAACAAATTCTTTCATCAAGATAATTTATATGGATAAATTATAATATGGGATTGTTTTAATGAATTAATAGAATATTTTTTTTACCATTTAATATTATTTATGTCATTAGCATTAATTTTACATTGAATTCATAGGTTAAAATAGTTCAATCTTTTGCAATGTTTTAACATTTAAACCTCGTTTTCCAATTTCAAGAATGGGATTAATTTTAATTTAATTACTGAAACTATTGTGTTTTGAATTAGGGAAAATGGATTCCTTATTTGGAATCATATTTTCCAAATTATGTGAAAATATAAATTTTATTTTTTGACATTATGAATTGTAACCTCAGTAATTATTTTTATTTTCCATGGATAAAGGGTAAATAAAGTAAATAAGGTTAAAATTTTATAATTTAATAGTATAAAACTACCCTACAAGGAGTAATAATCTTATTGGATGAGATATTTTCGACCATTACCATCATTAGGTTGATTTTGGTACTCCATGGATTCACATGGATGTTAAAATGACATTTTATAATAATTAATTTAAAGTAAACAAAGTTATAATATAAACATATATCTTTTACTAAATCAATTTTCATATATGGTTATATAACTGATCAATAGGTCTATAAATATTCATTATAAATAAAAAAATATTTCCTACATCATGATATTTTATTTATAATTTTTACACATTATGTAGATATATTTATTTATGACAAATTCTAATGTATTGATTACCTCATTAATGTTTTATTCAAATAAATGAATTTATAAATATTAAAATAAATTTAATATGAACATTTGATTCCAACCATGAATTGTTTGGATGAAATTTACATATTGACGATGAGGTAATGCCTTTGGTTCAATAAAATCAGGTTTTTATGATTTTTTTGAAAAGTCAAGTATAAATAGTGTTCGAAATTGACATAATTCATAAATTAAAACATAAAATAGTTTATTACATGATAATAAATTCATAAAAATATATTATTCATTAATATGGATAATATATTTCCAAATATTTCATAAAAAACTATTTGGCTCTTTTGACATGATATGATAGTTACATTAACCCACAATGTGTAAACAACTTTATATCATAGTATGATTAAAAAAGGTTAAATAAGAGGTAACCCAAAAAGGTAAGGATAAAAAAAATTCAAAACCTATATTAAAATTATTGTGTGGTAGTTATTATATACAAAATACTCTTATCTTTAAATTAAATATGTGTTGTAAAATATTTAATCAGATTTGAATTTATAATAAATTTATATTTTGAGACATTCCTAAAGTGAACCTCTCATCTCTTGTAAAAGGGCAAAACCTTCCTCTCTTATTCACTCAATTTTGAACCTTAATTCTCATCCAACACCGAACCATTTTTTGTCAAATACCCTAGTTACATTCTAGAGGTTTTTTTATTCTCAAAAGGCCAACTTTATTACCTTAAAAGGAAATTCAAAGGAGGCACATTGAGGAAGAGGTAATATCATATGTTGAATCTTTCATATTTCTTTCATATTTTAATTCTTCTTATTTAGTTGTTTCATTATAATGTAATAACATCATTATAACTCATATACCTATATGTTATTATAAATATTAAATAAACCTATTTCAATTTTTTTCCATCCAATGAAAAATTAAATCACTATGTGTGTGTACGTACATCATACCAAATCCATGTTGTGGTGTAATTTTTTTAACTAATATATTACTTGAATAGGTATAACTGTGTAAATAATAACTATAAATGATTAATATAACATGATACTAATTCAGATATATTATACGACATCCACTTCAATACAACTCAACAATTATGGGAATGATATTGTCGTCTGTTTATACGTACATCTTAACGTCTCCACGGTGCGATGTGATTTGTTTAACATAATAATTATTAAACCATGATAATATAAATGAATTGAATGAATAAATATTATATATATTATTATTATACCTTGATTTATATGAAATAACTAAATCTTAAAAAGAGGACTAAGAACTTATCCGACATAACATACATAAGAATATAATGCAGTTAACACGCGAATAATGAGAAACAATGAAATATTACTAACAAAAAGTTGAAAATACGATAATAAAGGTTATAATAAAAATGTTTATGATTCTGTTATAAATATGTAAAATTATTTTAATCATTATATAGGTGGTTCAGATATATATAACAAAAATTGTACCTATGTTAAGGGATAACTTTAAAAATACTGTTTTTATCTGAGATTGAATATTCGTTAATAATTACTAGAGTATAATTTTCCACCATGTCGATGTTTCATAAATATGTATTTAAAAATATTCTTTATAAAATTATATCATTTTTAGAATTCAATTTTACCCATTGGAAAAATTTTACTAAATGGAATGAATGGAATATTTTTTCATTTTCAGTACGAGGTACTTATTGACTTTTCCTACAAAAGTACGAGAAGAATGTTTTTTTAACTTGTACAGCATGAACAGATTTTTAAACATCCCTAATGATTTATTTACATGAATATTCTTCTATAAGAATAAAATTTTCTTTCCACATAACATGTTTTATTCTAAAATTGTATGGGATTTGGAGGAATGAAAACATTTTTGAAGAAGAAACTATATTATACTCAGGAGTGAAGCTCAAGTATTTTATCAAAATTATTTTACATATAAGATTACAATGTTTTATGTTTATATTTCTATTATTACATACTTTTTATTGTTGATATGATAGAGTAATTTTTATGTAATCCATTTATGGATTATGTTATGATGGAATGATGTTTAAGAAACCCATTTTTATTTCATGGGTTATGCTAGAGTGAATGTTTTTATGTTTTTGTGGAACACATTAGAACGATTTAATTATGGGATGTCTGTCACCTATATAAACCTTGAATACATTGGGTAAATATTTATATCTCATTAGATAGATATGGAAGGAATGACAAGTAAATCTGGTTCAGTGATGTAGGGATGGAACGAGGAGTGGACTCGGATTAGTAATGGAAATTTTCCACTATGATGGTCTTAAAAATGATCCATGAATAGTATGAAATGATTATCTATAAATATTTGGGTATGAAACAAAATTTAATGTCTTATTTTATCACTATTGGGATTACATTGCACTTTTGTAATTTTTATTTTACATGATATTGTGATCTTTTATATGCAGGATTAGATTTTGAAATGTTATGTTCTTATAAATATGATAATATTGATATTTCTTTTGTTTACCCTTATTGAGAATTTGATCTCACACATTTATATGTTTATTTTCTTAGGTCATGAAGACGTGTATATTTATGATATTTCAAAAATGAGACTACTTATGATGAAATAAACTGATGAAATGTAGATATTTTTTGAGCCAGTTTTTCATGTTTCCCTGTTTCTAAAGACGCTATACCTATATTTTATTGTAATGGTTCTATTTTATATTGTATTAACTATAATTAAATTTAAAAGTAATATAAATGTATGTATTTAATGGGTTAGTATAGTTTGTATCAGAGGATAAGTATAATTAACATTTTGAAACTAGGATGAGAAAGCCTTAGTAAGAACCCAAAGGATATGTCTATGTATAGGATACAATCTGTGTTCTTATGAAATTACCATGAATAACCTAGGATAAAACCTAAAGCATCCTAAATTGAAATTTTAATATTGATTATGTTGTTTTCCTGTTATTATTAGTGTTTTTCACAATATGATTATTGTTTGTACTCAATGGATGGAACCTGAAGGAACCATGTTAATTATGAATGTGATTGGAAATTCAAGTATTGTCCCCCTGAGAAACCAAATGTAATAGAAGTTGGAACAAAAAATCTTGTGACCATGATAACACAATATTCTCAATATATGAATGATTCTAGACTTCCAAATGAGAAAAGGGGTGATCAATATTCTATTGAATCCTTTATGAGATAGAATCCACCTTCATTCAGGAGGTCTTCTGATCCATTAGTGGATGAAAAAAGGATTAGTACCACATAAAAGTTATTTTGAATTAAACAATGTTATAAATATGATAAATAAATCTTTGAGGTATATTTTTTTGAAGTTTTCACTGATAAATCGAGTAATCTTATCATGAATACGAGGAAAAGAAATAAAATTGAGACTAAAGAATGGGATGAGTTCAAGAACTTATTTTTCAATATGTAGTTTCCTTGTATTCGTCAAAAAAATAGGGGGAAGGAGTTATCTGAACTTAAGGAAAAAATGATGAATTTATTGGTACCTACGAATGAAATTTTACAAGACATGCAAGGTATGCTTATGGAATTATTATCGAACACGAGAGTAAGACTGGTCAATTCATTAGTGGCTTAAAACCAAGTCTTAGAAGGGAATTAACAATAATGTACTTTTATAGCTACGAGGAAATTGTTTGATTTGATTTCATGTCTTAGATGGCGATTGGAGTAACCCATCAGTCATATGGGTTTGATAATAAGAGGAAAATATAATTAAATGGAAAATATAAAGCCACACTAAAATAATGATGAGTTTTCCATTATACACAAATTGTGGAAAGAACCATTGAAGGAATTGTCTTAAAAAGACTAGTAAATGATTTATGTATTGAAAAATAAGTTCATCAGGAAATTGAATGCCGATGTGGTGGTAAAAAGATGTCTAATAATGTGAATAAAGAAAAAAATTCACTGAATAAACCTGCAACACTTCAATGTCACAAGTGCATGGAAATGGGTCATTATAACAAATCTATGATTAATCCAAGGGTTATAGATGATGATTGACATCAAAAAACTATTAAAGCCAATGAAAAATAAAAGACACGTGAAATTACTATCAGGGATGTGCATTATGATAATGAAATGGTGAAAGGTACACTTATCAACCACTATAAAGTGGAAAATGTTTTATTTGATACTAGATACACACTACTAGAAATTAATGCTATAGCCACGTTTTGAAATAGTTTCAATAATACCAAAACACATGTCTATAATTTATAGCCACAGTTCCATGGACTATGGCTAGTATTGGTGTCGCTATAGGGCATGAACTATAATGAATGTTGGAAACCATGTCTAATATCATATATCCATGATTCAAACCATGGTTAATGGCCTATATCCATGGTTCAAACCATGGGTATATCCCTAATTCCATAGTTTGAAATAGTGGAAGACCAATAATTTGTGCATGGACTATATCCATGGATTGAAACCATGGATATAGGACTATATAAACATTTTCAAACCTTTGAAATAACCTATATCCAAATTATATTACTTTGGATATAGGCCTTCCAATTTATTAAAAAACACCAACACAGCCCCCCTCCTACTCCCCCAGTAGCACGTCCCTTCCCTCCTGAACAGACCCACCAAGAACACCCCCAACCCCCTTGTACACCCCCATTCTCCCCATGAGAAGACTCCCCTTTCACCCCACAAGACACCCCACCACCAAGACACCCACTCTGGACACCCTAGTAGACACCCCCTAAACAACCCCAGACACCCTGACTGAACACCCCCCACTGGACACCCCCAAGACAACCCTTGGACACCCCTCCTCCTCGACTCCCCACTATACACCCTGACTTGACACCCCCTAGACACCCCCACTAGACACCCTCCTGGACACCCCATCTAGACCCCTACACTAGACACCCTCCTAGAAATACCCTATACACCTCATTGACACCCTCCGGGACACCCCCTGGGTACCCCTCCCTCTGGAAACCCCCCTAGACACCCCCTGGACACCCCCCACTGCCCACACCACCCCGACACCCTATACTGGAACCCCTGGACAATCCCCTAGACCCCTCGGACACCCCCTATACACCACATCCCACCCTTAGACACCGCTTCTGAACACCCCAGCATTGGACACCCCTTGGAAACCACCCCTGAAATCCCCTTGGACACCCCATGGACACCCCTCCTCCCTGGACACCCCATGGACAGCACCACTAGACCCCCCCCCCTAAACACACTTGGACACCCCCTGGACACCCCAAGCATGCATATACGTGTAAACATGCATATGAAGAAAAAAATAGTAGAAAATCGCGAATGGAAAATTGTAAACTGAGAGAATGTATAAAATCTTATTTCTAAAAAAATATAAAGGTAGAAGATTCAAATTTTAATACATGGGGATCAACTATCCCACCATGATACAGGGCAATGTCCATAATATCAAATATTACACACTTAGGAGTAAAATTGATCTCAATAATTCTGCAAGCATGGGCTATGTTTTTTTGCTGGTTCTCTACATAGCATTCATCCCTATCCTTCATACCAATACAATTCATAAAAATCAAAAAATGGTCGAAAATTAAAAGACATCAGGAATCTAAACTCTAATTTGAGCTCTTCCACCTACATATATTATAGGACAACCCCCTCCCACTGCACTCCACACCCCTACCCCTCCCTACCCTCTTCCCCATCCCTCTGCACCCTAACACCCCATGCACACTTCCCCCCCACCCCCTTAACCCCCCCCCCCCCCTCTGGGTCAGCCCCCTCCCCCTACACCCCCTACCCCTTGCACACTGCCACCATCATCCTTAACCCCCCTAGTCCCCTTTACCCCCATACACCCCCTCCCTCTGGGACATCCCACTCCCCAGCACCCTATTCCCCGTACACACTACCACCATCCCCCTTAACCCTCGCCCCTGAAAGACCTACCTCGTGGACACTCCTCCCCCTCCCCCCTCTCCCTGCACCCCCACACCCCTTTTACACTTTCCTTATCCCCATCCACCCCTAGACATCCCCCACTCTTGGACAGCCCCTCCCCCCTGCACCCAAATCCCCTACACACAACCACCATCCACCTTAAACCCCTCCTCCTAGACACCTCCCCCCTCCCCCTCATGGAAATCCCTCCCCCTCTATGCCCCCTACCCCCTCCCCATGCACAATGACACCCCCTGCACAATGCCCCCCACATCCCCCTTCATCAACCTAGACACCCCCCCCTCATGGATAGCCTGCCTCCCCCTGCACACTGCTCCCCCATCCCCCTTAACCCCTTGTACACCCCCCCTCTAAGATACCCTCAGTACTACCCATCCCCTTGGACACCCCCTCCTTCCCTCCTTGACACCCCCACCATCCTAGAGACCCCCCCCCCCCTCTTGAACACCCCTCCCTTTTGGACACCCCCAAGACACCCCTTCCCCATGTTCCTGAAACCCATTCCCCCTACACACCCCCCATTACCCATTAAGGAGATGATATTTCTTAAGACACCATTTAAAATGATTATTGTGTGACTGATGGACTCATCCATTCTTTTGATGAAATTTGAGAATTTTCTGCAATGGTGGGAAGTTTAGTCTGATATTTGATTATATGATTCTTGTTTTTTGGATTTCAGACATCTTTGCTGATATGGACGTGTTCAAATTCTCCTTGTTTTGAGTAGTAGTGGGTATTTTGAAGGATTCTCCAAGAGTATAAATATCTTTTTCTAATTTTTCTAGATAGTTACAAAGTGAAAACTAGGTTCTCAATAAAATGACTCATACTGAGTTTGACGGAGACTGATCATTTGTAAACTACTTCATGAATAATGAGGTCTTTTATAAAATAATATACACTTGATGATGATGGGAAAAAAAAATTTTACGCTAGTAAATCACAATCAATTGAACAACCATTACTAATATAAACATGGTTTAGACGATAAGAAATTTAATTTATTTCTAGATGGATTGAATTTATGCTTATTGTTGAGTTTTATTTGGAGGTATTTGAATCAGGCATTGAATGTATCATAAGTTAAAACAAAGTTGGTGGAGAAGTTATGCTAATGTTATATTGAATGCTACATAATAAAAAAATTCTATAATTTGAGGGTCACTAAAGGAGGTGGTGGTTTTGTTTGATATATTCGGGGAGAATAAAATTGATGTCATTCATTTAATTCGGGATATTTAATGTTAATTATAGATAGTTTTCAATGTTAGATTGTAGATAGAACATAATTTTATAACACCAGAGTAAACTGAAGGTTATCATAGCTGAGAGATCTTTTTGGGAACTCAATGAATATGTGATATTAAGCCCAGAGATGATGATTGAACACCGTTCAAATTTCAAAGACATGACTGGGTAAATTTTTAGTGGTCTATCCTTATGTTTTCTTCTTGTAATTTCATTCCATGATTTTATAATCTTCTATAAAACAATTTTTTCTCTGGATTTTAAATTGTGAGATATGAAATTGTTTTTTAATAATTAATCTTCCATATTTCTATTTAATTTTCTCTTGTATTCATTGACTGGTTCATTGGAAATCAATGTATTTTCTTTCATTGGGGTGGACTATTTGGTTAGTCCATTTGAGAGTTTGTTGTTTGAATCTTGTTGTTGAAGCTTCACAATTCAAGATTGGGAATTGTGAGAACAACACTTTGACTCTATCAAAGTGTTTAGAAATCCAGGAATACGTTGACTTCATATTAACGAAAGAAGGTTAGAAATGAGATCTGAGTTAATGACCTTGACTTCTCAAAGTTAATTAAACATTTAGTTTAGTGATTTAGACTGTGTGTTGAGATAATTTATTGAATTAATTAATTCAATGAAATGATGAATTAACAAACCAATTGAGTCACTTGGAAAGCCCACTGATAATATCTAACATACGTCTAGTTTTCATTCAATGTTTTCTTTTAACTTTTTTTTAATATTTTCATTTCTTCTAATAGTTTAATAAATTCGTTTAGTTTCATTTTTTTTCATATAAACCCCTCTTACAAATTTTGATTAGTAAAAATTTTAAGAAATAAAAAAACATGAAAAAGAATCTTAGTAAATACATTATCAATGGGAGAAAACCCTTGTTATTTCTATATTATATTTGTTAAAAGATAAAAATATTGAAGAGGATTTAAAATGACTTAAAACCCCAACATCTAATTAATTGATTATTAAATAAATACTATGTGTTTTTTATTTATGATGAGATTATACTTTTATTATTTGTTGTTATAACACCATTAGTTTAATTTTCTACTAAATTTAATAATATTATTATTAGATATGATATATTGATTATTCTATAATTATTATATTTACGTTTATTTTCCTCTAATTGATTAGGTATAATGGATATTTACATTCTCAATATATTTAATACTTGAGGTGGAATTTTTATTTTAGTATTTTAAACTAATATTTACCCCTTATAATGTGAATATAATCAATGTTTTTGGATAGAAATTGGTATCATTATAGGTCTCTATGTTTGAGACTGACCATGACGTAAGCATTCTAAATATTCATTACATTATCATATTTTTGATCATATAAGATTACTTTCACTACCCTATAGTGGATAATGTATTTTAGTTTTTTATAATGTATAGATTCTAGGATGAATATATTGAAAATCGTAATCATAAATAATCACCCATAGATGATGGAACTAATTGTGAGTACTTGCGAGATTTGAGGGAAATATTAATTATTCGTATTGGGAGTGAAGACCCAAGAAACGAAAAACATAATATATAAATTGTGGATATGATGAACAACATTGATTATCATATGAATTATAATGTCATATGAAAATGTTGTGCATAATCCGTTCCATTTATAAGATAAAACAACCTCACTTAGCTGTGACATGGTCATTACACCACTTCCCTACATGGGAATTTGTATCTCAAAAGTCTAACGTCACATAAAGTGTTTGTTTAGTTCAAACACCTATTGTAATAAAAAGAGGGAATCCACTTCTAGGGATATAAAAATGGTCTGGTAGGATGTGCACTTTATAACTAACAATGAAATCAAGTATAAAGAAAACATCAATACAAAAATATCAAGAATGTTATACAACTCTTATTTTTCACAGACAGCACACCTCCGTTGGAGGATTTTTATTAAAAACCCATGAATTGTTTATCAAAGGATACAATTATCTTAACTAACACTTAATCAAGAACTTAAATTTAACATCAGTAGAATTTAGAAGGTTTCTAAATAAAGATTAAAACATTTATTAAATTTAAAAGGCTAGGAGAGGAGCCCTACCTAAAAGCATCAAAGCCACACTCAGTGCTTGACCATTTTATCAATGGAAACACTAAGCTGATTCATCCAACCATTGGATATATGTACCTTTTCATATACATAAGGATGCCCTATTCCTTATGTATGCGTCTTCATGGCCTTGAACATGCAAAAGAGGATCCTCAAATATATGCCCACATGCATAATCTCGTTATCTCCCACATACGTATGCATTTTTCATATATATACATAGGCACACCTAGACCCTTATATGTAATCATGCTACCATGGGAGGATATACATATAACGGGAGAAATTATTATATATATTCTTACCTATGTATACGTGTTGAGTTACCTTTGACATTGGTTGCCGCAACACACCGTAAAAGGTCTAGGGAGACTTCAGCAAAATGCTATTGATCTGATGAATTGTCATTAATTATACCAAAAAATTGAAGTGGGAGGAAATTGATTTGTGAGAAAGGAAATAATAGAACAGGTAATGATGATAATAGTGTCAACACTTTACGTGAATTTTTCTTCTCTAACAAGGATCCAACATATCATGACGTTTCAATTCATGCCATATGGATGTAGAACATCAAATTTAACATCATAAATCAATGAAATTAAAAATTAAATTTACATTTTATATAATTATTTCATAATCATATGTAATACATGTACTCTAAATTATCGTTTATAAAATGGTAAACAAGGATTATGAAAATCATATCATATTTTATAAAACATAAAACTTTTCTAGATACATTATGGATAGTAGAAACCACTTTTATGTTATGTTGGAAGAGAATTTTTTTTACTTTTCTAATACCTAGAAAAACCAGTCTCTAACTATTGTATGAGTGGTAGATAGGGAGTATTAATAAAACTCTTGGTAAGAGACCATGTATAGAATTTTTCAAATACAATACATACCCAGTACAACACCTCTTAAATAGAGACATTTGACATGTAACATACATTGCAGATGAAGAATATATATTAGGAAAGGAAGATGAATTGGAGAAACATCCAATTCATAGTAAGACAACCACATATCATGAAACTGAACTGAACTAGAAAGATCCACTAACCATAGTTGTTAAGCTCCATGATAGTAGTGATTATATCCCCATTGGTAGCATTGAGAGCCATTATGGCCTTGGCCTTGTACCCTCCATCCTTTGTCATCACCAACTCGGTGTCCTTAGTTTGTAAGTTCCATGCTTCGGATTACATTAAGAAAAATTAATATTAATTTGACTCATAGTAAAAATATTTTACAATATCCCCCCCCCCCCACAACACACCCCCTGCCCATTCCCCCTCCCCTACACAGCCCCTTCCCCCTCCCCAGCACCCCCTACCATTAGCACACCACCATACCCCCCATCACACCCCCTACACAACCACACCCCATACATTCCCACACCCCACTTCCCCCTTCGCACCCCCTTCACACCAATGTCTCCTTCCCCCTGCACACCACCACACCTTCCCTACCCTACTCCATTCCCCCTCCTCTGCACACCCCTGGCTCCGCCCCTGCACTCACCTTACCCCTTCCACCAACACATCACTCTACCCGCTGCCCCTGAAAACACCCACACCCCTACCCCCTTCACACACACCGCACCCCCATCCCCTACCCCTGTATACCCCCACCCAGCCCCCTTCCATCCTCATGCCCCTTCTTCAACACACCCTACCCCTTCCTCATCCCCTACACACCCCTCCCCCTGCCCCCTCCCCTACACACCCCCTCCCCCTACCCCAACCACATGCACACCCACACCACCTTACCCCCCTGCACACCCCTACCCCTTCCCACATCACCCCCCAATCCCCCAGCACACCCCCGCCGCCTACACACCCCCTCTTCCCATGCGCACCTGCCCCCTCCCCTACCAATTCACTCTCCTACACACCTTCCCAACCCATACACCCTAAAACAGCATAGACCACAACATCTACCAATCACTGACATCATTATATGGTTGAATTTAATGTATAAACCATGAATATAATATACATCTAAAATGTACCTCAATAACAGTACTACCAAAACCATCACGACCCTCATCATCTCCTTTAGTATAACCTACATAATTATCTCCTCCTCCCAAAACACCACCGTCATCCACATCCGCATAAGCATATAAACCTATATAAATAGCATGAGAATAAGAATCCTCATAAATCAAACACAAATAAATGAGAAAACATTTAATTAATGAAAACATAAAATTTTTATCACTAAAAAAATAAAATCAATACATATTCATTTTACTCAGAAAAAGTCATAAAATTATGAAAATATAGAAATTCCATGGATTTTAAAGGTATTTGAGGAAATAAAACAATTAATTACATATATAAATTTATGATATTTATAGTTTGATCACTCCCCCAAATTTTTTTTATTGAACTCCAAAGAAATGAGTTTTCTATTGGACTTAAAAAAATGAGGAACACCTCATGAATATGAATTTTATAGCCCTATCGGCTCATCCAACAAAAAATTTCTGATAGTTTAAATTTTATAAACCTACACCATCATTTGGATATAAAAAATCTTATTAATATGGAGATTATTCTCAACTAGTCTCATAAAACTCAAAAAAAAATTAATATTTTCAACCCCCTGAGGTCGAAGAAACTTATGCATGTTTTAAGCCACAAAAATCATTCTAAAAAATGCGCAATTTATTATCATCATCATTAATTTGAAATACACATAGTTTTCCAATTTAAACTTCTTTAAAAACTCTAATGTGAAAAATAATGGTTATTATTATATACAATATATATACATTGATATTCTCTCTATAACTATGGTGATAAACAATTTGATAACCTCAATAAAATCAATTCATTGAAATATTTTATCTATAACCACCCTATAAAACAATGAATATCCCTTTCAAAAATTTTATGACTATAAAATTTATAACTTCTCTATTTTCATTAATAACATTTTTCTGAATACTTGTTTAGTGAATATGGTATTTTCATCTGTTGGTTATGGATGAAATTTCTATGTGTCATTATTTTCTATCTAATTTAACTACCCATTCATTTCTTTAAATAAATTTTAATCATTCGATGCTTAATAAAATATTTTTTACTCAAATAAATACAATAGGGTGGTTATTTTAATTCAATACGTACTCATAGTTTATAGTACAATAGATTTTGCCCTAAAATGATATCTTCATAAATATGTTTAGTTCTAGTAATTATATTATGAGTAATTGGAATCTTTATTTCTTTTTATTCCTCATATTCATAAAAAACTATGATGGTGTCCACACCAACCCTAAGAGACTCTCTAGGATCTTGTAATGAATCACTTTTATCTACATTATCTTGAATGCACCGGTCATAGATTCATTTTTCTTTCATATCCATTATTACAAATTTTATTTCAAAAATTTTAATGAAAATATTATTAAAAATTATTTAAGCCATTATTCTTAATGAATATCCTTGATATATAAATTCATCATGTTATTTCTATACTTTCCATGATTCCCTTCCATATTACGAATATATAACATACAAGAAAATAATCATAAATAATTCAATGTGGGTTTCCTTTAATGACTTAGTTTAGAAGAATTTTTTTTTAAAATTTGTAGAGGAGAAATACATTATGTATATATATATATTGTAGATTGACCAACATATTTCTAGAGGTACCTTTTAATACCACTAGAGATCACCATAGTTTTTGTTATATTATTGACAATTATACTTTACATCTCATCCACCCCATTCAATTTGTTTTTCTACCTTATAATAGATTGTTGAGAAATATCATACTTCTCTTCATACTTAATAACTAAATAATAAGTAAATTTAATTCCATTATTATAACATGGAGCATTGATATTTATTCCAATATTTCATTCCACTATCCTTTTATACCTCTAAAGATAACCAAGTACTTCAATTTTTTATACATCAAAATTATATAGCCTAAATAATTATATCCATTAAATAATTAAAGATATCGCATGCATCATTTTATTCAGTTCTACTTTATTTTTCCACATGCATAATTATAAACTATGTCTAATACGTGGGTATGAATTATTTTCTTAGGTTTATAATATTTACTTTTGATAATACAATTTTTGATTACTTGAAAATTATTTTCTCTATAAATTTATAGTTATATAATATTGAAATAAATATTTACTAAACTAGTTTCTCCATGATTCCTTGATTGAGACCACTAAATTTATTATTCCATATATTGACTCCATATTTCAAATAAAAGGATAAATTACTTTAATCCCCATCAATTTTTAGATATTTCCCAGCTAAAATGATTAACTATGCTTGTGACCATCATATTTCTACACTAACATTACTATTCATAACATTTTATTTCACCTTAAAATATATATTTATCAACATATTAATGTTTTCATATATATGTTACTAAAATAAATTATCAAATATCTATGTCCTCTCACTAAATTTATTTTAAATCCACTTCAAAGAAAATTTATATGCTTCAGTTTTTTTTAAATAACATCATTACGTATAGGATTTTCAATCACAATTCCCAAAATTCCCTATTTTGAAGTGTGTAAGTATTTATTTCAAACATAAAAATGAATAAAAAGATTCACATGTTTACCAAATTTATCTCTCAGCTTTCTTATTAGAGAAAAATATCTTTCATTAAATCTTATTCCAAAACCACTTATATGATGTACTTTATTAATATTGTATTCAATATATAAGAAAAAGTATATATAAAAAATGTTGAACTATATCTTTTGAATTTTTTTGATGTGTGCTAACTTTTCAATATCCCAGTTTCTCTTCACATAATCAAAATCAGATAATAAATTCCTTGACATAAACACATGTTTAGAGTTAAATTAGAATACATACCAACTTAATGTATTTGTTTATGAACATTATATTCATTTTTCATCAAAACTTTAATCTCAGTTGTATCATTATTGTATGGATAAATAAAAATGCCATGTCCTAAACATTTTCCCTATTACAATAGATTTTTATTTTTAAGATATCTATCAATCCAATTTAAATATTCACTCAGTTCATGTGTATGTTAATTAGGAACACTTCCAAAAAACTGATACATTTTAATAATTAGTGACTTGCTCATATCTTCCATATCATGTTAATTTACACATCTTGTGTGTCTTCTATTATCAATGTTATACTATATTTTATTCTAGTCAATACATTTCTAAAACGATGGTATAGGTGTAGAAAAAGTGTTTATAAGATAGAATAATTCATAGTGTAGAAAATAGTTTTTATAAAACTGCAAAGAACAATGTATAAATTAAAATAAAATGGTAAAAAAATATGTTCCAATAGCTAAAAAACGTATGAAATTATAATTTTTAAATATTATATTCACCAATGAAAATAATTGTAAATATTTAACAATTCATTTCAACAATGACCATGACATAGGTTTGGATGATCCAAATGTATTCAAAGGCATGTATTCAATGGTTTGGAAGACAATAATGAGAGGAATTATAATCATAACCTATAATCATGGGATCCGAGAGGAAAGGATCATGCCTTGAGTGATTTAAATCCAAAAAAATCATTCTAAAAATCTAGTGAATGTTATGGGACAAATCTATGGATTTACTTGATATTAGCTAATAATGGAACAAAAGAGCCGTTCTAAATCGTTCGATCTTTAATATAGATCAATGAAACTTCCATGTTGGTGTACATAAATTCCGAAAAAGAAATATGAAAATGGAGATGAAAATAATGATTAGAATAAATATAACCACCAATCAATAGATGGGAAAATATGATACCTAAATACCACGTTGGAACCGAAAAACAAAAAATACCTAGAAATGAAAGGAGAACAGAAGGTAAGGATTTTAGATGAGAAATTGATGAAGGGTGTATTTTTATAGGGTCCCCTAAGATGGGATTTTTATAAATCACTAGAGGAGTATCTCCTGGGTAAGACTAGGTTCGAGTGAGAATTCATGAAGTTGGGGTCGTTGCATCTAAGGAGAAGAATCAGGGGAGGCCGTGTGGAAGAAGGATGATCACGAGAGGTGGATTCACCATGTCTAAACTAGTCTAGGTAGTATCAAATCCATGTCGTAGTTACATCTGAGAATTATAATCTTAGTGTAGTGGGGTGGCCACATTAGAGGCATGTCGTCAGAGGAGGTGGCGAGCCAGCATCAGAGCAGTGACAACGGGGATGTTGAGTGGTCATGCTAGAGGATGACAATCAAGGGGATGTTGGGTGGCTCATCGGAGGAGCAGGATTGAAGAACATTGGGGAGAAGATTCATGAGGATGAGGGTGATTAAGAAGAGGGGTGAGAGGGGTTATGGTAAATTGGAGAATGTGTGTGGGTTAATTACCACGAGCAGTGAAATTATAGTGGCCGTAAATTGGATATAGCTAAGTTTCATGTTTTCTATGGCTATAGTCCCATAACTATATCAATAAATTTTTTTAGTGCCACCCAATCTTTTATTTTTGAATAATTTTCTAAGTGTATACTCGTATTACCTAAACAATTATAATTTGAGTTTGTTGTGAAAACTCTTAATGGAACAATGTTCACATCAAAAGTTTATAATTCTTATCTGATTGTTGTTTGTGGGAGAGTGCTTCCCTAAAATATCGTGAACCATCATATAGTGTAATTTTATGTCATTCATGGCATGGATTGGATTCCATTTTATGGAGATCAAATCTATTTCTAAAGAAGGGAAGTCACATATCATATTCCAAATCAATCCATGATCATCTATCAATTCAAGGATGAATATAACCTTCCAGTAGAAATTTCATCCATCTAATTTGAATTGATTCCAACAAATGAACGTCATTTAACTAAATTGGATGGTGTTAAATACATTATTAAGAATATTCTCATTGTACGAGAGTTTGATGACGTCTTTTCAGAGGAATTTCAATGTCTTCCACCAAATCGTGAGGTTGTGTTTTCAATAGAACTTATACAGGGTGTTATGCCTATGTCAAATACACATTATATAATGGCCCCAATTGAGTTTCATGAATTAATGAAACAACTTCAATAGAATCTTGATAATTGATTTATATGACCTAGTGTGTCACCTTGGGAAGCACCTGTTCTATTTGTTAAGAAGAAAGACGTATCAATGGGACATTGTGTTGATTATTGAGATCATAACAACATCAAAAGTAAGAAAAATTATCCAATATAGCACATTGATGACTTATTTTACAAACTATGCGGAGCTAAATACATTTCCATGGTTGATATTCATTTTGTATATCATCAATTAAGAGTCAAAAAAGAGGATAGAACAAAAGCGACATTCTATAAAATTTATGGACACCATGAATTTATAATGTTGCCTTTTGGTTTTATTAATTCTCTTTTGATCTTAATGGTTCAAATGAGTAGAGTAGTTAGAGAGTGTCATGGTCATTTTTTGGCAGTCTTTATATATTATATTATTTTCTATTCAAATAGAAAGGAATAACATGAAGATCACTTGAGAATCGTACTGAAGACCCTTCGAAAGGATAAAATTTATGCCAAATTTTCCAAGTGAATTTTTTTTCTAAAAAGACATTAATTTTTAGGAAACATAATCTTAAGAGAGGGATATCTATGGATCGAGAAAAAAATATAGGTTATTTAATTTTGGTCATGCCCAACAATAGTTATTGAGATCCGATGTTTTCATGGTTTTTATTGTTATTATCGAAGTTTTGTGAATTTTTTTTCACGATTATCTATGAGACACAACAAGTTGAATCAGAAATGATTTATATTCATTTGTATAGAGGAATGTGTATAGAATTTTAAAGAGCTAAAAAGAAGGTTAGCCAGTGCACCTGTGCTCTGATTTCATTGTAGCGGAGAAAGATTTGTAATATACGGTGATGCATCCAAGAATGGTATTGGGTGTTTTCTAATGAAAAAGATTTGATGATAGGTTATTCCTCATGGAATTTGAAAATAAATGAAAAAATTAGAAAAATCATGATTTGGGGTTAGCTGTGGTAATCTTTACATTAAAATTATGGAGGAATTATCTTTATGGTGAAGGGTAGTATTTTTATACTGATCATAAAATTTTAAATTATAGTTTCCTAGAAAAAGAGATGAATATGAACAGAATAAGATGGTTGGATTCGATTAATGATTACGACTGCTCAATACATTACCACCCTGGGAAAGCAACCAAGGTGGCAGATGCATTGAGTCAAAATGACAATGCTATCTTAAACATGATGAGGATCAAGAATGATCCAATGTTTAGGGATTTTCAAAGGAAGGATCTTGAAATTTTAATAGAAGGGTAAAAATAATACCTTTATCAATTTAATGTTCAACCATCTATAAAATTGATGGTTAAAGATTCCCTAGAAGGAAGATATAGAGTTACAAAAGTATGTGTTAAATGATTGTGAATTCAACCACAATTGTGATAAAATAATAAAGTTCAAGAACATGGTTTTATTAGATGAGACTCATAGTTCTTTATTGTTTATTCACCCTCGATGCATGAAGATGAACAGGGACCTAAAAGGGTACTTCTAGTTTGATGGGATGAAAAGAGATATTGTCGCATATGTCCCACAATTATTTGTTTGTTATCATGTTATGGATAGGAGAGATAAGTAAAAGTTGATGTAACAACTATTACACATACAAGAATGGAAATGGGGAAACCACACTGTGGACTCTATCATCAAACATCTACAAATATTCAAAGTCAATAATGTTATCTGGGTTATATTTGATCATGTTATGATGTTGGAATAATTCATTGATATTACAAAGTATTTCTCTCCTGATAATGTTTCCAGGATATATGTAAATGAAGTGTAAGATTTCATGGAGTATCACATTTCATTATATCTGATCAGGATCCAAGGATTACATTGAAGTTACAGGGAAGACATAAGCATTCTCTAGATAAATAGGAAAGTTTTAGAATTACTTATCTTCTTCAAAAAGATAGTCAGTTTGAGAGGATTCAAACAGTGGAAGATAGGTTGGGAGCCTTCTCTATGGATTTGAATGGTGGTTGGGATCAAAACATATCATTGGTGTACTTTTTGTACAATTATTTCCTTCACTAGAGTATCCATATGGATCCAAATTAATCCCTCAATGAAAATATGTTCAGAAATCCATCTTGATAGGATGAGGTTGGGGAAATAAACGTATTAAGATCTGATGTAGTTGAAGAAGTAGACAAAAAGGATTGATCTATTCAACAACACATAATAGCAGCATTGAGTCGAAAAAAAATTTATGATGGAAGCGAAAGAAAAGACCTAGAGTTTGAAGTGGGTGATAAGGTTTTATTATAAATAACTCTATGGATGAGAGTAATGAGATTTGGAAGGAAGGGAATGTTGAGCCCTAGGTATATCGGTCATTTGAAATACTAGATCGGGTTGGGAATGTATCTTTACAATTTGCGCTTACATCGAATCTCTCTAAAGGTCATGATGTGTTATATGTGTCTCTCCTGAGAAAGTATATGCCTGATACTTCAAATGTACTATGATCAAAGATCATACTGCTGGAGCAAGATCACTCTTATGAAGAAAAACCGCTACTGATTTTGGATTGTAGAGAAAATTTTCTACCAAACAAGACCACTCACATGGTTAATGTTTTATGGAGGAATCACCAATTTGAAGAAGCTACATGGAAACTTGAGGGTGTGATGAAGGAGTTGTATCCCCATATTTTGGTTTCCATGTGACAAATTTTGAGGGAGAAATTTAGTTTGAGGGGGTATAATTTAACACCTGTATGTTTTTATGATTTATTTTTTTTTTAATAATTATATTTTTAGTAGCTTTCTATTCATGAAATCGTGAGATTAAACAAAACATGATATTTCATAAATATAAAATTACCATTATAGCCTAGCTGTAAGGTTAGTCGGAATAATTATAACTAACTTATAAAAATACATTATGAATTCATTAGATATTAATTATTTATAAAAAATATAAAACATTTAGATATTTTTATTTTTGAGTGAATTACTTTTGGTAATGCAATTAATGATATATATGTGTTATATAAATAAAAAAATATTTTTTATATTCTTCCAATGCATATTTTCATCGTATTATAAGAATAAAACCATATTTTATGTATAAGAACTTATTTTTTAAAAGGTTAATTTTTACACATTTGAAGGGAGAACACATTTTACATTAATGTTTTCATACATTAATAATTTATATATGACAACATAAACATGTTAAACTGAAGTGGGATATAAAAACATACTTTGGTTAAATTTATAATAAATTTCTGATAACTGTTATGTTTTGATAAATAGTTAAAATATGCTAAAGTTTAATTAAAAAAAATTTATCGAGATAATTTATTTGGTTAAATTATAATATAGAATGGTTTTAAAGTATAAATAGAATATGTTTCTACCATTTAATATATTTTATTTAATTAGCATTAATTTTAAATTTAATTCTATTTTAAAAACCATTTCATTATTTTGAAATGTTTTAACTTATAAAACGTGTTTTCTCACTAAAACAATGGGATAAATTTTAAATTAATTACTAAAACATCAGTGTTTTGAATTATGAAAAATGCATTCTTTATTTGGATTGAAAAATTTAAAATTTTTTGAATCGGTACCTTTTATTTTTATACATCATTAATAGTAACTTTCGTATTTATTTTTATTTACCATGGTTAAAGGGTTAATATGGTAAATAAGGGTAAAATAATAATAATTTAATAGTTTAAAACTACCCTAAAACATGTGTAATCTTATTAGAATATATATTTATGACCATTGTAATCCTTTGGTCTATTTGGGACCCCGTGGATTCCCTTGGATGTGAAAATGACATTTTATACGAATTAATTTAATGTAATGATAATCACTACAGAAACATATAACTTTTACGAAATTGATTTTAATATAGGGTTATAAAACTGATCTCTATGTGTGTATATATTAATTTATAAAGATAAAAATATTTCCTACATCATGGTGTTTTATTTATAATTTTTATACTTTAGATAAATACTTTTATTTATGAGAGAATTATGATGGAGTGATTACCTCAATAATGAATGATTCAAATAAATGAATTACTAAATATTAAAATAATGTTAATTTTAACATTTTTATGCCATCCACAATTTTTTTTGATGACACTAACATATTAGGGATGATTTAATTTTACTGGTATTAAGAAATCAGGTTGTTATAATTTTTTTTTAAAAAAAATTCATGTATGAATAGTGACCCAAATTGACATAATTCATGAGTTAAAACATAAAATAGTTTATTAAATTATATTAAATTCATAAAAGTATAATATTGTTAATAATGGTTAATATAAGCCCAAATATGTTATAAATAACTTATTTTTGGGTTGTTCGACATGACATGGAAATTACATTAACCAACAATGTGTAAATAACAAGATATCAAAATAAGATTAAAAGGGGTAACATAAGGGTTAAAAAAAAGAAAAGAATATTAAAATATTCCAAACATGTCTAAAAATTATTTTATTATGGCTATTCCAACCATAATTATATTAACATTGAATAAAATAAGTATTGGACCATTTTTAATCTTAATTGATTTTATAATAAGTTAATATTTTGAGAGATTCCTAAAATGCCCCTCTCCTATCTTTTAAAAGGGATCCTCCTCTCTATCCTCTTAAATCTATTTTCAGCCTTAATTGTTGGATTAACCATAACCATTTATCTTCTATACTTTCCTAGTTACATTCTATAGGTTTTGGTCTACTCAAATTACCATCTCTAGTTTCCAAAGAGGAAATTTTAATGCGGCATGTCAAGGAAGAGGTAATCTCGTCAATGGATTCATCCAAATTTCCTTCTTCTTATATTTAATCTTCTTTAGTTTTTGAATATAAATTAATAACATCATTATCAATAATATACTAATATGTTATAATAAATTTTAAACAGCCCTATTTCACCTAGAATCTATCCTACAAAAAATGAAATTGTCGTGTGTGTGTACGTATGGATTACTGTCTCTATGCCTTAGTGTAATATATTTTTCGCCACCATATTAAATGGATGGTATAATGGTTTAAATAATTACTATATATGATTAATATAACATGATACTAATTCTATGATACTATACAACAACCACTTCAATAACGTTCAACAATTACCGGAACTATATCGTCATTTCTGCATACGTACAGCTTACCGTCTCCACGGTGTGATGCGATTCACTCTAAATAATATTCATTAAAAAATTATTATATAAATGAATTGAATGAAGAAATACGATATATATTATAATAATAAGATGCTGTAAATGATATAACTATAACCTTAAATAGGAATAAGAACATATCTGACAAAACATACATCAGAACATTATGGAATTAATACCCAAATAATGAGTAATAATGAAATGATACTTAAAAAAGGATGAATATTTGATCATAAATGTTATCATAATAATTAATACGACATATAAGTAATCATTGACATTATTTAAATCATTATTCATGAGGTTCAGATATATACAATGTATATCGGACCTAAGGTAAGGGATAACTTTCTAAATCTAATTTTTATTAGAGGTTGTTTATTCAAAAGTATTTACTGAAGTACAATTATCATCAACATCCATGATTCCTAAATATGTATTTAAAAATATTATTTACATCCTTATATCATTTAAAAAAATAAATTTTACCCATATGTAAATTTTTAATAAATTGTATGAATGGAATCTTTTGTTGTTTTTAGTACGAGGCACTTTTTTTCTTTTTCGGAAAAAGTATGAGAATAATGTTTTTTTAACTTGTAAGGAGTGAAAATATTTTTAAACTTATATAATAATTTATTTACTTGAAAATTACCCTATAAGTATACAAGGTTATTTTCAAATAAAATGTTTTCTTCTAATAATTTATGGTATTTTGAAGAAGGAAAATGTTTTTTAGAAGAAATGATATATTCCTCAGGAATGAAGCTCAAGTGTTATATCAACATTATTTTCCATCCAAGATAACATAGGATTATGTTTCTATCCCTATTATTAATTTTATTTTATTGTTTAAATTATGGATTTAGATTTATTATATCCATTTATGTATTATGTTATGATGGAATGATGTTTAAGAAACACATTTTTTCTTGGGTTATGGTATAGTGAATGTTTTATGTAATTTTGGAAAATATAAGAATGGTCACCTTATGAGATTGGTGGGTCCCATATCTCCCCCAAATTTATTGGGTAATGATTTATATCTTAGGAGATAAAAATTGTTGGAACAGAATGTAAATATAATTCAGTGATGCATGGTTAAAATGAGGAGTGAACTCGGTGCTCTAATAAACATTGTCCACAATGATGTTATTGGAAATGAAACATAACTACTATGAAATGATTTTCTATGATTATGTGAGTATTCCACCAAATATAACGTCTTATGTTATGACTATTGGGATTACATTGAACTTTTAGGTTTATCCCATGACATGATATTGTTGTCTTTATATAAAGGATAAGATTTTCAAATGTTATGTTATTATGAATATGTTATGATTGATATTTTCTTTATTTACCCCTACAAAGAATTTGAGCTCCCCATTTTATATGTTTCTTTTCCCCAAGTCATATAGAATGATATTAAGTATGATATGACAAAATATAATTTAGTGATGATTAAATAAAAGAAAGACAATGTAGATGTTTTATGAACCAGTTGTTTATGTTTCCTAGTTTCTAAAGACACTATACCCATATGGTCCTATCAGGGTTTTGTTATATGTTATAATAAAGAAAAAACATTTCTAAAGTGATTACAATGTATGAAAATAATGGATCTCTATATCGGGAATCCATATTTGTACTGTATTGACAAGGATTGATTCATAGAGTGGTTTTTCTTTTTTTTGGGTTCTCCATGCTTAATCAATTATTTTTGAGGTTATTATTTCCCCGAGAAGGCTAATGATATCCCATGGTTCTAGTGGGGGTTTCCCACAATTTTTATTGTTGTGGTGTTGTCGTAGTGTCCTCAGACATTTGTAGATCTAGCGTGTTTGGTGATAGAATACTCATTTCATTGATCTATTATCATGTGAGAATTTAGGCGACCTTTTGTGGTAGGGGAATAATTTATTCTCTATTTTTTAATGTACATTAATTTATCTAGAATGATTTAACCCCTATAATGAAAATTAAATTGACGTAATAATTATTTGAACTATATTAAATAACTGAAATCTATCACATATCAATGTTGTTGGTTTATATTGTGTTAATGTATTGTCTCATGATTTTCTGGATAATGTGATATTTATTCCTTATTTGGTTTAGAATGTTGTTCTAAAAAATAATTTTCAAACAATTTAAATGTAGACTTAATTGATAATTAATTTTCTAAATGAGTTTAAGAGGGGTGTTTAACGAATCTTTCTATTGAATTTTCAATTTTATGGTAATAAATTTGAAACACATAATCATGATTAATTGAATTGGTTAATGAACATGAAGCATGATGATTCTTTATGATAAAAGAAATATAGGAATGCCAAATTGATTGTTTAATTAATTTTTGATCCCATGGAATGGGTTTTTTTCTTAGGTTTCCCATTTTTGGAACCTGTGAATAATGAATCCATAAATTCAAGATGGAATAAGAACTATTTGTGTGTTAAAATAAAACTCATTTGTTGGTACTGAGTGTCCTACTTTCTGGTAATTTTCATGTTCCTTGTTCTTTGGATCTATGATATATTATTGTGTATGGAGGATAAATTCCTTTCCATGGTCCAAGATTCTATTTTCTATGATTAATTCCTTCGTCTTATGATATGGATGAGCCTAGAGGGATATTGTGGATTTTGATGACTGGGAAGCCCGTATGTTATGTTAGTTCGAGAGGGTTGAACATGGATGGTTGTGCTGGTAAATGGAATAGGGAGGCCCCGTTTTTGTGGTAAAAATTGACACTTAGAGATGTGAGATACATCAGTTTATGCATGTTGTGTTAGGTAAGACGCCATAGATTATAAAATGGGTTGAAATTGGGCTTAAACATTGACATGAATGATAGATTCTTATTTTATTTTTTTGTTTTTTATCTATTATCCTTTCCCCAATTCCTGAGGTAGATGGTTTTAGTTACTCTCATTCCTATATAAGTGAATACGGGATGGCTAAGAAACATGATTTATGTTTTTAGCTTCTCATGGTGGGATGATTCATGGCTTCTTCTATATATGGTGAACACTTGACATATAGTTCATCTACTCACCATCTTAATCCCTTTATGTTTGTTATATGAGAATGTTTTTCTATTATAACAATAATTAATTAAAGTGGTAATGATTATTAGATAAATGGATAAATGTTGAAATTATGGGGTTGGAGTTTGTTGTGATGGAATTTTGAGGTTGCAATTCTGAGAAAATATGGATTCATTTTTCTTATTACTGGAGTGAATGGATCATTGTAAATATTCATATGAAATGAAATTTTGAAATGATAATGGTTAATTAATGGTTATAAATAAATTAAAAAAATGTACAACAGATAAAAAGGGATATAGTAGATTAATATATCTCTTTAAATATTTATATGCTTATAAGATATCCAGTCTTAGTAGTGATAGTTGGGAGTCCAAGAGATATTAGCATTAGTTGATTATAATACTAGGTTATTCCCAAAGATTTGATGTAATCTATATTATATAATGTACATTTTGTGTTTATATATGTCACAACATCCTTTCGGATAGAGAAACTGACACCTCTAAGATTCTTATCCTTGTGAGGGTTGTTTTTCCCAACATCCTAACAATAGGATGGATGACTACCCCCTCTATAACTATTCTCTACTCTAGGTAGTTACTTCTGCTAGAATACAGAATGGATAGTTGTCCCAATATATGTGTGTATAAGGCTATAATGGATTGGTGTTATTTTTCACAAATATATAATGGACATAGTTTCTTAATAGATACTATTGGTATAATGTGTATAGGTGGTGATGGCTTGACGATCCTTACTCGACGTATGGGATAAAATGGATTGAGTTATATTACCCAATGTATGAGACACATTATATGATCAATGGTGGATCCTAGAAACTAGATGGTTACTTCGTTTAGATGGATGACGTTTTGCGATGGAATACATGCATGTTCATGCATGTGGTATATGTTGTGGTGCTTCACCTAAGTGTATACATACTTGCCTTTTAAGAAGAGATGCTTAGGAAGGGAGACATTGGGGAAAAGAGGAAAACTAACGTGGAAGTGGTAGAAGGGTACCCATGATATTCATTATTATATTAAATTCTCTTATATATGATACTTTCTAAGAGTTCCATGGAGAGTTTGGGAACATAGTATACCTTTGAATTTGATGATTAATTTTCACATGTTGATTACAATTAATTATCATGAATTATTTACTTCTTCACAGGATGATATAGTGAGGATATACATAGTATACTATTATACTCACCCTACACAAATATAAAATATTTTTCATGTCGGTTAGAGTGGGATTTAAATCACGCTAGTTGCTACTAGCTTGTGGGTTGAAAAAGCTATTTGGGCTTTGGGGCTGCTTCCATCGTTACATCTATTTTGGTAATTTTAGTTTCTCCTATCATTTTTAGTAGTTCTTGAATGACATTACATATATGAACTTTGAATTTTAATTTATATTAGATTATAAGAAGGAGTTTGTTTCTATCTATCTTATCTCCCTCTTCTACATGTGTTTCTCACTGAGGGTAATGCCTTTCATCATCTTGATTATTTACCCTAGGTGATACTCATTATCCTAAGGACCACAAGATGTGGGAATTCGGGGTAACTATCTCGGTTATCCCTTTTCTAGTACATGATGGGTACACATTGTTGGGTGGGATTCATGATAGAGAGGTATCAAAATTCAGGTAGAGGGATGGGATGGTGTTTGGAATAAGTCTTATGGAGGATTCATAGGTTGGTAGGGAAATGATGTTAGTTATTTTTATAAAGTACAATAAAAATGGTAGACCAACAGATTCATGGGTATTTAGGGACCTAATGATCTTATTCCAATACCATTAGGATTACCACGAATTCTAAATGAAGTGACACCGGTTATAGGGAACATACCTAGGAATGGATAATGAAACATACTTCATTGTGAATTTATTAAATGGGAAGACCATTGGATAGGTTAACACAAAATTAATAAAAAATAAAAACTAATTACATTGAAGGTATTCAATATTCATGGTTTAAGATCTCTAACTCATTGTTGTTTTGAAGACTTGGCTTTAGGTCGACATCCTCGTCAGGTTTTTAATGAATTTGTTTAGTACATTTCATCGGATGATCTCCATAGTGTAGAGGTTAACGATGATGAAATTTGGAGGTGGAAAATTTTAGATTTTCATAACCTGGGTCTGCATAGGTATGATGGATCCCTTATACATGTAGGCATAAAAAAACTAGTAGGAAAAGGTTGAGATACAACTCAGTTCAATCTATGGTCAGAAAAGCACTTGGTATGATTGGTTGTGATGATGCTAAGTGGGGAGATGAGGTATTGGGTGTTCTTCTTCCATAGATATCATGAAGAGTATGAATATTTGTGAGAGGATTTATATGACCAGTTCATAGCAAAGATACTTTTTCAATGATAAAGGAAACTATTTAACAGTAGCTGGTAATCCTTTGGCTAGGGATCTATAGTGTGTGATACTTTTAATCTTTTGTAGGAATCATTTTGGATATGCTTCAGACCTATAAATAAATGAGGAGCCAATGGTGAGGAAATATGAGGAGTGTTTTCCTAAATAGATCCATCACCTGGTAACCCCATTTGTGTAAAAGTCTTATGTTGAGGTGCGGGCAAGAGAAGAGGTCATTGAGATGACATTATCCAGAATGGGGTCATCATGAGGGGGGATTTGTTTGGATTCCTCATGAAGCAGAGCTGTGGTCTGGGGTATCCAATTGTCAGGACTGAAGTGCCTATAATTTGTTTGGGTAGGTTCCACCACTAATGACTTATTTCTCTGGGGGTTGATTCTATCATCACTATAAAAGGGGATCAAATTATTTTATTTATTATGGATGTAGATGTCCTAAAAAAATAGTTACCAATAATTCGGAGTAGTCAACATTATCCGGGTCTTCCACTTTATGTTTCTCCATTGACGTAGTTTCTCTCTAAGTAGAATCAATAAGTTTTTATAGTTTGGGATTAATAGAGTGAAGAAGTATAAATAGAGGATAGCCATAGGATGATTCCCATTCCAAGAGATAAGAGTGTGGATACTTAGGTTGACATAATCATAGTCATAAGGGCCATGGAGCAGGTTTTGGATAGATTTGTTCATTATTATTGTCAGTGCCAGGACAGTGAGAAATCATTCAAGTAATTCTTATCTTTTTTTTCTACGTGGGTACATGCCTTGTTTGATTTAGGAAAAACAAACTATTTTCTATCACATTCCCTTCTCCATGATTTTGGATAAGAGTTAGATAGCCTTCTAGTGCCCTTGAAATTGACTTCACCAATTAGTGGACAAGCTGAACTGTTTAAATTATTTTGAAACTGTGAGATAGTGCAGGGGTAGCGCCACTCTTTGGGAGATTTCCAATGTTTATGGATAAAACCATTGGACAACATACTTTGAATGGATTGGTATTATTCAGTGTAGTCTATCATGGATTTCTTTAGGAGGCAATTTGTGTTCATCATTTTTGATGTAGAGCAAGTATTGATTGTATGTGAGCAAGACCCTCGAATGGTTCAGAGGCTTGTTCTATCCTTATCATCCTTAATGGATGATCTAATATGTATATCATCAGAGTTTCATCAAAAAGAATTTATCAAGGATGTGGATGAGTACCATAATTTATTTTTAAAGGATGTTATGTTGTTAGCCCCATAATGAGAGGTTGAGTTCAGAATCGAACTCTAGCCATGCATGTATCTTATTATGTTGTCCCCATATAGGATGTTTCCTTTATATTTGAGATATATGTTTATATATCGTGAATTTTTGTTACAGTGTGGTTTTTATATCCATGTTTTTCTTTGTGGTAATCACGAATTAGTTTCATAAATAAGGTTGATGGAAAGTTGTGATTATGTACCAAATATCATGGATTGAACAAAGTGAAAGTGAAGAACCACTAAACACATCTTTAGATTGATGATTTTGTTTTTGGGAAATTAAATGGTGAAAGTTTGTTCTTGGATATAGATTTGTGGTCAAGGTATCATCAGATACGTATAATGGATGAAGATATTTCCAAATATATTTTTTATTATCATCATAGACATTACGAGGTCACTTTGATGATGTTTTGTGGGATGAATGTTTTAGTTTTTTTCATGGGGTTAATGGATGTTGGGTTCCGTGAGTTCCTGGATAAGTTCATAATGGTTTTCATCCATGAAATATTTGAGTACTTCATGTCTGAGGAGGATCATGCAGAGCATTTATGTGGCATTTTGGGATTTCTTTGTCATGAGAAACAGCTTGGGATGTTTCTTATGGGTGTTTTTTGGGCTTCAAAAGTCCTTTTCATAGTGTGTCTTCTATTAAAGAATGAATTAATTGTTGATCCCTCAAATATATAAGTAGTTGTGTCATAGAAATACCCCACGATAGTGGAAGATTTTTGATGTTTCATTGTTCATATAGGTTATTATTGGAGGTTTGTAGCCAATTTAAATTAGTTTCTTACTCCTCAAAAAAATTTAATATAAAGTATCAAGTTTCCATGTGGACTGATTAGTGTTAGGTAATTTCTATGTGTCTGATGGAGAAGTTTTCCAGTACTCCATTTTGTTTCCATCCAATAGAAAAAGTTCAGTTAGAGGTTTTATTTGATTCCTCAAATCTTGTGTTGTGTGGTGTTTTGATATAGTAAATATAAGTAATTTTTTATGGACCATAATAGTTTTATCCCCATGAGTGTAACTATGTGATCCATGATCCTGAGTTTTTGGTGGTGGTGTTTTTCGTGAATTTTTAGATACATTTTTTCATCGGTCAGTGGTTTGTGGTCTTCCCCAATCATAAGATCCCAAGGTATCTTTTTTCTTAATGTGACATAAACAAGCATTAATGTCGATTGATGGACTGAATATAGGATTGTGAAATCCATAATTAATATACAGCTAGAAAGGGAAATGGTTTGGCTAATTACAGGAGTAAGAATTCGTGTAGTTATGAATTACATGAATCATGTGATTCTTGGAAGGGGATAGAAGAGCTTTCCGCATTGAATCTAGACATGGGAGAAGTTGGGGGCATAGGTTTTCATTTTCAAATGATAGTTAAATCATCTATAGTGATCAAGGTGGAGGAAGCCTTGTTTGGGGAATCCTAAGGTAGTGGTCTAGAAAGAATGATTTGTTTGTGAAGAGTCCCCTGATGGTTGGAATGAGGGGAACAACACTGAGTGTTGTTTCATAGATGGATTTTTGTTCCATTGGATATTTTTGAGATGGTTCTTAGATAGTTCCAAAGTAATCACATAGTGTTACATCATAGTATAAAAACATTTTACTATTCTTTGAGGAGTTAGTTTTTGGGGCTACGGTTGATGCATTCATATGAATATTTTATATCTTGATGATTGGATTGTAATATGTTGAAGGTTGTGCACCATGTTCTCGTCAGTTTTCTCTATCCATTAGAAGTTTCTCAGTTGAAGAGGGAGGAAATATCTAAGGAATTTTTTATTAGGTTTCCCTGAGAACTGGGATGCTCTGATGATTTATGGGTTTTTGGAGGTCATTTAACGAAAAAACCCAATTTATAGTGATCAAGGAGTTGATCCCATTGGAGATTTTTTCAAATAAGTATCTAGAGGAGGTGGTGAGACTCCAAGGAGTCCCTATAATAATCATTCCCAAAAAATAGCCTCGCTTTACCTCTTGGGTGTGGATAGTTCTCCGAAATATATTTAGTTTTAATTTATACCATTGATCAAATTTTCCTTCAGAGATAGATGATCAAACAGAGAGAACCATATAGACTCTTAAATTCATGTTGTGTTTTTGTGTCCTGGATTTTGGAAGATAAGGAATGATCGAACTTCACTTTCTAGAGTTTTCTTACCATAATATTTTTCACTCTACAATCGGTATACCGCCATTTAGAGACATTATGATCTCTATTATGCAATATTAGGGATGGAGTGATATAAATTATTTGGCTGGAACTGTTATAGAATATGAAAAAGATGGTTTAGGTGGTTTGTGAGAGGATGGCGGTAGCACACGATCATTATAAATATTATTCCAATCATAGGGGGAGACCTATGGAGTTCAACGGTGGGGGAAATGTTTTTCTGAAGGTGGTTCCCTATCACGGAAAGAAAAGGTTTGGTCAAGGAGTAAGATTTATCCCTAGTTTTTTCAGCCTTTGGATATATTTTATTGTTTTGGAGTGGTGGCATATCAGATAATTCCTCCCATATTGATGAGATAGATACAAGATTTTTTCCACATTTCTCAGCTCTATTTTTATCTTCAGGGCGACTCTCACGTTATCGATTGAGTTGAGATTGAATTTAACGATGATAATACCTTCAAGGAGAGGCATGTCATGATCTCAAACCGCTATAAGATGGTGTTTTGTGAGTTTTATATCCCCTTGGATGATGTCTTTTGATGGCACAATGGCATGGGGGAGAGTACCTCGGAACGTTAGTCACATATAAATTCTCATTACCCCATGTTGTTTGATATTTATATCTTCTATTATAAAACTTTTTATTTGGTGATTTTAGACCTTTTTGGATTATGATGTGGCTTTCTATTATTAGTTTTGGTGGATTGAACATTTTTGAGATTTATCTTCCCCAAGAGAGTGTTTAGGAGCTAGTTGTGGTTTTTGTGTGGTTTAACATTGTTTGTTTGATGAAGTGGTTGACTTCCTGTTGTGGAGAGGGCCGTGAGAGGTATCACATGTGGTGGAAATTTAGATGAGCCCATTTCTATTTCCTCCCTAGTCAGGTTTTAGATTTTTTATGATGAGAATGTTTTGAGATGGATTTGATGTAAGGGCAGGGAAACGTATGGATTGACCCATGGAATGTTTCTAAAGACCAAGACTCTCGGAGGAGGCCTAGAGGTAGTCCAGAGGGACTCGATTGATAATAGCATGAAGTATTGATATTTCAAATCATGAATAATGGTTATACAATTTTTTTTTTCATAAAATGTAATATTTTGGGGTTTAAAAAATAATAAAAATGAAAAGTCGTCATTTTTCTGGGGAAACTGACCTCGAGGCATTACACGACATTAAAGTGGATTTAACATCATGTAATTCCCCATGGATGGATTTTCGTAAAACATTCCATCCACTAAGTTTTTAAAAGATATGTGTGTATATTACATATATTACTCTCTTACTAGGTGACACAATAGTCCCCTCTTTGGTGTTTTGGATATCCCTTTCTCGGGAATCGATCTTGGGCTTCATTCTTTGATCGGTGGTGACCCGGAACGATCCATGGTGTTTGTTTTTCTTCATTTTCTATCATTTTACAACATTTAAATAATTGTTCCCCTTATTTATTCTTACCATGTTATGGAGAATGATCTCACATGGATTTTATAGGGGTATCTTTTGGTTTTAGTGGGTGGAGTAGTGTGATGGAGTCCTTGAATGAATGCAGATCCTATAAGAGAGGTGATTGGTGATCTGTTGCATTGACCCAATCTCATTTGAAGAAATTCAACGACCTAATGAGGTATATTTTTTTCATTACAAATTTATATACATTCCTTAATTTAGATATCTTGATATAGCCCCTTGGATCACATAATATTGGCCTAATAATTTTTTGAACCCAACATTGATTGCATAGCGATGTTGTTTCTTTTTACCATGATAATTGTTTTCCTCTTCATTTTATAGAGTGTGATATTATTTTCATGGTTTTTAGCATGTAATTTTGTATGAAAATTTGTAATGTAAATAAATCCAAATTTTATTGATAATTAATAGGATAAATTAGTTTAAGAAGAATGTATAATAAATCTGGATAATGTTGTTGCAATTTAACGATAATCAAATTGATATAGATATGCATGTTTAATTGTTAATAAACATGAATAATGATTAATGTAGTTACAAAAGGAATTAAAGTCGGGTTTAAATAATTGTTTAATAAATTTTTGATACCTTTTAATCACATGTTACTTAGGTTTCTCATAGTTGGAAGCATTGAATAATGAATCAGTTAATTCAAGATGGAATAAGAACTTGTTGTGTAATAAAAGTTAAATCCATTTTAGAACCTGAGTTTTCTTGTTTCATATAAAGGACAAGTTTCTTATGCTTTGGACCAGTGAGAGATAATTGTGTGAGAAATCATAATTCCCTGCTTTAGGTCCAGGAGCATAGTTTTTAGGTTTGTTTCATACTGCTTATGATATGGTTGAACATGGACGACATTTGTGGTTAGTGAGGGCAGTCAGGTCCGGATGCGACATGATCTTGGTATGGATGATCCTTGATGAATATTATGGTGTGTGGGATAGGGAGGCCATGTTTTTGTGATAGAAGATGATGCCTAGAGTGGAAGGAGATATCAGTTTTGGCATGTGGTGTTAGGGAGGACACCAGAGATGAAGGAATGGGATGAAGATGGGCTTACCCATTGATATGAAAGTTGGATGCTTGTTTTAATCTTTTTTTATCTGATGTACATTCCCAACTTCTGGAGTTAAATGGTTTTTGTTATTCTCCGGGAAATAGATGTGAAGATGCAAGAGGAATTCCATGTGTTTTCACTATTTATCTTATCATGGATGGATGAGTATATGCTAAAACTATAGGTAGTGAAGACTAAATGGGTAGTTAGCCTTCGCACTATATTAATCCCCTTATATTTGGTATCTTATAATTTTTTTGAATACATTTAATTATGGAAAATTTAAATAACATTCGAATATATTAATAAATTTTAAGCCCATGGGGTTAGATCATCCTAGGATGCAATGACGAGGTTTGCATTCTGATAATCTAGGGACTCAGTTAGCTTATTCCTATAGGGAATGGATATTTATTGATATTTTTAATGAAATGTAATGAGGATTGATAATAGTTACTTAATGTTTAAGAATTAATTAATTTAATGTGAAAATTATAAAAATTTATATGGTAAATTAATGTAGCTATTTATATGATTGTTTTATTATAGGATATATAGTCTTACCAGTGGTAGCTGAGAGTCTGAGATGTGTCAACTACAGTGGAGTCTAATATAGTGTTATTCTCATAGTGTGGTTGTCAGTAACATTATATCTTGTACAATTTGTGTTTCTATATGATACATCACCTTGTCAGTTAGGGAAACTGAGAAATTATAGATTATGATCCTTAGGGGGTGTTTTACCCAATATAATTGTGTGAGTATGAATAGATGATTACCCCCCTTTCCCTCTCTCTCTTATCCAGTTAGTGAATTTTTCTGGTATGCATAGAGTATAGTCTTCTCCATATATGTGTGTAGATGGATGTAATGGATTCTGGTTACTTCAACCACATATTTTCTGGACATAGTTCCCCAAGAGCTAAAATATTCATAACTTGTATGGGATGTTATGTCATTAGGATCTTTATTCAGTGTACGAGATATAATGGCTTGAGGTATAACACCCAATATATGATACACATTATACGAGATATGGTGGCTCTCAGAAATAATTTATTTATTTTTGTTAACGAGAATGTGGTGGTGTGACACATATGGTTCATATTGACGCATGGCGTGCATGTTGTGGTGCTTCATCCATGGGTCTGTCGGACAAAATTTTTGGAGAGTGATGCGAAGGACACATGAAAAAGGGTAAAACTGTAAAACCAGTGGGGAAGTAGAATCAAGGGTAAGTTTATATACTTTATTATATTATAAGATCATCTTTCTGGTACTTGGTGAGAGTCTCCACGGAGTGGTTGGGATATAAATATAACTATTTAGTTGATGAATTAGTTTCACCCATTTTTTATTGTTCTTTAGTATGATTTCATATCATTTTCATGAGAGGCTTTGAAGACGATCCAATTGAGTATACTGGTATACTCACCCTATATATATATATACATTTCTTCATGTTAGATAGAGATGTATGGAGATCAGGATTGTTACTACTAGCTTGTGGGTTTCAGAAGTTGTTTGGGCATCATGGTTACTACATTCTTTACTTTTCATTTGTTACCTTCAGTTTTCCTTTCAGTTGTAGTAGTGCTTGCATGAAATTACATATTTGTGCATTCTCATTTCATTTTTAATTTAGTCTAAGAAGGAGGTGGTTGTTGTCTATATTATCTATCACTCTCTATATTTCACATTTGTTTATCTAAGAGGGTAATGTATCAAATCTACATTTTTATTTTACCCTCGATTAAAGTCTCTATCCTGGGGCGTACTGGAGGCGAGATTCGAGGGTTACTATCTCTCTTCTCCCATTGTAATCCGAGGAGGGGTACACAATGGGGGGATGGGGTAATTACATTAATTATATATAATTGAACTTGTATTATATTAATGATCTTCTAGAGGATAAAATTGTCGTATACATCATTTGGTTTTATTCAATGATGATGGATCATTATATACATAGTTAATTATAATCATTTGCATTTATTTTTGTGGTTTTTGATCACAATGAACTCATTTTTTTATAAATTAATATCATGAGTAAAAAATGATTATAGAAAATTATATAAGTGATAATACCTAATTTATAATTTGGTTTAGAAATAAAAATGGTTTCATGATCAACCTTGAAGATGGTAATGGAAATTGAAAACTTCATCATCCTTGAATGTGATAAATTAACACATCACAAATGATGTTTTCATTTTTAGTATAAAAGGAGGGATAAAGAGAGTTGATGATGAATTCATCCATTATAATAAAACTATATAGTATATTTATGCTACTGGAGTCATCAAAACATTTGGATGAGTGGATGGAATGATAGAAAAAGAAAATAAAGAACATAAAATGAAATTAAATGAAATGGAAGTGAGATTTACCTCTTGATTCCTTCTCCTGGAGATCCTCCTTTGGGTATCTGTTTGTAATTTTATTAATAAAAAGCTTCTAGATTTGGGGAATATTCTTGGGAGGATATGTGATCATAATCTGGAAAATTCTTAAGGCTTGATAAGTGTGAGAAGAAGAGGTGGTGAGTGGAGGTATTTATAGTGGAGGGCAGGGTTATTTTCCCATTATATTACTCAATATTTTATTATATTTCTCAAGAAAATAAATAGTGATCATTATTGATAATAAATAAAATAATTAGAGCAGGTGAATTGGAATCAATTGTCACCTATGTCATCTGTGACTCAATAATTACATAAAAACTCATTTATTTACTTGTACTATAGATTTCTAAATTTCACTATTCACTGACAATTTAAGTATTTTAGAAAAGTACCAAAATTTTACAATATCCAATTTTTCAATGTTTATAACTGAAAATTAACTCCATTTTCTGAGAATAATATTTATAAATATGATAAATTTTAGGTTTAAATAAAATAATCATTTACTTGTAGAATACATATTTTAAAATGATAACTCATTTTGCATCACGTTGAAAAAGGAACTAAGGTCACATAAAATTAAGTTATAATAAAAATACATAAAAATATTAATCTATTAATACATTTTATGAAAATATTTTTTCTTTTAAACTTTTAAATTATTCAATATTTTTTAATTAAATATTTTTGAATTTCAAAAATATCAATAGATAATTATTAATTCTTAAAATATATATATTTACTTATACTAGGATATAATTATATCATATATTCATATATATGGTGGAAAATATTTATTTATTAATTAATTGGTGAGGTTACTATTCAATCTTACGGTTTACTGTTTGTAAGATCCATGTTACTATTCCAAATTTCTAGTTACTATTCCTTTGGTATATGTTCCATAACTCCCAGAAATGCATTTTATTTGAATTATTTTTAAATTATAATGTTTTTATTGTGTTATTAAATTGATTTTAAATGATTGTACTATATAAAATAATTATGTGAACAAAATTTCATTGATTAAAGTGTCGGGTTGTTACATGTAATTTCAATAATGGACCAAATTGTCCTCTAAGATTTCGGAAAATTATTTAATATACATCGGTTGAGTATACAGGTGTACATAGTCAGAAAATGAATGTGTCTAGTGGAAATGTGAAAGAATAATAGTAATTCATCCATGAAAAAAATAACGAATGCCGCTTAAATAGGTCAAATATATATCATATCTTCACCAAGGCACACTCACCAAATAACGCAATACATGTTAAATAATATATCATTAATCACATCAAAAATGGGTTCACTACACCTCTTTATTAATATTATGTTTCTTTAATACCCCAACCAAATACATCCTAGAGATCACATATCATCTATTTACAAATTTTCCCGATAAGAATAGTCACAACACATCATTCATGAAGATACCTAGGCTCGCCGCCCCACAAACACAACCACATCATATATCACATAAAAATAAATGGGTTATCCCACACCCACAACCAGAACATTGGATGTATGGTATAATTAACATAAAGGAAATAAACTTAATTCCCTCATCCTGCCATGTATGGACACTTCTGTTATTTACTTCATCCAATCCCAGCACATTCTCAGACACATAGGCAATGTCACATCTCACCCGAAGATAGCTTCGATCACCACCCCACAAGAATGGCCACATTAAATCTCACCAGAAGGCACCTGAGCTACCAAAATCATCATCTAGTGTACTATCAGACCTATGAACATCGGATCTGCTACAATACATACCCCCCTAGATGGGAGAGTGGGAAATAGATTCCACCAATCCATCCATTGTCACGACCCATCCTCGGGGCCTGTGCCGTGACTACCCCAAGCCCGCCTTCCATAGGCCAGGGGCTGGTGACTAGCACCAAGGCGTAAATCCCAACAAAAGGGAAGGCATTGCCTTTGAAAAGTAAACAAGCACCATAGAGTAAGCAAGCAGAAAAGTAAAAACTAAGTAAAAACTGTACAAGATGTGCTGAAAGTAAAAGGGGCCGGAAATAAGAGCCCAACTGTATAGTAAAACTGAAAGGATAAACAGAAACTAGAAGGAAAAGATGCAGCGTCGAGCCGTCCTCTGGAAGTCCCTCCTGAAGGGTGGGTACAGATAGCCTCCACTGCTCCTCGGGTCCACCTGACCGCTCCGAGTACGTCCCTCCCAGTGGTCCACCTCCAGGTACCGTCCTGCTCCGCACGCCTCCACCATGATCAGCGCTGTCCGTCGTCTGCAACCAACACAACGTAGTGCGGGCATAGCCCGTGCAGGGGTGAGTATAAGCTACTCAGTAGGGACCCCGAGACCCCCGAAGGACTCCCGAAATCCACGAAGGATAAACCACAAAGGGAAGATACAATCATGAATTAACAACCGACACGGCTTAGGTATATGCCCATACATATACCCAAGTCATCATTTCACGTTCAGCTCCAACGTCCGAGCCCAAGCACAACACAGTCCACACAGGAAAGAAAAACTTATACCCACACAGGATAGCACAATACAATCCACAAAGGAGAGTAAATAGTAATCCACATTGGATAGCTCAACGCAATCCACAAAGGAGAGTAAACGGTAAATCCACATTGGATAGCTCAACACAATCCACAAAGGAGAGTAACAGAAGATTCATCTCACGCAGGTATACTTCTTTGAATGATGATAAAGATGATCATATATAGATACTGAATCATCTAAGCTGGGACCCACATAGGATACAAGACCAGTATTGAATCATCTAAGATGGGACCCACATAGGATACGAGACCAGCACGGCTGGGACCCACATAGGATACAAGACCAGCACTCTTCATTGATTTATCTATACTGGGACCCACATAGGATACAAGACCAGTATTGAATCATCCAAGCTGGGACCCACATAGGATACGAGACCAGCACGACTGGGACCCACATAGGATATATGACCAGCACCCTTCAGTGATTCATCTATACTGGGACCCACATAGGATACAAGACCAGTATTGAATCATCTAAGCTGGGACCCACATAGGATACCAGACCAGCACGGCTGGGACCCACATAGGATACAAGACCAGCACTCTTCATTGATTCATCTATACTGGGACCCACAATGGATACAAGACCAGCACTCTTCATTGATTCATCTATACTGAGACCCACATAGGATACAAGACCAGCACGGCTGGGACCCAAATAGGATACAAGACCAGCACTCTTCATCGTCGTAGTCCACTGAGGATTTCTGCACAGTCGTCGTCGTCGAAGTAGCAGTCGCAGCCAGCTCTAGGGTTCCCACACACAGCAAGCTCGTTCGGGAGGGTCCTTTCCACGAGCCGAGAGGCCGATACATCAACTGTCACAAAGTCCGAAGTTGATGTATCCAAAAGTTCCGTATCGCTAATAGGAACTCAACGTCGCAGACGGCGCGTCAATCGGACGCCCGGTCTGAGAGTTATTGGCTTTTTCGTCCCAGGGGCCCAGTTGGTTTTTAAGGCAAAACCAACCCGACCGTACTCCACCTGCGTCCAAACCTCGGGTGGAGTATGCCAAAAGATCCGTCTCACTTAGAGGAAATCAACAAACCTGACGGCGCGTCAATCGGACGTCTGTAGCTCAAGATATGAGCATTTCCGCTCCGAGGGCCCGGTTGGTTTCATGTATGAACCAACCCGACCGTACTACCCCTGCGTCCAAACCTCAGGAAGAGTATGCCAAAATATCCGTCTCACTCAGAGGAATTTAACGAAGTCGATGGCACGTCAATCAGACGTCCGTAGCTCAAGATATGAGCGTTTCCGCTCCGAGGGCCCGGTTGGTTTCATGTACGAACCAACCCGGCCGAACCCAAATTACTCCGAAACCTTGAGTGCGATATACCAAAACGACCGTCTTGATCCAAGGATCGAGTTTCCACTGACAGCGAGTCATTTGTAGGCTCGTAGCTCAATATACGGCCATTTGAACGAAAACTGTCCGAAGACGGGGGTCCGGGCCCGGGCTGACCCGGCCCGACCCCCCCTGGGTCGGCCGAACCCGGTCCGACCCGGTCGGACCGGTCCGGCTCGGCTCGGCCGAAAGGCCGAGCGGCCGACGCAGGGGGAGCTGCCACCTCGCGTGACACCCCCGCGGCACCCGCGGGGTGTCGGCCAGACAGCCGGACGCAGCTAAAGCCGTGTCCCGAGTGACGTGGGGGGGAGCCGCCGCCCCCACGTGACACCCCCGTGACACCCACGGGGTGTCTCCCTGGCGACCGGACGCGGCTTCAGTCGCGTCCCACGAGCGCCGCCGCTGCGACGGTCTCGTCCGGCGGCGCGCCGGGCGCCGCTGCCGGCTTCCGCGGGCCGCCGGTGTTGCTCCGGTGGCCCGATTTTCTTCCCATCTGCGTCGTTGCTCCTCCCGAGTTCCGTTCTTCACTGCGGGATCATCAAACTTCCTTTGCGGCACGTTCCGTCGTCGCCCATCAAATACGCACAATCACGAAGAACAACGGAGGGTTGTCGAGCCGTGTTCGTTTGGCCCGCACCCTCCGCGTTAGAGATAAACAACGGGAGGAATAAAGTTCAACACATGAACGCATATCCGAAACAATTTTTAATGAAATAAAATTGTTTCATAAAACGGGTTCCTCATTTGAACGGAAACAAGAATTTTAATAAATTTAAAATTGTTCACAAAACCAGTTCTTTAAATTTTTAAAGAAACATTTACTGGAATATAAAAAGGGGTAATTCTAAAAATAAAATCCCTACCTCTTAGTCGCGCGTGAGAATTCTTCGCGGAATTGTTCATCGCGGAAGAAGGGGTTTGTAGCGTCGTCGCGGAAGGACGTCGCGTCGTCGCGGAAACCGGCGTTGAGTCGGCGAACTCAACGAACCAAGAACAATAGATTTAATTTAATTATAATTAAATCCGTCTTTCGGTAAAACCCACAAAGGATATTTAAAAAAGAAAAACCAAGACTCTTACCTCAAGCAGCCGATCGAAGATCCGTCGCGGAGGAAGAGACGTCGTAGAAGAACGTTGCAGGAAGGGAACGTCGGCGTCGCGGATCACGGCGTCGCGTCGTCGACTTCCAGGTTTGGCATTCTTCCCGTTCTTCGTGTTCTTCACGTTCTTCGCGAATAATGATGAAGGTTCAAGGATTCTGTCAAGCCTCTCAACGAGTAATCCTCCAAAAAGATTGGTTGGTCTTATTTTATTATTATGCCAACCAACGAAAAAGGGTAAGTAAGGACCCATCAATTCTTTGTATTAAATCAACAAAAGAAACAGCTCATTTAATTTTTTGAAATAAACCGCCCAATTAAATGGTATGTTATGAATTTAAGAAAACGCGTCAGTTGACTTTCATAATGACAGGTTTTCGCGGGTGCGTTACTTAGCGGAAAGAAACGGTGGGGCTCGTGCGAGCCTCACCTCACAAATATCCTACCAAGGGGGTAGGATATTTCTGGATAGCATCCTATCTGTTTCAACTTAGTTTAAGCCGCTTTGAAGTGGCTTCAAGTAGTTTCCATGTGGCTTAAGTGAAATAAAATAAAGTTGTCGAAAAAATTATTTTATTTCTTAAGTTTAAGCCCAAAAATTAAAAACCACACCCGAGAAAACGCAACTCCGGAAGAGGCGTTTCTAAGTGAATACCGGCACTAGGATTTCATCGGTGCCCTCAGAATTCGATTCCAGGCACCGGTTCAAAAGTTAGAAAAACCCAGTCATCCGTTCACTGAACGTACCGAAGCCAAACTTCGGAAAATGATTCTGGGCACACCGGGCCTCAGAATCAGGTGCCGTCAGAAACTGCGCTCTTGTAAAATTCCAAAAAAAAAAATAAAAAAAAATTTTCCTTGAAATTTACGGGTCTTTACATTACTCCCACTACAGGGCTTTACGTCCCTATATTGCTTCAACACAAACTAGGGAAACAAAGGCGGTACTGAGCATGCATCTGAGCCTCCCGCTCCCATGTGCTCCCTAGAGGTTCCCGTGCTTCCATCTGATGCGCACAAGAGAAATCGATCGTCCACATAGGACCCGCTCCCGTCGATCCTCTATCTCCACCGGGACCTCCATAAAAGTCTCCCAATCATCCATGCCTAGCTCCCCATGGTCAACGATGAAGCGTGGAGATGACTTGCCACCTCGGCCAAATCTCCGAAAACCACGTCGAGGTGAGACAAGCAAGAAGACGTGGTCGCCATCCTCGAACTCTAGTGGCCTATGCCTCCTGTCAGCATATGTCTTCTGTCGGCTCTGAGCTGTACTCATCCACCCCTGGATGACCTCGACCATCTCAGGTCCCACAAGAGCTGCAATATTTCTTCTTTGCCGATAAGAGAAATCTGGTCCCATCCCCTGGATGAACCACATTATTTACCTAATACAGTCAATCCTGACATGGATGATACTAACCCATACCCAGGATGACGTCATAAGGCCTCGACGCTACTACCAAGAGATCCAACTGTTACTCTCGCCTCCAAGGGTTGAGTCACACTGTCGGCATCAGTGTGTGGTAACTGGGTCTCCTCTAGTAGATGTCTCACAAGTGAGGGTTAAGTCAACAGTCAAAACTGTAACCTCTTAGTAACAACACAAAAGAGGACAGGAATGAAAACATCACAAAGGTATGCGTCTTTTATTATTGCATCTCATAATATAAAGATGCTACACAATAGAAACAAGGAACTAGAAGTACAAAGGACGTATCCACTAGTTCTGCTCCTGTCCATTTGCTCCCAGAGCTCCATGATCGAAGGCCTCAGCTGCCTGAAGCTGATCTCTCCCATGTCCACCAACTCCCTGCGGTCGGGGTGGACCTCCTGGTGGTGGTGGTGGAAACACCTCGAAGTGTCTCCCACCATCAGCTACCCGGTGAGCTCCTCTGCCTCGTCCGCCTGCACCCTGCGGGCCACCGTGGCCGAACCTCTGTCTGGGAGGTCCCTCTACCACCTGCTGCTCATCTCCAAGATGAGTCGGGCAGTCTCGAGCCATGTGACCTCGCCCGCTGTATGCGTATCAATGCTTTCCCCTCGTGTAGCTGGCTCTCCTTCGGGTGCCCTGCACAACCGATTCATCATCCTGAGACTGCCCATCTGATGGTCTGGCCCGCTTGGACCTCTACGTCACCTGTTTACTGCCAGCCGCAGAAGACCCGGCTACGGGCCGTCCTGCAGAGGGCCCTGTCACTGGAGCCTGCTCGGCGAGAAAACTCTCCACTAAAAGGGCTCTCTCCAACACCTCTGCCTATGTCGGAATGTTGAGGGAGATCATCGAAGCCCTGATCTCCTACCACAGTCCCTGCTCGAAGGTCTGGGCCCGGAAGAACGGGTCCCGTACCATATATGTGGAGTAGCGCAAGAGATCAGTAAATCTCGCCGAGTACTGGGCCACTGTCATACTGCCCTACCGTAGCTGAAGAAGCTCTTGTATGCGTACCGCCTGGAGGGTGGCTGGGATGAACTCGGAGCGGAAGATGCTCTCAATGTCCGTCCAGAGGAGTTATGCCTCGTTGTGCACCTGGAGCATCAAGCCCCACCATCTTCCTGCTGCCGCGTGCAGGAGGCTCGCTGCGAGGATCACCATGAGGTCCGCTGGTGTCCTCACTAACCGAAAAACTCTCACTACTGCCTCCAGCCAGTCCTCGGCTGCCTGGGGGTCCGTCTCCCCGCGGAATCTGGGCTGTCGCTGGCGCTGGAACTCATGCAGTGCACTGAGGCGACGTGCATCGTCAGCAGCTGGTGCTGGAAGCATCGGTGGCTCGGTGGGTAAAGTTACCGCAGGTGCCTCTGCTGACAAGGAGCCCTGCACCGAGGCCTCGTCGCTCAGTGGGCTGTCATCACCCTCCACTCTCGGAACCCTAGCTGGCTGCCGTCGTGGGGCCATCCTGAAAAGGAAACAAGTGCGCCACGGTCAGAACAATATACCTGCTGAGCTGGCACAAGTAATCAAAAAAGAAAACTTGAAATACACATGAAATCAATGTTTTCGTGCATTAAGTCGGAAATCAGAAGTCAGGGTCCTGGTGTACGGATACGTCGGTCGCTGCACCAACATTGGACTCCCTGGACTAATAACTACACCCAATACGCTAAACACTATTGCTTCACATAAAAGAAAGATCAAAGTCTGCGGTAGAACCGACTGCCTCTGATACCAATTTGTCACGACCCGTCCTCAGGGCCCATGCCGTGACTACCCCAAGCCCGCCTTCCATAGGCCAGGGGCTGGCGACTAGCACCAAGGCGTAAATCCCAACAAAAGGGAAGGCATTGCATTTGAAAAGTAAACAAGCACCACAGAGTAAGCAAGCGGAAATGTAAACAATAAGTAAAAACTGTACAAGCTGTGCTGAAATTAAAAGGGGCCGAAAATACAAGCCCAACTGTAAAGTACAACTGAAAGGGAAAACAACAACTGGAAGGAAAAGCCGCAGCGTTGAGCTGTCCCCTGGAATTCCCACCTGAAGGGTGGGTACAGATAGCCTCCACTGCTCCTCGGGTCCACCTGACCGCTCCGAGTACGTCCCGCCCAGTGGTCCACCTCCAGGTACCGTCCTACTCCGCACGCCTCCACCACGATCAGCGTTGTCCGTCCTCTGCAACCAACACAACGTAGTGCGGGCATGGCCCGTGCAGGGGTGAGTATAAGCTACTCAGTAGGGACCCTGAGACCCCCGATGGTCTCCCGAAATCCACAAAGGATAAACCACAAAGGGAAGATACAATCACGAAGTAACAACCGACACGACTTAGGTATATGCCCATACATATACCTAAGTCATCAATTCATGTTCGGCTCCAACGTCTGAGCCCAAGCACAACCCAATCCACACAGGAAAGAAAAACGTATACCCACACAGGATAGAACAACACAATCCACAAAGGAGAGTAAACAGTAATCCACATAGGATAGCTCAACGAAATCCACAAAGGAGAGTAAACAGTAAATCCACACAGGATAGCTCAACACAATCCACAAAGGAGAGTAACAGAAGATTCAGCTGACGCAGGTATAGTTCTTCGAATGACGATAAAGATGATCAGATATAGATACTGAATCATCTAAGCCGGGACCCACGTAGGATACAAAACCAGTTGTCTTCATTGATTCATCTATACTGGAACCCATATAGGATACAAGACCAGTATTGAATCATCTAAGCTGGGACCAACATATTATACGAGACCAGCATGGCTGGGACCCACATAGGATACAAGACCAGCACTCTTCATTGATTCATCTATACTGGGACCCACATAGGATACAAGACCAGTATTGAATCATCTAAGCTGGGACCCACATAGGATACGAGACCAGCACAGCTGGGACCCACATAGGATACAAGACCAGCACTCTTCATTGATTCATCTATACTGGGACCCACATAGGATACAAGACCAGTATTGAATCATCTAAGCTGGGACCCACATAGGATACGAGACCAGCACGGGTGGGACCCACATAGGATACAAGACCAACACTCTTCATTGATTCATCTATACTGGGACCCACATAGGATACAAGACCAGTATTGAATCATCTAAGCTGGGACTCACATAGGATACGAGACCAGCACGGCTGGGACCCACATAGGATACAAGACCAGCACTCTTCATTGATTCATCTATACTGGGACTCACATAGGATACAAGACCAGTATTGAATCATCTATGCTGGGACACACATAGGATACAAGTCCAGCACGGCTAGGACCCACATAGGATACAAGACCAGCACTCTTCATTGATTCATCTATACTGGGACCCACATAGGATACAAGACCAGTATTGAATCATCTACGCTGGGACCCACATAGGATACAAGACCAGCACAGCTGGGACCCACATAGGATACAAGACCAGCACTCTTCATCGTCGCAGTCCACTGAGGATTTCTGCACAGTCGTCGTCGTCGTCGAAGTAGTAGTCGCAGCCAGCTCTAGGGTTCCCGCACACAGCAAGCTCGTTCGGGAGGGTCCGCTCCACGAGCCGAGAGGCCGATATATCAACTGTCACAAAGACCGAAGATGATGTATCCAAAAGTTCCGTATCGCCAACAGGAACTCAACGTCGCAGACGTCGCGTCAATCGGACGCCCGGTCTGAGAGTTATTGGCTTTTTCGTCCCAGGGGCCCGGTTGGTTTTTAAGGCAAAACCAACCCGACCGTACTCCACCTGCGTCCAGACCTCCGGCGGAGTATGCCAAAATATCCGTCTCACTTAGTGGAAATCAACAACGCTGACGGCGCGTCAATCGGACGTCTGTAGCTCAAGATATGAGCGTTTCCGCTCCGAGGGCCCGGTTGGTTTCGTGTACGAACCAACCCGACCTTACTCCCCCTGCTTCCAAACCTCGGGAGGAGTATGCCAAAAGATCCGTCTCACTCAGAGGAATTTAACAAAGTCGACGGCACGTCAATCGGACATCCTTAGCTCAAGATATGAGCGTTTCCGCTCCGAGGGCCTGGTTGGTTTCGTGTACGAACCAACCTGGACGAACCCAAAGTACTCCTAAACCTTGAGTGCGATATACCGAAACGACCATCTCGATCCAAGGATCACGTTTCCGCTGACGGAGAGTCGTTTGGAGGCCTGTAGCTCAAGATACAGCCATTTGAACGAAAATCGTCTGAAGACGGGGGGTCCGGGCCCGGGCCGACCCGGACCGACCCCCCTGGGTCGGCCGAACCCGGTCCGACCCTGTCGGACCGGTCTGGCTCGGCTAGGGAAAGTCCGGCTCGGCTTGGCTGAGCGCCCGAGTGGCCGACGCAGGGGGAGCCGCCGCCCCGCGTGACACCCCCGCGGCACCCGCTGGGTGTCGGCCAGACAGCCGGATGCGGCTGAAGCCGCGTCCCGAGTGACGCGGGGGGGAGCCGCCGACCCCGCGTGACACCCCCGCGACACCCAAGGGGTGTCTCCCTGGAAACCAGACGCGGCTTCAGCCGCGTCCCGTGAGCGCCGCCGCCGCGGCCGGTGCCGTGGCGGTCTCGTCCGGCGGCGCGCCGCCGCCGGCTTCCATGGGCCGTCGGAGTCGCTCCGGTGGCCTGATTTTCTTCCCGTCTGCGCCGTTTCTCCTCCCGGGTTCCGTTCTTCCCTGTGGGATCATCAAACTTCCGTTACGGCATGTTCCGTCATCCCCCGTCAAATCCACACAATCACGAAGAACGGTGGAGGGTTGTCGGGCCGTGTTCGTTTGGCCCGCACCCTCCGCGTAAGAGACAAACAATGGGAGGAATAAAGTTCAACACATGAACGCATATCCGAAACAATTTTTAATAAAATAAAATTGTTTCATAAAACGGGTTCCTCATTTGAACGGAAACAACAATTTTAATAAATTTAAAATTTTTCACAAAACCAGTTGTTTTACTTTTTAATGAAACATTTACGGGAATATAAAAAGTGGTAATTCCAAAAATAAAATCCCTACCTCGTAGTCGCGCGTGAGCGTTCTTCGCGGAATTGTTCATCGCAGAAGAAGGGGTTCGTCGCGTCGTCGCGGAAGGACGTTGCCTCGTCGCGGAAACCGGCGTTGAGTCGGCGAACTCACCGAACCAAGAACAACATATTTAATTTAACTATAATTAAATCCGTGTTTCGGTAAAAACCATAAAGGAGATTTAAAAAAGAAAAACCGAGACTCTTACCTCAAGCAGCCGATCGAAGAACCGTCGCGGAGGAAGAGACGTCGTAGAAGAACGTTGCATGAAGGGAACTTCGGCGTCACAGATCACAGCATCGTGTCGTCGACTTCCAGGTTAGGCGTTCTTCGCGTTCTTCGTGTTCTTCGCGAAGAAGGTTGAAGGTTCAAGGATTCTGTCAAGCCTCTCAACGAGTAATCCAACAAAAAGAATGGTTGGTCTTATTTTATTATTATTCCAACCAACGAAAAAGGGTAATTAACGACCCATCAATTCGTGGTATTAAATCAACGAAAGAAACAGCTCATTTAATTTACGAAAAAAACCGCCCAATTAAATGCTCTGTTAAAAATTTATGAAAACGCGTCAGTTGACTTTCATAATGACGGGTTTTCGCGGGTGCGTTACTTAGCGGAATGAAAGAGCGGGGCTCGTGCGGACCCCACCTCAAAAATATCCTACCAAGGGGGTATGATATTTCTGGATAGCATCCTATCCGTTTCAACTCAGTTTAAGCCGCTTTTAAGTGGCTTCAAGTGGCTTCCATGTGGCTTAAGTGAAATAAAATAATGTTGTCGAAAAAATTATTTTATTTCTTAACTTTAAGCCCGAAAATTAAAAACCACACCCGAGCAAACTCAACTCCGGAAGAGGCATTTCTAAGCGAATATCGGCGCTGTGATTTCATCGGTGCCCTCAGAATTTGATTCCGGGCACCGGTTCAAAAGATAGAAAAACCCGCTCGTCCGTTCACTGAACGTACCCGAGTCAAACTTCGGAAAATGATTCCGGGCACACTGGGCCTCGGAATCTGGTGCCGTCAGAAACTGTGCTCTTGTAAAATTCCAAAGAAAATTTAGAAAAAAAAAATTCCTTGAAATTTACGTGTCTTTACATCCATGCTCCTCATCAGATTTCATAAAAATACCCCCATATAAAAATGTTTTTTTCAGCAAAAAGTGCTTCATGTGGGTAGGGTGGATAAAGAAAGCATAATGAATATTCAATTATATACATATATCCACTCATATCTTCTTGAACTATGGGATCCTAACAAAACCCTAACCAAACCACGACATCCCCACTTTTACTACCTCCTCTACATTCATAACCCCACATAAACTAAAATCCACAACACAACACCAACTAATTTCATTTCCCAAATGTATGTTGATAGTGAATTTTGAATTATATGGTGATGTCACTACAATCAAACCATAAAAAGTAGTCATAAAACATATCTTCTAGTATAAAAAACCCATAATCGGCACAATTTTGAATGGGGGATCAAGCCCATATAAATTATAATATCAAAATAGTATAAAACATATAAAAACATGAGAATAATTCGTTTTTTGCACCTTTAATTTCTATTATCCAATTATATATCTTTGATTAATCCAATATAACCGTCTACCATATATTAACAAGAGAAAATTCCCCTCACATGATGAGAAATGAAGATTAACTATGGATTCCAAACCTCAAGTAATATGTTCCAACTCGTTGAACACTATAGGGTGAAGACGAAACACCCTCAAACAACAAAATTATATTGGAAACCACATATTAAAATACACTAAATATGAGGATCATCAATAAAGATCCCAAATCACACCCCATACCAAAATAATACCAACATAGTAGGATCCTAGACAAAAAATTAACGAAAAAATGGGGAATGGAGAAATCACTTTCCATGGATAACCAACATACAACCACAATAACCAACGGATAAGAGGGGTTGATGATTGTTATAAGTTCCCTCAAAATCACATAAGTATTTACAAAAAGTTAGATGGGTTAGGATTTATTTGAATTACAAGCATTCAGCAGGGGTGAATTTTAAAACATTGATCATTTTGGTTACCTAGTGTGTAATACATTGACAAGGTCTTTAAACCATCTGTTTCCTAATATTTTCACATTCACAAAAAAATGAGTTACCTTTATTAATATTTAATACATTCCATGATTTCTATTACACGATGTGTATATATCTCATTGTTTCCTCCAAATCCACAACATGTCATGAACCAACCCACATCAGAAAGCATGAACAAACATTACACATCATGTAAACAATAAATGGATTATATTTCCTAAAGCATCTCTTCCGCACATCTATCCTCAATGTTTAACTATGAGAACCACCTCTAAACACATTCCACCACAAAAACTAGTGAATAAACACTTCAAGAATTCATGGCCTATTACATTAGATAAATCTCAATTGATTCTATCCAAGAAGAATCCAAAACCAAACCCATCTGAAATTGGGTCCAAACTACCATCCCACAATATACCTCTCAAGCATCTGGTCATTCCTCAAATGATTCCTCCATTCAAAAAATAGATTCCTATTAGCACCAAAGAATCTGGATAGCTTCACCACAACAGAAAAACATCACCCCAACCATGTTACTTCTATAGATCAAAAACCAATAACTGCTACAAATAAAAATCCACACTTCTAGAAACATATGAATCATGGAATTTAATCTTCCATGTAAATATATTATCTACTATGGGTGGATTTTACTAACTGTAAAAATGAATTAATTATATATTAGTATAAAAACTCATTATTAGAAACTAGGTCCAATCATTTAAATATATCATAATTGTATCACACACCACACATTAGAGAATAAGAGGAAATCATCTCAAAAATTAGAAAGATAAAAGAATAACATATAAAATCAAAATAAAGAAAAAAAAACAAAAAACTACTAGTATTGGGCACGAATATTCATCTCACATTCCTAGACACTCTTCTCTTTCCCAAATTTCCTCCACAAAACATGAACTAAATGATTTTTCCTTCCACATATCTCCTTCTATTTGTGATATGATGTATTTAATGGACACTATAGAAAATTTGTGTAATTAATAATAACAAACTCTACCCATTCAATGACATGGGAGTCATCATGATGATACTAATGAGTATGATATATAAGAAAGACATTGTCGATCCTCTCTAATTAGGGTTAAAGTTATAATCAATATTCCACCTCACAAACTCTCCCCAACACCTCAAAGGGCGCAAAAACTCCATGAGAATGATTATTCTACCATCCAAACATCCACTTCCCATTTAGAGGGAAAACCTTTAAGTGCACATGGTACCCAACCCAAAAATGCAAGGTCCTCCTTCTGAAACAAGTATAAAGATTATTTTGGTCCTTGGTTTCTTTCATCCTCTCACAAAAAAGTTGAAAATCTCTATTGTGCTCTATACCACTTCATAACCAAAAACATATTCCACCTGAAACCCCATCCAACACAATAGGGAATGACATATTATCCAATAAATATCACAAAACAGATCCATAACAATGGAATAATGAAATATATTATTATAAAAAACTCAAAAATGTGGACGTTTCATACCCAAGATCCACCAATTTCCCAGATGTATGCCCGAAATATGTCCACTAGCATCTGGATAGTCTGCTATATCTGCCAACATTTCTGAGGGTGGAATATAGTGATGAAGATAAAATAGGTTCCAAAATCATTCTGCAATCCCATTTAGACTCTCAAGGTAAAATGTGTGTCCATTTCATATACAATAATATAGAAATAATTATGAAATTGAACAACATAATCCCCATAAATATTAGACAATGCCTCCAATGTTCTAGAATCATTGATCGCTAAGAATTGGCTTGAAATCATAATCTGATTTGTGGCCACCCAGATAGAATCACAACCCCTCTAAGAAGTAATTAACCCTGTGATTAAATCCATTGACTTTTCACCCTATTTACATCAACGAAAAACTGAGGGATGAAACAAACCTCCATGAACATGACACTCATGATTTACCAGCTCGAAAATGAAAAATGTTTCAACCAACTCTACCACTGACTATTTTATCATAGGCAACCAAAACTACATCATCCAAACATAGTACATCATTTTAGAATCTAGATATAATACCAAATTTGATCTATGAAATGCACCAAGGACTCCTTTGTGCATGACTACCAGAACAAAAAAAAACATCTCATGAAATAACACAAGGTTCCCAACATTCGCCAATCATATCTCTGAACCATCACCATGGCCAACACAATCACACATCACATTTTACTATATGTCTCCATTCTAAGATAACTCCATGTATTGCATCAAATAGTACACACCATTCTCCTAGAAAATTTATCCTCCACGATAGAACAACATTGAATATAAATACAAGGCTATAAATTACTCCATCAGTTTCCAAACATCCCAAGACACTTGAAAAAAACCTTCCCCAACATCCTACAAAATAATCAAGAAAAACTTTTCCTTTTTATAAGGTATATGATATATCATAGTCATAATCTTGAATAAACACATATAACTCCACTTATTGAAGTTCATATAATACTTAGTAATGATGAAACTTATTCTCTTGTGATCCATAAAGACTACAAAGTTCTCCCTGGTGGGGTAATGTCTCCACAACATGAGTGGAAATTCCACAATAGCAACTCCAAATCATGGGTAGTATTGTTACACTCATAAGGAAATAACATCCTTGACCAATAAGAGATAACATACTTATGATAAATCAACATGAACATGGAACCTATATGGGAAGCTTAATAAAATTCTTAAAACATCACCCCTCCATAGGAAAATGAATCGCGAGAGAACTGAACAACATCCATTTTAGGTAACCAATACTTTCATGGAACTAATCAATGCAGAAATAATACTGGTCCATCCTTGTCAATGTTTTCAATGGTTATATGACATTAAGGAAATTAGGTACAAACCTTAGATAATAGACTGCATGACCAAGAGAAATATGATCTATTTCCATATTATTTTTTACATCCCATGAAACAACAGTTTTAAACTTCAATGGATCTACTACCCAACCCTTATAAGATACCGAATGAAAAACTAAATACACCAATAATTTTAGAACCCTCTCGGTGTAATATTTTCCATAAAGCTTGTAGTGTTAAAGAACCTACAAAGTCGATTTTAGAAGCTAATGATGATCCCCCTCTTACATTGAGTAGATGAAAATATCAGTTATAAAATGATGAAAAATCCATCCAAGAACTCATGGAACATTGAGTTCATAAACCACATGTGCATAAATTATCAGCACATAACACTAAATAACATGACTAGAAACTGAATGTTCTTATATCTACATTTAAAGATAGTCTTCTGTATATTTTCATCTATTACACTCAACTAGTTATTTCTAGACCGTAGATCAGTCTTAGAAAACTAGCTCACACCTAGCATCAAGTCAAAATTATAATGTATCTTTGTAAGTGGGTAAACATTATTCACTATCACATGATTCAACCTCTGGTAGATGATACACAACATGAGGCTACAGTCTTCCTTCTTTGAGTACAACACTAGAGAACCTCAAAGTTACACATTGGGTAGGGAAAAGCCCTTCTCCATTATATTATCTATTTAATCCTCAACTCTAATAACATCAAAGGCTCCATAGGATAGGGATCCTATTGAAATCAGAGAAACCAATGGAATCAAGTCAAAACAAATCTCTAGATCCAATCAAGAATTATTATCACAACATCCCCATAGAAAAAATCAAAGAACTCTCCAATGACCCTCAAGACCTCCACTATACCATTTTTCACGAAATTCATTGAAATTTTCTACATAAAATAAATAATGTGTTGTAAATACAAATTTACAATTAGAAAACCACTCTTTGTAACGAAAACCACATAATTTATATCCACATAAAATAAAATGAATCTCCCCCAGAAGAAATTGATAATATAAAATATTGATTACAAACTATCTATTCCAAGAATTACATCATATGCCTCCAATAGTTGTAAGAAATTATTCCCATGGGGCGGATATATCCCCATCATTATTCTACAGTATCGACACACATCAATAAATGTTTTTTATCCTCTAATAGGCACAGTCAACACCATGGGAATGGAAATACTCTCTACATATAGTCTCATATCGCAAACTAATGTGGGTGAACAAGGGAAAATGAATCTCATTAATAAAAACAGGCACAAAAATGGTAGTAAATAAAATTACTGCACCTCAAACTATATCTGGTTCCACTTTCTTTGTTGCCTCAACTACATGAAACTGACTAGACCTAAATCTTATACTTATATTCTAACAAACTCTTCACAAAACATGATGTAAAACCCCAAGCTTCCATGGTATGATTCTCTTTGAATAATACAATAGCGTGTGTTATACGCAAATTCAAGTTCTAACACACATCACAACCAATCAAACTAGACATTATGAATAGTAATACCCACTTTTTGATATTTTATAAATTTTATCTTTCAAGATGGACTTCATTTTTGGATTCGGAATATCAAAATTAGATTAGGGTGAGTTTTTTGTATTTTTCTGAAAACATTCAATTTTTTATGAATAATGAATAAACATTGAGTTATAGTTTAAAATTAAATTTTTCATTAAATAATTATTTATTTTATTTAAATTTAATTAATTTCAATATATATACATAATATATATATGAACTCAATTTAATTCATTGGAGTTAGTTTAGAATAATTTTAGATATATAAAAATTTTATTGAAGTTTTCACCTTCTTTTACCCACCTCCTAGGAGAATTAAAAAATTCACATAAAACATAATTTTACCACTTTTGTGAGTGAAATTTCAAAAATCCGAGAGACCCTATTAATATCAAGGAGTAAAATTTGGTTCAATAAGATAAAAATTATTTTTTTTGAATAGTAACTTTTTTTCTTTCATTTACCACAGTTAAAAGTAAATAGGGTAATTAAGGGTAAAAATGATATTAATATTACCCGAACACATGCCCGAATTCTATTGGAAAAGTGTATCTCAACCAAAAAAAATCTTAGGAATAAAATATTATCATTTAGGTCCACTTGGATTAGATTTTGACATTTATTATTTTTTAAATCAAAGAAGAGTTAAAAGAGTTTAAATCAAAGTTTAATAACTATCCATTTTTAATATAGGGATATACAATAAATTAAATTCCATTATAAATATTCATTAAAAATATAAAAATAATTCTTACATAATGATATTTTATTTATAATTTTTAGACATTAAATAATTTAATTTATTTATGACATAATGGTGATGCAGTAATTAACTAATTAATGAAATATTATAATAATTGATATAATAAATATCAAAATAAATGTACTTTGAGACTTTTAATAATTAAAATAATTTTCTAGGTTAATATTACATATTAGTATTGGTAATATTAATTTCATTCGATGTAATAATTCTGTTATAAATTTATCAAAAACAATATACCCAATAGTGTCAAAATCGACATAAAAGAGTTTTTAAAACAAATATTACATTTTTATTTGATATTCTACTCCTAAAAATCTATGTTTCGGCCAAAGGACCTATATAATGATACGTGTGTTATTAATGGACCACTTGGGGTCACTTGGATGTTTATAGTACGTGTAGTGACTATATAATATAAAAATACAAAGAGACATTGTAAATGTATAACTATTTAACTAAGGGTTAAACATAAATGATAAGGTTAATATAGTGACCCAAACCTGTCTACAATCTATTGGATGAAAGTATTTCGACCCATCCACTCTTTAACCATTAAATAACCCCCTTTGGATCCATTAGGAACCGAATATAAATTTATATAAAATAATATTTCTAGCTCTTCCAAAGGTTACCCTCACCCATCTTATAAAAGGGAACTCTCCCATCCCCCTAATTCACACCTGCAAAGCCTTTTGGATCGGCCAAACACTACCCAATTATTCTTTGGACTTCTCTCACTTCAACCTACAGGCCTTAGTTTGATCATAAATCCACCCTAATGAACCATTTTGGTCAAATCAATAGGAAGAACCCGAAGAAGATGTAATGTTTTCACCACCCTCTTTCATGTTCCTTTCTTCTTCAACTTCTTCTTTATTTGTTATTTCCATTCTAAAAAAATAACTCCAATATCTTATATATACTGTGATGTTATTATAAATATGTTACAACCATATTAATTATTCTATCCATACTATGAATGACATGTCACCATACGTGCATACGTATGGCTTACCGTCTCCATGTCGTGGTGTAATTGTTATTAAAACAATTATTACTTGGATGGGTATGATAATGATCTATAATTGATTTAAATAATAAATAAAACATGATAATTATTCTGTATATATCATATACCATCCAATTATATATTATTTTAATATCAAAATAATGATATTGTCGCTCGTACGTACGTACGGACTACCATCTCCACGAACACGATGAGATTCATTCCCCATCGTCTCCATTCAAGAATATTTTTTATTTGATGATTTAAATTAATGTTTAAATACTTTATATAATTCTAGATATGAATACGATACAACCTATCCATAAAAAACATGACTTATGTAACAAACCATATAAAAGAAACGAGTAAGTTAACACCCGAAAAAACAATAATACTAAGATATTATTAGCAAAGAAATATTAAAATATCATATATGATATTATATTAATATATATGATTATGGAATAATTTAATAACAATTATTTCACCATTATAAAGGTGGTTAAACTACCCTCTTTCAAGGAAAAGTACAAGGTATGTGTTTATTTCACAATCTCTTGATTATCTGAGGTTTTTTATACGTAATTATCTACTGGGAAATCTTTTTCATCCACATCCATGTTTCTTAGAAATGCAGTTCAAATCATTCTTACTATTGTACATACTATGGGTTAAAGTCATTTATACCCGTTTTTACTTTTTATAAAAATTTTATAAAGGTACATTTCTATCGTTTTCCAAACAAGGTCATCTTTAACCATTTCGACAGAATTAAGGTAAGAATATCTTACTTTAACTTATATAGCTGGTGTGGCTATTTTCTGCCATTATAAAATCCTCAAATATTCCCTTATAAGATTATAAGAATATTTACAAAGTAAATGTTTTCTTTTATAATTATGTGACATTTAAATGATTTTAAAAAAAAGATATACTTCTCTCAAACAGTTTTGATTTCATCTATGTCAACATCCATTGATGGATTTTATGCTTATTTGAAGTTGATTTATTTTGATAAAAAAACTTCCATATTGTATTGAAGGTTTTGTGATATGTTTGAATGTGGATGTTTTATTTTTATACCATTCATGTTGTGTGGAGAAAGTATTGACATTTCATATGCTAGTTTTAATACGAATGTTTATATTATGCTTAAACCTGTTTATATAAGGAAAGCATTGGAATAATAAGTGACAGGTGGAGCCCGCTATAGCTCCTCGATGCATAGGTAGGTCTTATGAGACAAACCAGTGTCTTGGAACAAGGCCTTGACAAAATCTTATTTTTTAGTCTTGGCACAAGGCCTTGACTATGTGGTTATGATAATCTGCCATTATGCATTCCATCATTATAAAAGTGGTTATTGATATTTCATTTGATTATTCGACTAGTAGAATATCCACATGAATAAGTAAATGACATTTTTTCATTTTATCATTTCCATATTATGAGGATGTTCATGTTTAAAAGGCTTTTGTTTTAGTTATACATTACCTTAAATGCTTATGCTTATTTATGAATGTTTCCGCTATATTGTTATCCTTTTTGAGCATCTGAGATCACCCCTTTCAATGTTTTATTTTTCCTAGGATGTGAAGAAGTATTTTATGAATGAACTGCTAGGATAGTATTAGGGGATTGATTGTGGAGACAAGTTGTTTTTGTATTTTTCACTTTATGATGTAATGAAAACTTTATGAATGTATCTAGTGATTCAGAGGCTACTAAACTAATCGGTCTTTCGAGACTTGATCTTTTGTGATCATTCAAATGTTATTTAATAATGCACAGACTCTAGGTAACTGTGGTCAGGGCGTTACAGTTGGTATCAGAGAATGTTTAGACAAAACTTTAGAAACTAGATTTAGATCAACTATGATTAGAGAACACAGACCTAAGATGGACTTTGAGGATTAGTATAGAAGAACGTAATAGAATTTTGGTATAATAGAGATTTTGTGAGTTTTCTGAGCAATGCATCCTTGTATGGATATGAGAAGGTAGAGTCGGCTCTGTAACATATGTACCTTGGGGTAAAACCCAAAAACACTGCTTTGTGCTAGACTTGAATGTGAACTGGTGCATGACAAAAGCCCTTTCTGCACTCTTTGTTATGAAACTGTCAAGGGATATGCTTAGTATAATTCTCATTTTTGATACAAACCATTATGAAGGGTTTATGAGCATATACTTCCTCAAAGAAAAGATTTTTATGACTATGGATTATATCCATAAACTGTTCAGTTTATGTTAAGTGTTTTACAAGTCTGGATTTATGTATTTCCATTCATAAACAAATCTAGTGTATGAAATTGTTTAGAAATAGAACTTAGTGAAAGTAATGGAAACATTATCAATGCATGCAATCAATGTAGGTATTTTCCTCTTGATCAATATAATTATAGTGGAGCTGGTGATGCAACTGGTGCTGATCTCCTAATTACCATATTTGGAAAACTCACTTAGGTTATGAATAATAACCTTACACATATGGAGCACCCACATCCACAAGATGGGGGATCAATGTTAGATCGCTTCATGAGGAAACAACCACCAACATTCAATTGGATTACAAATCAATTAGTATCTGAGCAATGGATAAGTTCCATAGAGAAAATATCTCAGGCTTTGGGGATTATTGAAAGGGAAAAAGTTATCATGGAAGTTTATCGCCTCACTGGAGATGCTAATCAATGGTGGTCATTGATACAAAACACAAAGGAAGATGATGAAGAATCAAATATGGAATAGAGATAGGTTCAAAGATCTTTTCTTAGAAAAATACATTCCTCGTGACCATCGAGCAGATATGGAAAGGCAATTTCCGAGTCTAAGGGAAAAGGGGGATGAGAATGTCGCAAAGTATAAAGCTAACTTTACAAGGTTACCGAGGCATGCAATAGATTATATATGTAACCTGAGGAGTAATATTGATTGTTTCTTTGAGGGGTTAAAAAAATTTCATCATTGATAATTGGTCTCACAATCCTTATCTTCGTACGAAGACATTGTCTCATGTGCTATCAATATAGAAAAATAATTCTCTAAGTCTTATGAATTTAAAGCAAAGAAAGAGGAGAAGAGATCGGCTGATCACTCAGGAAATGGAAATAAGGGGAATAAGGAAAAAGTTGAATATCAATACTGCAGTAAATATGGGATGAAACACCCTGATACATTCTTGAAGGGAATGGGTGTCTGTTACAAGTGTGGTGAAAAAGGCCACCAAGCTCGTGACTGCAAAAAGAATAAAGAAGATACTGATGTTCAGTGCTACAATTTCAGGGATATGGGACATTATGCAAATGAACGTCCTAAGCATAAGGGGAACTTACCTCATAATAGTAAAAGGGATGAAGGATAAGCATATGCTATCACTACTGCTGAGGTAGAAGCTCTGAAAGATGTGGTGGCAGGTAATTTAATTGTTTCTTATGTTTATAAAATGCCTTATTTGATTCTGGATCATTGCATTGTTTCATATCTTCCCAGTTTTCTAAGAAAATTAGATATTTCCAATTTTATTTAATAGGGGAGTTTTCAGTTAAAACTCCTTTGGGAATTATCATTGCAACAATGTTTTGTGAATCAGTCTCCATTAGATCACATAAATGTTCTTTATCTACTGATATAATCATCATACCCGTGATGGAATTTGATATAATCATTAGTATGGATTGGATTTCAGATGATGATGTGAAGATTTATTGTAAGAAGAAGGAGGTTACGATTTTTGATGATGATGATAAGGAACACCTTATCTTTAGAGCAGAATCGTCACCACCTAATTCTTATCTAGATCCACCCCCAATAGCTCAACTAAAAAATTCAATTATTGGGGAGGAAGAGAATGAAATGATTTTTGGTAAGGAAATGAATGTTCAAATAGAAGATGTACCTATTGTGAGAGAATATGTTGATGTGTTTTTAGAATATTTACCTGGACATCCTCCAGAATGAGAAATTGAGTTTTCCATTGATTTAATTCCTGGATCAAGGCCCATATCGAAGACCCCATATAGAATGGCCACTGTAGAATTAGTGGAACTAAAGAAACAAATAGAGGAATTGAGTAATAAGGGATTTATTCACCCTAGTGTTTCTTCATGGGGAGCCCCTGTCCTTTTTGTTAAGGAGAAAGATGGATATATGTGGTTATGTACCGACTACATGTAAATCAGTGCTATAAAAATAATGAACAAGTATCCCCTACCTTGTATTGATGATTTATTTGACCAACTGCATGGATCTCAATACTCTCAAATATTGACATTCGATCTGGATACCATCAGTTGTTTGTGAAGAAGGAAGACATTCTGAATATAGCATTTTGAACCAGGTACGGGCATTATGAGTTTACAGTAATGCCTTTTGGATTGACTAATGCACCCTCTATATTCATAGATCTAATGAAAAGAGTTTTCAAGGAATACCTTGATGATTTTTAGTGGTATTTATTGATGATATCTTGTTATACTCCAAAATCTACAAAGATCATGAAAATCACATGCGCATTATCTTGAAAACTCTTAGAAGACATGACTTATATGGGAAGTTTAGGAAGTGTGAATTCTGGTTTCAAGAGATCTCTTTTCTTGGCCATATCGTCTCTAAGGATGGAATCTCTATTGATCCTTCTAAAACCAAGGCAATCCAAGAATGGCCAACCCCGATGAGTATAAATGAAGTAGCAGTTTTATTGGTTTAGCAGGTTATTATCGGTGTTTCGTCTAGAAATTTGCCCGACCGGGTAACCCATTAACAAAGCTCACACTTAAAGGAATTAAATTTATTTGGAGAAAAGAGTGTGAAGAAAGTTTTAATGAATTTAACGGAATATTAATCAATTATCATATCTTGAATCTACCATCGAGGAATGACGGGTTTGTTATTTATAGTGATTTCTTCAAGGAATTGACTTGGTTGTGTCCTTATGTAGAATGATAAGGTTATTGCCTATGTATCACGACAATGGAAAATTCATGAGAAAAAAAATCCTACTCCTGACCTTGAGTTAGCTACTGTAGTTTTTTTCTTTGAATATATGGAGAAATTAACTCTATGGTGAAAAATGTAAGATTTATACTAATCAGAAGAGTTTAATGTATATTTTCTCACAGAAATAACTCAACATAAGGCAAATGCGATGGCTTGAACTACTCAAGTATTATGATTACAGGATACACTTCCACCTGGGGAAGGCAAATAAAGAGGCATATTCTTTTATCAGAAAGGATCATGGAGTTTTGAACATGATGAGAATTGAAAGGGATCACATTTTCATGGATCCAGTGAAGATGGATATGGGAATTACCATGGAAGGTGAAACATAGATACTTTTTCAAATTGTTTCCAAACCTTCTTTACTAGAAAGGATAAAGAGTTCTCAGACCAATGATGAATAGTTTCAAAAGAAGATTAAATATGTGAATGATGGGAGATTGAGTGACTTTATATATGAAGATGGAATTTTGAAATTTGGGAAAAGACATTGTGTTCCCGATATACCCGATCTAAAAAGGGATTTTTTGGATGATGCTCATAGATCTAATTTCTCCATACACCCTATGAGTACCAAAATGTATAGGGATTTGGAGGAATGTTCTTTGTGGGACAACATGAAGAGGGAGATTTCCGATTTTTTGTCAAGATGTATGGTTTGTCAACAGTTGAAAGCTGGAAGGAAACAACCTGGATGATTCGTGAAACCTCTTCCCATACCTGGGTGGAAATGGGTTAATATCACGATTGAATTTATCATGGGACTACCAAAGACTCCAAGAAGGAATGATGAAATATGGTTCATTGTTGATCGTCTTACCAAGTCAACACATTTTTATGCTATAAGGGAAATTTTCCACTTGAAGGTCTAGCAAGGATATATATTAATGAAGTTGTGATACTTCATGGAGTACCCTTATCGATTGTTTCTGATCGTGATCCCCATTTTACATCAAGATTCTAGAAGAGTCTCTAGAAGGCCTTGGATACTGAACTTAATTTGAGCACTACCTACCACACTCAAACTGATGGAAAATCAGAACAGACTATTCAAACCATAGAATACATGTTGATATCTTGCTCACTTGACTTTCAGGGTATGTGTGATCAATATTTATCTCTGGTATACTTTTCCTATAACAATAGCTTCCATTCAAGTATTCAGACGGCACCATATGAAGTGTTCTACAGAAAGAGATGTCGCACACCAACCAATTGGGATGAAGTTGGTGAAAAAAACATGTAGGCCCAGAACTGGTGGATGAAACGATGGAAAAGGTAAAGGTAATCGAAAACCACATCAAAGTAGCTCAAAGTAGGTAGAAGAGTAATGTCGATAACCGAAGGAAGGATTTGGAATTTAAGGTAGGAGATCATGTTTTCTTGAAGGTATCTCCATGGAATGGAGTTACACATTTTGGTAAGAAAGGTAAATTGAGTCCTAGGTATATAGGACCTTTCAAAATTCTAGAATGAATTGGGGTTTTAGCTTACGGTTTGGCAATGCTGCCAAGTCTCTCCAAAGTTCACAATGTGTTCCATGTATCACTGTTTGGAAAATACATGCCTGACCCAACGCATGTACTCAACTATGAGGAAATAGAACTAGAACCCGATCAGTCTTATTGCGAAGATCCTGTCACGATTCTTGATACGAGAGAACAAGTGGTGAGAAACCAGATGACTCATCTAGTAAGAGTTAATGGAGAAACCATAAGAAGAAAGAGGCAACGTGGGAACCCGAGGAACTTACGATGAAGAACCACCCAAGTCTTTTCATGTGGTAGTATTCTAGAAATTTCGAGGATGAAGTTATTTGAAGGAGGGGAGAATGTAACACCCCAAGATTCCACGGTACGCTTCTCTTTGAATAATACAGTAGCGTGTGTTGTACACAATTTCAAGTTCTAACACACACCACAACCAAACAAACTAGCCATTATGAATAGTAATACACACTTTTTAAAATTTTTAAAATTTTATCTTTAAAAATGGACTTTATTTTTATATTCGGAATATCTAAATTATCTTAGGGTGAATTTATGTTATTTTTCTAAAAACATTCAGTTTTTGATGAATAGTGAAAAAACACTGAGTTATAGTTTAAAATAGAATTTTTATTTAAATAATTATTTATTTTATTTAAATTTAATTAATTTCAAAATAGATAAATAATATCTATATAATCTCAATGTAATTCATTGGTGTTAGTTTAAAATAAAGTTAGTTACATAAAAATTTTATTGAACATTTCATCGTCTTTTACCCACCTCCTAGGAGAATTTGGAAATTCACGAAAAACGCATTTTTACCGCTTCAGTGAATGGAATTATGAAAATCTGAAAGACTCGGTTAATATCAAGTAGTAAAATATGGTTCAATCAGATAAAAATAATTTTTGGTGAATAGTGAATTTTTACTTTTATTTACCATGGTTACAAGTAAATGTTGTAATTAAGGGTAAAAATAATATTAATATTACCCTAACACATGTCTTAATTCCATTGGACAAGTGTATCTCGACCAAAAACAACCTTATGAATAAAATATTATCATTTAGGTCCACTTGTATTAGATTAAGACATTTATTATTATTTAAATCAAAGAAGATTTAAAAGAGTTAAAATCAAGGTTTAATAACTAAATCATTTTTCATATAGGGTTATACATAGGATGAATTTGATTATAAATATTCATTAGAAAGATAAAAATATTTAATACATAATGGTATTTTATTTATAATTTTTAGACATTAAATAATTTAATTTATTTATGACACAATGGTGATGTAGTAATTATATAATTTATGAAATATAAAAATATCAAAATAAATGTTATTTGCGACTTTTTAAAAATTAAACTAATTTTCTAGGTTAATACTACATATTAGGTTTGGTTATATGAATTTTATTCTATGTAATAATGATGTTATGAATTTATCAAAATCAAAATACCCAATAGTGTCAAAATTAACATAAAAGAGTTTTTAAAACAAATATTATATTATTAATTTATATTCTACTCCTAAATATATAATAATCGGCCAAAGGACATATATAATTATAGGTGTATTATTAATGTACCACTTGTGGTTCTCTTTTATGTTTATATTATTTTTATTGACTATATAATATAAAAATACAAAGAGACATGGTAAATACGAAACTATTTAACTAAGGGTTAAATTTAAATGATAAGTTTAATATAGTGACCCAAACTATTCTAAAATCTATTGGTTGAAAGGATTTAGACCCATCCCCACCTTAAAATTTAAATAATCCACTTTTTAGCCATTAGAAACTGAATATGAATTTATTATAAAATAATATTTCTGGCTTTTCCAAAGGTTCCCCTCACCCATCTTATAAAAGTGCACACCCCCTTATCTCTAATTCACACCTTCAAAGCCTTTTGTCTTGGCCAACCCCAACCCAAATATTCTCTCAAATTCCCTAACTTCAATATAGAGGCCTTAGTTTGATCATAAATCCAGCCTAAGGATCCCGTTTGATCAAATAAAAAGGAAGAACCCAAAGAAGAGGTAATGTCTTCACCACCCTCTTTCATGTTCCATTCTTCTTCAACTTCTTCTTTCTTTGTTATTTCCATTCTAAAATAATAACTCCAGTATATTCTATATATTGTGATGTTATTATAAATATTTTACAACCATATTCAGTATTCTATCCATCCTTCGAATGACATGTCACCATACGTGCGTACATACGACTTACCATTTCCACATCGTGGTGTAATTGTTATTCAAAACATTATTATTTGGATGGGTATGATAATGATGTGTAATTTATTTAAATAATAAATAAAACATGATAATGATTCTTTATATATGATATAACATCCAATTATATATTATTTTAATAACAAAATAATGACATTGTTTGTCATGCGTACGTACGGACTACCGTCTCCACGAACACGATGAGATTCATTTCTCATCGTATCCATTCAAGAATAATTATCATTTGATGATTAAAATAAATGTTTAAGAACATTATATAATTTTGGATATTAATAATAGACAACCTATCCATAACAAATACGACTTATGTAACAAACCATATAAAATTAAACGAGTAAGTTAACACCCGAAACGACGATAATACTAAGATATTATTAACAAATAAATTTTAAAAGATCATATATAATAACGTATAAATGTATATGATTCTTGTATAATTTAATAACACTTATTTCACCATTATATAGGAGGTTAACCTACCCTCAACCAATGAAATGTACAAGGTAAAGTTTTATTTCACAATCTCTTCATTATCCGAGCTTGTTTATACGTAATTATATATTGGGAGATCTTTATCATCCACATCCATGTTTCTTAAAAATATATTTCAAATCATTCTTAATATTTTACAGACTATGGGTTAAATCCATTTATACCCTTTTGAATTTTTATAATATGTTTATAAAGGAATCTTTCAATCATTTTCCAAACAAGTTCCTTTTCAACCTTTTTGACAGAATTAAGGTAAAAATGTCTGTTTTAACTTATACAGTGAGTGCGGCTATTTTCCACCATTATAAAATCCTCTAATCTTCCCATACAAGCTTATACGAATATTTTCAAAGTAAATATTTTATTTTCTAATTATGTGACTTTTAAATGATTTAAAAAAAGTTATATTTCTCTCAAACTGTTTTGATTTCATCTATGTCAACATCCTTTGATGGTTTTTAAGATTATTTGAAGTTGATTTATTATGATACAAAAATTCCATATTGTATTGATGGTTTTGGGATATGTTTGACTGTGGATGTGTTATTTTTATACCAATCATGGTTTATTGAGAAAGTACTGACATTTCGTATGCTAGTTTTTAAACGAATGTTTATGTTATGTTTAAACCTGTTCATATGAGGAATGCATTTGACATAATAAGTGACGGGCGGAGCCCGCTATAGCTCCTCGATGAATTGATAGGTCTCATGAGACAAACTAGTATCTTGCCACAAGGCCTTGACAAAATCTTATTTTGTAGTCTTGGCACAAGGCCTTGACTATGTTGTTATGATAGCCTGACATTATTCCTTCCATCATTATGAAAGTGGATATTGATACTGGATGTGATTATTCGACTAGTAGAATATCCATGTAAATAAGTAAATCGAATTATTTCACTTTATCTTTTCCATATTATGCTGATGTTCATGTTTAAAAGGCTTTTTTTTAGTTATACATTTTCTTAAATGTTTATGCTTATTTATGAAATTTTCCTCTATATTGTTATCCTTACCGAGCATCTGAGCTCAACCCTTTCAATGATTACATTTTCACAGGATGTGAAGAAGTATTTTATGAATGACCAATAGGAATAGTATAAGGGGATATGACTGTGGAGATAAGATTTTTTTTTGTATTTTTAACTTTTTGATGTAATGTAAGCTTTATGAATGTATCTAGTGATTCCATGGATACTAAACTAGTCGGTCTTTGAAGACATGATCTTTTGTGATCATGCCAATGTTATGTAATAAAGCACCGACTCTGGGTAACTGGGGTCAGGGCGTTACACATTATCTAGTTGTGGTACATGTAATCATGGAACATTCTAAGGTTTACATTTCCTACCCCATCTCCCCTTATTGAAGATTATGCATACTTCCCCAACTGGAAAAACAGTTTCACTGGAAACTAAAGTTGCGGTTAAGGCCGAACTTATACATCTACACTAAATTGATCATTAAGGACCATTGGAAATTATTTTCTATTATTTCCATCAACAAAAAAAAACATTCAAGACTAGAAAAAATCCCCTTGGAAGATCATGAATACCCATGGCCAAATAATTCTTGAAGGGAAACTACATAATATGACTCCCCAATATTCAAAACCTCAATGGCCCATAAATCTAAGACATTCAACTAAAAACTATGATACTCTAATAACCCAGATGGTTCCCATATCTTGGAAACCCTCGTAAAAAGTGTATCCACTTGATCTCCTCTTACATCTTTGGGAACTCCAGATACACTGGTAGTAGTAAAGTAGTGACTGCATACTTTAGAAAAGGAAAGTGTGACTCTTCATGATGCATATCAGGATACTCTTCTTCTAGAAAAAAGTTCTTTGCAAATGATAAGATGTTCCATGATCTTTATTTTGAAATCACTCACCGAAAAAATCTTCTAATGAAGATAATAATTCACAATACTCTTTAATACCTTTATTATCGGTGAAATGTACTCTTCTTAGAACACCTTACTAGAAGTCGACCCATTGAACAAACTCTTCCTTTAACTCTCCTATATACAACATCCCACAATGAAATGATTCTCCCCATAAATGACAAACTTCATAAGGTTCCATGTATCCCAGATAGTGCCTAATAAAATTTGATGAAATCTTTAGCTCCTCTAGTTAGCTCTATATCTCTACATCAGAAACACTACTCCCATAATTCCCCAAATCTTGCTATCAAAAATCACAGAACTCTATCTACCTAGAATTGTTTTATACTTCCGGATCAACCCTATAGAAATATTTTAGGTCAAACATTGAGCCTCAACTTCATGAGCCATATATTGTTGATGAAATGAATCCATATCTGAAAGTAAATCAAGACCATCCTAGTCTTGGTAGTGTGAAAATTTTATTAAGATTCATTTCAACACAATATATTTACTTTAACCTACTAGAAAACCCAATTAAAATTAAAACACATGTTAACATTATGAATGTACCACTCCAAGGTATTTACTCTGTAAATAGATCCACATCATATGGTATTTTAATTAGTTTAGAGTTCATGCACTGGATCACTGGCGGCCCTATAATTTTTTTTCCTAGCTTGTCTCCCTAGACTATGTCACATACCAAAGTCAAATGAAAATATTTCCATACTAACCCATGAAATCATTGCTATTAATATCTTAAAAATCCATCATATATATCAACCATCACATATGATACCACAATATCATGACCCCCGCCTTCCTAAGATACCACCATGAGGGGAGTGATAACGACCCCCTAAGTCCTTCCTTAAGTTTGACCAAATTTTATGACTATCACCTAGGGTATAGAAATATAATTAAATGGGAAAGAATAACAACTATAAAAATATAATGTTAGATTAAAATATTAATAATCCATAAGAAAATCCATGACATAATATAAAAAGAAACAAAAACAATCTCACAATGTTGGTATAAATAAAACGAATACAGATAAAATTATACATTGTAAAATACCAAAAATAAAAGATAAAGAATCAACCCAACAACTACCGAATTATTTGTTCTATTAATATCAAAAAAAGTACACATTATCATTCTTAAAATCAGAAAAGTAGATTATATATTTTGGGAATGAATACAAGTATACTCATTAGTAAAACTGTAGTCTCTTGTGCACATGTGGACAAAGAAAATTAGTTAATCTATGAGAAAAAAGAAGAACCAAAAAACCCAAATGGGTCAACTATCTATTACAAACTCACCTAAGAAATATCAGAAAATAATATAAGACAATAAATATAATACATAATGAATAAAATTGATAATGGGTTCCCACAACAGTTTCCTGCTAGAATTCCCCATTCACACACCTAGATCATACGCCCCGATGATCGCATATCATTTGTGTACCACAACACCTGAAAAGAAAGGTCATATGAAATCATTACCATACACATGTAGACATTCAATCTTAATAGTGATTACATAACATCTCGCCAGATAGCATACTGGCCATCACACATCCACAACCACAACCAGAGTAGTATGGTATCATTAACACGAATGAAATCAACATCATGACATCCTCTTAACATCAAATAAACCAAAATTAGCCCACATATTCCCATGTCATCATACCCATAGAGACTTGGGCTATATCCCATCTCACCTGAGACACCATGCTTCACCTCCACTATGTAAAACCACACCACTTTTCACCTAAAGATTCCTCAAATATGAAAACAACCATATATTAAACTATCAGACCTCCCACCATCACAACCTGTGAAATAATTACTTCATAAGTAAGAGATATTATTAATGAGAAGGCACACCACCATCCATCCTCTTCACCAGATTCTAGGAAAAACACCCCATATAAAAATTCAGTTTTTGGTACATAGTGATTGAGGTGGGTGGGGGTGTGTATAGAAATAACAAGGAATATAAAATTATATAATATTGGTACAAAGACATTCCCAACCTATGGGTAGAAAAAAACACTAACTGACCTAGAACATCCCCCCATTAGCTGACACCTCTAATTACATAACACTATACAAACAACAAACCACAAGCCACATCACACCACCAACTAATTTCATTATCCAAATATAAGTTGTTAGTTGGTTCTCCATTTTAGTGTTATATAAAAATAATAATAATATATACAGAGTTCATATCACATATCACCCAACATAAAAAATACCCTAACCACCATAATTTTCACCATGGTATAAAATCCATACCAACCCTCATGTCACAATAATATCATATGTGTAAAAACATGTGAAACATTCACCTTTCCCCCATTAATTGAAAATATCTAAATACTTAATTTTTATTAAGGAAGCACAACCATATAAATTAGATAACAAATATTAAAACCCTATATAATGATTCTCAAAAAATATAAATAATGGTATTAAAATCATAAAGAAGCTTTTCCAACTTATTGTGCACCATAGGGTGAAGAAGAAACGCCCATAGACCACCACCACTCATAGGAAACAATAAAACCACCTACACCACACCAAAGGATAAAAAATACACAACCCAAATCAAAAATTAAAAATAAAATAAAAACACCATAGTGTATTCCCGAGATAATAAACAAAAAACATAAGAAATGTGATGGAATTCACAATGGATCACCAACAAAAAACCAACAGAATTAATAGATCAATGTGGTAAGAAGAGGGATAGAATATTTCTCAAATATATCTAGGGGTTTCTACAATATAATAGATATGAGGGTTAGTCTAAATTAAATTTTTTTATTTAAAAGAGGACCTTGAATCTTATATCCCTTCGGTTTCATGGTGAATAATACATTTACATGGCCAGCAAACCACATGATTCTGAAAATTTCCACTTTCAATGAAAAATGTGTCACCTAGACCATTATTAAATACTTGTTGTGAATTTAATTACACATAATGTATCTATATCAAGAATTCCCCTTATCTTTCTGTAGTATATGAATCTACCATCCACACAAACCATGATCTTACAAAAAGACAATGTAAACAATACATGGTGTGTATTTCTTACAACAGATCATCTGCACATCCATCCTCAACATAAAACTCTCTAAACCTCCTCAAAACACCTAAAACCACCAAAAATAGAATACTAACAAGTATGGAAATAATTGTAAAATACACATATGACTTTTTAATATTCAATTGTTATGAATTCAATTTATTGTATATTTTTACGAAATAACTTCTTTGTTTCTAATTCTGAATTTATATTTTATTTTTAGTTATACTAATTTGATTATTATTCCATAATATTAATAATTTCAACCAATTTATAAATAATATATATATTAAATATATAGTAATTTATTGAAATACATAATAGAGAGAGATATAAAGTGAAACACTCCATTAATAGAGATGGTGGGTCATACATAAGCATGAAAAATATTTACATTCTATCAAAGGATAAAAAGAACGAAATTTAAATGATAAATTACCATTAAAAAATAATTTTTTTATCATATAAAATATGTAATTTTTTTAAACCTATCCTTCTTAACATCTATATAATGTTTATGTGAAGAAAAATCCACTTTCATTCGTGAGGTATTAGATCATTGTACACATGAACGACGTTATCATATCCCCACATAATGTAATGTAAAAAAAGAAATATGTGATTTAATGATTAAAAAACCTATTATTATCATAAATATAATATATATATAATAAATACCTCATTATATCCTTCCATGAGATGTGGTGATGGAAAATGAATTACATCAATTTATGAGGTGATAGTCTTCCATAAACATGAATGGTGATTTCATAACCCATTTGATGGAATATGAAATAGATATAGGTCACTAAACAGACATAAAAATATATTTTTATAAAAAGTAATAATTTTATAATATCATAATGTATTAATAATAATTTAATAATTTATGGAATAAATAAAATAAAATTCTTGGTTCGGGATTCCACCTCCTCTTTGGAAAACTTAGTTTTCTTTGCACAGAAATTCAACATAGGATGGATTTATTAACATAAATGGTTCCTCATATTATATGATGGAATAATGTATGTTATTTGGTATGGTATTTTATGAAACAATGGTTTTTTAGGTGTGAAGAGTTCAGGAGAGGTGTAACCTTTAATAAGTTTGTTGAGTGGTGTACTGTAATTTTCCAAAAGAAAAAGTTATACCCTCATTTTTTTCACAAGTCAAAATGCTCCAAAGTGGTCCATTATAGAATATATAATATATAATGTAACTATAATATCATAAAATGAGTTTTATATAAGTATTAGATAATTTTTAAAATGTGTCTTTTTAGTTTAACCCCCGTTAAATCCATTTTCCCCTTAACTACGGAAAACCGTTTTTAATTTTTTTGACTATTCAAAATTGTAAAAATTCATTTTTCATATTATATATTATAAATTATTATGAATAAAAATATATAATCCATTATCCCAAATTAAATTTAGTTATGTGGATATTGTTTAATTAAATTTAATATCATAGACGTGAAGAGAATGTGGGTTTCAAAAGACAAAATATTCATACGTTTACAATGTTTTTATATGGTAATCCACTATACAATTATTTACAAGGAAAAAATTATGTTAATAGATAAATAATTGATCTATTTTTACTTTTGAAATCATCTTAAAAAAATTTGGGGGTTTGGAAAGTATTCAAAAAAAATTAAAATTTAGAACAAAAAACTAGCATAATTCACAATTCATAGAAAATTGGATTTTTTTGAAATAAATATAATTATTGTAATAAAAGTTAGTCATTTATATAAAAAAGGAAGTTTATTTTTTCAAATAATTATTATAAAAGTGTAAAATAGTACTTTTAATAGTTTTTCATAGAATACAGTTATTTTTTTAAAAAGAACAGCAGGTTTAAAACATGTAAAGACATTTACAAAAATTAAGTACCTTTTTATTAGTTTTTACTCATTATATAAGACCATTATACATAATATTTTAATTTTTTAATATTATTAATATCACATTTTTTAATGCCTAAATTATAACCATGTAATTTAAAAAATAACATTATTAATATAACATGGTTCTTTTGGAAATCTATGTTGAACGAAATGTAGGTTTAACACGGTATTGTGTGAAACAAAAAAATCAACAAGAATAAATTTAGGTGAAAAAAAATTCAAAAAATATCAGTGTCTTTCAGTATACCCCCATAAAATTAAATTATCCATTAAAACTTGTCACTTTTTCACCAATAATTGAGTATAATATTTTCTAATTACACACTATGGTACCCTAATAGCATCATCAAACTGGTGGTTTTTCAATAAAAAATTTACTATGTGAGTGACCTTGTTTTTAGAGAGTTATCTCTTTGATCAAGAATATCTACTGCATATTCCTAATAATAAATATCATGATCTAGTGGTATAGAATCTATGTTTACTACATGTATTGGATTATGAATGTACTTAAAAGTGACATAAGGAACACATCGTGAAACTAAGAGAGGTTTGTTCGAAGCACTAAGAGATAATCTATCATCCTTATATGACCAATAATTTCAATGAGACTCTTATTCAAAGATATTATTATTACATTAATTCAACTGTGGATAAATTCTAAAAAATCCTTCTGAATAACATCAAAAGCTTGACCACATCGACGATTATCGACATAACATTTCTATCAACTCTATCATACCCTTACATGTTTCTAAAGGGGTCAAAATTTATATACATCATTTTAAGAAATAATATGTCCCAAAATATTACTTTTTATAATTTTATTCTAGTAAAATTCAGTTATACAGACCTATCCATGAAGAGAATCATAAGGATATTATTGAACGTTTCAGTGAAAGTTATTATCATACTAATGTTTAACTAGTGGAAGGTGTGGATTCCAACAACCGTTGAAGTCCATTAAAAAAGTTCTTAGAATATCCTCTAGGGTTGAAATTCTCATTTAGATTTACCATCTATCATTGGATGATACATAGTGATGAAACTCCACACTACATTCACATATTACATTATAATTCACTAAAAAGCCGTGTTTAACATCATATCCCAAATAGATACAATTTATTATAGTAATACTCATATCATTATCGCTTTCTTATTGTAAATTCTGTAAATTAATCCAAATATAAATAATTTCTAATAGAAATTATGTGTTCGCACTTCATATTTTGACTATCTACGACCCATAATTACCTCATCGTCAATAATAAGTTACCCCTTAATGTATCAATTACATTTAATCATATATTTAAATGGTGTATATGCATTCATCCTAAAATCACTTTATCACATACAAATATACAATACCAAAGGGTTTTATTTCTATAAATCTATATTAATATATTTTTTATATTGATAAAATCTCATCAGATAAAAACATATAAATATTTATGATGACTTTCATATAATGATAAACTCTAAAATCCTAATCTAATGATGTTTTCCATAACTAATAATATATTGTTACATGGAGATATGTGCACATCAAAATGTAAATTAACCCCTTCTTCCATATATAATATCCAATGTAATATATATAAAAATTTCATTGGATGATTGGGTTCATGTTTGTGCCAATAGAATATGGAATGTGATTTCAGTATGTTAAATTCAATTTTCAGGTGGATAATCAATCCTTATAATCACATGAAATTTAAATAATGTATGAATAATAAGAGTTTTATAGGGTTTATTTATACCACATAAAATATCAAATTCCCATCAAAATAGGGGAGGATAATATTCCCTAATCAATTTGATTTACTTCATGCATTGTTATAACATAACCATTCATATTAATCTATTTATTTAGAGGTTATTTGGGATTATCATTCTCAGTATCCCTTCTATCAGGGAATTGATTTATATAACATCAAAATTGTTATCACCTGAAACAATTGACCGTGGATGGTGAATTCTTTTGTGGGTTTACACAATTTAAATCAATTAATTGACTCTTCAAATCACTTATACATTTATTTTCATGATGTTCAGGCTTCCCACACACGTGAATCCCAATTATTCCATTAAAAATTCAAGTATGATCTTCTTATCACATTTTTGGCTATAGGTGACTAAATTGTTTTTCACCATTTTATTCATTCATGTTCTCATAAGACACGACCATCATTTTCTTATGAATACCACATGAATGATCAAAATATTAATTTTCAATTTCCACCATCAGTGCACATTTATAGAAATATTGGTTCATAAAAATGTTTTTTATATTTATCGCCTTTATAGGATTTGGTCTTATGAAACTAAATAATCGATCACTATTACATTCTGTAATGATGATTAAACCTAAAATATAGCAGGAATTTCTTGTAAAATTTTCCTTATAGGTACCAATGAATTTATTAACCTTCTATTCAAGATTACAAAATTCCTTCCCCATCCTTGATTCTATAATACGATAGAAGTACTTACTGAAAAATATCCTATTATACTCATCTCAATAATTGGGGTTTGTTACCTCCTATTAAATCATATTTTAAATAAATTTCCACTATTGATATGATTCTCCTTATAAATGATGAAAAACAAAAATTAAGTTATTATTCTCATAAAATTTGATAATATAAATTATATTTTCATTACTACTGAACCATTTCTTAGTAACTAGTGGACCAATAGACCAACTAAAAGAGGTTTTATGTTGGATCATGAAGGACTAAAAAAAATGTTATTCCCTAATTTACTCATTTCTAAGTACATAATGATTCATATATTGATAATTTTTGTGATAATTGAAAAGAGGTTATTTATTATAGATCCCATTACAATTAGTTTCATAAAATGATAATCATTTCATTTCCAATATCATTCGGATTAAAATATTTACTTTTAAAATTTGACTAAAAATAGAAATAATAATGTAAGAAAGACAAATCACAGTATAGAAATATATAATCCTGAAAAATTATTAATAGTTTGTCTATATTATGAACCCTTGTTTTCAATATATGACACCTTTCGATTAACCTAGGCCATTCATGGTAATTATTCAAATTGTTCATATTGGTTCATAAATAGTTTGGAAGTATTCAAAACATATCCCATAGATGTCATGAACTATATGTTCATTAAGTCTCATTATCATGCACCATTTGATTAACAAGTCCATATCAATGTTCCCTTTTCAGACTTATTAACCGTCAGTAACTATATGCTGGAGAAATATCCACATGTTGTATCCAGAAAAGGATGTAATTTCATATAATGCCTTCAACCTGTATGTTTTAAAAACTAAGGTATATTTTCCTATAGTTTTACTGATTCATAGAATGATCCTTAGTCATTTCCCAATATATATCCATAGAAATATCTCTACGTGTCTCACTAATCTATTCTTATCCTGAATGGCTAACTAAACCTTCCTCATATAATTAATATAAAGTCCCAGACATCTCAAAAATAAATATTACATCATAATAGAATCATATTCATTACCAAACACAATGATCCATTACCCGACCATTTAGTTCTATTTGATGTGGAAATATGGACACATAAAATTGGCCCATAAATGAGGTATGTCATCTCCCATTAAGTTTTTCATAATTATCACCCTTCCTAGACATGCTGTATATAATAATTTTCTTCATATCCTAGGGAAATGAAACATAATAAATAGCGTTCTTAGATTATCAGTTTGGGTACAAATCGATGTAACAATATAACCTGAGCATATGGGTATGATATCATGATTATAGCATGTTATTCTTTGGATAACCACCTATGTAACTTCTTTTGGAATGGGATAACAGTCCATGTAAACTATTTTGGAAATGGGGTATCCTTCCATAGTGCCCATTTTCTGCATGGGATAACCTCATAGGTACCCTTTTTCTAGATTGGGATAACCTATCCTATACACACATTTGATCTTGGTAAAAATTTTATGTATATTTTTTCTGTTTTGGGATAACCACCAGTGTACCCTCTTTTAGGATTGAGATAACCTTTTAAGTACCCTTTTGTGCTTAGGATAATCACCCAGGTAACCGCTTTTGGGCTTGGGATAACATCCCATGTACCCTTTTTTGGATTGGGGTAAAATTTTGTGTTCTCACTATCAGGATTCAGATAACCTATTATGTATCATTTGATCTCATATAACATTAATAATTACCCAATGCATTAGGGGAAGATATAGGTCCCACCCATCTATGGTTATAACGTAACCACCATACATTGTTACAAACATATCACCAAAACATATTTAAAAGCATAAATAAGTGTTCCAAAAAATCATAAAACATTAATTATATCATAACTCATGAAAATAAATGTCTTTCAGAAAACATTAATCATATCAGAACACATTAATAAAAATGTCTTTGGGAAAAACATTCATCCTATAATAACTCGAGGAAAAGAAGAATGTTTCATAAACATATATTCAACATAAACATAACCCATAAAAAGAAATAATTAGAATGGTAACATTGGATCATATCTCCAATAAAGTATAAGTAACATCAAAGGATGTAATCATATATGGAAAATATATTTGAATGATCTCTAGAAACATTTCTTGGAGAAGATTACCTTTCATTGGAAATCACTTTTTAAAAAACAATATCACAAAATAATTTTCAATTAAATTGTCTTTAAGGCTTTGAAAATTTATAAAAACATATTTAATTAAAATAATTCTAAATATTTAAGGATATTTCTGTTCTTGTCATACATGTTAAAATAAATAATTCTGTCACATTTTCAGTAAAATTCCAACAATCACGGTTTGGAAATCTACATAAAGATTCCTTTTAAGATATTTTTAAAAATGTAAAATGGGGTAAAATTTCAATTTTAAAATATTGAAGGATAAATTAAAAATTCGTGAAAACATTTTTGGAAAATTATGTACATGGAAGAGAAAGGGTTTTTTGTATAATAGAAAATTAATGTTGAATTTCATTAGAATCATTCTTTTGAAATATAGTTTGTATAAAGAGAGAAAGTTGTAGGTAAAAAAGGTATTATCATGAAAAAAGTAACAACTCAAGATATTTAAATATTTTAATGTTAGAATATAAATTATTTTTTTCTTTCCTTAAAAAAAATACCATGTTATGCATACATGATACACAACACTAACTTAGCCTACATTACACAGAAGACTTTTTTTACCGCGTTTTAATGGCGTGTATATATTAATAATAAATTTCTTCAATTTTAAAAACATTATTTGAAAAAATCATCATCATTTGTTGATTTATAATTTCAAAATTATATTTGAGTTATTTCATGGTATTTTTCTAAGAAGCTACATTTTTTTAATTGTGAAAAATAATTCATTTTAATTAAAATAGAATTGTCATTTAAATAAATTTTCTGGTTAAATAATATTTTAAATTGTATTTAATGAAAAAAATATATCAATGATATATATATTAGTTAAATTTTGGTAGTTGGTATCATTTTTATTTTAAATTTCAATATAAAAACTTATTTAACTTTTGAATGTTGATACATTAAAAACATGATTTCTCTCCATATGTGTATTATTGGCATCATTCTTAATTTTCTATCATCTATGAGTTGAATTTTGGAAAATTGAAATACATGGTTTTAAGAAGAAAAATATTTTTTGTAAAATAAAATAAACATAATCATTGAAAAAAAATATTAGAAAATATTATTAAAATTATTTATGTGGTTATGGGATCATTATTCTTAATAATTTACTAAACCTTAATCTTAAGGACCCAAAAGAGCTGGTAGCATGTCCAAAATCCATTGACGCCAATAATTCGGTCATGAAACACTGGTTTCTAATATAATAGTTAATAGGGATATTATGAAATGTAACATCCCTATATAAAAGGTCCAAGAAAAAGATAAAAAGGGACATCTATTTCCTTTAAAATTTAGAAAAATACGAGATCTGTAAAAAAACATCATATATTTGGAAATTAATATCTATATTATATATAAATGGGTTATTTTAATCATAAAAAATAATAAATAAATATTGGAAATTTTTTAGTTACATAAATTTGTTATGAAACGACAACATAATGATTATTTAGTTAATAATAAACAAAAACAAATAATACTATAAATATTAAAAGTGATGTGAATTTACTGAATTTATTTATTTATTTATTTATTTGATTACTATATCAAGTTTCAAAACATTAAACAAAATATTTTTTAATGAAAATATTGTATTTATATTATAAAATAAAAAATTAAACAAATAATGTCAAATTTGAAATCATTATTATTTTATAAAAAATGATACTTTATTAAATGATCTCAAATTAATAAAAGTAATTTATTCGTAAAATTTATTTTTATGTTAATAAATATGAAATATGGTCTTTTAATGTAACAATTTTTCTTGTATAATTAAAATATGGTCCAATATATTTTAAAATTATGGTTTATGTGGTCTGGGTTTAAGTAGTATTTTAGTGCGTCACATGTGTTTGTTTTAAAATTAGTTTCTAAAATAACTCTGATTTTAATTTTCGAAATTAGATATAAAATTAATAATCAAGTGGTTCTATATTTTTTAATTAATATCAATTCATTATTTTCTAAATTTTTAAATTACTTTGGATATAAAACTAGATTCTTTAATAAAAACCAAAATGATAAAATTGGGGAATCTTAGAAGTCAAGGAACCAAATTATTAAAATAAATATATATATTCTTTAATAGAGGTTTAAAACGACCATAAATCCAATTTAATATATTATTGACCAATTTTTAAGAACATTAAGTAATTTATACCTCCCATTAATGATTAAGTTTCTATATTTAAAAGAGTGTCACTCCCAACTATATTAAAAAAGAAGAACTCTACCCCTTACTCGCACACATCAAACCACTAATGTTTGTACGATATCTTGAAAAATATATTACAAAAATCCCTCCCCTAGATCATTATGCCTCCATTTGGGATGAAAACCTTACAAGTAAGCCTGTTGGTATAATCCAAAAAGAGTTACCCAATATTAAGGTAACAATTTCTAATGATCTATTTTCTCTCATTTGGTTCTCTACTACATATAATTTTCTTATTCCAATGTTACATAAAAAACAAAATATAATAAATATACTATTATATTTTTATGTTATTATTTATATGAACTATTACACAAACCTCCATTTAATGGGTAACAAACATATTGTTTCTATGTATGACAAACTACTGCCTCCCAAAACGATGATTGTTCATTTTTTCATTTACCACCTACCATGGTGGTCATTATGAGGGAAAAAAATTTATATATGAAATTTATGAAATTTATAATGTATTTATGATTCCCTAATTTTTATTTATAACATTATTTCAGGATTCCCATCTAGTGTAAATATAATAATTTAGTTTGAGAATGTGTGTACTACCACCTCTCAAAGGAATTTGACTCATTCATGATGTGCATTGAATATATAAAGGATGTTATTAATAAATCTATTCAACATATATAATAAATATTTGATAATTTAGTTATAATATACATATTTGACTTAATTTTAATTCATTTAATACTATATATAAATGAATGTAGTGATCATGTGTATATATGTCCTACTGTCTACATGAACAGTGCATTTCATTTCTTATCTCAATCATTATATATTATCCAAAATTATTATATACTAAATATATAAGATATTGAAATCATGTTTAAAATTATTTTTATTTTTAGATCATGATATATTTAATAGGAATAACAAATGAGAAGTCAAAACATTCTTGACGAAACTATGAAATTAACACCCGAAATAGTTAAAATAATGAATGTGTGTTGACAAATGGGTAATGAAATTTTATATAGAATTAATATATGATATTATAAACCTTATTTATCTTAATTTATATTTTATTAAAATATTTTAAACCACTATACATGATGATAATTAACAAACAACAAAAGGAAGGTCAATGTAAGGGATTTCCTCTCATTTTACATTCAAATGATACTTGTATTTATGCACTAATTCACTTTTATATGCTATATGTTCTTCCCTTTAACATGTAATATCATGAATCGAAAAATTCTCTAAATATTATAATATTAATTTAATTTATCGGTATTTATTATTTGAATTTTTTAAATTGGTATGGGATACATCGTAATGATTAAAGAGTCTTTTCCCTCATGAATATTTTAATGTCAAAATACCTTGTTGTTAAATAACCTCTTCTAAGGTATTTTTGATAAAGACACATTACTTATGAAATAATTATATAATATAGAGATTTTTCTTGTTAGTTTAATTGATTATTCGATTCAAGTAATTCTTTGGTTAAGTAGGATAAGGGTTGGGGACCATCTACGGTAAGACCAAGGGGTTTGGGACCTATTATTGAAAGCTCCTCAATGGATTAGTAGACCAATGTGAGAAAATCAGGATTGAAAAACTATTATTTTTTTAACAAGTATTTTATAAACATTGCTGTGAATGGTATTAAACATATGGTTCTGGTTTGACAATCCAATTTGGTTTGTAACAGGTATGTTTTATGTCGTCTTGTGAAATGTATTATTGATAATAGTTCCACGTACCTAGGAATCATGGATTCCAAAAAAATAATAATTTACATTATTTATATTTTAGTAATTTTCATTATGTATCCTTTATATTTTCCATCAAAATATTTATGGATTCATTTTTTCTTAGTTTGTTGATTAATGGAATGTGTTTTAGTTACATAGCTTGACATATTTTTATTTCCTTTACTATTTTTTTGAATGAAATGTCTTATTATTTATTTACCTTTACATATTAATTTATTCATAGCGATTGTTTATTTTGTTATCTTTACATAAAAATAATGAGTATTTCATATCTCACTTATTATGTTTCCATTAACCATTCTATGATGATTAAATATTTCAATAAACATTCTAGGATGTAATTTATTTCATTTTATTATGTATCATATATGTATTTTATATTTAACATTGTTTTATGGGAATAATATAGGTGATTTTGATTCATAGTACCACTAAACTAATTGTCCCATTATAATTTTATTCCTTATAAGAATGGTAATGAAATAAGTTAATGCACAGGCCCCAAGCTTTTGAGGTCTGGGTGTTATAGTTACTATTAGATAAAGCTTGTAAAAAACATTTAAAACTAGATTAATAAAACAAATATTAGGTAGAACTACCCTAATATAGAAATTGGGAATAATTATAAAACAATATAATAATGTTTTTGTAAGGTAAATATTATGTGGGTATTCTTATAAATATATCCATGTCTGAATACTACAAGTGGATGTGGTTGTGGCTCAAATATACCTATGAGTAATAACTCTAATAAGTTATTCCGGTATTGACTTAGCGAAACCTTGTACATGAGAACATGTCTTACTATGGATCTAGTTTTGACATTCATGGGGGATATGATTTGCATAGTGTCATTTTATATACCTAACATTATAAAGGAATTGAAATTAATATATAACCAAAGCATCCAAATGTTTTTAATCTAGTATTCACGATTCATAACTTTATGTTATTTGATATACCATATTTGGAATTATGAATTATGATTTTATTATCTATCATTATATATACCAATGTTAATAAATGGATCCAGAAAAATGAACATGAACTCCACCAATACATGTGATCCAAAGGGTAAGAAGTGTCATATCGTTTATGGTATTGAGCCAAACTTTTAAAGGGAATTGGTCTCAAAAGTATTATCATAATATGAGGAAATAATATCACATGCTAATGGGTTTTGTAAAAAATTATCCAACACCTTTGGATTTTAATGGAAGTAAGAGAAGAATATAATGAGAGAGTAAAATATGGATAAAGGGAAAAAGGTAAAGGTTGACCTTCCCTGATGTGATATTTTGGGGATGAAACCCCACTGTACTTGCTTAATTTTAATGGTAGTTTGATGTAATTGTTGAAAGATAGGCCTCCATGCTTGAGATTTCAAGTGTAAGAAAGTGGATTCCAATGTACAATTCATAAAGTTCAAGGATACGGGGCACTATTCAAATAAATGTCTATATTTTCAAATGAATATACCCTAAATAATGATGTTAGACAATGTTCATGTTAAAAAAACTACCACAGAAGATGATGATTGATTAATACTATTATACATGAATTATGTCACATTGAAAATTTTATATTAAATGTAATGGATGTAATAAATATTTAATATATGAAGATAGTACTACAATACTATTTTGGTTATGGATTTGAGATAGTACACTAAATGGTACAAAGAAAAGTTATTCAATAGAAAGATAAAATGTTCAAAAAACACATCTTTGGGGGAAATAAAACCCAAAATATATTTTTTATTGGTAGATATTGATTAAAAATGATTTTTTTAGACAAGTTATGACTTCCTTTTAACAGATTCATGAAATTTAAAAAAAGTGTCATATACTCTCATTGATGTTGTTTACAACAATTTTCGATGTATAGAATATATCCATGAACATGTGTCTTACATAATAATAAGAAATAATTCATGCTTCCACTATGTTTTTAGGGTGATTCACATTACTACCACAATTCAACAGGATACATAATGATGTTATTCACATGCATGAAATGTGTGAATTTAAAAACTCTTCCCATTGATTAAAGGCTAATGATAAGTTCGATTTGGAAATCTGGTGTCCATCCTTCTAAATTGTTGTATCATAAGATTTTGGAAAGGGTTACTATTTATGAGACAGTTTATATTAAACAGAGAATCTGGTTTTAGTGGATAATAAATAACAGCACTATAAGATGAATCTTGTTCGGAGTGGTGAAGTATAAATAGTTCAAGGCATGAACAATGAATAAGATATTAGAAAAATTCCATGTATGTATATTTACTTATATTCTGAAATAGAGAAAGAAGTCCTCAACTCCAGTAATAATGATCGAGAAAAAAATGTTTTTAGTACCTTATTTTACTATAAATCAAATGGCCCATTATATCTTAATATATTTAAGGTGCTTGATTGTTAACATTTTCCAAACCATTTTCTTTAGAACTCTCCATCAGAATGTGCCTGTTTGATATTTCCAATGTATCCATGAGTCCATTTCAATCCTATGTTTTCCTACTTATGGCCCTAGTTATGTGTCCTTTATACATTAATTTATCTCTTGTTAATAATAAGTTTTTTTAACATTATTCACGATGAGGGTTTTCAAAAATATTATTTTCAAATATCAATTACTTGATTACAATGATCATGATCAAATTGTGAGGAAAAAATTTAAATAAGGTGGGGAGAGAGTAACACCACACTATATTAAAATATTTTCAAGTTAGAATAATTATAATTTCTTCTCTCTTTAAACACAACACCATGTTAATATTATGATACACAGTACAATGAGTTAGCTTGCAATACATGAAATACTGTGTTTTACTACCTTTTAATGGCACATCTATTTTAATCTTAAATTTGGGAAATATTATAAATATTAGATTTTAAAAATAAACTTTATCGTTGATGTAACACCCCAAGCTTCCATGGTACAATTCTCTTTGAATAATAGAGCAGCGTTTGTTGTATGCAACCACGAGTTTTAACACACCTCGACCAAAAAAAGTAGCCATTATGAATATTAAAACCAAATTTTTGAAATTATATAAATTTTATATATCAAAATGGAATTCATTTTTGGATTCTTAATATCAAAATTATCCTATGTTGAAATTTTTGTAATTTTCTAAGAACTTCCAATTTTCTATGAATAGAAAAAAAATACTTAAAAACAACTTTTTTAATAAAAATAATATATATTGAAAAATTATACTATTGAGTGGTTTTAAAGTATAATTAAGATATATTTTTACCATTTTATCCAATTGTTGTCATTAGAATTAATTTCACTTTTAAATTGGACGTAAACAATTGTCATTATTTTGATATATATTGTTTCTTAAAAACACGTTATTTGTTGTGACACCAGGAATTAATTGTTAAATTAATTAATGAAACATATATGTTTGGAATTTTGTAAAATAAAAAAAAAATTTGAATTCAGAATATCAATTATAGCTTAGGGTGAATATTTGGTATTTTTCTGAAAAACTTCAATTTTTGATGAATAGTGAAACCACTAAGTGGTAGTTAAAAAACCGATTTTTCTTTTAAATGAAACTTTTCCACTTCTCTGAATTTAATTTCAAAATTAATACATACATCATTTTCATTAGAAAGTAAAATGTGATTCAATGGGATTAAAATAATTTTTGGTGAATAGTAACTTTTAAGTTTTATTAATCGCAATTAAAGGTAATTAGTGAAATTTAAGGTAAAAATGATATTATAAAAATATTAAATTACCTTTACACTTGTCCTACCCTTATTGGATGAGTCATGGCCGACCAATAGAATCCATGGGTCAACTTGGGGACCCCATAGAGCCACTTGGGTTAGAAAATGACACTAATAACTTTTTATTTAATGTAAAAATAAAATAGTCACAAACATGTGTTGTTTTACTAAAAAAATTATTACATGGGGTTATATAAGTTAAAATTTAGACTATAATTATTCATTGGAAAGATAAAATTATTTCCCAAATCATGGTAATTTTTTTATAATTTTTATACATTAAATAAATTAAATTATTTATGACACCATGATGATGCAACTATTACCTCATTAATTAAGGATTTAAATAAAATGAAAATATATTGTACAATCTAAGACATAAACTTGTCAAAACATATTATATGATTAGATATAGATCCCTTATCATCTTATCCTATAAATATATAATTTTTGTACCTTTTAAATCCTAAAATCACTTCATAATAATGTAACATTTCATGACTTTCCAAGAGTGTCCCTCCACTCCTCTTATAAAAAGCCCCACCACTGCCACCTTATTCACACCTTCAAGACATTTAGCTTGGAAAAAATCTGACCAAATACTCTCCCAGCTTATCTCTCTTACTCCTAGAAGCATCACATGGGCAGAAGTCATCCCAAAGAATCCTTTGGCTCAAATCAAAAATAGTTACCCGATTTTAAGGCAATGTCTTCTCTTGTGTTATTTTGTATTATTTTCCTTCTCCAACCCCCTAAAATCTTTTTATTACTTTATTTTGTAACAACATCAGTATCCTCAAAATACTTGGTTGTTTTTATGAAAATTATTTTATTTACACTTACACACACCTTCGTCTAATGGTTAATGAACATACTGTTTCTGTGGGTTGTGAATTACTGCCTCACGAAACGGTGATTGTTCAATCGTCTTTTAACACCTCTCATGGTGGCCATTATGATGACACTATTTTTATATAGTATATATAATATGTTTTTTTTCTTTATGATTCTTTATTTTTTATTTATGGCATGCCTTTATGATTTCAATTATGGGTAAACGCGATAATTTTATTTTAGGAAGTGCGGACTACCGGCCCCTCAAAGTGATTTGAATCGTTAATTCCATATGTGGGATGTATAAAGGATGGAGTAAATGGAATTATAAATTATATTATACTGGAATTATATTATACCTTTATATAATTATAATTTCATTCCATTAAATATGAAATAGAATTGAAAGTAGCGTTCATGACTACGTATGACTTACCGTCTCCATGAACGGTGCATTTCATTTCTTACCACTAAATGTTATGTAATATTATAAATGCATGTATATAAAGGATACATATGATATATATTATATATACATCATGAATATAATTCTGGATATAATTTATATTTTACCACATGAAAAACATGTAATTATAAGAGGTTTATTTTTGATTTAAGTACCAAAGATCGACAAAATGACCGTTATTAACTTAAATAATTACATAATGTTCATAACATGGTAATAAGTGAAATAAAAGGAATACTGAAGTTGAAAATGGTTCTTAAGAATTTATAAATTAACTATAGTTTATTATTCTGGAGGTTAAATAATGGTCGAGTCATGTCGGACAAGAGGTAAGAGAACTTTTTAACCCAATTTTCGTTCTTTGGGTTAATATCCTACTTTCAAATTATGTCATGATATTATTATGTCCTATCTTGTATTTTACATTATTTATGTGTAATTATAGTGAATAAACATAATAGATCTGTTTTATTTTTAAAAATTATCTTTCTAAGGACTTCGTCTCAATTTCCTTTCATTGAGGCATATTTTGTTTTATAAACAACATTATTTTATACTGTGTATAAACCCCTTTTACTTTTATGTTTATTTAAAAGAAATCTTTTTATATTAAGTGTTTTAATAAACAATAAAAAGGAATGTTTTTTTTGTCATACGTATGCGGCGACAAATACTTCTCTATCGCCGTGACCATTATTTGAGTTTCAGCTTCCTCTACAAGCCATAACTTTTTTAAAATGAAAAATAAATACAATGTTTTAATTTTATTTTATTTTGGTATTGAAAATGGTTTTGAAAGTGTTTTTTATTATATCAATGTGTTGTATTGATATCTTGTGATTGAATTATGGAAGTGTTATGTTTCCTTTATGCATGTTTTATGTGATATGATTATATTATGGTTTATGATATGTTTAAACCTGTTCGTATGAGGAATGAATTGGACTTAATAAGTGATGGGTGGAGCCCACTATAGCTCCTCGATGCATCAGTAGGTCTCATGAGACAAACTTGTTTTTGGCACGAGGCCTTGACAAAATCTTATTTGTAGTTTTGGCACAAGGCCTTGGCTACGTGGTTATGATTATCTGGCATTATGCATTCCATCATTATGAAAGTGGTTATTGATATTTCATGTTATTATTCGACCAGTAGAATATCAATGTGAATAAGTAAATGGCATTATCTCATTTTACATTTTCCATATTATGTTGAAGTTCATGTTTAAAAGGATTATGTTTTATTTATACATTTCCTTAAATGTTTATGTTTATTTATGAAAGCTTCTGCTATTATGTTATCCTTACTGAGCATCTGAGCTCACCCCTCTCAATGTTTTATTTTTCCCAGGATGTGAAAAAAAATATTTTATGAATGACCTACAGGGATAGTCTAAAGGGGATAGAAGTGTGGACTATGGAGACTATGTTATTGTGATTTTTCACTTTATGGTGTAATGTAACATTTATTAATGTATCTAGTGTTTCCAAGGATAATAAAATAATCGGTATTTTGAGACTTGATCTTTTGTGATGGTGCCAATGTTACGTAATAACGCACTGAATCTGGGTAACTGGGGTCAGGGCGTTACAGTTGATTTAAAAATTTCAACATTATATTAAAGTGCTTTAATGGTATTTTTCTTAGATGTTTCATTTTTATGAGTAGTGTAAATAATACCTTTTAATTAAAAATAGAATTTTCAATTATTTATTATTAGTGATAAATTATAATTTAAATTGGTTTTTAAATCCACAGTAGATCAGTTATACATATATTATAACTACCCTACTAATTATTAAACATGTAATCACGATTTATAACATAAACATTCACTTAAGACAACTCTAAAGATCGAGAGGTATATTATATTTCGAAATTTAGAACATTACCTGACAACTTATGACATAAAATACAACATCGTTAATGAAATCGTTTTTAACATGATAAAAACATTTCTTCATACTTAGTATTTCAAGGGATAACCTGAGGACATACATAAGAAAATGGTGTGCTATAAGGCCGGGTTAGGTAGTAAACTAGGAATAACATGAATAATACAATACATGTTAGTAAATAGTAATTTAAATGGATAATAATAAATGCATGAAAATAAAGGCATGACATTGAATTATTATCATAACATGTAAATGTTCAACAATATTTGGCATGCTGTAGCATGAGCCATGACTCAGAGCACATAAAGCATGATTGAACCCTAATTGCACTATAATTATCATAGCTAATCCCTAATTTAACTTTATTTATCTTTCATAAACCCTCATATACTATGGTGTATCATGATACAATTATTTTTCCAACGCATTGGAGCGCTACTTGGGTGCACCCTTATTAATCATTTCATTTCATGCATAAGTGTGCCACATAGATCATAATTCATGGATTCATTAAACATCATAATTTATTACATGAATAAGATATTATGAATACATAAATACAATTCCTAAATCAAAAAGTGTGTTTTCTTATAGGTGAATACCGTTTATAGTGAAATGGGTATGGTATTCACTAACACAAAGATTTTGGCCAAGGAAATTTTGGTGTAAATTCGACAGCATTACCATATCAAATAGAAATCATAAAATGAGTTGATGAGAGAGAAATGGGGACTCTAATAATGTATACATGAAATGGATATTGAGGGCATCCTGGAACAAAATATCCCAACATATTTAATGGAATTTAGTTCCATTATATAAAATAATTTCATTAATGTAAATGTGGTGAGAGAAATCTCATATGGAATTTCAGCATGGTAACAGGTGTACATGGGAGACATTAATTAGATATAAAAGGGTATATAATCAATAAAAAATAAGGATGGAAGTATATTGGGAGGTATAAAATCATACCCCAACATTTTTAATTGAAAATAAAAGGTCATAACAATATAAGAAAACTTGGACATAAATTATGAAGGAAGGAAAATGAGGATCCCATACTTGAAAGTGTGATCCCAAAGGCTTGGAAGAGGATTGAGAGAGGATTATTGGAAGCTTAGGGTGCCTTGAGAGGATTCTAGAGAGATTATTATATAGTTTTGTCATGATCCAAAATTATTGAGTGAAGAGGAATGTGATATTGAGTGGGTTTATATAGGAAAAGAGACATAATTCATAATTATTTTCATTTGGGACAGAACACATTAAACTAATCAAACCCACAATCCATCCAATGGTTTTATCCCTTAGTTTTTGTGAAAGATAAGTGGAAGAAAATATTTTATATGAAAAATGGCCGATGTTATTAAAATATGATGCTTCCTTGTGTAGAGGTGAGTCACACTCTTAAGGAAATCATTTTAAAAAGTAAGAATAATTTATAGTTCATGGAGGGTCCACTAAGGCACTATAAAATTAATAATACAAATATAAAATCATAACTTTTTAGAGGTAAAACATATATGGTCAGAATAACTCTTTTATAAAATTTTATTATATCACTATGGGGTCATTATTATGACACTAAACACTTTATATATTTAAATGTTATTTAATTTTTAACCCGAAATTCGACTGTCTCAGAAAATTATGAAAATTTCACCATTATATAATTTTGATTTACTGAAACCAAAACATATAGTTATTTTTATTTAAATAATTATCTAAATATTTTAATTTTTACTTGTAAAAATAAAACCGACATTTATCAAAATTTTATGGGGTTTGTAAAAAATAACATTCAAACCTTAATAAAAAGTACAATTCTATTCATAAAAAAATTATACAATCATTTAAATTTAATAAAAATTAATTTAGAAATAATATTTTATTAAAATATTATTTCTTTCCAAAAACCACTAATTTTTTAATATATATTTTTTAATTTAATATAAAATAAATATACGATTTGTGATTTTAAAGCCATTTACAAAGTAACAATAATAAACTTAATATATATTCTTTATATTAAAATAATGCACACACTCGTAGTACTATGGTATTATTACCTAACCCCTTATAACACTCATACAAGACCTAAGAGTATGGTGCATGATGGTGACAGATTCTTGGGAATCTTAGATAAAATCACCCCTGTGGTATTCTCTATTAACTACCACTTCTCTCACAGGTGGTTTCATTCAAGCATAACATGTTGAATCTCAGATTTGGCGTGGTCAAGTGTGAATCCTAGTGATGCTACCTATTTTTTGAGCTCTGACAAATGGGTTTCGTATAGATAAATTCCACTAGATTAGGCCATCACTTCCTTTTTCTTATTAAATTGGATTTGTTAAAGCCCTATATTTATACTAATCATGTCATCACTCTTCCATGACTATATTAACAACATTAACAATTTGTAAGTGTATTTAAAAATCCAAAAACATAATACAAAGGAAGTTCATATGTTTTATATAACCATTTTACATAATATGATATTTAATAAGATCAAAAATAATTTTCATTAATAAATGTTAGGGTCATTACAATCTTCCCCACTTAAAATAATTTAACACCCAAATTTATTTTTCCCACACTAAAAAAGATGAGGGTATCTCTACTTCATTACTTCATTTGATTCCCACATTTCATTTTCAATCTTCTGGTTTCTCCAAACAACATTGATGAAAGGAATTATTCGATTTCATAGAAATTGTATCCTATAATCTAAGATATTCAACGGATTCTCTTCATATGAGAGGTCATTCTCCTATAGTACAACCTAGGGATTGTGTACAAGCGATGGGTTATGTATGTACTTTCTAAAGAGTGATACAGAGAATACATCAGGTCCTTGAGATAGGTTTGGTGGGAGTTCTAGTAGATAGGCCACTACTCCAATCCGATTATGGATCTAAAATAGTGTGTTGTATTAGAATATGACTTCTATTCTTCTTAAATCTCATAACTATCAACCACGGTGATATATGGAGGAATACCAAGTCTCCAACATCAGACTATAGGACCCATTGATTATTAACAACATAGCACCTTTTCAACTCTGAGAAGCTTTAATGTGATGCTGGATAATCTAACCTTTTCCACCATTTCATCGACCATTTCTAGACCAAAGAGTTTTCTCTTCCCAACTTCATCCCAACATTCTAGTGTTATAAACCTCTTCCCATAAAGGGATCCATAATGATCCATTTGGATGAATGAGTGGAAACTTTTATTGTATGATAACTCAACCAGATGAAGATTTTTATCCAATTCTCCTTTTATTTCCATCGAGCATGCTCCCACTATATCCTCTACTATTTGGATAGTCCACTCAAATTGAACAGCAGTTTCAGGATGATATGCCATACTGAAATTATTCACAGTAATCAGAGAGTGTTGGAAACACTTCCAGAACATAGAGGTTAATCATGGATCTCGACTGGATATAATCAATAGTGGAATCTATATAGCCGTAATAAATATATGATATATTTCTATGCGAGTTGATCGAATGAGAAATCCTCTTGAATTACAATGAAGTGTGCAGTATTTGTAAAATGATCCACAACAACTCATATAGAATTGTTCCCTTTTGATGTCTTTGGATGTCTAATGACAAAGTCCATGGTGACGATCTCCCATTTACATTTTGTTATGGGTAATTGTTATATCATCCCCTTATTTTTCAGCCTCTCATTCTTCACTTGAAAACATACCAAGCACTTTCATGCACACTCAATGAACTCCTTCTTCATATTATCCCACTAATAATACACTCAGTGATCTTGATACATCCTTTTGTTTTCTGGGTTAATGTGGAAACTATAACTATGTGTATCATCTAAAGTTCCATTATTCAACTCTAGATTTTAGGGAACACATATTCTTAACCCATATCTCATAATTCTATATTTATAAACATTAAACTCCTAGGATTTCCCTTTCTTGGTTATTTCCACTTTCTTCTGAATTCCCATATCATCCTTTTGAGCATCTGTTATCCTTTCAAAAAGATAAGGTTGGGAAATAATTTGTGAAAGGATATATGATTTTCCCTTCTTTATGATTCTCATGTCCATATTCATCAAATAAAAGAAGATTGGATCCTTTTCAATTCTCATCAATTCTAGAATCACTAGTTCCTTTCTTCTAGGAGAGTCCACAACCTTGTTCACTTTCCTAGAGTAGTAATGGATTGAGTAGTCATAGATCATCTCTAACCATATTTTTTGGGGAATGTTCAACTCTTTCTGTTTGAATATATAATTGATTCTTTTGTAATCCATGTATATTTCACACTTCTCCTCTAAAAGGTAATGTCTCCAAATTTTTAAAGCAGAGATTACAGTATCCAACTCTAGATATGTGTTTTATTATTTTTCTCATGAAAATTCAATTTCCATGAATAATAGGCAATAACTTTTTAATTTTTCATCGACACATAGCCCATTCCCTTCATTGATGAAAAACTAAATACCACAAAAATTTCTCCACTTGTGGGTAGTTTTTGCACGAGCTTTGTGATAAGACTTCCTTTAAACTCTTTTATCCTATCCTTGGATTCATCACTCCATGAAATGTTTACTCTTTTTCTAGTGAGATTGGTATGAAGGTTTGACAATTATGAGACATTTCCCACAAATCAACGATATTATCCAGGTAACCCAAGGAAGATACAGATATCTCTCATTGATGCTGGCCTTAGCCATCCCTCAATTTTATTTTTCTGGGAGGGATCCCCATATATAACATTTCTTATGATTATATGACCCATTAATGAGATTTCCTTGAATATGAACTCTCGCTTCCTATACATTTCATAGAGAGTCTCCTTTCGCAATGTCTCTGGTATAGTGCTTAGATCCTCCTCATGTTCCTCCTTGGTTTTAGAGTATATTAAAATATCTTCTATAATGACTTCCACATATTTGTTGAGGTAATATCTAAAGAATATATTCTTAATTTCCATTAATATTGTTAGAGAATTAGTGAGTCTGAATGGAATTACTATGAATTCATAATACCCATACATTGTATGAAAAGCAGTCTTGGGGCTATCCTCCTTATTCACCCTGACATGGTAATATCACAACAGTAGGTCCACCTTGTATATGTGTTGTGCTCCACGTAGCTTATTGAACTAGTCATCAATTTGTGGGTTAGGATACTTGTTCTTTATCATGATATTTTTTAGCTCATGATAATCAATGGAAATGTGCATTGACCCATCCTTCTTCTAGACGAAGAGGACTAGTGAACCCCATGGTGAAGCACTTGGGTGTATAAACCATTAATCCAGATTCTCCTATAGTTTTTTCTTAAGGTCCTCAAGCTCCACAAAATGCATTTTTTATAGAGTCTTGGATATTGAAAAAACCCAAGTTATAAGATCAATCAAGAATTCAATATATCATGTAGGAGTAAGACCATGAAATTACTCATGAAACACTTCCAAGAATTCCCTCACAATATTCTTGTATTTAGGGATGTATTCCTCCTTATACTACATCATTTAAGTATGATATGTGTGATCATAGAGTAGTAATATCCACGCTTGATATGATGGTGATAAACAAGATTAATCCACCTCCTTTGAAATTTATAGAATGAAAGGATGATTTTCTAAATATAGAGTGATTTTCCTCTCATGTCTATTCATGTTGGCTCTATATTGGTAAATCCAATCCATGGAAGGAATTGCTTCAAAAACCACCATAGAGAGTATGAAAAGGTTCGTTGGGATGTTCAATCCAAAAATTATGATAGAGGAGGAGTTATATTCATGGGATTAAATGATTATCCCACATAAAATTCTCAACAACATTTCTTCTTAAGTGATTTGTGGTGGTGTGGGGATTGTTCTACTAAACATGTGGTATATAATAGAATGGGTAGATCCAAAATAAAAAAAATGAATGCAATTCTTAAATGAATAACTAGTGTACCTGTCACCACATCGTTGTTGGGGTTTTTTCGGTGGTATTGATGGAAAAACATCTCCATTTCTTCCTTTTAGGTTTTTTTACCTCTAAAAACACTTGGCCTAGGGAACTGGTTTTCAAATTTATGATGTTATTTGAAGTTGATGTAATGAACAATACGTTGTTTGTAGAACATGGAATTCCTCTCCTCTGTTGTAGAAGCTTGTTTTTTTTGTCGTCAATTAATGTCTAGGTTACCTTCACTTTCACACATAAAGCATTTCCTCATCCCTTTCAGGAAATTGTTTGGGTACTTCTTTTTTGCAATATTAGAATTTAGTGTGCTGGAATTTCATAGCACTGTTTGGATTAATGCATGGGACCACTAGAATTAAAGTCATCTTTTTTAGTTTTATCCCCATCATACACCTAAGATTCACTGATCTCCATTTTGACTTTGAGGGTACATGAGATAGTTTCCACATAGCTATCATAATCACGGATCTCTATGGATTTCCAAATGCTAGGTTTTAACCAACCAAAGAAGTGGTTAACCTTTCATCCAGGGGTAACAAAAAAGCTTGAGGTGTATCATGCAAGTCTTGTGATGTTTTCCTTGTAATATCTAATGGATTTTTCATCTATTTTTCTTGATGGAAAGTTAGTCCCTTTCTATCTTATGCCAGAGGGTGTGAGGAAAATATTTATTAGAAAACATTTTCCTTAAATCCTTCAATTCCAATGCTTCGATCTCTTCCTTAGGATTCATTTTTTTACCAATGTCCATCATTTATCAGCTTCAACCTCCATATGATAAGCAGCCATAAGAACGTTCTATTTTTCAGATCATTGAATGATGGAGAAGATCTTTTGAAGGGATTTGTTCTATTGAACAGCGTTTGAGGGATCAAATGATCCCCTAAAATTAAGGATAAGTTTTCTCATAAAGACATCGATTGTGAACTATTCTTTCATTTGTGGGGGTGTACATTCCAATTGACGAATGATTCTATTAAAAACATGAGTTACCTGAGTGAGTATAGTGATAGTTTTTGTTATTCCTACTCACATCAGATTGAGAATCTCATTTGATTATTCATCACATTGATCATCACATTCTTTTTTTTCCAATGACCTCCTACTATCATCCATGGGTTGGAATAAAAAGAATTTTCATGGTACCACATAAAGGGGAATCCAAATACAAAAAAAAACATATAAATTACATCTATTTCATAAACATATGATTTTATGTGATTAAATCTATGTTATCCATGATCTACATCGCATCATATATTCTTATGTGCCTATTTTATTCTCTTAATAATGGTACATACTATGCTGATGAATTTACCAAAGCATTTCCCCTAGTAGTGTCGAACCAATAGTGTTTCAAGGCCATTGTCAAGCACCAATTCCCATTTGAGTCTAGCTCAAAGTGGTGTTTTCGGGTTTTACCCCTTGATACATCTTTTCTAGAGACACCTCTACATGTTAGTATCCCGACAGGGATATATTTTCATTATAAAACACATAATATATAATCAAAAAAATATAGGGATGTATTTATTATACTTAGTCTTATCCATAAGTCTTTCAAAGGGGTTTTAAAATCAAAAAACCAAAAATAACTAAACCTATAGTTTGATACCAACTATAACGACCCTACACATTATTACACACTTATACATGATTTATTACAGAAACATGCAATTAATACAACTATGAGGATCATGAAGTACAATGTTTTGAGAAATTAGGAACATTACATGACAACTTAAGACTTAAAATAAATCATCCTTATTGAAAAATTATTTTACATGACTGCTACATTCGTTCTTGCTTAGAATTTCATGGGATAACCAGATGATACATATAAGAAAAGGGTGACATATAATGCTTAGTAAGGGAGTAAACAAGGAATAACATGAAGAGTAAAATACATTTAAATAAATATGAATATCAATGGAGAATATGAGAAACCTGAACCTAAATTCATGATATATCATTATTATCATAACATGGAAATGTTGCAACAACATTTAACATGATGTTAGCACAATTCGTGGATCACTACACATAGATCATGAGTAAATCATCATGTAATGTTAATTATCATGAGTAAACCATCATATAACTTGAATTGGAATGAGTAAACCCTCATTGTACATGGACTATCATGATACTATTCTTTACCCAATGCATTGGAGAACTATCATGGATCACTCTTCTTCATTATTTAATTTCATGTATAAGTGTGCCACATCGATCATACAACATAGATTCGTTAAAAATTATATCTGATTCTAAGAATAATTGATGTGTAATATATACATTTATGTCCTCAATCATCATGTAAATTTTCAAATAGTTGAATACTCTTAATAGAGAAATGGGTATGGTATTCTCATACACGGTGATTTTGGAAAGGGAAATTTTGGTGTAAATTCAACAGTGTAACGACATCAAATAGTAATCCGAAAATGGGATTATGAGTGAGAAAGTTGGTATCTCATAATTTATATATGAAATATACTGTAATGGGGTAATGGAACATAATATCCCAACATATTTAATGGAATTTATATGCATTATATAAAATAATGGCTTGAATGTAAATGTGAAGAGAGAAATATACCTTATAGAAACTCAGCATGGTAACATGTGTACATGGGAGATATTAATGAGAGAGAAAAAGGTATCACTATTAAAACATAAGGACAGAAGTTTATAGGATGTGTGTAATCATACCCCAACATTATAATTTGAAAATAAAAGTGCATAAAAATATAACGAAACCTGGACATAAACAAGGAAGGAAGGAAAGTGATGATCCCTTATTTGGATGTGTGATCCCAAAGGCTTGGGAGATGCTTGAGAGATGAATCTTGGGATCTTGGGGAATCATGAGAGTATTACAGAGAGATGATTACATAGGTTGGTAGATATCCAAATGCTTTTAGTCTAGATGAATGGGAGATTGAGTTTCATTATATAGAAACTGATAGGGAATTCTTTATTATTTAGTTTTTGGAAACTACATATTAATCTAATCAAAACAACAAACAAACCCATGGTTTTTTCCCACGGTTTTTTCCAAAATGGATTGAAAAAATTATTTTATAAGTGCAATGTTCTAAATTATTAAAATATTAGGATTTTTTATTTGGATATGAGTCACACTCTCAAAAAAATCATTTTAAAAGGTTAAAATATTTTATATGACTTGGAGAGTCCACTAAAAACCATAAAATTAATAAATCAAATATAATATCACATAATTTTAAATTTAAAAAATATATTGTCTGAATAAACATTCTATATTAATTTATTACATCACTACTATATCATTATGATGTCATAAAACACATTATATATTTGAATGATATTTAATTTTTACCCCAAAAATCAACTGCCTCTGAAAATTATGATCTATTAACTAAAAGAAAATTTCAACATCTTGAATCCAAAAACTATTGTAATTTTATTCAAATAATTTGAAAATTTTTAATATTTTTAAACTTAAAAAAAAACTATAATTTATTGAAAATTCATGGTTTTTGATAAAAACAACTTTCAAACCATACAAAAAAATAGAATTGTATTCATAAAAAACATATATGATCATTTATATAATTAATAATATTTAATTCATTGATATTATTTTTTTAGAATATTATTTAATTAAAAAATCCATTAATTCATCAAAATAGATTTCTTAATTGAATATTATCTAAAAATACTATTTCTTCTTTAAAAACCATTTAAAAGGTACCAATAATAAAAATATATATATTATTTATACCAAAATAATGTGCACAATCTTAGTGATATGGGTCTTGTTACATAACAATTTTTTAAACACACATAAGACCTAATGGTAAGGTGCGTGATGGTGATAGACTCTTGGGGCTGCACATAAAACATTTCACAAATGGTAATCTATATTCACTTCCACTTCTCCTGTAGGTGGTTCCATATAAGCTTAAAGTGTTGAAGCTCACATTTTTTTTGGTCAAGAGTGTTTCCCAATGATGTTACCTCCTTTTTGAGCTATGATAAATGGGATTTGTATGGAGCAATTCTACTAGATGAGGCCATAACCTCCTTCGTCAAATTTAATAGGATTTTTTAACGTCCTATATTTATACAAATAATGTGATCACTTTTTATAACTATATTTGCAAAGGTAAAAATTCTTAATAGTATTTTTAAATCCCAAAACATAAAATCAAGAAAGTCCATATGTTTCACATAACCATTTTACATAATAAGACATATAATTATATCAAGAGAATTTTTCAATAATAAAATTTTGGGTCATTATATATATTAATTCAATTTAGGTAATTGAAATCATGTTCATATTAAAATTAAAAAAAAATTATAGGACTTTTGAATGTTTCTACTTTAAAACCCCTCTTTCTCGCCACATGTGTAGGATTATCATTAGTAGTAATTAAACAACTTATTTGATTGGAAATATGAAAAACGGACATACATGGTTGTAATCGGTATAATATTTCTCATCTAATATGTTCAAAATATTATTTTTCCAAAATTATTTTTTAATGTGATTTAAATTAATTATGGTGATTAAGGTACGATGAAGCTCAATAAGGGAATTAATCTTAATATTAAGGATCCAAATGATGTGCACACTTTTCCAAAAGATATACGATATAAATATTTCGACCATATCACTACTTGGTTATATGATTATGGGTAATTGAGATACTATGATATTCATGTTATCTATATGAAATTTCAAGTAAGGAAAAAGAAAAAAGGGAACATTCGTTGCATTTATCATTTATAAAACATTGATATATGTAGAAAAAATTATATAATCAGTTATATATATCATTTTAAAAGTCAAATGGGTTATTTTTTCATATTTATTTATAAATAACTTGTAAAGAGGGTTTAGTTTCTTAAAATTCTTCATGAACACAAACACTGTGATTATTTAGTTAATAAAAAACTAAAATAAATGATACTATAAATACTAAAGGTGATGTTAATTGATTGAATTATTGTATATATGTATTGTTTAGAGGAAAATATCATGATACAATATTTTAATCTCAATATATTTTTATTGTAATAGTTTTTTATATTATAAAATAAATATTAAATAAATAATTCCAAATTGACATTTTTATTATTTTACAATAAATGATATTTTTTTAGATGATTTAAAATTAATAAAAATAAAATAGTGTAATAAGTTATCTTACTAATTAAAAAAAGATAAAATATACTCAATAAATGGAAAAATATATCTTTTATAATTAAAATATTAAACCAAATATTGTAAAAATGTGCTTAACTGGGAATGGGTTTAAGTAGTGTTTTAATGAGTCATAAGTAGTTGTTGTAAAATTATTTTCTAAAAAATCGGTAATTTTAATTTTATAAATTGTATATAATATTAATAATTCAGTGGCTCTATATTTCTAAATAATAATAATTTTTTTTTAAAAAAAATGGGTAAATTAAAAAGGACAGAAAACTAAATACATTAATAAAAAAAATTTGTACAAATGAGAGAATCATAGAGGTTAAGGAACCAAATTATTAAAATAAATATTTTTTTTTGTGTTGGTGGTTTAAATAATATATTATTCCCTTTTCGTATATTAATTTTTCCATTTGGTGGAACTTTAGGTAAGGCTGACTTCCCAATAATGAATACCTTTTGGTATTTATAACAGTGTCACTACCCCTCTACTGAAAAAACGGAAGCACTATACCTCTTACTCACACCCCCTAAAAACACTAATTTCATGAAAATATTTCCATAAATAGAATCCCAAAATACTTATAATTGATATTGAAGTCTCCCTTTTGTAGTAAATTCTTCCACGGAATCCCATTGGTATATACCAAAAAGAGTTTCTTGACTTTATGGAATCATTTTCAAATGACCTATTTTCTTTCATTTCTTTCATCACTCCATATACTTTTTTTATCCCATTATTACATAAAAAACTATATCCAACATATTTTAGGATGTTTTTATGATATTGCTTCACCCTAGACTTACACAAACCTCCATCTTATTTGTAATGAACATACAATTTTTGTGTATGATGAACTACTAGCTCGTGAAACGATGATTGTTCATTATTTAATTTACCACCTATCATGGTAGGGATTTTAATGGAAAGTATGTTTATATATTATATATATGATATTCTTAATTTCTGTATGCTTCTATAATTTTTATTTAGAACATTAACTTTATTCGTTCTATCTTGTGTAAATACTATCATATCGAATAAGGAAGTCTGGATTATTGGCCCCTCAATACGATGAGTCTCATTCATTCAATATATATAATTTATAAAGTATTGTCTTAATAAAACTATGTAACATATATAACATAGATATGATACCTGTCATGACTCTTCCTAGTGGGACTCGTGTCACGACTACCCATGCCCACCTCAAATAGGATAGGTGTTGGTGACTAGAACCGAGTAGGCATATAACTGACATGGGAGGCATTGCCTAAGTACTTGTACACATGCATGCATCTCCAAGCCCAAAAATATAGAAACATAAACAACACTAAGGAACAATATTCATGGATACAACCAAACCCACCCAGCAGAGTTCAATGGAATGTAATGTGGAGAATGTAAACTGGGCTGGGATACAGGCCCACCAAAAACAAGAGTCTGCAAACTACAAAGTCCAACATGTAAGAAAGAAGAGGTACTTGGACTAATTCACATAGATGTAGTAACACATGGCCTATAAAAAACAAAAAAAATGCTCAGTCTAGTTCTGGTCTTCCCAGGACTCCATGATAAGTCCACTTTTCCACACATGCCACAACATGTGCGGGAATAGCCCGTGAAGGGGTGATTATAACAATACTCAAAAGAGGACCATGAAAACCAAAAAAAACAATGTAAAGGTACAGTCTACTCTATATAGTATATGTCTACTTAAAATATATAATGATAAACACATCTAGAAATACACAAATCCCAGACCTGTAGTCTATAACGATCGCAAACCCATGCTAGGGATTCAGTTCGAAGATTCCACAAAGCACTTGTTCGGGAGTACTCAATCTATTATTATGATAACCCTAACATCATTTGTCTGAGAAGTAATATTCATCATCAAAATCCATGAGATAGATAGATGATCTGATAGATCTAAAGAGAGAACAAGTACACTCATTTTGAGATAATGACCTCCTGAGATGTGAGATATCATGATTAATAGATGAGGATCACTGTCAGGGCCTTGTCAGATACCACAGCTAATCCAGATTCACAATATTTGTAGGGGATCAGAATCCAGTAGGATTAGTCACATTGAAAACTGACTCTACCTAAGGTCATAATGGATAGAGGATCTTACTCAACACCTCTTGGATGGATTTTTGACTCAATCACAGAACATCCTTCTAAAGGGATCATACTCCTCTGGGAAGAACCGATAGCTAGAAAATTGGGGAACAAATAAAGGCAAACTAATCCAAACGAATAATATCCATGGAATGTTGGACAGGAGAACCAATCGATGTATAAGGGAGTACATGACATGTGGGAGTGGTCACATGCCCTATCCCATGACTCCATGTACTTCTATGTACAACATCTCGAGTCTGGGGAACATTCCATTTAAAAAGGCATATGCACACCGTATAGGAAGGATCACACACCATGTCAAGGTATTTGAGGTCCACTCTGTATACGCCATCCATGTGCCCATAAATGGACTCAACCCATGTATTCCAACTAGTGTAACCAGTACACGAGGTGACACATGTAACTAGCCTCATCTGGCCGTGTGGTATAGTAAATGGCATGTACTCCATCTCGAGTCAATTTATCTTCTGAGATACACTTTCAGTCCCATGTAAAGACCCACACATCGTGTGATAGTGGTCACACTCAATTTCTACACTTCATGTAACCTAGTAACTTCTGGTGCTACTGGGTGGGTCCCCCACATCATTCTTTTCTAGGAGCATGCAATGTCCATCACCATGTACAACATGCAAGACCTGACCACCTCAATTCTTACCCCACCTAGAATGTTCATCGTGATACATACCATTTTTATCGTGATTTTCATGAATCACAATTCTTCGTCACCACACATCAGGTGATCCTACAGTCTTCTATCTAACCATTCAATCTCTTAGAAGCTCGAGGTTTAAGGTATCCCTAACACTGCATGTCCATTTCCATTGGTTTCAAGACTCCGATCATCCTCGAAACAAGTCTCAATCCATCTCTATGATGAATTATTAAAGGTAGATTTATCCTGAATCTTTTATAATTGCCTGCAACCGTCATTATCATACCTCTATTAGGTCATCATGATTCCTATTCTCTAGTGTTGGATCATTCTATTGTGAAATAAATTCACAATGATTCATTTTCCATCACCCCACCATGAATGCAATGAACGTAGAGCACTAAGGGATGAAATTAAATAAACAAAAACAATTAAACACTTTTTCTCTCATTTGTCACGAAGTTGATATGATCCCGTTAGTAGGTATAATAGTGTATGAAATGACAATCAAAAAATTATCAAAAACACAATCCCTAAATCATATCCCTCAAAGTAATGAAAACAATAACACCCTCCCATAAGAATGCACAATTTTTGGTTCAACCTCTTTTTGGGTTGATCTGTGTTCTTTGTTTTATCCAAGAATGTGGAAGAATTAAATAAAATTAACAAACCCCTACCTCGGTCAAAAACGATGAGAAATATCAACTGTTGGTTAGGATTTGATCTCACTGAACAATAATCCACACATCGTTGTTCATCTGAGTTCGTCAGGAATTCTCCAAGAGTGGATCCTCTCGGAAGATCTAGAGAATTCTAGAGTGTTTTCCATGTTTACGAGACAAACCTTGGGATCCAGATTATTTAAATTGAAATAAGCGATGTTGCGTTTAAAAAAAATTTATCATAAAATAAATTATTATTTTAGATTATTTCCTTTAAATATTCTATAAACGAACTCCAACAACCGACATGTGTCGGTCAATGTTAAGACACACCTAATGTAAACTCGCTACTATGAATGCAACATAGCCCTTACATTTCTAATCTTGGAACCCTTTGAATTGTTGTTCCACATTTTTCAAGAAAATTGATCACATTTACTTTTTAAATGAATAATTTATTTTCTAAAATTTATTTTGGGCACTCCGGGAGCATAGAATAACATGTCGTCAGAAATAATTATCTCGTAATAATTCTATATAATATCTAAAAATAATACATAGAAAATATGAGAAATTATATTCTCTCATCCATTGGGATTTACATCCTTGAAAATCCAAAACAAAAGGATACTCAAATAGATGTGGGTACTATGCGTGAATCTGATCCTCTTGCTCCCACATGTTAACCTGAATATTCTCATGCTACCACCGGACACACACCTAGGGACTCGCTCTCCCATGAAGGATCGTCACCTGGTGATCGTCAATCTCCACCATGTACTTTGGGAAGGTTGACCAATTTTCGATGTCTAGATCACCCAAGTCGATGACATGTGACATGTCATGAACATACCTCCATAGCTGCGACACATTCAAGACATCATGTACCCAGTGCATCTACAGTGGTAGGGATACGAGCTACACGACCTCCCCAACTCTGCACATTATCTTAAATAGGTTGGTGAACCTTGGAGACATTTTTTTACCTTAACCAAATGCCCGAAATCCTCATCATGGTGAGACTTGAAGGAATACATGGTCTCCCACCTCTAACTCCAAAGGTCTATGTCACTTGTTAGGCTAAGAAATCAGTTGGATCTGTGCAGTCATCATCCTCTCCTTGAGGATCTACACATTCTCAGTGTTTTCTCACACAATCTCTAGACCCATGAGTCTAAGCTCTCTGGGGTTGGTCCTGCAATGTGGAGACAAGAAGGGTAAGTCCAACATACAAGCCCACAACATATCCTCTAGAAAATCAATGGTCCCCTCCGTCTGATCATCGATTTGGGGATGAAAGTCTATTTTCAAGCATTGTTGAGTCTCAAAATCCTCATTTAGTCCCTTCCACAATGGAGATATGGAACAAGCATCACAATCTGATTGTTTTGTATGAGGGAATTCATGAAGACGAACAATCTTCTATCTGTAGAGGCATACTAAGCTCTCTATGATACTGAATCCCTGATAGTTACGATGTTGGCTAGCCTACTGTGTTGGTCGATGATCACCCCGATGGAATCTTGTCTCTTGAACATCTGTGGTAATCCCATCACGAAGTCCATCAGTATTCCATCCCACCTCTACTCTAGCACTTCCAAGGGTGAGGTAACCCTGTTGTAACCTGGTACTCATATTCCAACTGCCAAAATATAAGTCATCGAGAAACAAACAGTTCCACTACCTTCTTCATACAATCCCACCAGAAATGACACTGAAGGTACAAGTACATTTCAACCACTACAAGATGTACCTTCAATGGGGATGTATGAAAATTTCTTAGAACCTCCTCCTGAAATTCCACTGGCATGATAGTGCATCGTATGAAGTGGACTACTTGCACCCAAAATTTCGAATATACATCAAGAGAATGTCTTATGGATAACAGAGCACATAATGTCTTGTAGTGGGAATCCCCTAGTTGTGCCTACCTGACTCGCTATAAGTGTTGAGGGGTGAAAACCATCAACTAGAGATATGTTTCATCGTCTCTATAATCAAAGGATAATTTTAGCGAGATCAAATGATCAAACACCTCTCTTAGCAGCATCGAACTCGATATCATGCTGGTATCATCTTCCACAACGTTCCCCTTCTCATGTGTATTGAATATCTCAATGTATTAATCCTAGAGGAACTCTATCCATCACCTCTACCTCAAATTTAGATCCTTCAGTGAGAAGATATTCGTGAGGATTTTTTGGTCAGAGTAGATGATAAACCGTTAACCCAGCAGGTAGTTTCTCTACATCTTCAATGGAAAGACTACCACTACCAACTCAATATCATGGGTCTCATAGTTCTGAAAATGAGTCCAAACATGGTGTAAACCATAAGAAATCACCTCCAGTATATAAATCGGAACATAGCCAATCTCGGACCCTGATGCATCACATAAAACTATGTACCTGACACCATCCTCTTGATATCTCAAGAATGGTGCGCTGGTCAAACTCTACCTCAACAGCTGGAAATCCTATTGGAAATTATTCATCCAACTGAATGGATTCCCATTTTGGGTCAAGGAAATCATTGATTCCAATATCGGGGAGAAATAAAGGATTAATCTTCAGTTGTATCTTGCAATCCAAAGGAAGCTCCGCAGCTCTGTCACACTCCGGGGTGGCTCCCATTCTAACATATCCTCGACCTTCGCTGGGTCCTCTGCTACCCCATCCTTAGAGATAACTTTTTCTCGATAGGTTACCTCATGTATCTAGAATTGATACTTTGAGATCATCCGATAAACCTGGTGCTCTCATAGTAAATCTAGAGCCATCCACAGGTGTCTCGTGTGCTACTCCTCTAATGTGAGTACATAAGGATGTTGTTGATGAAGACCAAAATGAACTGGTATATGTATGGTTGGAAGATCTGGTTCATAATACCCATGAAGACTAAATGGGTTTTCATCATACCTAAAAGCATCACCAAGTACTCATAGAGACCGTAGCGGAATCTGAAACCCATCTTTGGTATATTCTCATCTCGTACTTGAATATGGTGATATCCAGACCTGAGGTCAACCTTCAAGAACTAACATACCCCTATCAGCTGATCGAAGATGTCGTCGATCCTTAACAATAAATAATTGTTCTTCACCATCACCTGGTTTAGGTGATGGTAATCCATGCACACCCTCAAACTCCCATATGCCTTCTTGAAATAAAAAACTGGGGATACCTAGGGTGAAATAATAGATATTACGAAGCCCTAACTCAGTGAATCCTCTAACATCACCCTTAACTCATGATGATATATGAGTGCCATCTGATATGGTGGTCATGTTATCAGTTCAATCCTATGGTGTAAGTCGATGTATAATTTGATCTCCTAGTTGAAAGTAGTTCTGGACCATCTTCGGGATATACTTCCTCATAGCCGACCACTACTACTGGGAACAGTAAGCTCAAAACATCTAATGCTATGAGGGTATGGCTAGTGAACTCAAGACTGAATGACTGCACCCTCGTATTCATGATCCCATACTTTGTTTCCTGGGTCTCCTTTTCTCCAACAAAGGAAATCCTCATTCCATTATTGTAGACACACTACACTCTTCACCTAAAGTAGTCAATCTGGGCATAGACCGAAGATAACCAATCAATATAGAGAAATACATCATAAGGCCTTGATTCCTCCACTATGTTTTTTCAAACAAAAATCTCACATACAATGGAAATATCACACTGTCTGTAGAGATGCGTGATCATCGATTCTCTTCTTGTAGGTGTCTCCAAGCATAAGGTTTGAGTCAACGACTCTTCCAAAATCTCATGGTTTCTCACAAGGAATGTGGAGAGGAAGAAATGGCTATCACCTATGTCTATGAGTATGAAATATAAGGTAGAAAAGGCAAATATCATACTTTAGATCATCCCTGGTGTCCCTGGTTAGTATTCCTTGACCACACGCAGCTTCCCCCGCCACTAAACTTGGCTCCCTGAGCCTGGTGAAGACCTCTTGGGGGTGGTGGTGGAATTATATCAAAGAATCTACCACCACATGTAGCTCTCCTTGCTTCTCTTCCTCATCCACCACCTAATAGGACTATGTGATCCATTCTTTTTCACTACCTCGGTTGCCAATCCACCACTTCCTTGTCAGTAGCACAACAGGTTGGACAGTCTATAGAAAAATGTCCTCTATAGCCACACAAGTAGCATCATTGCTCCCTAGGATAACTGGATCTATCTTGAAAGTCTTAGATTGTCAATAACTAGTCTTGGGTCCACCTGTGATGTATCCCACATCCCGAAACTATTTCCTAACATTGGCTCGCTAATGTTGAGTTCTCTACACCCAACCTCATGCTACTGAATGCCACTAGCTATCTCTACTCCACCAAGAAGCTCTTGATCACCATGGCCATAACGAGCACTCCAACATAAGTAGAAATTCATAAATTCCTGAAACTAGCACAAGTGTCCCATATTAGACATCTCTTGAAGGTTAGACCTCTAATGCACCAATCCATGACAATATTTATCGAGAACTGGGTGAGGTTGGTGAAACTCGATGAATAGTCAGCCACCGTCAAAATGGCCTGCTAGAGCCGAAGAATCTATTGGATACACACTTCTCTTAGTGTAACTAGATATAACTCCTCCCTTAATTGTCATTCTATATTCATCCTTGAAGGTGTCTCTTCGTCATGAGTTTTTGTGTGTCAAGATCCACCATCGTCCCATTGAAACCTAAAGAAGGCTCGCTCCTTGGATCACCATCTTGTCTGATGGTGTTCTCACTAGATTGAAAACACTGGTCACCACCTCAAGCCAGTACTTAGCCTTCATTTGGGTTAGGCTGTCCTCGGAACCGGAGGGGTCTCTATATCTGATACTCATGGAGGGAACTCATCTTGTTCCCCTCATCTGTCAGTAAAGAAGGTAGCACGATATGCTCCACTTGTGGTGGTATATCTGCTACACCACATGGAGGTAACCCCTAAGGAACTGGTACTTTTATGAAATCCTCGTTACTAAGGGGGTCATCCCCATGATCGTGCATCAAAATCATAGTAGGTAGGCATCACTGAGGTATCCTGCAAGGAAGTAAGATGTACCATGGTCAATGAGTATAAATGGATAGCTGACATAATAGACAAGGGAAAAACATATTCCTATATGATGTATGTACCATTTGTTATTTCCCCATAACTAGTGTTTTCATGTACATAGTCAAAAAGTAGGTTATCTATCCTAGTGTATTAATACGTCGGCCGTCCACACCAACACTATAGTCCTTGACCTGAAATCAAAACCCAAAACACTTAACATTATTCCCCATAACCAATCTCATAAACAATTGGTCCTATGGTAGAACCAAACACCACTAATATGACTATGTCATGATGTGTCCCAATGGGGCCCATGCCGCGACACCCCTAGGACAACTATAATAGGTCATGGTATGGCGAGTAGCACCGAGTAGACATATCACTAACAAGGGAGGCATTTCATAAGTACCTGTACACAAGTACAAATCTTGAAGCCCACAAATACTGAAATGTAAAAAACCACTAAGGAACAAAATTCATGCATACCACTAAACCCAACCAACCGATTTCAATGGAATGTAAAATGTTGAGTGTAAAATGGTCCAAAATACAAACCCACAAAAAATAGGAGTCTCAAACTACAACGTATGACCTTTAATAAAAAATAGGTATTGAGACTTTTGGTCGGAGTATAGTACTACAGGGGTGGTGAATTGAGTCTCTTTAAAAATTTCTGTTTGAAAAGTATTCTTTAAAAGATTCCCAATAAAATAAATACATACCAGTTAATCAAAGTAATACATTTTGAAAAGTTTGACTATTTAAATAACTTTTTAGAATATTGATTAATTCTATGTGATCATAAAATTAGTTATTAACGTTACTTTTAAATCTATTCTAATACGGAAAAATAATTGTAACTTTTTTCCAAGATTAACTATGAAAGTAAATTTAGAGATTTCTAAATTATAGAGAAAAACCAAGAATACTAAAATAATACACATAGTGGATATAAAACAAGTGATTAAATCTCATGTCAATACCTAATCCACACCACTTGGTGATCACCTACCACTAGTTAGTTTATATTAATAAACATGATCCACATCGTGGATCGGGGTAAACAATATAGCACCGGAATTTCCTGGTCACACGACCTATTCCACAGTTCTTAATGGGTATAAAATCTTTGTTCACACATGGAACTCTTCCACACATATCATTGGGGGTAAAAAAGTGTAAAAGGATGTGAGAGGAAAGATATTTTGTATCCTACAGTTCAATGTAAGAGTCATGGCTGTTTTTATATAGACACACTCACACTGATCAAAATCTAAAAACAATACACCACATAGAAAAAATGACGACATAAGGTTTGATGTGCTCTGAGGGTTATTCTACACCAAACTGGACTTCTAGGATGAAGCATATGTCAGAATGGAGTCCTCTTATGAGAAACATAGTATTGCAAGTCTAATGCTCAGGTTTCTAGTTAGAGCTGGATTGTGTTCTTTGTGGATTTGGTAATGAAAAGATGATATTGACTCTGATATATGGTGTGCAATCTTTTTTTATTCGAGAATTAATTTTGTGTTCTTCATATGTATTGAGTTTCTTATGTCTGTACTTTTCTCATGAATTCTCGTGTATATTTGTTCTTGCACGCCCCGTTTTTTATGAGCCACACTTTTATTTTTATTCTTTGAGTGCATGAGGTGGATCCAACATGATGAAGTTATTCTACGCCTCATACATCATATAGTTTGGTGACATGTATTCAATGAAATATTAATTATGTTAGTGAATTTAAAAGACACAAATATGACCATTAGAAATTAAATTTGAAAAATAGATTAAAGAATTCTGTCACAGTCTGTCTGGAAACGAGGTCTCCATGCAATGGTGTCTCCTTGAAACAGGGTCACATTCTTTTCCTTTGAGCGGTGAGAAGGTTATGATAGAAAAATTGTATAGAGATCAGGAACTGGTAGCACAGATGCAGTGTCTAGTCATAGTGTCTGATTCTTGAAGTATGGTCACGGTGTCTAGGTCATGATGTCCAGTCATGGTGTCTGGTCACAGTGTTTGGGTCACTGTGTCTGGGTCACGATGTCTTGTCATGGTTTCTAGGTCACGGTGTCTAGTTCACAGTCTTTGGTCATAGTGTAAGGGTCACAGTTTCTCAGACTTAGCCAAATATCTATATAAAGACATAAAATAAAATATTCATATAATGGATTAGACTAAATCATTTATCATGGAAATCCATTATAAAAAAAAATTAAAAATTAGTTTGCAATAATCAAACATAGAACTTAAGATCTTGGATAGTTTTTTTAATGTATTATGAATCCAAACATCTGTTCACATGATTTGATACAGATCCAGATTTACAGAATGTATAGGAATTTTGATCTTTTAATCAGGATTAAAACATGATTAACAAGATGTATAAGTTTTTTTATCATTAAAACATGATTAAAACTTGAGGAGTCCAACAATCTCCCCCTTTTTATTATCAGAAATCATGTGTGTGAGATATGTATTCTTAGTGAATGTGTCTCTCCCATTGTGTGCAGTTAGAGTGAATGTATCCACCCTTTTGGGATTATCAAAAAGAGTAAAAAAGTAAGAAAGATAAAAATAATAATAGTTTACAATGCATTATAAGGAGTAAAAAGTTTCATTAAAAATAGTAAAAAACTACAACAATTGTCCCTATCAAAATATAGTTTTCACTTTTATTCAGCATTAACTGTTTTCTCATTTTCCTTGGAAGTAATATCACTAGATTCAATGGGAGCCGAGGTATAAGTTAACGAATTAGGGGAACCAAATGACATAGAAGGTATAGGGCTTCCTTCAAAAACAGCGGGGGGTTAATGTAGGTGTAGTAGAAGACCAAGGAAATTGTTATTCAAGGATAACAAATCTGTTCTGACATAGATCCCTAGAGACCGACAAAGAAGATGAGGAAACGGCTGGGATGAGAGGGTAGGAAAACCATGTCTCAGGGGGTGAAGCTACATGATCCACAATAGTAGTTATCTACACATAAATATAAGGCCTTAATAGTTTGATGAAGTTATTAATAATCTCTCCACAATACAACATTTCTTTCTAAAAGTCAAACTTCTTCTCCATGAACTTGTCCAACAAGGGAGTCAAATCCTTTAGATTTTGAACCTGAGGTTTGAAGCTTGTGATATAGGAGAGATTTTCATATTTTCTACAAGGTATATGAATTTTTTTGTCATATCATGGTTAGGGAAAATCTTATAGAAGTATAAGTCCGCCTTCTTAGTAATTTCTTCTTGAGATTCATTAGAAATCATAGAATGAATTATCACCAAATAAAGAACTATGTCAATGTTCTTGAAAACCAATTATACAAACTCTTTTTAAAAGCCACTTAGCTCAAACTGATGTTCTTATTTAACAACTATTCTTAGCAGATCATTATCCAAGGAGTGTTGAGATGATTGTCCAGAGTCACTAGAACCTATAATAGCAGTTGTAAGAGACATCAGTTGATTCAGAAAATTCTGGAGACAACCTTTATACTCATCAGTGAACTTTTTAATACGAATAACATGATCACACATCTCATGAACAATTTTTTTATTTCATTTAGTCACCTTGATAGCTATATAAGTTAGTTTAGGTTGAATCAGGGAGTCTACATCCTATGGAATCTGACCACTAACATCATCAATAGGATGAGAAACAGGTTTTGGTGTTGAGATCAGCATTCTCTTCCTAACTTCAACCATACAGCTGAAAGAATTCACATAATCAGTGAGCTATTTTTTCTCAACTATTACTTATTTAATTTAATGAAGCATTTTTGGCAGAATCTGCCAAATAATATTCTCTAACAACAGTGCAATATCCCATTCACTCAATTTGATAAATTGAGTAGGTTGAGTGTTCAAGATCTTCTCAACCCCATCAAATAGGTTAGATCCAAATTATTCCAAATCCACATTACTCACCAAGGTGGACGTTTCATTTGAAGGTTCAGAGATATGAGATGTGGCAGGCTCAAGTTTCTTCGCTTCTATAACATGAAGAGCAGATACTGGTTTCAATTGAAACACAGTAGACGGATCTATACCATTAACTAAGGCTCCCTATGAATCATTCGCAACAAAATAGATAGGGAATTTGTACCATATATCCACATATCTTGGATCAACCTAATTAGTAATATCAACGGTTTTGAGATCCAGGTGTTTCTCCCCTTCAACCAGTTCATTTTTCTCAGGACTAATAGATTTATATCCTTGTTCTATTTCCAAGATTTTATCCCCAATATCCTCACCCATTTTTTTATAGATAATTGAATGGTTTTCTTCATTCTCTCTTAAGAGGAAGGGATAACCTCAAGAACATCTTGTTCCTCTAGATGTTTCTCCTAAATAGATTCTTTCTCAAGAGATAGTTATTCCTCTTAATGTTGTTTTAGAACATATTTTTCCCTTTCAACAACTACATATTGTTCATTCAAAATAGGTTCATTATATAGATCAAAAATCTCTTCAGGAATAGTTACTTCCTTCTCAATTAAGACTTGAGGAGCAGTTTCACTGTCTTCTTCATCGAAAACATTTTTCCATGTAGGTGAAAAAACTTCTTCTTCTTTCTCCACATTATATTAGTCAATGATTTTTTCTAGTTCTATACTAGGATTAGGAATTTCCTTAGGTCTTGAAGAGTTCTCAACAAGGTTAATATTTTCATAGACCCTCTCATTATCATCCACCCATTATTTTCTCCATGTATTCCAACATATTTTCATTCTTTGGACTGAAACTTTTGAAATAAAAATTTCATAGTCCTTAATGACTTTTTCATCTATTCCAACCAAACCTTTTACCTAAATCATAGTTGTGATTATCCTTGTGATGAAGAGGGAGGTTGACTTGGAAGTTTTCATTGTTAACTGACACATATGTTTCATAAGATACATTCATAGGTTGATATTGTGTCAATTATTCAGAAGATGTATCAAAAAATCATTCGGATACATGAGTGTTGCAATATCACCTTTCTTGGGGCTAATTAGATTTATGAAAAATAAAAAAAGTATGGTTTCCCCATCATGGTCAGCATCTATAGATTTTCTATTTGTTTCATTTCCAGTTAAGCTTCTCAAGTCTTCTTCCAAAAATAATATCTCACATGGAGGTGGAGGACCTCTTTAGTAGTCCTCAAAAATACCCTCATGAGGTATCCTTAGGCATGCAACCCATATCCTCGAATAAAAGGTACACATTTTCTCATTAATCTAGATTCTCTAAACAAAACCATCTTCTGTGTCAAAAAAAATTGAATGAACTAATAAAAATGTGCAATTACCTTAGGGTATATCAGCATATCCACCGTTGTGAGCCAATCCATACAACATTTCTCTTTTGGTAGTTTCAATAATAAATACCTACTTGACAATAACCACGTTGGGAAAATTTCCATTTTGGGTACGACTGTTCTGTTCACTAGGTTCGTATTCAAAGGACCTTTGGGCGCTAACATTGATGCCATTTTCATCTAATTCATAGATCTTCACATCTCAATAGTTGATGAGGATGTGTGTTTCATTCTAGACATTCAACGATGGTTCAAAGGAGAGATACTTAAAACTGAAGTGTGTAGAGAGGGCTTAGGGTTTGAGAGAAGAAAGATCGAGTGGAGAAATGAGTGAAAAATCTTTAATTTTTTATCATTTAGGGACGTCAAGCATCACTATAACAAAAGCACAAGAAATTAAAAGAAAAAATAATAAATAATCATGATGTGGGTTATAATATATAAATAAAACAATAAAGCGTATTTTCAGAAAGACTATAACACAATTTTATGGTGAGACCATAAAACGCATTCACGGTGAGACCATAACTTGATTTCATTGTGAGATAGAAAAATGCTTTCATGGTGAGACCATAAATTTGTGATTTATAAATTGTGCAGCTGTATTGTTTGATACAATAAGTTCTAGACAGTAACCAAGAGATAGTAACTATGAGACCGTAACCATAAAACAACAACTTTTAATACAGTAAAACTGTAGAACTGTTTGAGTTAGATAGTTATCTTAAGATAGTGACCTGTGGAACCATAAAATGTGAACCAATAAGCTCTGAAACAATACACTTACTACTTAAGATTTATCATTCCCATCTCATGTAAGATTTAATCTATTCTTTCATAATTTAATGGTCTGGTGAATATATCAGCAATCTGATAGTCAGTTCCAAGGAATTCCAAAGAGTAGTCACCTTTTTTATTTTGATCTCTAAAAGAGGGATGTCTTACATCATTATATTTTGTCTTAGAGTGTGAAATAAGTATTTTTTTTGAGATGTTAATAGCACTTGTATTGTCATAAATTTTATGTACATGCCTGAATTGATATCCATCATCTATTAATGTGTGTTTCATCCACAAAATTTATTCACAACAACTACTAGCAAAGTATGTACTTAGTATCAGTAGTAGATAATGAAACATCATTTTGTATCTTACAACACCATGATACAAGAGAATTGTATAAAAAATTACACGTTCCAAAGGTGTCTTTTCTTTCTATCTTACAACCAACGAAGTTAGCATCTGAATAACTAAATAATTCAAATTATTGTCCTATGGGATATAACAGTCATAGATTGGGTGTATGATTATGGTATTTGAAAATTATCTTATCAATATTTATATTAGATTCCATAGGGTTTTCTTGTAAATGATAACACATACATACACTAAACATAGTGTCTGGTCATCTTGAAGTGATGTAGAGCAGGATTCCAATCATTCCACTGTATGTTATTTGATTAACAGTTTTTCCATCTTTTTCAAGATCCAACAAACAAGTGGTATTCAAGGGAGTGTCACTACTTTTAGTGATATCCAATAAAAGTATTTTTAGAAAATATCTGGTAAATTTTCATTGATTTAAAATAATACCATCATTATTTTGAAGGATTTGAAATCTCAGAAAGAATTTTAGTTCTCCCATTAAACTCATTTAATATTCGTTTTGCGTCATTTTAAAAAATGGATACATTAAAATTTTTTTGACGATCCAAATATAATATCATCTACATAAATTTTCACAAATAAAAAATCATTAGAAATTTGTTTTATAAAAAGGACAGGATCAACTATTTATTTTGTAAGACATTTGGAAATTAGAAAAGTACTTAATCTTTCATACCATACTTTTGGAGCTTGTTTTAAACCATATAATGATTTTGAATGTTTAAAAACATGATTTAAAAAATGTGGATTATTAAAACTAGGTGGATTGTCAACAAAGACATCCTCGGCTACATTTCCATTCAGGAATTCGCTCTTAACATCTATTTAATATAATATTAAATCAAAATGTGTCGCAAAAGAAAGCAGAATTCTGATGGCTTCCAGTCTAGACACTATTGAAAAAATTTCTTTATAGTCAACTCCGTCTTCTTTATTATAGCCTTATGCAACTAATATATCCTTGTTTCTATCTATGTCACTATATTCATCTACCTTTTTTCTAAACACCCACTTAGTGCCTATGGTAAATGTGGCTTTGGGTCGGTTAAAAAGTTTCCATACTTGGTTTGTTTCAAACTGATTAAGCTCTTCTTTCATAGCCATCACACAAAATTCTTCATTTATAGCATCATTAATTTTTTTAGGTTCAGGCTGTAACAAAAATACTTGATGTTCAAACTGATTTCCTAGAGAAGCTCTAGTTTGAGTTCTTTTATCTAAATCTTCAACAACTACATATAAAGGATGGTTCTTAAGAGTTCTAACTGCTGTAGAAAAATGACTAGTGATTACAGTTTCTTCAATAGGATTAGGTTCATTGGGACCAAAATTGGAATAATTTACAGAACTAGATGTTTCCATTGATTCTTTTACAGAATGGTTATAGGATTTTACAATAATGACTAGATTTGATACATCATCTACCAGGTTCTCTTGAGTGGTCTTAGGCTCATGTGGATCTGTTTCATCAAATTTGGCATGTACAGATTCTTCCACACATTAAGTTCTTTTGTTAAACACTATATAGGCTTTACTATAGATTGAATATCCAAGTAATATTCCTTCATCACTCTTGGATGAAATGTTTTCATGATTTTCCTTAGTATTAAAGATATATAAATTGAAACCAAAAATATTGATGTAGCTAACTTTAAGTCTTATGTTGTTCTATAATTCATATGGTGTTCTTTTAAGAATAAGTCTAATAAACACTCTATTAATAATATAGCCTTCTATATTTACCACATCAGCCTAAAAATAAATAAGTAAGTAATATTCACTATGCATGGTTCTTGTAATTTTTGGCAAGGTTATATTTATTCCTTCAACAACTCGATTCTGTTGAGGTGATCTAGGGGTAGAGAAATTATGACTTTCCATTTTGTTAGAAAAAATATTCAAACTCTTGATTTTCAATCTGACGGCCATGATCAGTTCTTAATTATTTAATTATATGTCCACTAATATTCTGTACAGTTTTGGAAAATTAGATAAAATGAGAGAATGCTTCACTTTTTTGAGCCTAAAATAATATCAAAGTACATATATAAAAGTCCTCTACAAGAAAATAAAATTAGTGCTTCCCATTTAAACTGGAAACTCGAGATGGTCTAAAAAAACCCATGTGAACCAATTTGAGAGGATGAAATGTGGACACTTATTTCTCTAGTTTGAAGGAAATATTGTTTTTTTATCCCTTTTTGAAAAGGATTAGACATTTTATCATTTGGGAACTCATGTTTTGGTAGGTATTTGACTATGATTTTTGTAGTTGACTTTTTAATGGAGTGAATATTATAGTGTCCTCGTCTCTTATGCCAAATCCAAGATTATTTGTGAAATAAAATTAAACCTGAAGCATTTTGAGAAACTATAGAATCTATGTTAACAGAGTATACATTTTCTTTTCTTAATTTAGAAAACAATAATTAATTTTTGGAAATAAAACCATTAAATGAATCATTTTCACATTTAACATGAAATTCATTATCACATAGTTCTGAAATACTAATCAGATTATATTTAAATATAAAAAAAATGTACTTTGGAAATTAAAATTGAGATAGAGTTACAAATTTCAGCAAGGCCAATGATATATCCTTTGGCATTGTTGTAACGACCCAAAATTTCATTAATGGAAAATCCCTCTTGATCCAGTTAAATGTTTATTTATGAAAAATGTTTTTATAAGATATCAACTTTTTTAGTTTAAAGTTTAGATTTTTGACCGTTAATTTTATAGCCGTTGAACAGTGATCATCTGGGTAGTTTAAATATAAGGCTTTAACGAAGCAATTTTCTACTCAGAAAAAGGAAGCGATGGCCTCATCCAGCAGAATTGCCCCTTACGAAGCCCATTTGTCGGAGCTCGGAAAGGAGGTGGCGTCTTTGGGCTTTGCCCTTGACCAAGCCCAAGCTGAGCTTCATCAAGTCAAGCTCGAACGTGATCGTCTATGGGAAAAATGGAGGTTGATAGAGATTACCACTCGAGCGATGTTATCTGAGCAACCCCAAGAGTCTGTCACCATCGCACATCTTACCCTTAGGTCTTATGCGGCTATTTTAAGGGGTTATGTAACAAATAAGTAGCACCATGTTCATGTACATTTTTTTTGTATATAATAATGAATATAATTTCTAGTCATTTTTGATACATTGTAATTAGTTTTTAAAGTACAAATGGTGTTTTTAGTTATTATTTAATTAAGAATTATATTTTTTAAAATTAAAGGATTTTTTGAATTAAATAATATTTTAATAAAATATTATTATTAATATTAAATTAATTTTTATTAAATATAAATGATCTTATAATTTTATGAATGCAATTAAAATTTTTATTAAGGTTTGAAATCCATTTCTGTCAAAACCCGTGAATTTTTTATAAATGTCGGTTTTATTTTAAAAGTGAAAATTCACATATTTAGAAAATTATTTAGATAAAATTAATATTATTTTTGGAATCAGGATGTCGAAATTATCCAACGGTGAATTTTTCATAATTTTCTGAGACAGTCAAATTTTTGGGTAAAAATTAAATACCATTTAAATATATAATGTGTTTTATGACATCATAATGACCCAATGATGATGTAATAAAATACCATAATCCTTATGTTCGGCCAATATATGTTTTATCATTAAAATAATGAGGTTTTGGTTTTGTTTGACTCACTTTTCAAAGCATTAATGGAGCCCTCAAGACTTATTCAACACTTTGCCTTTTTAAATTAATTTCCATGGGAGTGTGACTCACCTCCACATAAGCAACCCTAATTTTTTAATAAGTTAGGACCTTGTACTTGTAAAATATTGTTTTCCTATTTCCTTTTCCAGAAACCATGGGCAAATACCATGGGATGGTTTGTGGTTTGGATTATTTTAATATAAGGGGTGCCAAACCTAAATAATAAAGAATTCTCTCACCTTTCCTATATAAACCCACCCAAGATCCCACTTCCTCCTCACTCAAAGCCCTTGAAGTTCGTCCAACCTCTGCCCTACTCTCTCTAGAATCCTCTCAAGGTGCCCCAAGCTCCAAAGAAGCCTCTCACAAGCCTCTCTCTAGCCTTTGGAAGCACACTTCCAAGTAAGGGGTTTTCTTCCTTTCTCTTTTTTTGTCAATTTTCTTTAAGTTGTATTGCCCTTATGAATGTTGGGGTATGGTTTCGCACCTCCCCCATACTATCCTCTTATTGTTTGAATGATGGGAGAACCCTTTATCTCTCATTAAATGCCTCCAATGTACACCCGTTACTATGCCGAAATTCCAAAAGAAACTTCTCTCACTTCTTTTACATTCAAGCAATACTTTTGTATCATGAATCTAAATTCCATTTCGATTGTTGGGACATGTATATATATGAATTCCTTACTGTCCATTACATGTAAAAATGATGAGGAACCCCTTTCTCTCTCATCAACCTTTTTTTTATGAATTCTTATGTCACGCCGTTACGCTGCCGAAATCGCACCGATTTTCTAAGCCAATGTCTTTGTGTAGTGAATACCATGCCCATTTATCCATCAAGGGTATTCACCTTTATGCACATTTACATATTGATTATAAAGTTTCATGTATGAATTCCACATTCATTTATCGTGGAAAAATTATTATGTTTTATGAATCCATGTTTTATGATCCATGTGGCACACTTATGCATGAAATGAAATGTTTAAGAAGGGTGCGCCCTTTATAGCGATCCAATGCATTGGGTAAAGTATAGTATCATGATACATCATGTGCGATGAGTGTTGACTCATGATAATTCAAGTGCAACGAGGGTTTACTCGTGCTTCAAGTGCAATGAGGGTTTACTCATGCTCCATGTGCAATGAGCCTTGGCTCATGCTAATTCAATGTTAATTGTTGTTGCCACATTTCCATGTTATGATTATCATGCTTTATCATGCCTTTATGTTCATGTCTCTCTTATGCTCTATTGATATGCCTATTGCCTAACATGTATTGTACTCCTCATGTTATTCATTATGTACTCCCTTACTGGTCTTTATAGCTCACCCTTTTCTTATGCATGTCCTCAGGTTATCCCATGCAATGCTAAGTACGAAGGAATTTAGTGGTCATGTAAAGGAAGTTTTCAATAAGGATGTTGTATTTCAAGTTTAAAGTTTTTATGTAATGATACTAAGACCCAAAGACACTAAAACTCTCGATCTTTTTTGTTGTATCAAGTGAAGTTTTATGTAATAAAGCATGCTTAAGTTGTAATAAATAGCAGGGTTGTCATAGTTGGTATCAGAGGATAGGTTTAGTTATTTTTGGGATTAGGAAACCATAGTAAAGCCTTAGATACAAGACTAAGCATAATAAAAACATCCCTATGTTTTGGGAAATACTAAGTAAGTGGTTTATCAAACAAATACATCCCTGTCTGGATACGAGCAGGTAGAGGCGGCTCTGGCACAGATGTATCCTAGGGGTAAAACCCGAAAACACCGCTTTGAGCTAGACTCGAACGTGAACTGGTGCACGACAACGGGCCTTGCTGCACTCTTGGTTACGACACTCCCGGGGGATATGTTTTGATGAATTCACAATCATAGTATGAACCCTTATTAAAGGAAAAATACCCCTAAGAATATATTTTAGAAGTAAGATCATGAAAAGCCTGGATTGAATCCTATAGACTCATGAGTTAAAGAGATTAAAGTTTATTTATAAGTCATCAACTTTTGTCTTTGGATTAACCATTATGAGTTACCACTAACTTTCTTTTATTCCAGCCAATGGCCGGTAATAGGAGAACTCGGGCTAACAACCGTTGTGAAGATCAGTGTGATGATTGTACTTATGAGATTCCCAATCCAATGGGAGCGGGAATCGCGAACTTTGTCACGCTTCTCTCTCAGCTAACTCAAGTTTTGAATAGAAACACTGGTCAAGAGGAACTTTCAACCCCCCCCCCCTAAGAAAGAACAAGTCACTATTGAATGCTTCATGAGACAAAGGCCTCCTACTTTTAGTGGATCATCCGATCCCACAATCGCTGAACAATGGATCAACTCCATTGAAAATTTATTCTCTATCCTCCAATGCTCTGAAAAAGAGAAGGTTCTCCTGGCGGCTTATCGTATGGAGGGTGAATCTGATCAATGGTGGACATTGATCAAAAATAAGAATCTTGAGGAGGAGATCGAGGCTTTGGAATTGAAGGTATTCCGGAAGATGTTTTTCGATTAATATTTTCCACGCACCCTCCGTCTTAAGATGGAAAGGGACTTCCTTTCCCTCAAGCAGAAAGATGAGGAATCTGTGGGAGCGTACGAGGAAAACTTCACAAGGCTTGCACGATACGCTTCTGGCTTTGTCGTTACCCCTGAATGCAAGGTTGACCGCTTCTTTGGTGGGCTGAAGCCTAGCTTGCGGAAAGCATTAGCGATCCGTGACTTCGACAGCTATGAGGAAATTGTCCGATGTGCCCTCAAGGTTGAAATGGAGATCGGAGAATCACAGGGGTATCATGGGGACAAGAAGCGGAAGGTGGACTTCAATGCTGGTGGTCCGATGGATAAATCCAACGGCGCTAAGAAATTATAGCACCCCACTTTCCAAAAGTGTGGAAAAAGGCACCCTGTAAATTGCCTTAGGGGGACAAGAAAATGCTTCAAGTGTGGAAGAGAAGGGCACCTAGCTGTTAACTGTCAGCAAGAAGGACCCGCGGCTGCGACGGAGGGGAGGAACACTCCGTTCGAACCTCAACGCATTGTTCAATGCTTCAAATGCAAAGAACCGGGTCATTTTGCGAATCAGTGCCCTAATCCAAGGGTTATCGGAGGTAATCAACAACCTCCAAGACAGCAAGGAAGAGCTTTTGCCATCACTTCTGCCGAAGTGAACCCCGACAACGAAGTGGTGACAGGTACGCTATTTATTCATTCAAGAATAGAGAACGTAATTTTTGATTCAGGTTCTGCGCATTCTTTTATATCTCAAAAGTTTAGTAGAACAATCCCTGCACCACCACAAATCATGGAAGTAAAGATGTCGGTGAGTACGGCAAATGGGGCAATCATTGCATCCCATGAGTATAAGTCCTCCCCTGTTATAATCTGTGGATTGAATTTCCCGGCGAACCTCGTCATACTCCCTTTGGTGGAATTTGATGCAATTCTTGGCATGGATTGGATTTCCTTATATAGAGACAACATAAATTGTCGGGAGAGGGAAATCACACTCCATATGGAGAATCGACCCCCGATTCTTTACAAGTGTCAGGAGGAAGATGAATCTCCTTTAGCTCCATCATCTCAAGCATGGATATTACTGCCTTATGAGCATGCATATCTGGCTCAGATGATTGAGTCCAAGGAAGAAACCACCCTTGATGAAATGCCTATTGTGAGGGAATTTGCTGAAGTATTTCCCGAGGAACTTCCTGGTCTTCCTCCAAGAAGAGATGTTGAGTTCTCAATTGAACTTATACCTGGGGCGCTACCAATATCGAAGAATCCATATAGAATGGCTGTGGTTGAGCTTGAAGAACTGAAGAAACAACTACAGGAGAATCTGGATAAAGGGTTTATACGCCCAAGTGCATCACCATGGGGTGCACCAGTCCTCTTCGTCAAGAAGAAGGATGGGTCAATGCGGCTTTGCATCGATTATCGTGAACTTAACAAAATCACGATAAAGAAAAAGTATCCTCTCCCAAGAATCGATGATTTGTTTGATCAGCTGCGTGGAGCACAATACTTCTCCAAGGTCGCCTTGCGGTCGGGATATTATCAAGTAAGGGTGAAGAAGGAAGATATCCCCAAGACTGCTTTTCGTACAAGGTACGGGCACTATGAATTCATAGTAATGCCTTTCGGACTCACCAATGCTCCAAAAATATTCATGAACTTGATGAATAGAGTCTTTAGAGATTACCTAGACAAATTTTTGGTAGTCTTTATAGATGATATTCTAATATACTCCAAAACCAAGGAGGACCATGAAGAGAATTTAAAAACTGTGCTAGAGACATTGCGCAAGGAGAATCTCTATGAAAAGTACAGAAAGTGTGAGTTTTGGTTGAAGGAAGTCTCATTCTTGGGCCATATCATCACAAGCAATGGGATATCTGTGGACCCCTCCAAAACAGATGCAATTGAGGGATGGTCGAGGCCAACATCGGTAACTGATATCTGTAGCTTCTTGGGGTTAGCTGGATATTATCGACGATTTCTGAGAAACTTCTCACGATTGTCCAACCCTCTTACCAAGCTAACTCGAAAGGGAGTAATGTTTTCTTGGAGTGATGAATGCGAAGAAAGCTTCAAGGAGTTGAAAAGGAGGCTTATCACTGCACCTGTTCTCACTTTACCCACAAGTGGGGAGCTTTTTTTGGTATTCAGTGATGCTTCGAAGAAGGGCTTAGGATGTGTGCTGATGCAGAATGATAAAGTGATATCCTATGCCTCAAGACAGTTGAAAATCCATGAGCGAAACTATCCAACGCATGATCTGGAGTTGGCGGCGGTGATCTTTGCCTTGAAAATCTGGCGGCATTATCTCTATGGAGAGAAATGTGAGATATATACTGACCACAAGAGTCTTAAATATATATTCACACAGAAAGAGCTTAATATGCGCCAGAGAAGATGGATAGAGCTCATAAAAGATTATGACTGTTCAATACATTACCACCCTGGGAAGGCGAACAAGGTGGCGGATGCCCTAAGTAGAAAGGATCCAGCAATTCTATCAATGATGAGAATTGAGAAGGACCCAATCTTCTTAGACTTGATGAAGATGGACGTGGAAATCATAAAGAAGGGAACATCATCAATCCTTTCACAAATGATTGCTCAACCATCTCTTTTGGAAAGGTTAAAGGATGCTCAAAAGGATGATGCGAGAATCCAAGAAAAATTAGAAGCTATCAAAAAGGGAAAATCCTCAGAGTTTAATGTTAATGAAGAAGGAATTGTGCGGTTTGGGAAAAGACTATGTGTCCCATCAAGTTCGGAGCTGAAGAAGGAACTTTTGGATGATGCACATAGTTCAAATTTCTCTATTCACCCAGGGAGTACAAAGATGTATCGAGATCTCCGAGAAAACTTTTGGTGGGATAATATGAAGAAGGAGATCGCCGAATATACATCAAAGTGCCTGGTGTGTCAGCAAGTGAAGGCAGAGAGGCAGAAGTCTAAGGGGATGATGCAACCATTGCCCATACCAGAATGGAAATGGGAGAACATCACCATGGACTTCGTCACTGGACTTCCAAGGACATCCAAAAGCAACAATGCAATCTGGGTTATTGTGGATCTTCTTACAAAGACTGCACACTTCATTGCTATTCGAGAGGATTTCTCTTTGGATCAACTGGCACGGATATATATCAGGGAAGTGGTACGGTTGCATGGAGTACCACTATCTATTGTGTCTGACCGAGATCCAAGATTTACCTCTAAGTTTTGGAAGAGTCTTCAACATGCTCTGAATACTGAACTGAACTTCAGTACGGCCTATCATCCTCAAACTGATGGCCAATCCGAGCGGACTATCCAAACACTTGAGGATATGTTAAGAGCATGCTCAATGGACTTTAATGGAGGATGGGATCAACATCTTCCTCTAGTTGAGTTCTCTTATAATAATAGTTTCCACTCGAGCATCCAAATGGAACCATATGAAGCCCTGTATGGGAAAAGGTGTAGAACACCGACATGATGGGATGAGGTCAGTGAACGTAAGCTACTTGGACCAGAAATGGTCGAAGAAATGGTGGAGAAGGTGAAAACCATTCAGCAGCATATCAAGGCAGCCCAGAGTCGACAGAAGAGTTATGCAGCTAATCGTCGATGAGACCTTGAGTTTAAAGTCGGAGACATGGTGTTTTTACGCATATCTCCGTGGAAGAAGGTCATGAGGTTTGGAAAGAAAGGGAAATTAATTCCAAGGTACATCGGCCCCTTCGAGATTCTTGATCGTGTTGGGGCTGTGGCCTATCGACTAGCACTTCCACCTACTATGGCCAAGGTGCATGATGTCTTCCATGTATCCCTCTTAAAGAAGTACATACCAGACCCTTCACATGTACTCTCTTCCGAGGTGGTACAATTAGAAGACGATCTTTCTTATGAGGAGAAACCAGTGAAGATCTTATATCCTAGAGAAAAAGTTCTACGAAATAAGACAATGCCCCTCGTCAAGGTGTTGTGGAGAAACCACAAGTTTGAAGAAGCAACTTGGGAGTCGGAGGATATGATGAAGCTAAGTTACCCACATTTGTTTTAGTGTGGGAAAAAAAAAATTTCGAGGGCGAAATTTCTTAAGGGGGGAATGTTGTAACGACCCAAAATTTCATTAATGGAAAATCCCTCTTGATCCAGTTAAATGTTTCTTTATGAAAAATGTTTTTATAAGATATCAACTTTTTTAGTTTAACGTTAAGATTTGTGACCGTTAATTTTATAGCCGTTGAACAGTGATCATCTGGGTAGTTTAAATATAAGGCTTTAACGAACCAATTTTCTACTCAGATAAAGGAAGCGATGGCCTCATCCAGTAGAATTGCCCCTTACGAAGCCCATTTTTCGGAGCTCGGAAAGGAGGTGGCGTCTTTGGGATTTTCCCTTGACCAATCCCAAGCTGAGCTTCATCAAGTCAAGCTTGAACGTGATCGTCTACGGGAAAAATGGAAGTTGATAGAGATTACCACTCGAGCGATGTTATCCGAGCAACCCCAAGAGTCTGTCACCATCGCACACCTTACCCTTAGGTCTTATGTGGCTATTTTAAGGGGTTATGTAACAAATAAGTAGCACCATGTTCATGTACATTTTTTTTATATAATAATGAATATAATTTCTAGTCATTTTTGATACATTGTAATTAGTTTTTAAAGTACAAATGGTTTTTTTATTTATTATTTAATTAAGAATTATATTTTTTTAAATTAAAGGATTTTTTGAATTAAATAATATTTTAATAAAATATTATTATTAATATTAAATTAATTTTTATTAAATATAAATGATCTTATAATTTTATGAATGCAATTAAAATTTTTATTAAGGTTTGAAAGCCATTTCTGTCAAAACCCGTGAATTTTTTATAAATGTCGGTTTTTATTTTAAAAGTGAAAATTCACATATTTAGAAAATTATTTAGATAAAATAAATATTATTTTTGGAATCAGGACGTCGAAATTATCCAACGGTGAATTTTTCATAATTTTCTGAGACAGTCAAATTTTTGGGTAAAAATTAAATACCATTTAAATATATAATGTGATTTATGACATCATAATGACCCAATGGTGATGTAATAAAATACCACAGTCCTTATGTTCGGCCAATATATGTTTTATTATTAAAATAATGAGGTTTTGGTTTTGTTTGACTCACTTTTCAAAGCATTAATGGAGCCCTCAAGACTTATTCAACACTTTGCCTTTTTAAATTAATTTACATGGGAGTGTGACTCACCTCCACATAAGCAACCCTAATTTTTTAATAAGTTAGGAACTTGGACTTGTAAAATATTGTTTTCCTATTTCCTTTTCCAGAAACCATGGGCAAATACCATGGGATGGTTTTTGGTTTGGATTATTTTAATATAAGGGGTGCCAAACCTAAATAATAAAGAATTTTCTCACCTTTCCTATATAAACCCACCCAAGCTCCCACTTCCTCCTCACTCAAAGCCCTTGAAGTTAGTCCAACCTCTACCCTACTCTCTCTAGAATCCTCTCAAGGTTCCCCAAGCTCCCAAGAAGCCTCTCACAAGCCTCTCTCTAGCCTTTGGAAGCACACTTTCAAGTAAGGGATTTTCTTCCTTTCTCTTTTTTTGTCAATTTTCTTTAAGTTGTATTGCCCTTATGAATGTTGGGGTATGGTTTCGTACCTCCCCCATACTGTCCAATTATTGTTTGAATGATGGGAGAACCCTTTCTCTCTCATTAAATTCCTCCCATGTACACTCGTTACTATGCCGAAATTCCAAAAGGAACTTCTCTCTCTTCTTTTACATTCAAGCAATACTTTTGTGTCATGAATCTAAATTCTATTTCGATTGTTGGGACATGTATATATATGAACTCCTTACTGTCCATTACATGTAAAAATGATGAGGAACCCCTTTCTCTCTCATCAACCTTTTTTTTATGAATTCTTATGTCACGCCGTTACGCTTCCGAAATCGCACCGATTTTCTAAGCCAATGTCTTTGTGTAGTGAATACCATGCCCATTTCTCCATCAAGGGTATTCACCTTTATGCACATTTACATATTGATTAAAAAGTTTTATGTATGAATTCCACATTCATTTATCGTGGAAGAAATTATTATGTTTTATGAATCCATGTTTTATGATCCATGTGGCACACTTATGCATGAAATGAAATGTTTAAGAAGGGTGCGCCCTTTATAGCGCTCCAATGCATTGGATAAAGTATAGTATCATGATACGTCATGTGCAATGAGTGTTGACTCATGCTAATTCAATTGCAACGAGGGTTTACTCGTGCTTCAAGTGCAATGAGGGTTTACTCATGCTCCATGTGCAATGAGCCTTGGATCATGCTAATTCAATGTTAAGTGTTGTTGCCACATTTCCATCTTATGATTATCATGCTTTATCATGCCTTTATGTTCATGTCTCTCTTATTCTCTATTGATATGCCTATTTCCTAACATGTATTGTACTCCTCATGTTATTCATTGTGTACTCCCTTACTGGGATTTATAGCTCACCCTTTTCTTATGCATGTCCTCAGGTTATCCCATGAAATGCTAAGTATGAAGGAATTTAGTGGTCATGTAAAGGAAGTTTTAAATAAGGATGTTGTATTTCAAGTTTAAAGTTTTTATGTAATGATCCTAAGCCCCAAAGACACTAAACCTCTCGATCTTCTTTGTTGTATCAAGTGAAGTTTTATGTAATAAAGCATGCTTAAGTTGTAATAAAAAGCAGGGTTGTCATAATTGTAACCAATGGTGAAATGTACACCCTCAATATTTATTAAATTCTTGAAGCCTAAATAGTCTCCAATCATTTGTCTTGAACACCCACTATCCAAGTACAATAATCCTTTATAAGATCTCTATAAATAGCTTTCCTACAAAATAATCAAATAAAAACAAATTTTGGTACCCCTATTTGTTAGGGTCCAGTAATATTAATGATTAGTGATTTAAGAACCCACAAAAACCTCATAGGATTACTATAAGAATTATATAATGTTCTTCAAAAATAAGCTCTATTTGGTCCAGAAAATCATGAACCAGAAGAGAGTGTATCTTAATTGGAACTAGCTAAATATTTTCCCAAACTAGGAGTTACGTTGTTTTTCCTAGACTTGGAAACAAAATATGTTCATCCAAAATTTCTTTTACCTGGTTCATAGCCAATACCAGTAGTATATTTTGGAGAAATCTATTTACTTAGAATTTATACCAAATTATATTTACCATTAGAAAACCATTCAAGAGTCTTTTTCAATTGATCAATATATTTATTTAGTTCGTTGTTCTGTTTGAGTAATTGATAATTTTCTCCCTTTTAATAGTAAGTTAATATTTAACGGTTGAGGTAAGAGAATATTGTTTCATATAGATTTGTATTTATCTTTATGTTCATTACATGTCTCTTCATGAATATTACAGTACCCAATATGTTTTTCATTTGAAATATTTTCAGCATCACTCTCATCACCAGAATAATAGGAAATGCATACATGAGATTACAGTGTAACCTCAGATGAGTTTGTCCTAAAAAACATATTTGATTTGTTAGCATATTCATTATTTGAAGATTATATATCACATGAATTGTCCTCAGAGGTACTCTATGATGCTTTCATTTAATTTTTATACTTAATATCTTTGTCCTAATTTTTATTTTTCTACACGAGCTTGGGATAGTGAGCTTTTACATGTCTCTTTCTCTTACATTCATATCATACTATCTCATCAGACATTTCAATTATTTTATGACATTTCTTCCAAATTTCTTTTTGATCATATCTTCCCTTGAAGTTTGGTTTTCTAAAAAAAATTCTTCTTCTTGTAAAACCTCATAAAACTTGTGGATAATTGACACATTTCCTTATCGTTTTTAGGTGATGATTAATCACTACTAGAACATTCTACAGAGGCTTCCAATTTCCCTTTCTCTTTGTGTTTAAATATGGTTGTTTTAAATGTAACAAATTTTATTTTAGGTTTAACCTCTTCTTCCTTTTTGACTTTAAACTCCTCTTCAAACATTATTAGTTTCCAAATAAGATCTTTTATAGGTAACATTATGATATCGCTTGAATCTATAATAGAGATAGAGGATCCTCTCTATCTATCTGGTTGGCATCTGATAATCCTAATAGTTTTTTCTTTGGCAGTAAATTCTCTTCCAAGAGAAATAATTGTGTTGAAGTTTTTTTTAACCAGAGATACATGTAAAAAATAGATTCATCAGGTTTTATTTTAATGTTATCATATTTTATAATATAATTATTAAGACTCATTTCATTCATATTATATGTTCATTCACATCAAATAGAAAATGTATCCCAAATTTCAAGGGTAGTTTTACATGCTGAATTTTTGTTAAATTCCACATCTCTTACTGAGAAAGATAAAGCATTCATGGCTTTGAAATTTTTATTTTTGGTTGTCTAGGTTGGGTCATGCACTGTGATTCTATCAGTAGCAGTAATCTTATACTCATTTATAATTGAAGACCAACTTTTAAAACACATACTTTCAAAATGCATGTTCATTTTCATATTCCATTGGGAATAATTGGTTCCATTAAAGAATGGTGGTCTATTTATTATAGAACCTTCTAGTATATTATCCATAATAAAGAAATACTTTGAAATAGCTAGAAATTTAGAATTAATAGAAATTTACATATCTTTAATGTACAACCCAAATCACGGTTTAATAGGGTCAAAAATTGAGTCTTAACAAGGAAAAAAAATCCTATGAAACAAAATGTTGGTAAGAGTTGAGTATTCAAGAGGGGGGTGAATTGAGTATCAATATAAATTTCAGTTTTTAAATTAGAATTAAAAGGTTCCCTAATAAAATAAATATATCCCAGTTAATAAAATTAATATGGTTATGGATGTTTTAGATTTTAAATAACATCCATAAGACAGATTAATTCTCAGTAATCAAAATATCAATTATATACATTACTTTTGAATATATTCTAATAAGGAAAAAAATTATAATATCTTTCCAAGATTAACTATCAATGTAAATTTAGTGATTTTGAAATTATACATTAAATAAGAGAAATATAAATTAATAAACATAGTGGTTAAAAAACAAGTGGTTCAGTCTCAATATGACACCTAATCCATTCCACTTGGTGATCACCTTCCCCCAAGTAGTTTATATTAATAAACATGATCCACACCACAAATCAGGGTAAAAATAGTGCATAGGACTGTCCAGGTCACACAACCTCTTTTATAGTTCTTCGTCGGTATAAACTAACCGGTCACAAATGGGAATCTTCCACACTTATCTGTGCATGTAATCCAGTGTATAATGATGTGATAGGAAGGTTATCTTGTATCCTAACGTTTAAAGTAGTTGACAGTGTGTGTTTTTATACAAAAATAGACACACTGATCAAATGCCAAATACAATACAAAATAGGTAAAAATGATGAGATAAGGTTTTAAGTGCTCTGAGTGTTAGTCTATGTAGCTCTGGACATCTAAGATGAAGGAGATGTCAGAATCATGTCCTCTTGCGAGAAACAGAGTATCGCAAGTCTGATGCTCTTTTTTCTAGTTAGATCTAGAACATTTTCTTCATGGAGCTGGTAATGTGAAGATTATCTTGACTCTGATCTATGGTATCTCACCTTTTTTATTAGATAATTAATTGGGTGTTCTTCAGATATATTGAGTTGACTATTTTAGTTCTTTTCTCAATAATTCTTGTGTTTCTTTATTCTCACGTGCCTCGTTAGTTTCTTGACCACACTTCTCTTTTTATTCTTTTAGTGAATGAATGGGAGCCTACATGATGCAAGTTTTGTGCACCTCTTACCTCGTACTATTTACTGACATGTCTATAGAGAAATATTAATTATGTATGTTCATTTAGAAGACTCAAATATGGCAATTAGAAATTAAATTGAAAATTACAAAAAAAAATATAGAACGATGTCAGAATCTCTCTAGAAATGGTGTATCTGTGAAATGGTGTCTCTGTGAAATGGTTTCTCCATCTTTGAAATTGACTGGTGAGATAGTTAAAATGGCACAATTATATGGAGATTAGGAACTGGTATCATAGATGCAGTTTCTAGTCATGGTGTCTCATTCTCGATGTCTAGTCATTGTGTTTGGGTCACAATGTCTGGTCACGGTGTCTTTTTACGGCGTCTGGGTGATGGTTTCTGGGCTATGGTGTCAGGTCATGGCATCTTGGTCAGAGTGTATGGGTCACGGTGTCTGGTCACTGTGTCTGGGTCCTAGTTTCTGAGACCTATGCAAATATCTGTATATAGACTTAAAAAATTATGTTCATAGAATGTTTTAGACTTAATAAGTTATCAAGGTAATCCATTATAACACAAATTAAAAAATATTTTACAATAATCACACCTATCACATAATATTATGGATAGTTTTATTTAAAGCATAAAGAAACCAACAATCCGTACACATGACTTGAGCCATATGATGCTTTATAGGATGTATACGATTTTGATCATTATAACATGATTAACACATGATTTAAAAGCTGTATAGGATTTGTGATCATTAAAACAAGATTTACATCTGGGGAATCGAAAATGGACTACTTCTTGTAGCCGTAGGAGCTCTTCAGCCTGTAGGGAAGTCATAAATCTTTGTCCATTCTCGGTATTCCCTGGACCCATCAAAAGGCTGCTCATCTGCACCAGACATGACATGTACGGGCATATCCCATGCAGGGGTGAGTTTAACAATACTTAGTAGAGTACCCTATAAACAATAAAGAAATACATAAAGTAAATGTACAATCATCACTAAATAGTATATGTTTACTAAACACACAGAAATATAAACACATCCATATATACTTGAATACCATACCCGTATTCTACAATGATTTCATACCCACACTAGAGATTTAGTCTGAAGATTCCACAAAGCACTCATCTGGGAGTACCCACTCAACGAGTCTGATAGCTCTTATGATGTCCATCCACGAAGTACTATTCTTCAGGAAAATCCATGAGAGTGATAGATGATCTGATAAGTCTAAAGAGAGAACAACTACACTCATTCAATGAGAACACACTCCTGAGTTGGAAAAGATTACGATACACAGATGAGGGTCACTTATAGGGCCTTGGAGGATATAAAAACTCATCCATTTTCACCTACTAAGTAGAGAATCCGAGTCCAATAGGATTTGTCACATTGTCACCTAACACTACCTAGGTTCAAAAATGGATAGATGATCTCACTCTAGGCCTATCAGTGGGATATTAGATACTATCTCAAAATGTCATACAGAAGGGATCATACTCATGTGGGAGGAAACAATACCAAACCTCCAGGGGAATGAGAAAAGTGGAACTAACCCAAATGAAACATGTCCAAGGAATGGAGGAAATGATAATCAAGCCATGAATAATGGTGTACATGGCATTTAAGAGTGGTCACACATTGTGTCCCTTGAATTCGGGTACTTCCAGTGTACAATGACCTGATAATGGAGAAAATTCCATGTAAAAACTCATATAAACATCATGTAGGAAAGATCTCACACTATCTCAATGTATCTGATGTCCATCCATGTATGTTTTCCATGTGCCTGTACACGAACTCAATCAGTGTATGACCACCTGTGTAACTGGTACATGTGTTATCCCATGTAACTGGCCTCGTCTAGTCATGTGGGAGAGTACATTTCGTGAACTCAACCATGTTTCTATGTGTCATATGAGATACATGTTGAATCCGTTGTAAGGAATCGCACACCGTGTGATTGTGGTAACACGCCGTGTCTATGATTCCTATATCCCAGTAACTACAGCAGTCACTGGGTTGTGCCCACACACCGTGCCTTCCTAAGAGAAAATTGTGTCATTCACCATGCACGGTGTGAATGACTTGGCCTCCACCATGCTAACCCCACATGGTCTGTTCTTCAAGATACACGCCATGTTTATTTCAATTTTCCATAATATTTTTTCTTCATCATTGTGTCTCGGGAAATCCCATGATCATTGATCCGGTCATCCAATCACTTTGAAACTCCGGGTTAAAGTTAGCCCAAACACTGCAACTCCATTTCCATTGGTTTGGGGGCTCCGATCATCCCTGAAATAAGTCTCGATCAACCCATATGAAGAACGCTCAAAGGTTGATTTCTCTCAAACCGTGCTGATTCGTCCTCCACTATCATCGTCATAGCTCTATTTGGTCATCATCATGCCCAATACCTAGTTATGGATCATTTTTTTGTGCAAAAAATCTACAAAAATTCATTTTTCGTCACCCTGGAAAGAACATGAAGAATTCAGGGCGATAAGGGAACACATTCAATAAACAAAAAGATGAATTAACCACCACATTTTTTCAAGACATCAATTCACTCTTGTTAGTAATTTTAATAGATTATAAAATGAGAATCATAAAATTATAATAATAATAATCCCTGACTCAAAACACAAAAATAAATGGATACAATAACATTCTCCTACATGAATGTGTTGAAATAATGGGTTCCCTAGAACCAACTATATAGTAATTTTGATTACCATATCATGTGTATAGTTAGATATGCATGATCATATATTACCATTATAGTGAAGAATTTTTCTACTTCCACTATAATAATGGTAATATCCAAAGGTTAATTGTCGTGTCAAGAGGTTATAGCAGATCCTAGGCTATAATGAGAACCTCGAGATACAATTACATTGATCATAAATATATGTTTTATAGTCTAGATACATCTTACTGACTGGACATAGTATATATCTGACTATTAGGTGATGGGGTTTCATAAGAATTGAAACTTCTTCTCATGAAGTTCGCACTTGGTGATCTCTAGTGGTGAGGTCATGAGGACAGACCCATCAATAGGAACACCACATGTTTTGGGTGTCATTGGTTTCTCCAATCTACGGACATCTGTATTGGTCTCCTGACTTGAGACCATTACCAATGTATATCATTTAATTGCGACTTTGATGTAAGGAGAAAACCATGCCAATAATACCATTGCGAGGTAGTTTGTGTTTGGTGTGTCATTGGTGATATGACGTTGGTTGAATGGTCAAGAAAGGATTTGTCGCTTCAAAGTTTAGGAAGTTGTATATCTCAGGCCTGGTTGATTAGGATGGTGCCACCTTCATAAGCCTTTGGCCAAAGTAGCAGAAAGGAAAATCCATCTGGATAGATCAACAAATAATAAAGGTAGATAAGGACGATGAAAAAAGTGTGTGTCTTTCTTTATGAGATATTTAATGACAAAGAGACTATAGTACACAATCAGTGTTCATAGGATGGTAGTCGTTGCAATAACTATCCTTATCATTTTATGGGTCATGATGGGTTTCTAGACCCTGCTATTGGTCTGTGGATTTTATTCACTTCTGTTGAGATAAGGGCTTAGAGGGTCACACACAATAGTGTATTCAGGAATCTGCACCTATTCAGTTTAATAGATATATGGACATAGTGGGCCTCACCATGAGGTCTGAGAGCTATCCATGTTGTCGATCACCAAAAGAATTAAATTAATTAATTAATATTCAAGTTACGAATATTTGGGATTGAATTTATTTAATGAATTTATGAGTTTAGTAAATACGAAAAAATACTAATTGAAGGAATATTATTTTAATATTAAAGGTTCGTTTAATATTATGCGGGACAGCATGTCGAGTTAAATGGCTCGGATTTTATCACATAATATATTATATATATTACAAGTATGTGATAAAATAAAAAATTAATATTGACGCTGTTTTTAGTCATCATAGTTATTTATTTAGTGGACGTGGAATTAATAGGGGTTGGGGAACCCATCCGTGTAATTTCCACAATCTGCAATAAATAGAGGAGAGGGGCGCAAGCACAAGAACTGTTCATGTGAATTTGGCCAGAGCCTATCTCTCCTCCTACTCTCTAGACATATAATATCGCATTCCAAGCTCAGATCGAGTTTCTCCTCACGCATCGTAAGATCGACGATGCAGTGATCGTCGGAACTTCGAATATATCGTCAGATCGCCGCTCTAGCACCAAGAGATTGATGATCGGTGTTCCTACAGATTTCTGAAGCATGTGTGGAGGATCTATAGGGATCCTGCTATGGATCCTTCATGCAATGATCGTCGGTGATAAGTTGTGGTCGACAATGAATTCAGATCTGAAATGGGTAAGTTTTCTTTTTAATTTTATTCTCTTTACAATCTATGCAAGATTCTCAGACCTCTCTCGGTCTTGCATCGTCGGCGACGACATGTTTTGTCACCCTGTTGATGAAAAATTTAAAATCACCAGCCCACCAGCTTTCATTGCGGGCCCCAGAAACCCAAAAGTGGTATTAGAGGGATTCATGTATATTTTCTGAGCCAAATAAAATTAATTTGCATAAATTTAAGTAGAGGGTTTAAAATCTGTCATAACTGTTAAAACCGTGATTCAATCCAATTTTGAATGACTAAGATATGGTCATTCGAAATTTTCGGAATGGATCGTGTTTTCATTTTTGAACAAGGGTATTAAAATTTTTAATATAATTATAATTATTATAATTTATATTATTCTTATAATGATATAATTATAATAATATAATTATAATAATAAGATTATAATAATAATAAAATTATTATATTAAAATAATATTTTTTATTATTATATCTAAAGGCTAAAATAGACATTAGAAAGTGTTTTTTTTAAAGGATGACTTGACGTCAAGTGTTCATTTCAAAAAAAAAGGAAGGAAGACCTAGGGGTGTTCTCATGTGGAGAACCAAAAGCAAGACCCCTTGGGTCTTGCTGCATTTTTCATAATAAAATTATAATAAAAAAGGCTGACGCGTGATAACAAAAATGAAAATGTAGGGGGTTCGTGCGGACTCCCTCCCTTCTCCCTACACGGTGCACTACAGCGCCTCCAGGACACCACCCCAACGCAACACATAGCCAATGGGCCGCCGCACCCCTCCGCCTCCGCAGAAAGATGATCCCCCTACCCAGATTGTTGCCCCACCTCCTCGGTGCCACAAGCAGGGGTCCAGTCGGACCCCTCTCCCTTTGTCACATCACACTACAGTGCCGCATGGGGCGCTCATCTGACAGGACACACGACAGCAAGGCGACCCCTCCATCCGGCCAGCAGGCCTCCTCACTGACAGTGGCTACTGACCACTCCCTGAGGCCACTCCTCCCATCTGCACTGGCCGCGCTGCCCCTCCCAACTATTCACGTTGGCGCACGCAGATAGCCCCCTGTCACCTTCATGCGGCGACCCCGCAAGCACAAAAACCAAGCGGTTGAACCTCCGTCGTCGTGCCAGGCCTCGACAGACCACCTGTCGCAGGACGCCACATCGTTTTTTGTGCACATAGCTCCAGTCGACCCCAACCTCTCTAGCGAAACTAGTTGAAGAAGCCTTCCCTCCCATCACCTTCACGCGGAAGTCCGCCTCTTACTGCAAGGATCACCGTTGTCGGCCGCAGTGCATAGGGAAAAAATCCATCCCTTTATCTCAGAGGCCACACCAGGCGCACATCAGGCGGTACATGCCAGTTCGCCACCCTCTAGCATCCTCCGACCATGTCCTCCCATGTACGTAGCAATGCAACACATGTAGTTCCTCAGATCCGTGACTGACCAGTCACCCTATCCACGGGCTCCATGTAGGATACCCCTTTTCCAGATGAAAAATTACTGGGAACGGGACTGGCCAGATCTACCCGTCCATGTTTAGGTGCGGGCAGACCTACCTGGCCCACATAAGCCAAGCATAGCCTTTTCCTGACCCGTTACAGGTCTGCGCAGCTTCAGCACAACCCGCATTGAATCGGGTTAATTAATTAATATAATTTATTTTATTTTATTTAATTAAATTAACTAATATATTAATTAAGGTTAGAATTAAATTTTAATACCCGAGTAGAATTAATTTTATTTTAATATTAAATTAAATTAATCAATTAATTTAATTTTAAGGTATTAAAATTAAAATAATTAAAGGACTGATAATTAATTATATTATTTTAAATTTCAATTAATTTAATTTAATTAAATTACCCTCATACTTATTTATGCATTTTATTTTTTTAATCCCGCTGTAGATACCTGACTATTGGTCTTGAGCATTGGCCTCGTATGTCAGACTTTTATTTATTTAATTAATTAATTAACTGCCTGTGATGTCTGTAAATTAATTTAAAGACGGTCTGCGCATCGTCTATTTTTCGGTTAAAATGTATAAGGACATGCATGTCTAATTGATTTGATGTACATTTATACCCCAGTCCCCCTCGCATGCGCGTGAGTATTCTTGTACCACGGATGGGGACGATGAAAAGACGTGACGTGGACCCCGCCAAGATGAGGCGGTACTCCATGTCCTGACGTCGACTCCGCCAAGATGAGGTGATGCTCCTGATGAGAAGCAAACATACATCACGGGATGAGATGCATCTAGTGTCAAGTTTCAACAAAGGTATGATGCCCCTTAGGTAATTTAGATTCTCAAGACTAGTCGGGTAATTGTTTTCCTTTATGAATTTGTTTATTATTTATGCATTTTAGAAGAGCGGGAAAATAAATAAAATAATAAATAATAAAATGCATAAAAAAGGGATGTTTGATTTCTATTGATGTTCAGTTGTGAGCACGACAACGTAGATGAACATGATTAATAGAAATGGATTACATTAGTCGAGAAAAAAACCAATAAAACCCTCAATGAAAATTTTAATTCACAAACAGCCTTCCATCATTCATGTTTGAACAAAACCGGGTGTTTGATGTGTCGGTTCTTGCCTCAGCTGAGGGTGCATCTTACTACCGGGAGTTCTTATTCGTGTGGTGGGTCGACTTAACAAAAATTGCAGCAATGGAATAGCCTTTGGTAACTTGTATTAATTTTAGAGGCAAGCATTGAGTAAATCAATAAATGATTTTTGAAGCTGGGACATCACTCAACAGACCAAGGAACCACGAGTTAATGAGGTTGGATTGAAAAAATCCTACCTTGGACCCTCTGAGTAGTGGCGTATCCATAGATTGTAGACATTGAGGGAGGTTCAGGTATCTTTCCCACTAGAATATTAAAGAGTATTTTTATTCTATTACAGAGGGTTCCTAGAATTCAAAAAATTAGTGGGAGACATTTAATGATTAAATAATCTGCAATTTCAGATAAGGTAATCATAGAAAAGTACAATATACTAATGTATATTTGTAGATAATGGCACGTAATACTACAATAAAACAACAATAAATATTAGAAAACTTTAATGTATAAACTAATCATGATTTTCCTAAATTTATTATAGGCTCTTGCGCACATTACTACTATAATGGAAATTCAAGGCGCTTGTGTCCCAGCCTGTCAAGCCACCTCAGGAAGTGAGGGTCTAAAATTGCTTTCCGGAGGCTCATGAATAAAGAATATGATGGATCTATCATAATTATATAATCAAATTCAGATGTTAGTTGTGGTCTCTACATCAATAAATGGATGATGATCACATGAAGTCTCATCTCCAAGATCTTTTCGAGGAGAAAGTGAAGTAAGATTTGAATGTGATGGTCGCACTCGGTTTGTGTAAAGTGAAAGATAGTTACAATCTTTCATTACATCCCATTTATTATACATTTTACTCTCAATTACTCTATTTTTGTTTAAGGATACAAATGAACGATATGGAGTAAGTGCTTCATTACTTTTTGGTTAGATTCTCCAAGTAATAAGAATAATGGAGACAACACCATCTTTTATTCTTATGCTGAATAAATTGAATGAAAATGAAAAAAGGCCTATGGAAAGTTACCCCAAAGGCACCTTCATCATTCCCTTCAAACTAAAGTGGTTTGTTATTTTACAGGAGGTTATTTGCATCACATAATAAAATGATGTCATGGAAGTTTTAAAACTAAAATACAGGAAGCAAGCACACGCTTATCGTTCAGTTTATATTCATCAAATATATTAATATTTATTACATACTTCTTGGGTATTGAATATAATATGCCAATAACATATGTGTATTTAAGTAAATTAACAATGAAAGTAGATAAATATTACTAGAAGTAATGTTTTTTCTCCAAGTAGCTGAGAAAGGGTGATTCTGAAGTCGGGGGTGAGAAACACAAAAATTCTAATTGCCATGTGATTGATTCAAGATGAACAAGTTGTTGAGTATAACCAAAACATTTATCTCACTTTCCATTTTGGTCATGATGAGACATTTTTACAAGTATTGTAATGAATGTTGTTTTTGGTAACATACTCAACTAAATAGTTCTAACATACTTGAATTAAAGGCAATACATGATCAATATAGAATGTAAGACCCATCCAATTGTGGCAAGAAGATTCTTTGTCAAGTAAAACTAAAAGTCGATATCATCAATGGTATTTAGGCTCGGCATAACTAAACAGATATGGTATAATTGACATTATTAGTTTATACAAAGAAACCTTTAAAAATAATTGTATTCCATAAAGCAGTCGAGGTTAGTTCAACACGAGAGTGTGAAATGTTCCAAAGAAAGCTAGTGGTAAAGATACATTATAAGATTCATTTAAGTCATTAAGGAATGTACCAATAGAATATATGGTTGTTTAGAAGATATGTGTTTCTTCGGATTGGAAGGCTGAGGAATATCTTGACCTAGCAATCATTGATCATGATAATGTAGCGTGGAGTAATTTCTAAACGCATGTTACCTTATCTACATCACTGTGTTGACGTTCATAAGGAAGATCGATGATAAATTCATACATATTAACATTGGTCAACAAACATGTAGCGTGGATCAATTCCTAAATGCATATGTTATACATCAATGTTATGATGTAAGTTGTATCAATGTTACAACCTATAAAAACTTCCATTATATTTCATGATGTGATTCGCAAATAACGGCTTAAACCCATAACCAATATGCCAACTAAAATGAAAAATGTATATCATAAGAGTCATAGTATGATGGAAAACCAATTATGTTATATGATGTGTTTAGATGCAAAGAGTTTGTTAGGATTTAAACAAACATGAATCAAGGTAAACATGTTGTGCATCTAAGGTAATTATCCAAACAGTTTCTCAAGATATTCCCTAAATCCCTAAGATAGAAAAGATTTATTCAAGTTTTACACTATATATCTATACAAGGGTGCACATATCTATTAGAGATAGTGGGACCAGAATTGACTTGGACTTTTTCAATTCCTGAGATGCACAAATGGTAGGCATAGAGAACAAGTTCCACAAGTACATATGAAATAGGAATGTCCCAGAGACACATACTGCGTAGGAAGTATGAAACCGTGGAAATGGTTTTATATTCACCGAGGTCGGTGATATATTATGAATAATAAATCCTAAAAGTAAGAAGTATATGGAAAAGAGCTATGATTGAAAAGATCATCTTAAATTCAATAATGGATTCCATGTATCAAATTGCAAAGGGGATTATAAATTGAGTACTGCGGTGGGTATTCATATGAAATGATACATGGATGGTACAAGTATGGTACCAATAAGCCTCGATTGGTTATACCAAGATGGTAAAACTAAATCTATTAGAATTTTACTTGTCATAGATGAACTTCTAAGATCTTTTTATTGGTAATTCGATGTCAATATCATCTTTCATGGAAGGTGTCTATACAACGCAACCAGAAAGAGATGATGACATCAAATGATGCCAATAAGGGTTAAAATATACTGAAAGCCAATTCTGGATTAATGTAAGAAACAAGATCTTAGAAAATTTATTATAAATGAATATTTGCCTTATGTCTACCAAAGGTTTGTGGGAGCGCCAGTTTTATCCAAGTGAAATATGTTTGCCGATATATGGAAAACAGATTTTGATCTTACAGTTATATAAGATCGGGTTAAAAGAAATTCTCCAATGATTGACTTCAAGTAACAACCTAAGTTATAGGGAATAGGATCCAGTGTGGTAGATCTAGAGGTTTCTTGGTCCTAATCAATCATACATAGAGTGACATTGTATTAAAAAATACAAGTTGAAACAATTCATGTTCGGGATTGTTGCCAATGTCACATGGATTAATCTATTCAAGTTAAGATGTCCAGAACATAGGAAGAGATTAAAGTTGTAGATTGACACCATATGCATTAGCGATGGATCAATCCCATATGACATATTATGTACAATAATTTATATTTCCAGAATATAATTTATTATAGGCAGATATCAATTATTTCAAGGAGTAGTGCAGGTGATGCAGTCAGAACTATCATCTTGTTCTTCGTTGAGTACAAATGATATGTACTTGGAATATGGATGGGAAGGTATACTTGTTATGGAGGGACACATACTAGTAGTCCTTAGATCAATTTGATCTAGTATCTCAGTTAGGAAAAATAAATGAGCGAGTCAAGCTCATAAAAGCTAGTGGTATCCATACATACAAATATCGAGTATTTTTCAGCTTCTAAGTCAGCTAAGAAGTAGTTATAAATTGCAACGATTTGTTCTAATTCATGGATTCTCAACTAGTGAGGAAAGTATTATCATAATGAGAATTATAATATTCTTACCAACCAAGTTGTCAGGTTATGACAACGAACAAAGTGATATACTTGGGGATACCCTATCTTGAGAAGTTCTACTCAAGCATATGAGGTCGCATATAGCAGATATTCCACACACAAAAAACATTGCAGGACCAGTAGTTAAATCCATTACTCATCAGAAGCACGGTATTTATCATGTGACTAGCTAACAAATTTAGTTAGCAAGTTGGATCTAGTGAATGTGAGGGTGTTGAAATAATGGGTTCCCTAGACCTAACTATATAGTACTTTTGATTACCGTATCATGTGTATAGTTAGATATGCATGATTATATCTTACCATTATAGTGCAGACTTTTTCTACGTCCACTCTAATAATGGTAAAGTGCAACGGTTAATTGTTGTTTCAAGAGGTTATAGCAGATCCCAAGCTATAATGAGATCCTCTAGATACAATGACATTGATCTTAAATATATGATCTATAGTCTAGATACATCATACTGACGAGACATAGTAGATGTATGACTATTAGGTGCTAGAATCTCATAATCATTGAGACTTCTTCTCATGAAGTTCGCACTTGGTGATCTATAGTAGTGAGATCATGAGGACAGACCCGTCAATAGGAAGACCACATGTTTTGGGTGTCATTGGTTGTTCCTTTCTATGGACATGTGTGTTGGTCTCCTAACTTGAGACCAATACCAATTTATATCATTTAATTAAGTACTTTGATTCATGGAGAAAACCATGGTACTAATGTCATTGAGAGGTAGTTTGTGATGGGTGTGTCGTTGGTGATATGAAGTTGGTTGAATGGTCAAGAAAAGATGATTCGCTTCTAAGTTTAGGATGTTGTATATCTCAGGCCTGGTTGATCAGGATAGTGCCGCCTCCATAAGACTTTATCCAAATAATCAGAAATCAAAATCCATCCAGATAGATCAACGAATAATAATGCAAGATAAGGATGATGACACAAGAGTGCATCCTACTTTGTGAGATATTTAATGACAATGAGACTATAGTACACAGTCACTGTTCGTGGTATGGAAGTTGTTGCAATGACTATACTTATCTCTTTAGGGGCCATGACGGGTTTCTAGACCATTCTCTTGGTTTGTGGATTTTATTCACAACTATTGAGATAAGGGCCTATAGGGTCACAGACAACAGCGTATTCATGAATCTACACCTATTCAGTTGAATTGGAATATGGACATAGTGGGCACCGCCATGGGGTCCGAGAATTGTCCATGTTTTCTATCACCAAAATAATTAAATAAATTCATTAATAATCACGTTGTGAATATTTGGGATTGAATTTATTTATTGTATTTACGAGTTTAGTAAATACGAGAAAAATATTAATCGAAGGAATATTATTTTAATATTCAAGGTTCATTTAATATTAAGAGGGATAGAGTGTTGAGTTAAATGGATCAGATTCTATCACGTAATATATTATATATATATATATTAAAATTATGTGATAAAATAAATAAATAATATTAACTCAATTTTAAATCGTCATAGTTATTTATTTAGTGGACGTGGAATTAACGGGGGGCAGGGAACCCATCTGGGTAATTTCCACAATCTGCTATAAATAGAGGAGAGGGGATCAACCATAAGAACTATTAATGTTAATTTGGCCAGAGCCTCTCTCTCCTCCCGTTCTCTAGAGAGAGAAGCCCTCAATCCGAGCTTGGATCGAATTTCTCCACACGCGTCGCAAGATCGACGATGCAGTGATCGTCGGAACGTCTAACATACTATCGGATCACCACTCTAGCACCTGAAGTTCGACGATCGGCGTTCCTACGGATTTTTGAACCTTGTGTGGATGATCTTGAGGGATCCTGCTATGGATCCTTCATGCAATGATTGTCAGCGATAAGATACGGTCGGTAACGACTTCAGATCTAAAACGAGTATGTTTTATTTTTAATTTTGTGCATTTTACAATATACGTGAGATCCTTGGACCACTCCAGGGCTCGGATTGTCGGTGACAACAAGTTTCATCATCCCACTGACGAAAAATTTAAAATCTCTAGCCCACCTGCTTCCATTGCGGGCTTCAGAAAACTAAAAGAATGAACAATTCTATGATCAACCTATTTGTGGGTTGATATGCGTTCGTCATTTAATACAAGAATGGGGAAGAAGTAAATCAAAGTAACTAACCCCTACCTCAGTCATCGATGATGAGGGAGATCCACTGTCAGTCAATATTTGATCTCACTATGCAACGATCCATGCATTGTCGTTCATTGGCGTTCACCACAAATTCTCCAAGGGTGGCTCCCATCGAATAATCCACAGAATAGTAAAGAGTTTTCCAGGGTTATGAGTTTAACCCTAGGGTCCTTATTATTTAAAAAAAATAAGTGTTTCTGGGTTTATGGAAACATTTAAAAAATATATAAATTATTAATTTATTTTATATTTTTAAATCATCTAAAAACTGACTCCTGCAGCTGACCCACACCGGTCGCTGTTAGTCCCCACCTAAGATAAAGTTGGTACTTTGAACACAACAGTGCCCTCATATTTATGATCAGTGAACTTTTTTAATATTTATTCCTCGTTTTTAGGAGAACTAATTGTGTAAAATGTTTAAATGTTTAATTTATTTAAAACATTTTTTTCGGGCACTCCGAGCCTCAGAATCGCACGCCATCAGAATGCATAGTCTTGTAATATTTCTATATAATATTTAAGAATAATAAATGGAAATTCCGAGATATTAATATAATTAAATTATAATATAAGTAGATTATTTAATTTTATTTCATTTATTATAATAATGAAATGAATGTATAATTCATGTGTATGTACGAATAACCTCTCCATGAATGGAGAAGTAATTTTCTTATCTCAAGCATTTACGATTAGCCAAAAATGAAATGTACTGAATATATATTACAATGAAACCATTGTTCACCGCTCCATCACATCAGAAGTCGAACCACCTTCGTCGCGCCGCTCCTGTCTGAACCGACCAAGCAACGCTGCCCCCGGTAGAATCACCCTCACCGCACCGCCCCAGGCCGAACAGCCCTTGTCGCACTACCCCAGGATGAATCGCCCACGCCGTGCCGCCCCAGGCCGAACCACCCTCGCCGGAACACCACCCTATGGTCTATCCTCTAACCCACGACCGGTATGCCGACCCACGACCTATCCCCTGACTTGCGCCCGGACCGCCAGCCCACGGCCAGTCCGCTGCACCGCGGCCGGACCGCCTCCTTGCGGTCTCACACCGCCCTCGCCCGAGTTACCTCGGGCCAGGCTGAGCCGCACCCCGCCCTCAAAGTACACCCCAACTAAGTTGTCCTTGAGGCACCCTCATGTAAATCATGGGTCGGGGCAGACCTAGCGAGTTATGCCGGGTCCGGATGGGTCGGTCCAACCGAGTTGAACTGGACACGGGCCCAATACAACCCATTTTCTATCTTTTGGACATAACATTAGTACCAGACATCTGTTTGATGAACTCTTAGTGGCACTATAAATCTTTTAGCAAGATAGTACCTTTGAGTGATACCCCACCTTTTATTTGATTACGATGGGGAATGGTCAGGTTGGATCGAGAATGAATCATACCGGGCCCCATGACTAAAAGGCTAATAACTCACAGATCGTGCATCCGATTGAAGCGCCATCTGTTACGTTGAGACTCTTATGATGTGGTGGAACTTTGAGATACTTATTCATGGGACTTATGGAAATAGGAGTATTGCCCAGTATCTTTTGGAGCAGATCCTCTTAGAGACGAGTGAGCATATTGCGGGAACCCAGTGCATGGATGAGACTTGACGACTACTGACCGTTTCGACTTGGAGTGACTCGACAGGCCCAGTGGGGAGTGAAAATGTGAGACGGAAGACCCATAGTGGGGAGACCCTTAGTGACGCAGCAGACCCACAGTACTTGACAGGAGGAGTACCTCAGCAGGACAATTGATGGAGCGCCTCTATGTGATGCAGAATACCAATTGTAGGGAGTGCCTATATGTGACGTGGACGACCCATACTTCTCGACAGAAAGAGTACCTCAGTAGTCCAAGGTTAGTGAGGAGCACCTCTATGTGACGCAAGGGCCCACTGTACTCGATATAGGATGGGTTCTCCATCATCCAAGGTGTTCGACGTTGTTATTGGGAATGTTATATAACACTACCCCTAGAATAAATGTGGTTGTTTGCTGAGTCAGTACCTCTGAGTTTTCCCCATGATTGAGACAGATTACATAATAACATAGGTATAATTATCATCATATATCTATGTAATTTTATCTATTGATTTCCTACATTACGATTTATCCTTGATGGATTTTGTGAGACCTAGAGGGTCTTGGGGTCCCTACTATGAATTATTATACTCACCCCTTCTTGGGATATGCCCACAACTTTTTGTGTTGGATGTAGACGATGAACAATAATCACTGAGGATAAGAGTACCAGGATTGGACGGTACCTAGAGGTGGAACATACGATGTGTCGGTAGGCAGAGGAGATGGGTGGACATGGAGTGATGAGGAAGTGATCTGTACCTACCCTTCAGGTTGGAACCTTGGAGGACAACCCAATAGCTGAATTTCATTTTTCTTTAGTTGTATTGTATCACAAGATTACTTGCACTTACCAGTTGGGCTTGTATTCTGGGATCTTTTACAAATTATAGTCACGCTGTTTACAGTTCATATTACTTATGTTCCTATCCTTCTGTGTGCTTGGTTACGTGTGCTTGCAGGTTATAAAGGAAATTCCTTAATATTTGTAGGGAATACACCTTCGGTGTTAGGAGCCAGCCCCATGCCTATGGAAGGCGGGATTGGGGTAGTCAAGGAATTGGCCCTGGGGGATGGTTCGTGTCAAATTGGTATCAAAGGAGTCAGTTTTACCATATAACAGAAGAATCTAATCTTTCTTTTTAATGAAAACAGTGTTATGTGATGTGAGTGTGGTTATAAGTTTAGGGAAACCAGTGTTGGTGTGGCGGCCGACGTATCCATACACCAGGACCCTGACTTCTGATTTACAACATTGTGCATGAAAACACTAAGTGTACGTGTGTTTTCTTTTTTTTTCTTTTTGATATTTGGAGTCATACCACCAGGTATAAATTTCAGCTCACTAGTTATAACTTTTTTACCGTGGTGCATAAGTTTTTTTTAGGATGCCTCCATGAAGATAACCATCTAGTGTTCTGAGAGTTATATGCCTTGATATCCCACTGGGTGATGAGGCCTCGGTGCAGGGCACTTTTACAATAGAGGCACCATGAGAGGAACCAGCGATACCACTCCTCTTTGGGCCACTGATGTCACTCTCCCCAATAGTATATGGTGCATGCCACTAGAGCGCATTGCACGACTTCCAACGCAAGAGGCCACCCAGGTTCAGGGGAGAGATAGAACCACATGCGTAGGAGGATTGGTTGGATGCTATGGTGAGATTCTTCCTACTTGTAGGGAAACCAGCCGATATCATGTTGATCCTTACCACCATCCTTATACAAGAAGCATCAGGTAGATATTGGAGATTGATGCTCTATATTCATGATGAGGTGATGCTTCTCTGGGAAGAATTCGAGATCCTGTTTCGGGAAGTGTTTATTTCTGCGACTCATCATGCAGTGCGTATATAGGAGCTTCTTACTCTGTAGTAGGGAAACATGATTGTAGCTCAGTACTCAGTGAGGTTCAGTAACCACTCTAGTTACTCCACCAATATGGTGCGAGACCCTTTCTTCAGGTCCCACACCTTCGAGAAGGGCATCATGCACGATATTAGGTCTTTGATAATCTCACTCAGCATCCCAACGTAGGCATGGGGTGTTAGAGGGAGCACTATTAGTGGAGATTTTCCTTTCTGAGTAGTTACCAGCAGCGACACCCACCACCAGACGTCACATAGAAGAGTTTTCTACAGATGGCAGTAGACAAATGTCGTATAGGTTCAAGAGGACCAGACCTATAGGTGGATGAACGCATGACTCGGGATCGGTTGTGTGGGGAACTTGAGGCGGAGCCAGTAATACAAGGATCGGGCAGTTTTATGCATGCGGTGGGCAGGGTCACATGGCTCATAACTGTCTAAACCATCATATGGATGTTCAGCAGATGGTCGAGGGACCACTTATGCAGAGACATCAGTTTGACCAAGGAGATACATAGGGCACAGGCAGACGTGGCATAGGAGCTGGTCATGCAGCTGGTGATGGGTGATGATTTGAGATGATACTACCACCACCACCAGGAGGCCCACCCGACCGCAGGGTGTAGGTGGATAGGAAAGAGATCAGCTCTAGGCAGCTTAGGATGATGATCATGGCGCTCCGGAGATGATATGAGGTACGATCTATGTCTATTCTACCATAGCTACAGTACTAACCGTCACAGGTTCCAATAATTCTTTTATTGACACCACCCTCATTTGGATCTCATAGATTCTGATAGAGTAGAGTGGATTTGAAGATTACACACTGGTCCCGACGATTCAAGCTTACTCTAGGAGGTGAGGGCTTTGGTTGGGATCTCCTAGTAGCAGCTTCATGGCCTTATGACATCATCTTGGGTGTGGAATGGTTATCTACATTCCATGATCAGATTGACTGTATTAGGCATAAAGTGTGGTGTCTCTTCATGGATGGGACTAGGTTTACCTTCATAGGTGATAAGGGATCCTTTTCCGCATAATATGAACTTACCTAGAGGAGAGTGTGGCCGATCACTCATCAGATGGCTAGCCTTACCCTCAAAGCTATTGATGTGGAGAGTATGAGCTATCCTGTAGTGGTGGACAAGTACACGGATGTTTACCCTCATGAGTTTTTGGGTCTACCCCCTCGCAAGGATGTGGAATTTTACATTGACAAGTATACCGGGATGACATCGATATCTATAACAGTGTACCTGATGGCTCCCATATAGCTTCATGAGTAGCGGGAACAACTAGAGGACATGTAGGGAATGGGATTTATCTAGACTAGTGTTTCTCCTCAGACTTCCCCCATTCTATTTTCCAAGAAGGTGGATGGGAGATTGGGGGTTTGTGTTGAATATCGACGCCTAACCAGGTGACTGTAAATAACAAGTACCCACTTCCAAGGATTGATAACCTCTTTGATCAGCTAAAGGGAGCACGATGGTTCTTGAAGACAGACCTCAAATTAGGCTCTCTCTAGTTCAGAGTATGAGACGAGGATGTATAGAAGATTGCTTTCAGATTTTGGTACGCCCATTATGTGTTCTTGGTTATGCCATTTGGCATGACCAATTCTCTAATAGTGTCCATGGGACTTATGAACAAGATATTTCATCCATACCTGGATTGCTTTGTAGTAGTCTTCATCAACGACATACTGATATACTTGACTACTAAGGAGGAGCATGACTATCATTTTCATGTAGTACTAGACACACTCCGAGATCACCAGCTTTTTGGTAAGCTATTGAGATTTCTGTACTGGATCTGAGAGGTTCGTATTCTGGGACATGTCATATCAAAGGATAGGGTTGTAGTGGTTCCAGCGAAGATTGAGGCTGTACTTGCTTTGGAGCCACCCAAGAGTTTGATAGAGGTATAGAGTTTCTTGGGATTTGCTGGATACTACTAGAGATTTGTACCATATTTCTCTCGAGTTTCAGCACCACTATCAGCCTTGACGAAGTAGGGGAAACCCTTTGTTGGGTCAGAGAGATGCCAAGAGAGTTGTTAGGATCCGAGGTGGAGGCTGACTAGTGACCCCTTATTAAGGATACCAGAGGAAGGTGTAGGGTACGTAGTCTACTACGACGCATCAGGGACCAAACATGGATGTGTTTTAATGCATCAATGAGCAATGATCACATATGCTTCTTTACAACTGATACAAAACAAGCAGAACTAAACTACTCATGACCTGGAGGTAGCAGGAGTGGTATTATCCTTGAATATGTGGTGATACTATTTTTAGGGTGAGCTCTTTACTGTGTACTATGTTCACAAGAGTCTCATATATATCTTCTCTCAAAAGGCCCTAAAACTGAGACAGCGGCGTTGGTGAGATTTCCTCCAGGACTATGACTTTGAGATAGTCAATGCTCCTTGGAAGGGGAACATTATAGCAAATTCACTCAGCCGGAGGTCTGGTATATAGCTGCTAGGTGAGGTGACGGATTAGATGGCCGCTTTGAAGATATACATCTTGGAATGTGATTAAGTAGCTATCCTTTGGTCTCTTACAGTATCTCCCCCAATTCTTCCATGAGTCAATGAGGTGGATCATGTGGAGGGTGACTGCGAGACACGACGTGCTCAGATATCCATAGGACATACCCCAGATGGATTTTCTGAAGTTGGGTATCATGTCATCCTCTATATTGGATGTACCAGGGTACCAATGTCTCTTCTGAAGGAAGTGATGAGGGAGTTCCACGCATCCCCTCTAGTGGTAAACATAGGAGTGGTGAAGATGTACCAGGATCTTTGATGACAATACTGGTAGCCAGGAATGAAGAAAGTAGTAGCATAGTTTGTCTCTTAGTGCCTCAATTGTAACAAAGTGAAGGCAGAGTATCATGTACCAACAGGTTGTGTTTAGCCTTTAGAGTTCCCAGAGTGGATGTGGGATGAGATATCTATGGGCTAAAGGATAATAATTACACGTACATCAAAGAGACATGACTCTATTTTGGTGATCATCAACTGACTCACTATGTAGGCCAACTTCCTACTGATCATAGAGCAGGTTTAAGTAGAGATCTTGGGACACCTCTATATGAAAGAGATTGTGAGACTACATGGAGAGCCCTCGACAATTGTCTCCAATCGTGATGCACATTTTACATCCCGTCTATGGAAGGGGTTGTAGGAGGGTTTTAGGACATAGATTTATTTGAGCACCACCTTCTATCCTCAAACGGATGGCCCGACTGAGCGGCCCATTCAAACCCTTGAGGACATGTTGTGTGCTTGTGTCCTCGACTTCAATCATAACTGGGAGGATGACTTACCATTGGTGGATATTGCATAAAACAACAACTATCACTCCACCATTGGGATGGACCCTTTCGAGACATTTTATGGGAGACATTGAAGATCACCACTGTGCTGGACTAACCCAGGGGAGTCAACACTCGTAGTGCCAGAGATGGTACATGCTATCATAGAGAAGGTGCAGATCATCCTGGAGTGGATGTAGACTACATAGAGAAGGATAAAAGCGTATGCCGATAGGAGACAGAGACCTCCTAAGTTCAAGGGTGCCGACCATGTATTTCTACGTGTCTCACCCCAATGAGGTCTAAAGAGATTTGGCTGAGTCGAGAAGTTATCTATGAGATTTATCAGACCTTTTCAGGTTCACAGTAGAGTTGGAATGGTGGTATACCACTTTGCTCTTCCACCTCAGTTACACCGGGTGCATGATGTCTTCCACATGTCTCTGATGAGGAGATACGTACCTGACCCTTCTCACATCCTCGACCATGGAGAGCTGGACATCGACGAATGGGTAACTTTTACAGAGGCTCTAGTAGAGATTGAGGATCGACAAGAGCGGGTCCTTCATGGACGGTCGATACCTTAGGTGGATGTTCACAGGAAGCATGAAAACCTTTTGGAGAGAATATGGGGGTGGGAGGCTCATATGTGTGTGCAGTACCCCCACTTTTTTACCTAGTTATGAGTTGTGGATTATGGGTATGTGAAGCCCCGATCTTGAAAGATTGTAATGACCCGGAATTTCCAAGTAATTTTTTTTAATTAATTTGGAATTTCACGAGTCCACAAAAATTAATGGCATGTGATTCCCAGGATTGGAGTGTTGGGAATGAATTTATGAACTTCATTCATATAACTTTAGTAAACATGGGATATTATTTTTCTAACTTTTGAACTGCTGCTCAGAATTAAAATTTGAGGGCACTATTGAACTCTTAGCACTGTTATTTGTTTAAAGAGACTGTCACCTCGACAGTGGTTGGTCGAGGGTGGAAGTTATTTTTCTGGGTTTTTCGTGGAAATAATAAAATAAAATAAACACCCATTTTAATTTATTTTATTGTAACCACACTCTTGTGGTTATAGTGGAGCTGGGGACCACATGAGTTTTATTCTCCAAATCGAATGCTTGGTGGTGGGGACCACCTGATCCTAACCTCCCTTCTAGATATTATGGTGGTAGGGTCCACCCAAGGAATAAACAACTTGAAAATCCTATTAAATGGTGTGAAACCTCTTGAGATCCCCATACTTTATTTTTCCAACCCTCACCATGTTTAATTATGACACCTTCCTTTAATTAATTATGTGCCAACCCTTCCCTACTTAATTATTCCAACGCAGCACATTAATTTGGACAATTTTATTTTTTTAAGCCAAAAAACTAAATAATAGAAACCATAATATAATATTTTGGGCATACAAATTCATTTTGGTGGAATTGGGAGTGGAGAGAGGCTTGGGAGAAATGATATTCTCCAACGCTGAACTTCACCTCTCAATGAAGAATGCTCTACCAATGAAGAACACCGACATAGACTTTGACCTTCTTCATCGGGACTTCGTCAGATGTGGGAAATCTTCATCTAAGATGAATTGGCGTCCATACATCCTTCTCATTCCAATAAAAATGAACAACCCAAGGTAGGGGTATATTGTGAATGATTATATTTTTACCCATGTTCTCTCCTTCTAAAATAAGGAATGTGGATCAACATTCTAATTAGTTGATCCACACATGTTTTCTTTTGCGGGTTTACAGAATAATCATTGAAAATATGATAGGATTTGACATACAATGTTCAGGTTTTTGACAAGTCGCTTGCTACCACCCTAAATCATAGGGTACAGGACAAACAGACATTCCCCGAGCCCTCCGCAAATCTTGTGAATATTTGTGGTGTAGAACGGGACGATGGAGATGAAGGAAACAGTGCCACCGACAACAGCCTCCACGCCCCCTGCCACCCCGCGACATCTGTGCCCTAGCCGCCCCGCGTCCTTCACCGCTCTACGTTGTCCGTAGTCGATCTGACCCGCACCCGAGCCGCTGTCATACCATGACGTTCGCAGATGAATTATCATCGTCACACCTCTCTGGGCTGAATCTCCCATGCTGCGCCGCCCGGTGCCGAACCACCCTCACCCCCTTGGGCCGAACTTCCCTCACCGCGTCGCCCTGAGCCGAACCGCCCTCACCAGACCACCACCCTGTGGCCGGTCCACCGACCCACGGCCAGTCCGCCATCCCATGGCCGGACCACCGACCCGTGTCCTGACTGCCGATTCGCAGATATGACGCCGCCCCGTGGCCTGACTACCTCCTCACAACCGGACCGCCTCCCTGCGGCCAAACCACCACTCCACGATCTTGTGCCACCCTTGTCCGAGCCGCCCTGTGCCCTCACAGTACCCATTGAATGAGTACCCTAGTGGAACCCTTGAGGCCTTAATGGGCCGAGCCGGACATAGTGAGTGTGGCCGGGTTAGGCCGGCTTTGTCCGATCGGGTTTGACTAGACACATGCCCACTCCAACCGATTTACTTTCTTTTGGCCATAAATTTGGAACCAAACTTTTGTTTGACATACCGTCAGTGGTCCTGGAAATATTTGAGTGAAGCGGTCCCTTTGAGTGATACCCCACTATGTTTTGGATTAAGATGGGGAACATTCGAGTTAGATCGAGCACAAATACTACCAGGCCCCCGAGACTAAAAGACTATTAACTCAAAGACCAATCATCCAATTAACATGCCATCTATTACATTAAGACCCCTATGACATGGAGGACATTTGAGATAATTATTAATGGGACTTCGTGGAAGATGGAGTTTCAAGATGTATCTTGTGGAGCAGATCCTCCCGGAGACGAGTGACCATAGTACGGTAACCTAGTGGCTGGATAAGAATTAAAGATTGCTAACCGTTTTGACTTGAAGTGACTCGACCGGCCTAGTGGGGGCGCCTTGCTGATGCCGAAGACCCACAGTAGTGAGCACGTTGGTGACGTGGTAGTCCCATGATACTCTACATGAGCATTTCCTCAGCAGGCAATGTGGGGGAGCGCCGCTGTGTGACGAGCCAGATGCACGGTGGGGAGCACCTCTGTGTGACGCAGTATAACCCCAATACTCGATAGGAGGAGTTCCACAGTAGTCCAAGGTTAGTGGTAAGCGCCTCTGTGTGATGCGACAGGCCCACTGTACTTGATTCAGTAGGAGTTCTCTAGCATATGAGGTGTTCGACATTATGACTGGGAATGTTAATTAACACTACCCCTAGAATAAATCTTGGTGTGAGTTGAGTCACTACCTCAGTTATTTTCTCTTGATTGAAATGGATTACTTGATAAATTAGGTATATGTGTGGGCATATCCCTACACAAGGTTATCTATTGATTTCATACTTTGTGATTTGTCCTTGATGGATTTTGTGAGACCTATAGGGTCTCGGTGTCCCTACTGAGTATCATTATACTCACCTCTGCATGAGCTATACCTGTACTTTGTTGTGTTGGATGTAAACGACAAATATCACTGACTAAGGATGAGAGTACTAGGACTGGATGGTACCTGGAGGAGGACCATACATCGTGTCGGTACGCAGAAGAGATGGGTGGATGTGGAGTGCTAAGGAGATGATCTGTACCTATCCATCAGGTAGGAACCTCGAAGGATGCCCCAAAAACTGACTTTCCCTTTTCTTCAATTGTATTGTATCACAGATGTACTTGTACTTTCTAATTGGGCTTGTATTCTGGCCCATATTACATACTATACTCACTCTGTTTATAGTTTAGTTTACTTGTGTTCCTATCTTTTCGTGTGCTTGGTTACATGTGCTTCAAGGTTGTATAGTCAATTCCTTCCAAATTTTGGGTAATACGCCTTCAGTGTAGTCGTCAACCCCTGTCCTATGGATGGCGGGTTTTGGGTAGTTACCGCACGGGCCCCGGGGGACGTGTTGTGGCAATGAAGGATAATAAAAATTCTAAATTCAAGGAAATATATTCTCCTATGGTAAATGTAATCATTATAATTAAGAATAATAATGAAAATGCAATGAAAATTTGAGCAATATATACAATTTCATTATCTGTCATTATGGAGGAATCCATAAAGCTTCAAACTCAACCTCATACTATTGAGTTTATATCATAATTTTAAAGAACATGATGATCATAACAATAACCTCTATATAGTTTTTTAACATTTTTATTGAATATATCATTGGGATAGATAAATATGTAATTATCACAATTTAATTAATTAATCAATGCATATTATTTGGTTCAAAAGAATTTCATATTCTAGGACCAAAAAACAGAATAAAAATCAAACCTTTATTTGGTAAAATCCTTCATCCTAAGTGTGTATAAGGTGAGATATTTTCTATTCAGGTCACCAATTAGAAGATATGGATTATTCATTTCATTCATATAAATGTGATCTCAAAATAATATATTTAAAATTATTATATTTTTTCTTAAAGTTTGACATCACCATAATATTAATCTAACTATGATGTATGATTGTAAAATATTTAAAAACATTCAGAGGATCATTTAAAAAAACATAGTTACAACAAATCTTATTTTAATTATTTTTTCAATATAAAATTATGGATTTTAACATTATTCTTCTAGACCATTTTGTAATTAAATCAATTTTCTAGAAATTTCACCCAGGAAATCCTATACAGGATTCAAAATGATAAAATAATGGGGATACATGTCATTACATTGGATATAATTTTCTTCATTGATCATTCATGGGTTAGTATAAAATTGAGATGAAATTTGTTGAAAAAATACTGTTAGATATTGGGTTTTCCTCATTATAGTTTAATGTTAAAACTATGGGTGGTTAAACCCTAGTTAAATGAGGTTTTAGTGTGTATATGATGATTTATGTGTCTATCCCTATTATATAAATTTGTTTTGACTAACGATTAATTATATAAATTTAATTTAAAAAGTTTTTAATTTCATTAATTTAGAAATTTATTGAGATAACATATCAATATTTTTTGATTGTTTGGTGTGACCATATATGTTATGGTCAAGGTTTAATAAAGTAATTTGGGATTCAATTCTATATAGAAGGACATCAGAATGAGTTTGGTAGTCCCTCATTTTATAACATTATATCTAGTCATATATATTTTATAAATTATAATTGTGGGTACGTGGGTTTAATCAACTCAATACTGAACTATGGTTTGTTTCCTTGATCCAAGAAAAACCATGGAGGTCTATTACAATTATATTGTGCATGTTATGTGGAATATATAATTACATGGATTCTAATGGAGAGGTTGTTGATGAATAGATCACGAATACTGAGAACGTGAACCAATGTAGTTGTATGACCAAGATAAATGTATATAGTAACCTATGTTGGCATTATATATAAGCTTTTGATATTTAAGATGTGTATTAGGATAATGATGAGTTTAAAGAATGGTAGTTAGATAATACCTTTTGATTGAGGGTGGAAAAAGAGTTGGGGCATATTCATTTGGATAAGCAGTATCATGTGTGACCTTTTATTTTCATTTAGTTTATTTGGGATGTTCTTCCTAGGGTAGTGTCGTGAGTAACCTCCAAATAATTGGATTACCTCAGTGGTTATATCATGTTATTGGATAGTGATAAGCCTTTTAGATCTTCCACCAAGTGTGGGTTATCTCTTAATACAGGAACAAAATAATATAATATAATGGAATTGGTTTTCATTGATTTTGAATGATCAAACAATGTGGTTAGAGTGTCTCTTCACAATAGATTATTGGTCTACTTAATGAATTAATGTATGAGATTATGGATTGTTGACTAGGTGTTTTCATCACCTATGTGGTAAGCACCAATTGTGGTTAGAAATCTTTGGGATAACCAAACCATCCATGTAATGGGTTTTTTAGGATTATAATTTAATTATAGATATTATCCATGATTTAGGATTGGGTTATGTCATTACATACATGTCCTGGGACCTGAAATATTACATTTTAGGGTTACGAGATGATAAATAAATTCTATCATAATGGTAATGGTCATATAATTGAATTTTATTTTATGATTCTTAAATACCATTGACCCTAGTAATTGTACTGGTGATACATCATTGATCTGTGTATTAGTATATGGGGATGAATTATTGACCAATCACATAGTCTGATGATGATATATCTTTTACTCATATTTATTATTATGGTGATATATAATTCACTAAGGATGGTTGTATAATGATTTCTTTAACCATTGGAATATATATAAATAGATAAAATTTTCACTAGGTTATTCCGCAGTCATTATTGTATTATTATAGTCATTAATTGTTCACCCATGATTTATTTATATGGTGATTAATTACTCAAAATTACTTATTTTGAATATAGTGATACATTAATTAGAACTAGTTTTTTGATTATGATATATAAATAAACTATATTTCTGTATATATTATTTCATCATTCATAGATGGTCATTAGATTTTAATATACCATTGAAGCGAAGTTGTGGATATAGTGATTCATAATTCACTTAGGGTTTCTAGGTGATGATATATTAATAGTACTAACTTATTTATATAGAAGATACATCATTTAATAGTGATATGCATTTCATGATTCATTATTAGTCATTTAATACTATTGATGATATATATTTTATCCATTGGATAAATTGGTAAATAAAATTCACCTTTTTTAGAATATTCATGGTACACATTTATCTTTTGTTAGTCAGTGTGATGTACCATTGATCATGGTTACTATGTTGATAACAGATTATGCACCGTGGTATTGATTTTTAAGACCAATCATTCTCCCATATGGTGGGTATCAGGCCTGAGAATACCATCGCAAATTTAGAACCATCTAAAGATGCTAATATTTGACCATATTATAAATTTGTGAGTACCCTATAACAAGACATGTTCACTAATGTTATTTTTTATATCATTCATTTCATTAAATATGTTCCTCTAAATATATCTTATTATGATTAAGGATCTCATATTTTTTATTATTGTAAATGTTTTAAGAACCTTTGTCATTTAATTTTAGGAATAAATCTTTTATATACATTGAATATGTAGATTTAGGTCATGAACTTCATAAATTTTTCAATGCGGTGAATAAATTTTTAATTAATAATAACTATTGACATCATTGGTCTAGGGGTTCATGGATTTATTATGGATGTTCATTGAATGTTCTAAAATTGTCTCAAAAATTTGATTTTAATTTTAAATCCCTTATTGCTCCCATCTGGTTTGTCTTCACAATATTTTAATTTCACATTATCAAGATATCTTACCTATTCCCATTTCTAACATAATTGATCACCCTCTAAATTGGATTCTTCTACTCAAAATCAAATAGTTATATCAATTTCATATATAAATTCTGATTTTGACCTCACCCAGCCCTTACCTCATGTTATCTCGATCCAAAACGGTTAACCTGGGATTTTTGAAGTGTTTTTTGATATTTTACTATTTTACTTTCTTAATTCTATGAGCGTTGGTCAGTCACATAGATAATGTAACCCTAGGAATGACCTGATGATAATTTGTAAGGTATGTAACTCAAAAAAACATCTATATAATGGAATGTATTTTATTGATATGAAGGATAAGTAGTTGGATAATGAGAAAGCTAAACCCTCCAGTTCTAAAGACCAAGTGATTTATTTTTCCGACCTGGCTTCTATTCACCACAACCTCAGTGTTATGAAGTTTATATTTCGTCTCATTGTATGGATGTGGTCATAAATTCCCACCCCATTCTAAAAACCACATGATCTACTCCAACCAATCAGGAGGTTCCCAAGAGACTCAATTTTTTTGGTGAGTACAACCAAGATGGGAAACAACAATTACATACATTTAAGGATGATTAGTTGTATTCATGCACGAGAAAAATCCAACATTGATATTGATGACTTTAGCACTCCCAATAACATAAATACATTGAAAAATATAGAATACTATATATTGGGGAGAACCACTGTCACTAGTTATTCATTTATTCTATTATTGATAAAAATCCATCCATAGTCGAATGTTTATGAAGATCAAGAGAGAATTATTCAAATTGAATGCATAGTGATTCAATTAGAGGAAAGAAAAACCATTCAATAACTGAATTTTAATGAGGATACCATTTCATTCTCTAATGAATGGGATACCTCACATCCTTTTATTAATAGTATTCCTTCTTATCCTTGGGTAGGAAAAAAAACAAGAAAACTTCATTTAAAAAATTGAATTTCTGTTAAAAAATATTGTTACAAGGAAAAGTTCTATCCTACTATTGAAGATAAATAAAGGAATAATTTTTGAATATATAATAATAATTGTACAACATTTATTTATTTTAAAGTATTAAAGAGGGAACATTTGATAATGATGAACTTTATCTTTATCGAAATATCAATTCCCGGTATGTACAACATCACAGTGAATTGAATTTTATAAAAAACACATTGATTTCTCATATGATAGTCCCAATATGTAGTATTTTTTTCATATTATCTTTTTTAAGAGGTTACATGGAATAGTTTTGAATGAAATGCCTATACTTCTTACTTTTTCCCCTTATTTCATTTGTGAAATGGATGGATATCCTTTTTCATTTTAGTATTTTTTTCAAAGCTATGAAATCATTGTAGTGAATTTTATGACATTAATGGAGTAATGAAAATGTTTCTTTGTATAAGAAAGGTATTTGATATTTATTATACCTCTAAACACTAATTATGCACTATATGTGTTTACATGGAACATACATTCCCCCAATTGAATATAATATTTGTTAAAGGGAATGGAAAATATATTCCTTGAATATCATTATGAATATGTTGAATGAAATTATTATTCATGACTATTTCACTATTTATCTCACATAATATAGGCTGGGTACTCTATACTCTATACACATCACTTCTCATAATGTGTTTAAAATGAATCCTACCAAACCGGTTACTTATAGTACAATAAATGCCTTGATTGAGAAGGATTGTTATAATTATTCAATAACCTTCCCCATTATTCCATTATGATAAAAAATACATGAAAAAATATTAGATGCCATCTAGATGTGATAAGGACATTTTGATGTGTCATGGTCCATGTAGTTTCTATAACAAGATTTATTGATTCCATTAGCTACTATAGAGTTAGACCTTTAATAATCATAATGCATCTAAATTCTATGGGTTTTAAATATTCACACAACTTTAATTATAATAGAATACTCATATTATTATCATTTTATTTTTTGTGTTGTTTGTAATTTGGGTATTCTCTAACTAATCCTTATTCTAGTTCCTCTTTGAGGTTAGTTTGTTTTCCTATTCATTTTTAATCTCTTTAAATCTATGGTATGTGTAAATAAAATTGTACCTCATATTTGAAATCTAATTTTCACATTTTATTTATAATATTTTTGAGAGGATGGGGTTAGGTGAGAAACTCATTACTTATATCATTTTTGTATTATTATGGTTAGGTACATAATTGGGGGTTTCCAACTGAGTTTTTTTTCTCACACTCTATATGTTAACCATAATACATGTGTAGGTCTTATGAATAATATACATTTATGGTTAAATACCTTAGTATAGGTTAATAGGTATGAGGATATGAGTAAAAATTTGAATATAGTTTTATGTTTAGGACAAAAATAGTAGTGGGTATCGATATTTAACAAATATTTTCTTCTAGTATGGGCTGTAGTCATCCCAGAAAGATATCTATTTTGTGATGTTGGAATGCTTGACCTTCATGAGTATATTTTTTTATAGAATGATGCTTTTTTAATTAGAATGATATGTTTTCCAATTATTAGTGGTAGCTGGCACATATGGAGTTGTGCTTATGGTCACATGGTGACCTGGATATGTAACTATTTAGGTGAAACTAGGTGGGAAATTACAATTTTTTATTTTTAAAATAATTAATATCCTTTATACTAGTTACTCAAATTAATTATCAATATAAAATATAAAATTATATAAAAAATAATTAATACATATCATTAAAATAAATAAAACATCCAAATAGTATACATAATTTAAACTAGAAATTTTATTTCCATGTGTACTTAAATATGAATTTGTAATCAATATTTCTAAAAAGATATTTTGATCACCATGAATAACATTTCAAAAATTATACAAATTATATTTAATCACTTATTTAATAAAAACATAATCAACAAAAATATAATTATTAAATTATCTCATAATTTTCAATTACACCTACTTTCACATTGTATTTTTATATTAAATAATTAAAAACATTATATTTTTTTAATGAACGTAAATATTAATTAACTATTTACATGAAAATACATAAAACCATTCCATTAATATCACTAATCAAAATCATTCATTATTTCAAAATATAACATTCAAGATTATTCACATCTTATTACAAAAAAATCATATCAACATCCGTTTTTTATTTTGGAAATGATGTTTACAAATTATGATGTTTCATAACAATAAACATAGCATCAATTTTAATGAAATAAATCATCTAATTATTTTATGAAATGGAGTAAATGTTTAAAAATAATATATTTAATTTTATATTCTCTAATATAATTTTGTTTATCAATACATACTCCCTCCATTGGTAGCATTATTGCTTAAACGCTGTCATTTTTTACGTCATATTCCCCCTTTTATGACTAATACTTCAAAGACCTCATGAATGATATAAAAGAAATAATATAAATGAAAATTTGAAATATCTACATAGTTAACCTATGTTTATATTAAACTAGTGAACATTATTCAAAGAATTTAATAATATAATTTTTTTAATAAACATCATCAATAATATTTGGTTAGGTTTAATTAAATATTCATTTCTAGCGAGACTATATCAGAAAAAATTACATGGATAAAAATAGAAAAGTATAAATAACATTGTTATGTGCATTGTTATTGTCACTATTCAATATTAATTTATATACTTTGTTTTAAATCATTGATGGATAACATAGTTAGTCACACTGTTTTCCTAGTTGAATTTTTTGAAAAACTGTTTTGATAACTTTTATATGATGTCATGATTAGATTCTGATTTGGATCACATGATACAATTCTTGTTATACATCTATAATGGATTAAATAATGTATTATTGGATAAATTATTAAGGCCTCCATATAAATAAATAATGACTTTTTCTTGAGCATTTATCAAATCATAATTTAATCAAATATTAGGTATTAATGGTATCGTAATCTCTTGGACCTCTATTTGTTACTCTCATAATCTATTTATGAATATCAATTCTAGATATTCTGTTTTCATATTCATGAAAACATATATTGATATTTTTTCTTATGATTTTTATTTATAGAGACTTACGGGAATTGATCCCATTTTGTGACATTGGATTGAATTATTATTTTTATTTCTCTTGAAATTATGTCTAGGTAGTTTGAATTCTATCCCATTAATTATATTCAGGAAATTTCATGTTTGATATTGATTTCATAAGAATGATTGTGGATATTAATTATAAACATTGAGTAAAATTATATATTTATACAAAATTTATGGTTTTATTGTAATTATGTGTTCTTTTAATTGGAATTTTAGATGTATATATGATTTATGAAAATTATGTATATATTCTAGCAAATTTATCATTAATAAAATTCCTCTGAAATGGGTTTTGTTTGTAGGGGATATAATTGATGTTTTAAATTATTACAACATGTGGGTCCATGTGTAAAATAAATTTTCCGAGTCATTATTTTTAAAATAACACTAATTCACTCATAGTAAATTATTGACTTATAAGGATTTTATTCAGTTGATCAATAGTTGGGAAAACATTGTATGAAAATAGAGAATAACTATGTTATGAAATTTAGATTATTGAAGGGGGTATCACATCATGGTAAAACAGGTTAAAAATAAACATATTAATTTTACCATATAATGTATTTGTATGGGTGAAATTTGTAGAGAATTGGGATTCAAATTATATTTTCTGAAAACATAGAATTTATATTATATTTTTGAAAATAATTATTTTCCATTAATTTATGAAACTATATATTTTTGTTTAGTTATGTACTGGTTTTTGTGAAATGGTTTTTCTAGGGGAAAATGTTTTACCAGTTATTTTGGAATAATAAATGATATAATTATTTAGGAAAATTGATCACATTTGGAAATATTTAATTTTCAATATTTTACACTAATTTTTTTAGATAAATCCATTAATTTTTTAAAATTAATTTATTTTTTATATTTTTTACTAGACGTTGTATATTGATAATTTTCAAGCATGGAAGTTTGTTGCTGTAATATAAGAAATTAAAATTATATTACCATTAGCCTATCAATGATAATTATAAAGGAAATATAGAAAAAATTGTCAACAATATTTTTAAAAGGAATCCTTAATTTTTTTATGTTAGTCCATAGTTTCACATTAGAGATATGGTTGAGAATTTGGTGTGTTCCTATTCATTGCACAATACTTTATTCAAGTTTTTGTCTGATTTGATTTAGATTAAATGTTGTTTTTCTGAAATAAAAATTAATATAATTAGAACTTGTTTTACATTATTTTATTTTATTGTCTCTTAAATAAAAAATTATTGTTTTGATTATTTAATTAATGGAATCTTAATCACTAACTGGTTTATATTTCTCCACATAACATGTTGTAATCATTTAGAAATCCTGAAATATACATGTGGACACGAGGTATCATAGTTCGGGTCCTGGGATTTGGGATATATTTTAGGGGTGTTAAAAATATTATCAGAGAATGGGTTTTGCATTATCTCTTGATAATTCCAAAAGGAATGGTTAATTTGACGGTTTGGAACGAAAAAATTCCCTAGAAATGAGAATTTGACCACTTTATTGAATACATTATGTTATGAGGATGTTTTGGAACGTGAGAGGTTGAAGATTAAAATATAGGATTGTTACATGTACAAAACTAACACGTAATGGTTCATAATTGGGAATATTTTATTCATTATTATTTAAATGATAGAGGTTGTATGAAAATATACGAAGTTAATGAAAAAAGGGTTTCATGCATTATAATGTTTTCCAGTATCTAATTTTTTATTTTAAAATGATAGTTTTAAAAAAATGTTGTCAATCATTATTCAACCATTATAGTGTAAAATTCAAAATAAAAATATTTATGGGAATTGGAATCCATAGTGGAATCATGTGGAATAAAAATTTTTTTTTGTTAATAATTATATTCATATTATGCTGTCTCAATGTGATCTTTTGTCTGCTATAGAATATGATGCTTAAAATAATTCAAGTTGGTTTTAGATGGGTAAATAACCTCGTATAATATACGTAAGTGGGTTATAATTTCCTAGTGGCTATTCTAAAGGTACTATAGGGTATTTTAAAGGATCCAATTTATGATATCATAAGAGAGTGATACATAGGGTTAAATTATCTCCATTATTATTTAAGGATGTTTCCATTTCTTATGTTGGCGAGAAAATAGATGGAGAATATTGAATTTATCTTAAATTATGTATATATATAGAATCAAAAATAAAAAAAAATTACATTTTTTAGTAGATTTGGCTACTATAACACCCTGAATTTTTAAAAACAATACTCTGCTCTATAGCTTTCTTAACATGCAAGCTAATTGGGACATCTATAAAGGTATTATTATTTAAATGTGAATTCTATATCCTATTTGTTGAATTATTTTGTACGGATAGGGTTAAAAAATTATTAAATTTTTTTAATGGTCATAAAAAATAAAAATTTAATTATTAGGTAATAGACAATAATCAATCAGTTTTTAGTAAAGTCGGTTTATTTTCAAAAATATAGTTTCTTTAAAAGTGTTTTTTTATTTTTGTGAGAAAATATTTTAACTAAAATAAAATAATTCACAAATTATATTTAATATGATTATATTATGTTTAAAATATATAATTTATAAATTATCATAAATTGTATTTATTTTTTTGTTTGAATGATTGATTTTTTAATGAATGGTGGAAAATAATTTTTTTATTGTATATTTTGTCATAATTTTACAATGTTCTTAATTTTTAAAAGTAAAGATAAAATTAATTACAATATATTATTAATAATATAATTATGTTTATTAGAATCAATTTTATGGTTGAATTTTTTATGAAAACATGTGTTTTCATAAAAAACATTTTTATGAAAAAACTATTTTTTATTTAATTATGAGTTTTAATATAAATTTAATTTTGGACAATAATAGAATTTGATTCGTGAAAGAAAGATTTATTATTTTTAATATAAATTTATAATTTCTATAAATATTTAACCTTTATTTTTAGTAATTACGAATTCTGGAAATTGTAAATAATTGTCACTATATTAAGGGTATGTTTGATAATCTAGTTTAAAAATAATATGATAAGAATTAAAATATAGACCTAACACTAAAATTTATTAAATATGAATAGTGTAGTTAAAAAATATCCAAAAATTATTTGATAATATGAAAACAACGGTCAATATATCATTGATTTTTACATTAAAATTATTTCATGGAAATAGATTTCAAAATGATGTACTTGTTGAATTATTATTTGTAATTGTTTCTCGTGGTATAAATATATTCTATGTGTTATTTTTAAATTGGTTATTTGAAATAAATTTTTTTTGTTATAATATATATATAATTTATAGTGACTAAATAGTTACATTAAAAACTTAGGCGACAAAGAGAGATTATTTATTAAATTAATTGAAAAATAAACTAAATTATTTCAAAAATATTAAAAGTAACATAATTTGATTAGATTATTAGGGTTCATGAATTTATTATTTAATAATAAGATATTATTACGATTTTAAAAGATTATACTTCAATTCCTTTTTTTCAATTGGTTTTCAATGTCAAATAAAATGAACATTTACAAAAATGACATTATTGTTATATTATAATAAATTATATGTAAATAAATTATTTAAAAATATAAAAAATAATATCATTATCCAGGAAATTGTTAAATGTCTAAAACTATTTTTTTCCATTTATGGACCAGTTTTCTTTTATTATAACCATATTTTCCTATAATGTGTAATAAATATGTTATCGAGGTAATTTTACAAAAAGGGTTAATAAGGATTAAAAAAAGAGAGAAGGGTAAAAACCAATGGTTAACATTTCCAATATTTATTCTAATTTATTATTTCAACCCATAATATATCTATATTTTAATTATATTAGTTTGTATCCTTTTCCAAGAAATCATAATTTATATTAATATAAAAATTTATATAATTCTATGTGTGCCCCTTCCCTCGTTTATAAAATGGAACCTCTTCTACTATTTTTATGAAACAAATCATTTTTATTTGGAAAATAACGTCCCAAATCACATCATATAATACATCCCATAAAATACATAGGTCATGGTTTATATATAATACAATACATAAATAGATTGATTTATAATAAAAATGATATTATCTGAATAATTTGTAAATTTTTTAAATGAATGTATTAGTTTTATTTATTCATCCAAATCATTCAAATCATTGTATGGAAGACTGCCACCACATGAACATATATATATTCCATTTCCAATCATTACCACCAGTGTATAGTTTTAATGATGAATTAAAAAAATGTTATATTATGGTATTATAATGATTATATATAGGTTAAATATTCTTAAATTTCCTTAGTTTCATCAATCATAAATGGAAACATTGTTCATGCATACATATGTCGTACTATCTCATCGAATGATAGAATTCATTTTATTATGGATACCTTTTATGGATGAATATAAATTAATATATATTTTATATTAATATCATGGTAATAAATTTCCATATGATTGAATTAGTATCATTGTGTAATGTTGAGATGTCTGAAGCAAAATAATCATGAGAAATGAATAAGTCATCAACCAGAATAGTGATTTTAATAATGAATAATTAAAAAATGATAGATAAGATGATATGATCAAATCATATATATATATATATGAATATTATTTTAGGATTAATGTATAATACCTTTATTTTTAATACACATTATTTTCTAACATGTATGAAGAAAGACAAGACACATGGTATAGGATCTCTCTGAACAGCCCATTTTCATTCAATTAGGAAATTCTTATCTCTTAATCACTTTATCTATTTTTATATAGAATTAAATGATATAATATTATGTATATATTGCACTTAAATATATACCTAGACTATACTCCCTTTTTTAGGGGAAAATACATACCTTATGTTCATTTTTAAGAGGCAATATTTTTGAAATATACTTGATAATGATTTAAGGAATGATTATGTAACTGATTTATTTTCACATTCAATTATTATGATTATAACTTAAAATTAAAACCATTTCGAGTAACAGATAGTCATTATAAAAGGATCACCTAGATATTTTCCTAATTTAAATGGTAATTTTTTTTCTTATGGGATGTTATTTATGGGATTATAGGGTAAACCTAATCCACATTAGGACTATATGAACCTTGTGATGTTATCTTTTTAGTTTCCATGACATTTGATTATACCTTACATTGGTTTTCAAAAACATTCTCTATGTTTCCTTGATTTTATGATAACATGTTCTTTATGTTACGATTCCATTTGATTATTCATGATCCTTCACTTTTATGAAATCATGTTTTGCCATTAGACACATATGTTATAACTCATTACCATATCACTTCAATTTATGGGATTTATAGGAGATTTGAAACCACATTATTAGAAATTTTCACATCTATATTGTTAGTCTATGTGGAAACTCAAGAGGTGGGTGAATAGTGTTCCTACTTAAAAATTTTGTTAAAACTATATGCTAAAGATCCCAAAATATGGAAACAACCCAGTTAAGTAAGGTAGTAGAGATATAGATGTTTAGTTCGTCAAAATGTATCTCAAAGGGTTATTAGTCCTTAGTTGAATCAGTGTAAAACAATTATTCAAATTTTGAAATAGTCTTAATGAATTAATCACATACACACACTAACCAGAACTAACTATCAGTGTAAATATAAAACAATTTTTTGGTTTTGAAATTATAAGAAATGGAATATATAATAATAGAGTGTTATAAAAATATAGAATACTTCTGAGTTAAATAAGAGGTTTAGTATCAAGCCTAGACCTAATCCTCTCCACTTGGAGATCACCGGCGACCAGGCAGTTTATAATAACAATAAACATGATACACGTCTTGTATCGAGCATTACAAAACTTTTCACAAACTAACCAAGGCTAAAACCCTCTTCCAATGTTATTCATGTAAAAAACAACCAATCAGTCCACACAGGGCCTCTTACATAGTTTTTCATGGAAAACAAAAGAATAATAAATGATTGGTGTGAGGATTTTTAGTATCCTCCAGTTTAAGCACAAGAGACAATGTATGCAATATAAAAACACACACTTCTCTGTAATGTAAAATAAAAGAACACAATAGAGATAATATTATAAGATTGAGCATAGAAAGTTCTATGTGTTTGTAGTTCATCTCTAGACACCTTGGAGTGAAGAATTTGTAGTTTGATACTTTCTCTATAAGTAGTCTCAAAAATAGAGTGTCACAACTCTAGGTTCTAGCTTCCATGTACTAAGTGTTATGCTTCTTGGGTTGAGAGTGATTTAATGAAGCACATAAGATAGCCCTAAAATTTTTATCATGAAATGATCTTCTTAAGGCTATTGGGTTCACAGTGAGAGCACTGGTGTGATTCTTTTGTTCTTTATATCAAGAATGTAGTAACACTTTCTCTAGTGTCCTCAATTCATATATTCTCTTTACACGATATTCTATATTATATTTGAGGTCCGAATATAGGAATAAGAAGACCACATGCAGTATTCCTCACATCTCATTCAATCTCTAGATATTATCTCTTGATATGTCTACAATCAACATTAATTAATGTCTGAAGCATTAAATTTACCAAATATGACCGTTATAATAAGCTTAAGAAATTGAAAAAGTATGGAGTAGAAGTGTTTGAATCGGTAGGCTAGTAATGGTATCCTTCTCACTGTAGGCTTCAACAGTAGGCTTCGACAGTAGGCGTCGACAATAGGCTTCATTGGTAGACTGCATTATTACCCTTCATCAGTATGCATCATAATAATATCCTCTGAGTGATATACACTTGGAGAAGATCTTGTATTGATAACCCAGTAGTGATGTTCAACATCGGTAACCTCCTAAGGATAACCTCATAGTAACCTCAAATAGTAACCTCTATTTGTAGCCTTCTAGTGATAACCTCTATTTGTAACCTTCATTGGTAGCCTCTATTACATATAAGAATTTTTCACTATAAACATAATTGATAGATCTATGATATTAAAGATACATAGTTATGAATTTATAGAGACTATAAATATTAATGAAACACGATTATCATTGCAATGAATCAAGATTTGGGATTATCAAAACAAGTGAGTCCAACAATATCCCCCTTTTTGAAAATCACAAATTATGCCACTGAAAATTTAGATTTAAGTATTATTGAATTAGGGTTAAGAAAATTTTCTAATTTACTCAGATATGAGAGATTACATGTATTATTTTTCAGTAAAATTTAACCATGTTTATTATGTAAAACATCGCTGAACATATATGAAAGGACTCTAGTCTACTTAAAACTTATCCCCCTTTGTGATTAATAAAAAGAATATACGATAAAAGATACAATAGTGGATTTTTGTATTAATAAATCAATAATAAAATATAAAATATGATTAAAATGATCCCTACAAACTATGACATCCCACATTCAATCCACATTAAAAATTTCCAAGGGAGATTTGTCTTTGGATGCTGAGGAGGCAGGTTCAAAATATGGAAGTACAACTCTAGGTATGGTAGTGAACAAGGTAGGAGGTGATTCTATAGAGGCATCAGTGGACCGATAATCAGTAGAACTCTGAGGGATCATAGGATTCATGCTTTTGATGTCCTATACAGGAGTCATCCAAGGGGAAGCACTGGTAGAGACTCAAAAATCTGAGAAATAAGGTAATGTTGCAGGGATTATAATGGGTGCGTAGTCCACATGTAGGAAGGGAAAAAATATTCATGAAGTCCATAATGATGCTTCCTCCTTTTTTGATAGCTGAGATAAAATCAACCTTATTCTCTATGAATTTTTCAAACGCAGGTGTCAATTCTCTATGACTACCAACATGATCCTTAAAGCCTGAGCTATAGGTGGGATCTTCAATTTTTCCAATAGCAACTTGAAGTTACCATCCATCTGATGCTTAGTGTACACCCTTTTGTAATAGTAATCAACATGATCTTTTCTGGACTTATGACCTTGAGAAGCCTCCCTTATGTAAATTCCCACAATATTATAAAGGTATCTAGTAGTGGAAATGACATGAGTCATTGACTAAGGTTCTGTGGTACTTGCATGAGAGAGGTTTTCCAATTATTCTCTATCAGCTGACCTGAATGATTATAGATCAACAGGAGGAGATGATGAAGAGGAATAACATGCACACAAAGGTTCCATTTTAAAATTCGTTGTCTCAATAATAGACATGGTCAGACCACTAATCAATCTTTTCACATCATCATCTTGACCACTCAAATGTGCCTCCATAGACAACTTAAAGTCCTCAAACATAATTACCATTTGTTGAACAACACTCTTAACATACTTACGGTCTTTGTCCGCATGAACTGTTGAAGCCATATAAGGATCTATACTTGCGTTTTATTGTTTCATAGATTCCATAGAATCTACCACGGTCCTAACATAATTCTGACATTCCTTCACTTCATGTTGCAAATTTGAGTGAGAGGTAGAAATTACTATTTCTAAGGCAGATTCCACAACTTCTTGATTGAGAGACACATTTCTCTCTACCTCTCACTTTGAACATCAAGGATATCAACCTGTCATGAAATAAAGAATTTGACATGGAACTAGGATTTTTAAAATCCTCTATCTGAATTACCAGCAACCTAAAAAAATTTATCTTTTTCCATGCTTCAACAGATACAATATAAATATGTCTTGAAACTTCATGGTGGAAAAGCCTCTTCTCCTCAGACTCAAAACATGCTAAAAACATAAAAAAGAAACATTTATTGTCATTCCATTTCAGTACCAATCACCTAATTTAGACCCAATCCATTTACATATAACATTTCATGATTTTAATCATAACTAATCATCAGAGTACAAGACAAGGATCCTTAAGTCTTGTGTCTTCGATGACTAGGTACATAAAATAGGGGGCTATGAACATCTTCATTTAATATACATAAAGAGCTCTTAAATTTCATTGAGCCCATATATCTACATAGGGTACCCTGGGGAACACATGAAAAAAGAGATGAGCTAAAAATATTAGTACAAATATAAGCATATGGATACATCTTAAGCACAAGAGTTATGAGGCATGACATAATGATATCCAAAGCATTGAACATATGAAATCATATCATATAATCATGGGATAATATAAACATGGAATCATATAAATGTGACATAGTCATGAAACACATCTTCAGTATGGGTCTAATCTAACCTCCAATCATGTTTCCCATTTTAGTTTGGGTAAAGACTAATTGCCAATCCTGTTTCACATCGCATCTCATGAGACATAACTTTACCAAATGCATTGGAGCAATATCTAGGCACACCAATCTCAACATTTTCATGAATATTATTGACAAATAAATTTTTATACAATATAAATATTATTTCCACCTAAATAATCATACATAATCAACCATATATAAACACAATGGTACCCTTTGAAAGACAAAGGTACCACAATCATGATATTGAGCATGACCAATGAGTGTATCATGAAAGTGTCCATGAATGTAAAATATCAGAACATACATGGATGTTAATAAGGTAAAATAGGCATATAATAAGGTAGGTGGTGTCAAATAAGTGACAACATATAATAAATGTATTTGAGAAACATTATCAAAAAAACATTTTTGTGCGGTTTTAAGGAAAATGTTATAGAGCTATTAAAATTAAATAGAAGAAAATCATTAATATAAAACTAGAATTGAACCTAGAAGGTTTCCATAATGAAAATACTGATTTTATAAAGATAATGGTGTTTTAAAATACAGTATAAATTTCATTTTAAATTGGGTATGAAATTGGGAATTTCACATAAAATAGAATGCTTATCGGAATGTTCTAAAGAGGGAATCATTTAAAAACATAAATATATCCAAATGAGAGTGATGAAATGGTCATTATAAAATATTTTTTACAAATAAACAGAATTTAAAAGATGCAAGAAAACAGATAAGATAACTCCATTTTGATAAAAATAAAGATAATACAACCCGAAAGAACAAAGGAGGTTCATGTTGATTTTGTTACGCATTATAGGAAAGGTGTCTGGTGCACGTAAGAGGCCTGATGAGACAGAGAAGGGGTTTATCATCACTTATAAAATATTAGTGAAGTATGGGGGATGTAAGAAATAATACCCCATAAGTTGGGATTACACATAAAAAGACATATCATAGAAAAAAATATTGATTAAGAGTGAAATGGAGAGTATCCCTTACCTTAAATCCGTTGGAGTTCTCCACTTGTTATTAATGTCATGAATAAAAAAAATAGTATTATTAATTAATAATTACATAAGATATAATATATTTAATTGGTTTAGTATAATCATTTTAAGATTATTTATAAACTTTTTTATTGGTTAGAAGATTCAATTTCATTTTTTGTGCTCGTTTGTTTACTCAGTTTTAAGGACCAGTTCACTTATATTAATATTTGGACAAACATGTAAAATGAAATTGGTTTTCCAGAATTCAATTTATGTTATATTAGTTCACATTTTTTAGATTACATGGATTTAAATTTAATTTTGTTACTTATAGTGAATATGAATTATTATATAAAAACATAGTGACAACCGTTTTTGATAATCGGTGGGTTTGATTTCAAAGAATTTTTTTTTCTTTATAACATTTGTACAAAATGATTACAGAACCAAGAAATTGGATATTTTAAATATATATTAATTTTGTTCAACCATAACACAAATGGATTCATTACCACAATTAAAGATAATAATCGAAATTGATAAACTATTAACCTTGAATGGGCTAAATTAGCCCATCTCAAATTGTGCTTTCATTTCATTCAAATAAATGGTTGGGAAAGGAGAGAAGATAATGAAATATCTCAGTATCATGAAAATTTTCTAGTACATGTATGTTACTGGAGTTATCATACAATTTGGGTGAAGGGAGGTGTGGAAAGAAAAAAAAGAAAAGAAATTAAAAAATATGAAGGTATTGGAAAGATAAATTTACCTCTTTAGACTTCCTCCTTTTAGAACAAAATAAGGGGAAATCTTTTTTTATTTTAGAGAATCTGGGAGCTTTTAGATGTGAGGGGGGGATCATGGGGAGATATTTCTGGTGAATATTGGCAAGGCACAGGAATTGAGAGAAGTGAAGAGAAGAGGGAGTGGAGGGGGGGGGGGGTTTATACTGGTGGAGAGGAGGGTTTTCATAATTTTTTAATCATTAGTTTATTATTTCTTTACAAGACAAGGAATAGTAAGTATTCCCTGACCAAGAAAATTAATAAATTCATATGTGTTCTAGATTTGGTGCTTAAATCACTAGTGATGTCCGAAATAGTGGATTTTTACTATAGTTTATTTATACAGTAAATTAATGTATTTTACTATTCACTAAAAATTCAATTATTTTAGAAAAATATCAATAATTTACCCTAACCATTTTTCAACATTTAGAATACAAAAATGAATCCATTTTTCAAAAAGAATTTTATAAATATTATTACTTTAATATTTAATTAAAATCATAATTTATTATCAAAACCCATTCATTTACTTATTCTAAAATATAGTTATTTCATACTTTAAAATTGAATATTATTTATATAATATCATAGGTAATGTTGTTATTCATTAGGGTATATCACTATTCATAAGGGTATATTACTATTTATAAGGGTATGTTACTATTCAAAAAAAATATTTTTTTCTTATCAAACTCCAAATAACATACTTATTATTACCGTCTATGTCAGCTTTTCAAAATTCCAAACATATAAGGGACAAACATATGTTTAAATTTTACATAGAACATAGTAGTTCATTATGTTGTGATTTAATAAAAAATTTATAAGAAATGATTTTTTTTAAAACATTAGGTCATTACATTCTTCCCCCCTAATAAATTTCACCCTCAATATTTCTTTTTACATTCTTGGGCAAAAATAGGTGGGGGTACATTTCCTTAATTGCATCATACAATTCCCATTTTGCATCTTCGTACTCATGGTTTCTCCATAATACCTTGCCTAGTTGAGTAGTATTGTTGCATAGAACATTGTCTATATGATCCAATATCATCACTAGCTCCTCCTCATATAAAAGGCCATCCTCTGACTATACCACCTCTGAAGAGAGTACATGTGAAGGGTCTAGTATGTACTTCCGTAATATGGATACATGAACAACATCATGTACTTTCGACATGGTAGGTGGAAGTGCTAGTCAATAGGCCAAAGCTCTGACTCGATAAAGGATATCAAAGGGGATGATGTACCTAGGACTTAACTTCTCTTTGTTTCCAAAACTCATGACCATTTTCCACAGATGTATGCAAAGAAATACAATGTATTCAACTTTGAACTAAAGGTCTCATTGATGGATATCTTCATAACTCTGTTGTCACCTTTTTGGTTCCTTGATATGTTGATGAATGGTTTTTACCCTCTCTACCATTTCTTCGACCATTTCAGGTCCTAATAGCTTACGCTCACCGACTTTATCCCAAATGTCGATGTTCTGCACCTTTTCCCAAAAAGGGCTTCACATGGTACCATTCAGATGCTCGAGTGAAAACTGATGTTGTAGGAGAATTTAACCTGTGAAAGATGTTGGTCCAATCCTATTTTGAATTCCATAGAACACGCTCTCAACATGTCTTCTAGTGTTTGAATATTTCTCTAAAATTGACAATCATGTTGAGGGTGATAGGACATACTGATGTTTTGTTTAGTGCTCAGAGCATGCTAGAGACTTTTCCCGAACATTGAAGTGAATCTCAGATCACGATCATATACAATAGATTGTGGGACTCCATGAAGCCTTATAACTTCTTTGATGTAAAACCATGAATGTTGATCCAATGATAAGTCCTCTCGAACTATGAAAAACTGAGATGTCTTTTTAAGACGACCCATAATGACCCATATAACATTATTTCCTCTAGAAGTCCTTGAAAGTCTAGTGAAAAATTCCATGGTAATGTTCTCCAACTTCCATGCTGGTATGGGTAGTGGTTGCATCATCCCCTTAGTTTTTTGCCTCTCAGCCTTCACCTTCTAACATACCATGACCATTAATGTATATTCAACAATCTCCCTTTTTATATTGTCCCACAAAAAGATTTCTTGGAGAACTCAATACATCGTTGTGCTCCCTAGGTGGATTGAGATGTTTGAGCTATGTGCATAACTCAGAAGCTCCTTCTTTGTCTCTGGATTATATGGTACACATAATCGTGACCCAAATATTACAACTCCTTCTTCCTAAATTTTTAAATCGGATGATTTACCTTTTTTAACATATTCCACCATTTTTAGAAGTACCACATCCTTTCTTTGGGCATCCTTATTCTCACCAACAGGGATGGTTGAGAAATAATTTAAGAAAGTATTGATGATGTTCCTCCCTTAATGATTCCCATGTACATCCTTTGAAAATCTTAGAAGATCATATCCTTTTCAACTCTCATCATTGAAAATGATGCAAGATCCTCTCTACTTAGAGCTTCTTTCACCTTGATTTCCTTACCAGGATGATAGCGGATTGATCAGTCATAATCCTTGATGATCTCCATCCATCTTCACTGGCGCATATTAACCTCTTTCTATGTGAATATATATTTCAGAATCTTGTGGTTAGAATATATATCACATTTCTCCCCGTAGAGGTAATGCCATCAGATTTTTAACGCAAAGATCACTACCGCCCACTCCATATTATGTGTGGGATTGTTTTTATAATGGATTTTCAGCTACCTTGATTCATAGGCTACCACTTTATCATTTTTAATTAGTACACCGCCTAATCCCTTCTAAGAAGAATCACTATACACCACAGATAGTTCTCCACCTCCAGGGAGTGTGAGTACGAGCGTAATGATAAGCCTCCTTTTCAACTACTTGAAGTATTCTTCACATTTCTGTTTCCATATAATCCTTACCCCATTCCATGTCATCTTTTTCATTATGTTTGACAATCATGAAACGTTCTTCAAAAATCCTCGATAATACCCAGCTAGACCCCAAAAGTTACAGATCATTATTACAGATGATGACATGGGCCACTCTTTAGTTGCCTTTATCTTAGAAGGGTCCACATATTTCCTTTTACTGGTGATAACATGCCCCAATAATGATACTACATCCATCAATAACTCACATTTATTTTACTTCACATACAACTTCACCTTTCGTAATGTCTTTAACAAAATATTTTTATGCTTCTCATGTTCCTCATTGCTCTTGGAGTATATCATAATATCATCAATAAAGACTAGCACAAATTTGTCGAGGAAATATCTAAAAACACAATTCATTACATCCATGATAATTTTTGGAGAATTAGTGAGTCCGAAGGGAATCACTGTGAAATCATAGTTTCCATACCTCTTTTGGAATGTATTTTTGGGAATATCGTCCTTTCTCAACTTTAATTGGTGATATCACGACCGAAGGTCCACCTTAGAGAAATAACTGGCCCCACAAAGTTGATTTACCAAGTCATCTATCTATGGTAGGGAATACTTGTTCTTTATAGTGATTTTATTGAGCTCATGATAATCAATGTAGAGGAACATTGATCTGTCCTTCTCCATGACAAAGAATATTGGAGCACCCCACGGTGAATCACTCGGGCATACAAAAATCATCTCTATATCCTACTGTAACTGCATCTTCAGCTCTTCCATCTCTACGGTGGACATTATGTAAGGTGTCATGGTGATAGGTAGAGATCGAGAGAAAATATCAATTTAGAAGTCAACCTCTTGGTCTGGAGGAAGACCAAGAACCTCTTCAAGAAATTAATTAGTGTAATCCCTCACGATGGGCATGTTTTCAAGTATGATTCTCTCTATTGTCTCAATTATATGAGCTAAATATGCTTTCTCATAAGACAGAAATATCCACACATGAGATGATGAATTTAACGGATATTCAACTTCTTCCTTACACTTGTAATGAATTGGAGGATGCTTTGGGATGTTAAGAGTGATCTCTGATTCCTGACAGTTGATATTGCGTTTGAATAAAGACATCCAATCCATGCCAAAGACAGTGTCGAACACCAATAAAGGAAGTATGAGGATATTTTTTGGGAGGATCAGTCCATAGACATTAACCAGGTAGGTGTTATAAACCATAGATGCAAAAATTTCCCCATTCTTTGTTCTCACATATATCTTTTCCTCCATATTTTGAGGTGGTGTTTGAATAGTTTTACTAAACATGCATGATGTGAATGAATGTATAGAACCAGAATCAAATAGAATGTTCTCTATTCATGAATGAATAAGTAGAGTAAATGTCCCCACATCATTGTCCGGATCCACCTCTATATTAGTGATAACATAATCCCATCGTTGTTGCCTTGGAGGCTATTGTGATTGCCTCTGACAACCCTCGGCTTAGGGAAATTGTTCGCATAATGCCCATGCTTCTTGTAGTTGTAAAACTGCACAACAGCCAGTGTGTTGACTATAACCATCCTTTCTTCTTCCTCGTTGGTGGGATTCTTCAAATCCTGGTGGCAGTTCTTGACTAGATGAACAAACTTTCCACATTTGAAGAAAATCTTGGTTCCCTATAGAAAGTTACCTTGATGCTTCTTCCCAAAATATTTTGAAGGGGAAAAGTTAGGATTCATTCTATCATTGTATATTTTTGATGAACCACCCTTCTTTTTCTCTATTTCCCTCTTCTTTTCATAGGGCCCAGAAGACCACTGAGAGTATCCTATCTCCATTTCAACCTTGAGGGAACAATAGAAAATATCCCCATAACAGTCAATGTCTCAAATTTCAAACTCTTTTCGTAGACCCGTCTTTAGTCCTCTAAAGAAGAATCCACCTTTCTTTAGGTGTTCATGGCAATTCCAGAGGCGTACCTTGAAAGCCTTGAAAAATTTTCTTCAAACGCCCCTACAGACTCATATCCCTTCTGTTTGAGTCCGAGGAACTCCCTTTCCATCATGAGATGGAGGGTTTGAGGAAAATGTTTGTTGGAAAACATCTTCTTTGATTTTTCACAATACATGGAATTAATTTCCCATAGGGACTTTGTATTATTGATTTTTTTCCACCACTAATCATCATCCTTATCAAAATGATGAACTTCCAGTACCACCTTCTCTTCATCCGAGCACTGGAGGACGGAGAATATCTTTTTAATGGAGTTAATCCATTTTTCCACATGGTGGAGATCAGAGGATCTATGAAACATGGATGGCCTTTTCCACATGATTTATTCTAGTTAAATTTTCTCTTTCCTTATTGGAGAAAGGAATTATGCCTAATTCAAGTTATTATTCATAAATCGAGCCAGCTGAGCAAGTACTGTCAGGAATTTTTGACCACCGTCTCCCATCATATCAGGCATATGATTAGAGAAATATTCACATTTCCTATCAAATTGGTTGTTGGAAGATGTTCTTCTATTTCCCGCCATTAACAAATAAAAAGAACTTATATTTAGAAGTCATAAATACATAATTCATGAGCATAAAAAGGAAACTTTAAACATAAAAGGATAAACATATAAATAAGAAGTATATTACAACTTGTGATTCCTTATATGTAAATATAGGTTATCCTCATTATATTTGATAAATTATATTTTTATAGGCATTTTTTCCATAATAATGGTTTTTAATAAGCTCATGAATTTTCCAAAGCATATCCCCCCAGGAGTGTCTTAACCAATAGTGTAGTAAGGATATCTATCATCTACCAGGATACCCTTGGTCAAGCCCAAAATTCCTTGTCAGAGTTTTCACTCACAGGTATATCTGTACAAGAGCCGCCTCTACCTGCTCGTATCTAGATAGAGATGTATTTTCTTGATAAATAACTTACTCAATACTAACCAAAATTTAAGACTGATTTATTATAATTAGTCTCATATGTAAGGTTATCACTAAGGTTCTCTATTACTAATCATCAAAAATATCTAGACCATCCTCTGTTACAAACTATAAAGACCCAAGACTTTTACATTAAACATTTAAATATTTTACGAAAAATTTATCATTAGAGTACTAGCCATGGAACATTAAGTCAAGTGTCTTTGAGTACAAGGTACATAAAACATAAAAAAATGGGATAAAAACACTTCTTTATTTAATATCCATAAAGAGATCCTCACATATTTTGAGCCCTTACATCTTCATAGGGTACCTTCTGGAACACATGAATAAAGGGATACACTAAAAATCCCTGTAATGAAATGAACATACTGATACATCTTAAGCAGAATAGTTTGGAGGCATGACATAAAGATATCAAAAGAATGGAATATACGAAATAATATCATATATTAATGGGATAATATAAACACAGAATCATATAAATGTGGAATAATCATAAAACATTTCTTTAGCATAGGTCATGACTAACCACTAATCCCATTTCCCATTTTATTACGGGTCAAGGCTACCTACCAATCCCATTTCACATCACTTCTCAGGAGACTTAAAATTAACCAAAGCATTAGAGCTCTATCTCGGTGCACCCATCTCAAAATGTTCATGAATATTATTTCCACATAAATAAGTTTACCACATAAATATTCTGTCCACATAAAAAATTATACATAATCAACCATACCTGAACATAAGGGTACCCATGGAAAGAATTGGGTACCACAATCATGACATACAACATTACCAATGAGCGTATCAAGAAAGTGTCCATGAAGGAAAGTGATTAGAACTTAAATGGATGTTCATAAGGTAAAATTGGCATATAACAAGGTAGGTGGTTTTAAACATAAGTGAAAATTTATAAGAAATTTATTTGGAAAACATTATCATTAAAACATTTTTGTGAAGTTTTAAGGAAAATGATATATATATTATAAAATAAACAAAAATAAAATCTTTTATATATAACTAGAATTGAAACATGAAGGATTCCATAATAAAAAGACTTATTTTATAAAGATAATGGTGTCTTAAAACATAGGAATGAGTGTACTTGAAATTGGGTAAAAATTTTGGAAGTTCATTTAAATGAGGTTTTCTTATCGAGAAGTTCTAAGGAGGGAATATTTTAAAAACATGTATATATCTGAAAGATAATAATGAAATGGTATTTATAATATAATTTTTTACAACTAAACATTATTTATAAGATGAAAAAATTGATAAGGTAACTTCATTTTGATATAAATAAAGAAAACGTAACCCGAAAGAACAAAGGGGGTGCAAGTAGATTTTGTTACGGATTATCAGCATAGTGTTAGGAGCACATAAGAGGGAATGATGAGAGAGAAGGAGTTTCTCATCCCTTATAAAACTTGAAGGCAGTATAGGGGAGGTTAAAAATAATACCCCATCATTTAAGATTACACATAAAAAGGCATCACATAGAGGACAATCTGGATTAAGAGCAACATGGAGAGGATCCCTTACTCTAAATCCGTTGGTGTTCTCCCCTTGTTATTAATGACCTGAAAAAATAAATTAGGTTTATTAATTAATAATTAAAGTACTTATTCAATATTTAATTTGTTTGGTATAATCATTTTAAGTTAATTTATAAATATTTTGATTGGTTATGAAATTCAATTTCATTGTTTGGGCTCATTTGTTTACTCAGTTTTAATGACCAGTTCAATTATTTTCATGTTTGGATAATCATGTCCGTGTAAAGTGATTGTCCATAATTGAAGTTATATTTTATTAATGAACAGACATTATATTAAATGGTTTTAAATTTAATTGGGTTACTTATAGTGAACTCAAATTTTTATATAAAAACATAGTGACAACAGTTTTTGTTAATTGGTGGGTTTGATTACAAAGGATATGTTTTCCATTATACCATTTTTATAAAGAATCATAGAACCAAAAATAGGATTTATTAAATATATAATAATATGGTTCAACCATAAACAAAATGGTTTTAACATCATAAATAAAGATAATAATAGAAATTGATAAACTGTTGTCCTTGAATAGGCTAAATTAGCTCATCTCAAACGGTGCTTTCGTTTTTTTTTCAAATAAATGGTAGGTAAAGGAGAGAAGATAATTAAATATCCCATTATCAGGAAGAAATTACAGTACATATATGTTAATGACGTTATCATACAATTTGGGTGATGGGAGGTGATGAAAGAAACAAAAATAAAATATCTTAAAAATGATGGAATATGAAAGATGAATTTACCTATTGAGACTTCATCCTTTGAGAATCTTTTAAGGGGGGAGTATTTGGTATTTTGAAGAGGTTGGGAGCTTTTGGATGTGGGGGTATCTTTGGGAGATATTTGGGTAAAATATTGGTAAGGCACAAGGCTTGAGAGGAGTGAAGAGAAGAGGTAGTGAATGTGGGTTTTATTGTGGAGGAGAGGGGGGGTTTCATAATTTTTTAATCATTAGATTATAATTTCTTCACAAGAAAAGGTATAATAAGTTTTAAATTACCTTGAAATGTAATAAATTCATGTGAGTATGAGAATTGTGTTCTTACTACACTTGTGACGTCAGGGATAGTGGATTTCACTGTAGTGTATTTATACGGTAAATTAATGTATTTTTCTATTCACTAAAATTCATATATTTCAGAAAAATCTCAAACATTTACCCTAACCATTTTTTAAAGTTTAGAACCAAAAACTGATGTCCATTTTTCAAAAATAATTTCCTAAATATTATTATTTTAATAATTAAATAAAATCATAATTTATTATCATAAACCACTTATTTACTTATTCTAAAATATAGTTATGTCGCACATTCAACTTGAATATTATTTATATAATTTCATAGATAAGGTTACTATTCATTAGGGTATAACACTATTCATAAGGGTATGTTACTATTCATAAGGGCATGTTACTATTAAAAAAAATTATATCTTTCTTATCGGACTCAAAATTACTTACTGATTGCAACCGTGTATGTCATATTTTCAACATTAGAAACACAAGATTGATAAAAAAATTTAAAGGTTACTTAGAACTTAGTAGTTCATTATGTTGTGATTTAATGACATATTTATAAAAAAATATTCTTTGAAAAATAATGGGTCGTTACACACCTTTAAATGGATTCTATTTCTAGTTAGCTCAATCGAAGCCTCTTTATTCCAGAAATACTCACTAATGGGAGGTTCCATTCCATAGTCGTAATAAAAAATGCCTTCATGTAGAACTCTTAAGCATTCATCCCATTCACCAAAGGAGAAACTCACACTTACTCTATTTACTTTTGATTACATTCGTTTATCATCCACCAACTATTTAAAAATCAGAAACTCATAAATTTCCATGACTAGATTCAGGTTGTATGTTCTGTTCTTATTTGTCAAACATTCTACCCAATCCTAAGATTTGGGTACCTTCAGCAACTGAGACTTGCTTGAAAACATCCATTCTGAACGTAATTCCTTTTCAACCATGATTTCCATCATCTAAAAATGTGCATTGATCAGCTTTGCAACTACCTTGATTTAACTACTAGACCCAACTCTAGGCCTTTAGGGTTTGGCTCATCTCCTTCATCACAAACCATTGGTCTCTTAAATCTTTCCATTGAAATATGGAGTGTTTGAGTGTTTCAACAGAGGGTTAGGTTCTAAGTTTAGGGAGAAAGCAGTTCAAGAGAGGATTTATGTGGAATGAAATGGGGTTTTAATTATTTTTTATCAATTAGGCATCGAAAAACAAAACAAATAAATGAAATAAATAATTCTAATTTTTATCATATTACAGAAGAAAAACGTGAAGCCCCATACCTAAGGTGGTATATCGGTATGGTGTCAAAAAAGATGTCCTATCGGTGAGGTATAACATTGAGGTATTATTGGGGATGTCTAATGGTGAGGTCTTATTAATGTGATCTAATGGTGAGGTCTTATCAGTGAGGATTAACGGTGAGGTCTAACGGTGAGGTCTTATCAATGAGTTCTAACACTGAGGTCTAATGGCAGGGTCTTATCGGTGAGGTATAATGGTGAGGTCTAATGGTGAGTTCTAATGGTGAGGTATAATGGTGAGTTTTCATCGGGGGGAGGGGTCTAACAGTGAGGTCTTATCTATTATGTATTATCAGTGAGGTCTAATAGGGAGGTCTTATCAGTTAGGTCTAATGGTGAGGTATTGTCGGTGAGGTCTAATAGTGATGTCTTAAATTAACAATTTATCATACCTAACTCATGTTTGATGTAATTTAACCTCTCAGAAATCAAAGGCTTTGTGAATATATCTTTCATTCGGTGTTCGGTTCCAATGAATTCAACAGTGATATCACCTCTTTGATAATCATCTATCAAGTAGTGATTTCTCACATTAATGTTCTTTGTCCTAGTATGAGATATTGAATTTGTAGAGATGTTTATAGCACTTATATTGTAACAATTTATAGAGATATTTTGGAATTGATATCTATATTTTAGTAACTTCTGTTTCATCGAAAGAATTGGAGCACAACAACTACTAGCATCATATATTCAGCATCGGCAGTGGATAATGCAACAAAATATAGTTTCTTACTACAGCATGACACTAGTGAATTTCCCCAAATGTCACATGTTCCTGATGTTATTTTTATATCAAAAATAAAACCAAAAAAGTATGCATCGGACTAACTTGAAAAATTGTATGATTGTCCTCTAAGAATAAATAGTCTTATGTTTGTAGTATGCTTTCGATATTTAAAAATCCTTTCAACAGATGTTAAATGAGGATCTTTGGGATTGCCTTGAAAATGAGAACACATGCATAAACTAAACATAATATCAGGCCAGCTTGTAGTAAGATAGAGAAGACTCCCAATAATACTAGTGTAATTGGTATGATCTATTGGTTTACCAGTGTCATTAGCATCCAACTTACATGTGGTACTCATATGTTTATCACTACCTTTATTACCGTCCAAACCAATACATTTCAATGGATCGTTAGTATATTTTATTAGAAAAAAAAATACATTTTTTATCTTGAAAATTTTTAAATCCAAGGAAAAATATAATTTCCCCCATAAAACTCATTTCAAATTCATCTTTCTTCAGCATAGAAAATCAATACATAATGAAATTTTAGTGGATCAAAAAATAATATCATCTATATAAATTTGTACTATTAAAATATATTTGGATTTTTTTACTAAATAGACTAGGATCATATATTTCTTTATTAAAAGATTTTGAAATAAGAAGAGAACTATGTCTATCATATAAAGCTCTAGGAGCTTGTTTTTTATCATATACAACTTTATAAATTTTTAAGAAATGATTTTAAAAATGATGGTTTGTAAAAAAAAGTGGGTTTCTCAACAAATACATCCTCAACAATGTACCCATATAGAAATGAAATTTTGACATCCATTTGATAATGTATGAAATTTCGATGAGCTTCATAATCAAGTAGTATCCAAATCCATTCTAGTCTAGCTATAGGTGAAAAGGATTCCTCATAGTCTATACCATCTTCTTGGATATATCCTTGTGCAACTAGTCTAGCCTGTTTCTATCTATGTTTCTAGATTCATCAAATTTATTTACAAACACCCATTTAGTGCCTATGGTCAATGTATCTTTAGGTATTTATACTAATTCCCAAACGTTTTTTTATTCAAAATGATTTAATTATTCCTGCATATATATCACCCAAAATTCATCATTTATTGCATCATTAATATTTTTGGGTTCATGCTATGAACAAATGGTGTGATGTTCAACCTAGTTTCTTAGAGAAGATCTAGTTTTTTTCCCTCAGTTTAGATCTCCAACTACTGAATCTGAAGTATGATTCTTGAGTGTTCTAATACCTCTAGAAATGATTTGACCAGTATCTTCATGGTTGTCAATTGGTGTAGATTCAACATGCTCAGATTCAAGAGAATATCTATAACAAGTTATTTTCACTACGGTTTCACTATCTTCATCATTCAGGTCTAGAATTGACATATATTCTTAAATATGTTCAAGAGATATTTTTTGTTCCTTTAGATCAGTCTCATCAAATTTTAAATGAACCGATTCTTCCACACATTTGGTTCTCTTATTGAACACTCTATAAGATTTACTAAGGATTGGGTAACAAAATACAAATCCCTTCATCCCCGTTGGAGGAAAATTTTTCATCATTATCCATAGTGATAATGATATAGAATTTGCAACCAAAAACTATAATGTAATTAACCATAGGCATTGCATTATTATAGAGATCATAAGGGGTTTTCTTAAGAACATGTCTAATTATGACTCTATTAATGAAGTAACTAGTTTTTTTACTAGTGTCAGCCCAAAAATAGATAAGAAAATTATACTCATTTAGCATAGTCCATGCAATATATTTAAGTAACCCATTTCTTCTTTATATAACTACATTTTTTTGTGGAGTTCTTGGAGAAGAGAAATTGTGATTATAGACATTTTGTGTACAAAAGTATTTGAACTCTTGATTTTCATACTCATGACCATGATCAGTTCTCAGGGTCTTAATACTAAGTCCACTATGATTTTCCATAGACTGGGAATATCTAATGAAGTAAGAACATGATTAACTATTGTGATCTAGAAAGTATACCCAAGTATATTTAGAAAAATCATCTAATAGAACATAAATATAGTTCGACCCTTTTAAAATTGAAATTATATATGTTGCAAACAAATCCATGTGAGCCAACTAATGTGGTTGATAAGTGGATGCTTTCTTCATTGGTTTGAAGAAAGCTTTGGGTTTGTTTCTATTTTGACAAGGATTACAAACTTTTTTGTGAGGGAATTCCAATTTAGGAAAGTCTCTATCTAAACCTTTCCTAACTAATTTCTTAAGTGAGTGCACATTGAAGTATCCTAATATTCTGTGCCATAACCAGGATTCCATATGAATTGAATTTAAACAAGAAAACTTTTTCTTAAATAAAGATTTTAAATAAAAATCATATAACTTTTCATTTCTAATAGTAGTGAATATTAAATCATTTTTAGAATTAAAAACATTGCATGAAACATTTTCAACCATGACATTTAAACCATCATCACACAACTAAGAGATACTATGTAGATTTTATTTTTCCCCATCAACAAAAAGTACTTTTGAAATTAATATATTATCAGGGTTACCAATTTGGCCTAAGATGACGATCTCCCATTTAGAATTATCACCAAATGTAACATGTCCACCATCAATATTAATTAGGATCTTAAAGAATGAATAGTATTATATCAAATGCCTTGAACATCCACTATCCAGGTAGGTTAGAGACTAAATATTTGGGAACCCATACTAGTCTCACTTATTTCCAATAATCAATAGATTTGTTTTGAGACATGAACAAATTATTAGATCCTCTAGAAAAGTGTTTTTCAAAAGATGTTCTAGAACATGAACTTGCTATGAACTGTCCAGATTTTGGAAGAATTAATTTTTAATAATCCGTCTCTATCCTAGTTGATATCCTAGACAAGTTATTTATTTTGTAGAAATATTTTTCCCTTGAAATTGTGTCAAGGTATCTCTATCTATAGTAAAGTACTCATGATCTCACTTTAATTTATCATTTGATATTTTATGTTTAGTATTTTCTTTTAAAAGCTGAGCATATTTTTCATTCTCAATATCCAAATAAGACTTATAATATGAATTTAAAGAATGTTGTCTTTTTAATAATTTTTATTTATCCTTGTGTTCATTAAAGGAATCCTCAATAATTATAGGATATTAAAATAGATCTTCCTTTTGTCATATATTCCTCATTAATTGATTCACTTTAAATCCCTGAATAGTAAACGTTATGTATTAGAGAAATGACTCCTACCTTGGATGTTTCTGTCATGAAACATAAGTTTTCATGTTTTTTATTTTCAATATTAGAATTTTCCGATCCATTTTATATGTCTTCTGAGGCCCTCCAATTACATTTCATCTCTTTTTTATATCTCTTTCCCTTGTTTTCATAATTTGTTTTTAAATTTCATCTTGGGGAAATCAGTCATCACATGGCCATTTTATTTAAATTCATTGCAGACAATCTCATTTATATTTTCATTCCATTTTCTGTGACTTTTCTTTTGTCCTTTACTATCAAACTTTCTGTTAAAGTTTGATTTTTTAAATAACTTATTCTTTATATAGAACATTTTGAATCTCCTAGGTAGATTATCCATCCCATCATCACTGTCAGAATATGAATCTTCACTAGTAGAACTATCTACAGGAACATGAACTTTTTCATTATCTTTTCTCTTTGAGGCGGTAGTCTTGAATGCTACAAATTTCTTTCTGGGTTCTTCATCTTCTCTTGATTCACCATAATATCTTAATCAAACATTATATGATTTCCAATTAGTTCCTTCACTGGTATCTTTCTTATGTCACAATATTATCAGATTAAAACAGATATTCATCTCAATCTATCAGTTAGGCATTAAAGAAACCTCATTATCTGATCCTTGTTGTACACTGGTTTCCCAAGAAGACTCGTAGTATTTACTATTTCATTGAACCTCAGATACATTTCAGATATATGTTCGTCAGGCTTCATTTTAGAATTTTGATACTTTATAGTATACTTATTTAATCTCATTTCTTAATCATCGGGTTTTCCCTCATATGATATTGCCAATGTATAACACATTTCATATTTAGTTTTAAATGAAGATATTCTATTGAATTCTTCACCACCTAGAGAACAATACAACAAATTCATTACTTTACCGTTATTATTATATGAAGCTTTAGTCAACTAAGACCATGTATCCCTAATATTAACAGGAATTGCATGTTTTTCTTAAACTATGTCCTAGATTTCAGGATCCATTATCCCTAGATAAATTTTCATTTTTAATTTTCACTGATCATAGTTATTACCATTATATAATGGTGGATGGTTGGTGGATGAAACTTAAACTTAGTTTTCCATTGTTAATTAGAATTTAATGAACTAAAAATTAAGATATGACATAAATTTTATGATCATTAAAATACAACTTAAATCATAGTTGTAAATAATTTGACAACTTTCACAACATTATAGATGGTAGTAATAAAAATTTAATCCTATGATACCAAATTGTGGTCAGAGTGGAAACTGAAGAGTGGGGTGAATTGAGTTCCTACTAAAAATTTCTGTGAAAACATTATAATAATGATCCCCTTGTTTGGAAACAACCAAGTTAATTATGGAAGTAGTGATATAGATGTTATGTGGGTGAAAATATTTCTCAAAGGGTGATTAGTCCTTAGTTGAATCAGTGTACACCACTTATTCAACTATTGAAACAGGTTTACTGAATTAAACTCATACACATGCTAACTAGAACTAACTATCAGAGTCATTGTAAAACAGTTTTCTATTTTTGAAATTATATGTAGTGGAAAATAGAAAAACAGAGTACTAAAAAAAATATAGAATACATTAGAATTAAACCAGAGGTTCAATCTCAAGCTGAGACTTAATCCTCTCCATTGGGTGATCACCTTCCAACATTCAGTTTATATTAGCAATAAACATGATACACAGCTTGTATTGAGCATTAAAATAGTTTCACAAACTATCTGGGGATAACACCCTCTATAATATTTCATCATTGAAAAAACAGACAATCAGGCCACACATGACCTCTTTAATAGTTCTTCTTGGGAAACAAAAGAACAATGAATGATTAGTGTGAGGATTTTCCGTATCCTCCAGTTTAAGCATAGAAAGTAGTGTGTGTTATAGAAAAACACACAATTCTCATAAATATAATATATAAGAACACAATAGAGTTAATATAATTTGATTAAGAAAAGAAATCTCTAGGTGTTTTTAGTTTATCTCTTTAATTATTAGAGTGATGAATTTTTTGTTTGAGTTTTTCTCTAGAAGTTGTCTCCAAAATAGAGTGTCGTACCTCCTTATTCTAGCTCCCAGGAACTGAGTGTTCTTCATCTTGTTTTAATAGTGATTTGATGAAGCACATTAGATAGGCTTAAATTTGTTCTCCCATAATGATATTCTTGATGCTCTTGGGTTCACAGAGAGAGCTGTGGTGTGCTTCTTTTGTTCTTCAGATCAAGCATGTAGTAACTCTCTCTCTCTAGTATCCTCTATCCATATATTCTTTTTACTTGTTCTTCTATTTTATATTTGATGTCCTACAATAGGAATAAAAAGACCATGTGCGGTCTTCCTCGTACCTCATACATTCTCTAGATACTATCTCTTGATAGGTCTACAATCAGCTATAATTAATGTTTAAATCATTAAATTTACCAAATATGACTATTTGAATAAACTTATGAAATTGAAAAAGTATATAGTTGAAGAGTGGGTATCGGTAGGCTGTAAATGATAGCCTTCTCATGGTTGGCTTCTATAGTTGTCTTATACGTTAAGCTTCATCCGTAGACTGCATCAGTGGCCTTCATCGGTACCCTTCATTAGTAGCCTTCAAAGTTTGTCTTCACAATAGTATCTTTTTAGGGATAGAATCATGAAGATGACCTTGTATTGATTACTCAGCGGTGAAGTTCTACATCAGTAACCTCCTAGCGGTAACATCATGATAACCTCTATTAGTAACCCTTATTTGTAACATTCTAGTGGTATCCTCTATCAGTAACCTTCATCAGTAGCATATATTACTTAGAGAACTTTTTCTCTGTAAAATTAATCTATATGACTGTGAGATTATAGATACATAGTTATCACTTGATAGAAACTATAAATATTAGTTAAACATGATTATCATGGAAAAGAATAAAGATTTGGGATTATCAAAACAGGTGATTTAAAAATATATTATTTAACTAAATAATTTCTTACTTTGGTATTTCTCAAATAGTGCATAATTAATGAATCTCATTATATTATATTGGTATTTTTTCCATTTAATTTCTCTTATTGAAATTGGTTTTCCTGTTTGCTCAATAAATTTTATATGCAGTTGTGTATTTTTTTCCTTGATAATGGGTTTCTGTTTCTGATTGGATCTTTTAATGAGAGATTTATTTTAGTTGCCTACTAACATATAAGAAAATATGATAAAAAGTAACCTCTATAAGATATTACAATGGATCATTACATCTTTGATTCATGTAAAAAATTAATCATCTTGATTTATTGTACATAGCTGATAGATAAAAAATATATGTATGACTTCCCCCTTTCATACACTGTAGTTGGTAGTTTTAGACACCACCATTTCCTTCTAGTTTTGGTTAGGAGGTTAATATCACTATTTCTGATCATGAAAGACCCTCGAATTCATATTTGAAAGAATCATTTGTTTCTTTTGTTGATGTGGGAGACCATATATAAGTAGGGCCAGAAACTAAGCATTACTAATGTCTGCACTTAACTATGTCAAAGCATAAGCTGGGCCACTATATAATCCACACCCTCTACTGATATTCAATGATACATCTCCCATGGTTTCTAGTCACCAATTTTGATGTTTATGATATCCATTGAAAATGGCGATCATAGATGATGTATTTTTCCTTGTGTGAGATATGAAATAACATTCATGCAGTCAACCTACTTCTTCCTATATTTCCTCTTAAACTCAATTTTTTGAATTTAGTGGTAGGAAAATCATGGTAAATTATGATTTGACATCAAAAAATCGGATATGCGACTCATTTTAATTTATGGGGAGTCACGTACACCAAAATAATAATCTACATGATGGTTAGGATATGTGGTAGATATTCCTACATTGGTAAATTTTTATGATCGAAATGGGTAGGTGCATACAAATCACTTATGTAGTTTTATTTAGATACACAATGATTGGATATGTCATTCTAAATGCCTATATTTAAAAAATACTCTATTTTTGGAATTATCTATGTAAAGAGAGATTGATATATTCGGAATTTTCTTAGTAAACCAAACTTCCTACATGGGAAATCATTTATGTATCCTAATTTTTTATAAATAGGGAATTAGAAACATCATTAAAACTATCTACATCAATAAAATATCTTATTTATATAATCCAGTTTGGTTTCTTTTATTCTATCAATATCGAATATATACCATCATTTCTTGCATGTGGTTTCTTGTAAGAGACTAGAGTAGGCTCTCAATTTTCCAACACAATAGAAGGCATAGAGTATATTTAATTTAGCTATTGAGAAGCTTATTATAATGAGTTGGTGTTGTCTAATATATAGGTAGGAATGAATTATATTTGGTCTATTAGATAATAGAAAAAACATTTGGATAGATAGAGAGGGACTGAGATCTGGATGATACAAACAAATACACATGGTGATCTAGGAGGAGGCAGAAAGAGCTATACAATTTTTCTATTTTTATGAAACCCTAATGTGGTCTTTCAAGTTGTAACAATTTACTTTTGTTTCCTCAATTTTGAAAGTACATTATGAATATATAAAATATAATTCATTTATTAGGGTAGAGTAAACATGAATTTCTTAATGAGGTTATGTTTGTAGGTGTAATTACCATCCTCAAGTGTAATGAGTTTCTAAATTGTACCCTTATCTCACTAAACAAGTGGTTTATGACACTAAACTATTCAGACATTGTGATAGATTTTTCCACTATTTTGGTAATTTTAATATTGTATTTAGAAGTCCAAAATGAGGATTGGACACACATCCCATGGTTTGGTCACCATTTTCTTCCACGAAAGGGTATATTTATATTTAATTGAGAAACTGAATGATTCTTTCACCAATAGGTTCGACGTTTTAATGATTTTCCAACCAATTTTTCTAGGTTCAGGAGTGAATGACCATGAGTTAAGAAGATAATAATAATAATAAACTTATCAAAATAAGTTATCCTACTAACAAAAATCCCTTGTTATACCTCTTTAATTTCTTCTTCTAACATACTTTCCTCTTATTTTCATTGGATCCCAACCATTTGTTATATCTTATCCCTCGTCCTTCATCATAACAACATAATTGCAACAATTTCACTTAAGATTGCTCCCATTTTACTTTTTTATATTTTTATTGATTTCCTATTTATATGGTCTCATGAAACACACATTCTATGGAAGCCTTTACTTTGGATCGAACTGTACTCCCCACTACCCCAATATTATATAGGGTTTATAAATAAATATTTTTCCATTTCATTGTTAAGGAAATGTTTTTTTTATCAATTCTTATCACCAATATTTTCGAAGGTCACATATGATCGAGTTGTAAGAAATAATTTTTTATATTTTTGAAAATGGAGTGAATGAAATATAGGTCATTATCTGATGAACTAAATGTTATAAAACATGAAATCAACAAATATATGAGTTCTATAATAATTAAGAATAAATCAACTAAGGATAATCCAATGGAAAACTGATTAATCAAAAAAATTAAAATCTCTACTAGGTTGAAAATTTCGTCCATCCACCAATTTAAAATACAATAATGTATATAACGAGGATTTAGAGTTTTAGGTTCCTAAAAAGTAAAATAATCCATCATGAATTAGGATGGACATGAGATCTAGGAATTATGATATTAAAGAATCTAACTTATCTTTTCTACTACCCTACCACTAATTACCTAATGAGTATTCGTAGTATTTTATCATTGATTTGTATGGAACATTGTAATAGTTTCTACTGAGAGGTTTGAGTTAAGAGTAATTGAAATTGAGAGTTCATCCATTTTACTTCTATAGTAATGAAATTATTTTGTTACAATAGATGAAAAAAATACATATTCAACTCATAGGATGAACAATAAAATTTATTTAAAATGATATTCTACCCAAAGAGGATAATTTCTGAAATTATGAATAAAATAACTGGCATATGAAAGGGTAAAAGCTAATTTTTTTTAAATAAGAATGATATATAATCCGAGGGATTCGAAGACAATGTACTAGAAATAAATTTAAATGCTAATTTATCATGGATAAATTGTATATTATTATCACACTATACCATAAAACCAATGTTAATCAATAATTTGGAAGATATTTTTCTAATAAAATAGATGAAAACCATAAAAATAATTTTAATAATTTTGCATAGAAAATTTAAAAAATGTTCTATATGGGGTAACATTGTCATGAAGGAACCCACTTCCACTCAAAAATATTAATAACAATTTTCATGTTCTCATAATAAATATTCTCAACAAAATCATCAGGAAGACGTTCCTTGATGTTGCATGTTCGGTCATTCACTATCCTACTACCCAAACATTTATATTTCATCCCATTTCTACAAAAATGGTAACATTTTTTGGTATGGAACTAGGATACTGATAATAGAAGATCCTTAAATGAATAAAAACAAACAAGGATACTCGAAACATCCCATAATAACTTGAATGGAGCAAGGAGTGATTATACCTGATGTACCAATACATTTTAGCTATATAAATAATAATTCGAACCACCACCAAGGGCTGAGCTATCATTTTCACTGGTAGATGTAAAAGGGATGTTCCAATAGTCGGCCAGTATGATTAATGAGAAGAAAGGGAAGAGAAATCAGGGTATGGAACAAAAAGAATATTGTTTAAAAATATATATTGGTGGATGTGGTTTAGTTAGTAAGAAATTCATGTGTTTGATACAAAGTGAAACTCCCAAGAAAACATGATCCAAATCCTATGAAGAATACCATATTATTCACCACTATGAGTGGTATCTCGAATCATGATGAAGTCAAAATCATCCTCAATTATTACCCTAAAAAATCGTGTCAAATCTATAGAACAAACTTCAAAAGCTAATCAATTTAGAAATTTTGATAGCCCTACTCAAATTTTTTAGGTAATATTTTATCTTCTAAAAGCACAAGAAGGATACTTGAAACCCAATAATGGTAATGAAAAGGAAAATATTATCGAGGAATATGAGTTAATTCCTATAAAAATGGGGAATAATTCCCTAATAATTACCCTCCATCATATAATTAGGATGGAAAATAATGGCTCTGAATTGATAAAATTTCTCAAGGTTATAAAAAAACAAAACATCAATATCTCTTTTGATGAATTTCTAATTATAATTCATTCATATTTTACATAACTCAATATAATTTATCTGAAAAATAAAACGTTGAAAATTTTTCTTACCTATAATATCAAGGAGGCATTTATTGTAATTCTTCAGAAAGGGAACCTCCCAAGAAATATGTTCTAGGATGTTCTGTCATTCCATTAAATTTTGAGAATAGGGTTCTATATTTCATTTTTCTAAGAGTTCATGGTGCAAGTATCACTTTTATTTCTTTATACATACATTAATGATGGATTCATTAAATCACTCATCCAACTGTAATGGTGTTGAAACATGTAGAACAATCTATTACCCAGCCAGTTAGTAGGGTAGATGACTTTCTAGTTTGGGTGGGTATGCTATTTTTTCCTATTGATTTTACTATGTTAGAAATGGAATAAGAAAAAGGAACCCATACTAGTCTTAAGAAGACCTTTATTTCCACTAAAGGGTGGATACTTCCATTGATGTTTTAGATGGAAAATTTATTTTCAACGATTAGAAACAAAATGATAAATTTAATGTTTTCAAAAATATTAAATAATAAGTCTTGGACCATATCATTACATGAAAAAAACTTAAACATGATAGAGAATTTTTATATAAAATGTTAGATATTATTGTTGTGGTTATTGAAGAAATAAATGTTACAACATTGTTAATAAAAGAACCAGTCATGGGGATCGGCTCACCCAAGGATAAGGATCCCATAGATATGGTCCGAGAAGACTCAACACCAAAATGAAATATGTTGTCTGAAAAGATGTAATTTGAATCCAGGAGGGAAGAATAATATTTACCATATCTTATATCCCATGATTAATTCCTATTTAGTGATCCATGAAGAATAAGGGAGTCATTGTAATCACAAATGAGACGACTATATGGATTCAAAATCAAAAGATGGAAAAAAGAGGGTATTAGTGGACTATATAAATCATCATCCTTAGACCAGAAAGGTTCATTTTCCAATGATGTCTGTTGACCAAATGTGGTATAGGTTAGATGATAATCAATTTCTATGCTTTTTTAATGATTTGTTGGATACAATATGATTCCTATTATCAACGATGACCAAGAAAAAAACACATTCACATGTCCATTTGGTACATTATTCTCCAAATTAATGCCTTCCAATTTGTGTATTTTTCTAGATTTTTTTAAATAGTTCCTGATGGATATTTTTTTGAAGTAATTGAGATACATTTATAACTATTAATGGATGACTTCTCCATAGTTTCTTTTTATTTTTACAACGATTTGAAACATATGGAAACCAATTTTGAAATATGGTAGAGACAAACAATATCATGAATTGAGAAAAGTATTAGTCTATGTCAACATAAGGGATTGTGTTGTGTCTCATGTTTTCAAATAAGGGACACGAGGTTGAAAATGTTAAAATAGATTTCATTCAAATGATTCCTAAAACTGAAAAAATCAATGGTATTATTATATTTTTAGTAATTATAGTCTTTTATAGAAGATTTATCAAAAATATATCTCAGATAAATAAACCATTTTTTCTATTCATAATATGTAAACACAGTTTATATTTCATTTGAAATGATTGGACTCTATTAATTTTAATTAGTATAATATAACATCTTTACCAATTATCATTTTCCAGGACTAGAAACTCACTTTTGGAAATCTTATTGATATTATTCACATTGTTATGGGTGTTGTTTTTTAAAAAAATAATGAAAATAAGTTTTATTAGTTCTATTATGATATTAAATATATTGATAAGGCCTAAAAATGATACAAAACTATGTATAATGAATGATATATCATTGGTATCAATATTTTGGAAAAATTAATGTACTATAAGATTTTATGCAAATACATTTTTATAAAAAAATCATCTAGACCTTAATAATTTGTTTCTTAAAAATTATAATAATCTTTGACTGATGATATAGAGTTTACTACATGAATAATTTCACTTACTTATCAATTATAAACATGTTGATGTTAATTTCAAGGCTATCCAATTGTTTGGTAGCCTACTTCCCTAAATTAAGTCCAAAGGGAGACACCATTTTATTTTCCATGTGATAATCTTCATTATATTTCTAAAAATAGAACTCTATGTTTTATTGACATTTTTAACATTTGTTACGTTTTCATTATAAGTAGAAATTTTTCACACAACATGAAAATAATGATTATCTTGAATATTAAATACTTTTTCTGTGATGATCATCTATTTTTAATTTTTTTTATAATGAAATAGTAATATTAGGTGTTTCTTAAAATGAAATACTACCCATTCTATAATTTCTTCATTCATCCCCATGGGGTGGAGACCAACGTATTGAGAGAAATTCTCAAAATGGTCTTCAATATGTATTCTATTGATCACAACCATTTAAAGACGCTTGTAGTCTAGTGCTAACATGTGATAAAATTCAATTTGATGTTAATGTGGGTAGGAATCAAGATATTAACAAGAAGAGAATTTCGGATGTTTAAATATATATTCTTATCATAATTGAAATCATGTTCCCTTTCCCTTCTTCCAATTTAAATGATTATTATTTAGTTTATATTGATTATATTTCAATATTGGTGGGGGAAATTTCTCATCCAAGTAACCAGACAAGTAGACTGATCAAGTTTTTCAAAAATTTACATCTTATCATGGTTTTGTGCCATAAATAATGTTGTTACTAATAACTGGACTCACTTTATTGAATATGAGTTTGAATACATGGTATAAAGGTTTTTTTAAAAAATAATGGTAAACCCTTTCATCATCAATGTTGTAGAAAATATGAATTCCTTAAGAGGGAGATAAAAAAATATTATAAAGATTGTCCAAAATTCATGGAATGATTGGTTCATAAAGATATATGATGTAGTATATTTGAATTATACTTAGTAAACAATTCCAAAATGTAAACTTCTACATTAAATAATTTGTGGATATGTATTTATCATAAATTTGTATTGACAAAATAAATCATCTTTTTTAATAAAATCCTTAAATTATAGTTTCAAATATACTGGTGGAAGATGACTATATGAATTATGCTTTTAGAATTATATCACAAAATATTCTTATGTCAATTCCAAGATCTATACGTAATGGAAAAAATATTTTCATTAATCCCTATTACTAAAAACTCATTTTTGAGTTCAATATATGTCTGATAGCATCAATCATAGGATGATTTTATTCCCTAATAATCATTTATTTTAGTTGTCCAGTTCATTAACAATCTTGATAATTCATGATAATGGGAAGTATAATTATATGATCATGATAACTAACCATTATTTAAAAATTGGAAAAGGGTGACGCAATAGTTTCGGGGATATCCAAATGGTGGGTATTTTATTTTATTCCTTTGCTATCGAATCATTTTTTGATGTTTAATTGATTACTCTAAAATCATTGCTTCATGAGTGTCAACCCATGTTTCCTTGTTATTTCATTACATTATTTTCCATTTTTTGTTTCCCATTTTGAAAAATTAATATAGATTTTTTATGACATAAATATATGAAAAAGTAAACATTTTATCTAGAGGATTGTATATCATAAGAATAATGGAAGAAATTATATAAGAGACATGATAATCAAGATTTTTTTCCAGGGAGTGTACATTTTAATTATTTCTTTATATTTCTTTTTGTTACTAAAATCTATTTGTTAAGGAATCCCGCTTTTATTCAACACAAATTATTTGATATCAGTTATGTTCATTCTCCCTTTTGAGCCACATTGATAAAGTATTTTTTTATTGTTATAACACTTTAAATCAAGAACCTTAAAAACACTTATTGTTTTCAAAAAATAAGTTTAAGTGGTTCTATTGTGATGTTTTTACTAATTTAGTAACCCCTCTAAAAAAATTGGGACTTATGAAATCAAAATTCTATTTTAAAATTATTTATTCATCACCTTAGGATTCACCATTAATGGGAATGTTGTGTTTTTTTGGGGGAGAGTTAATTCGTTTCTCTTTAGTTATGATTCAATTCAATAATATCAACACCACTCCAACATTAATTTTTTAAAAATAACTTTTTTTAAATTAAAATAGTTATTAGTATGTGTAAATTTAATTTTTTTGGTTATCACATTGTTCCAAAAATAATAACACATGGTACTTAGTTTAGGGTAAAATCGTAGATTGTTTGTGGGATTTTATTGAGTCTGAATTTTTGAGGATTGAGAAATTTACAAGTGTTATTTTACATAGATTTTATGGAAGTATATCATGAGAACTACGAAAAATATATTTGATAGGCTAGTCTCTTTTCGAATCATAACTATATATTATATATACATGAACATAGACTTGATCTTATCTACCTATCCAATGTAACATGGAATTCATTATGAATCAAAATCATTATATAGTATTATAATTACATTCAATCTATATTAAATGGTAAATTAGGATCCCATGATGAGTATCTGAGGTACAATAACATGGTTTAATTTATTTTCATATACCCAAGTCAATTAGTGTTATTAATAAATTCATGGATGGGAAAAATAGAATAATGACCCCTCTTCAAAAATGACCCAATTACTATGAGGGGAATTCTGAAACAAAATAATCATGTAGATAATTGATTTATACAAAAATCTTTTCAGTTGTATCAATAATTTTGGAATTTAATTATTTTTTTGAGGAACTTAGGGAGGACTACATGTTATTGTTGCATTTTTATAGATATAATTCCCATTGGGTATCATTTATATGTATTCCGTGAAAAATAATTTAATTTCATATTGAATTAGGGTATTGTGATGAACTAGAATAGGAGGTATGATAATTTTATTCAATATATGATTTAGTGGTCTCATTTAACTCAGTTTTTGGAGTTGATCCAAGGTTGGTTGATATTTATTGACTTTGATACATTTGTTAAAAACTAATTTAGTTTAATGAATTGAACAAAAGTGAAATGGTTTAATTGTTGGTTAGTTTGATGTGGAATAATTTTATCACACATTTCCAAAAAAAATTGTTGAATTACTTTTTTTTTCTACACTATATTGAGCATATAATTAATAATTATTTAATCTAAATTTATCAATCAGAATTTATTTATTTATTTTTTTAATAACTATTTTTGGAAAATCAATTGATTTGTAAATATGTTTTCTATTTTTTCATGTGAAATTTTTTTTGTATCGGAATGAAAAATTTAATGAGATTAAATTTTTTTATTGTAAGCTACCACATGGGATAAGAAGATACAAAGAAACATTTACAAGAAATTAAAAAATTTAATAACATATAAAATTAATGTTTATATTAAATCATATAGATTTACTATATGTCGATGTTGGATAAGTATATTATGGAAGAGTTTTTCCTTACTTACCCTATGATTGGTAGTTTCTGATGCTACCACTCTTTGTTAGTTTTGATTTGGAGATTCTTATAAAAAATTTACAATATGAAATACTTTACAATACTGAATAGATTGAATCCATTTCCACCATTTTCAATGTAGGATTCCCCATATAAAGTGGGATGAAAACTGAGCACTTCAAAAATCAGCGCTCAAGTGTGCTGAAAACTGAGCTAAGCTGCTGCAGAATCTAAAACCACTACTGAAGTACTATACTAAAAATATAATGGATTATCGAAACCTTTTTTAATATTTCATATAACACTAAAAATATGTAAAATTTGATGATGAATTTTTTATGGTGTGAGTTAAGCATGCTCATTTTAGAGGTCATTCTTCTTTGTACTATATTGACTTTATCACTAAGAGCTTCAAATTTAGTGACATTTCAGCTTGGTAATGTTTTAGTTTTCATCGACTAATCATCTATATGAGTTATATAGTGACATGGTAAATCACATATGTCAACATAATAAACTAAATGTTTATTTTGATACAAGGAAGATACACATATTTTAATAAATGGATTTTTTGGAAACTACTAGTCAGAGCACAATCTATTTCATGAAAGGGATAAATATAAATTGGGAATTGGATACAACATTTAAGATCCATACATAAATAAAATTTTCTTTATATATATTTAAATACATAATTGGGGATAAATTGTAGAGACCCTAAGCTTGACGTACATGGACATTACATTACTTTTTAGGAATACTTAATACATAATAAAAACAGACACACAAGGACCGTAATAGTTTAGTGTCTTTGGAAACTTGGAACGTAATCTTCTAATCGTGGTGAAAGATCTTCAACATCTCCCATAAAGATCTTACACTTTTTGTTTCCTGGCCTAAAACCTTTCTTTTGATCCTGGTGGAAAATAAAACATAAAAAGGGTGAGATTAAATGCACAGTAAGGGTAAGCATGGATAAAATAAAACATACCAAATACATTGGAACATAAAAACATGAAAATAATGTTTAAACATTAAAATCTTAAGCAACGACATAAAACATTGAAGGACATAATGCATAGATAATAATGGAACATAAACCATGATAAAATAGCATTGGAATGAAACATGTAATTGTGTCATCCATTAAGAACATGTAATGGTTTCCATAGTAGCCAAGGCATTACTTCCATGACCATCTTAGTGGACAAAGTCCCATTCTGAATCGAGTTCACTTCTCATTTCAGTCCTGTAACACTGAACTGGATTAACTTACCATTCCAGCCATGTCTATATCATGAGATATAAAATCTCTACCCAATTCATTGGAGAGAGATATAGGTCCCACCCATCTCATAATGAAATCATTCTTACTTGTGCCAAAAAATAAACATACATCATTCATAATAACCCAATAAATAAAATGGGTTTCATAAACATCATCCCATCATCACATAATCCAAATAAAAGAAATGGATATCATTTCATAATAAGAAAAGTGAAACCATGTAAATCATAGAGACATGATACTTGAAACATAAACAGGTGAAATAATGTCATCTTAGATGAAAATGGTTTTGATAAATCACTTGAAATGAATTCTTGAGGAAAATATCCTTTTTTTCTTCAAAATCATTTTCTTTTCACAAAATATCATGAAATTTTAGAAGAAAATGTTTGTTTTTAAAATATTCATGATATCTTTTGAAGGAATATTCATGAAAATAAGGCTTTATAAAACCCTAAAAATCCTTTCATGCCGTATATGTTAAAAAAACATTCTTCTCATACTTTTGCCAGAAAAGTCAAAAAGTACCTCGTAACGTAAAAAAAAGAACGATACCGTGTAGTAAAAGTCAAAAATGGGTAAAAAGGACATTAAACATACATGATACCATTTTTAGAAAACATGGGATTTGATGATAAAGATAAACCCAGTAAATACTTACGAATAAAAAATCTCGGATAAAAATGAGATTGATAAATTATCCCTTACCTTAGGTCCGATATGCTTCGTATATATCCAAAACTCCTGTATAATGATTTAAATAATGTCATTGAATTATTACGGAATCATATTCATTGTTATGATATCATATATGGTTCACTTATGACTTTATATTACCCGTTCTTTTGTAAATTCCATGTTAAAGAGTTTTTGGGTAAAATCGTTTCATTTGTCGTCCGTGTTTTGACTTGTAATTATTCATATGATTACTCAGATCATGATTAAATAATTACAGAATATAAAACATGATTTATATATAATATATATTCATAATATACATATATATAATATATCAATAAATGGAAAGAAATACACCATTCATGGAGACGGAAGGTCGTACGTACGCATGAACGCTGTTTTCGTTTCCTTATTGAGATGAATGGAATTAAGTAGATGACATACATATATACATAAATACAGTAGATTTATAATGTCATATATTTCATTATTATTACATATATATACTTTATAATCATTCTTAAATGGTTAACATGGAGATTGAATCTCATCGCATCGTGGAGACGATAGTCCGTACGTACGCACGAGCGATGATATCATTTCCGTAATTATTGAAGTGGATTGGTGTAGATGATAAAATATATCAGAATCATTTTTTTGTTATAATAACTATGTGTAGTTATTCTTTAGACCATTATACCCATCCATGTAAGGTGTTGGTGGAAAAATAGATTACACCACGGCGTGGAGATGGTATTCCTTACGTATGCACGCGCGGTGATTTTGTTTTCCGTAGGATGGTTAGAAGGTGAAATGGGGTTGTTTCACATTTATAAAAAAAAATCAGTATATTACTGATACTGATGTTATTACTTTATAATTAAAAAACTAAAGAAGAAGAAGTTGAAGAAGAAAAAATCTTGATAGAATCGGGAGAAGAAATTACCTCTTCTTCGATACACCTCTTTGAAACCTCCTCTTAGGGCACTAAGATTGGTCTTTAAAGTAGACCAGAACCTCTAGGATGATTCTAGGGAAGTGGATAAGATAATTTGGCAGGTGTTTGACGAGCTTGAAGACTCAAATTGGTGTGAGTAGGATAGGGAGGAGGTTCCCTTTTATAAGGGAGGAGAGGGCACCTTTGGAATTCATAAAAATATTAATTTATAATAAATATAACCCCACGTAAAAACCTCCAAAAATCACTCATTTTAGAATATTAGATGAGATAGGGTTGTAATATGATCAACCAACCAAATTTAGACATGTTTGGATCTTATTTGAAACCTTATCATTTTGATTTATCCTTATTTAATCTATTTAAGTTTATTTGTTGTAATAAAATTCTCAATTTTAAATTATAAAAAATAATTACTTATTTGTTGTGAGTTTTCCATAATTGTTTACTTTATAAAATTATAGACCATATTAATTTAAATTTATAATTTTTATATATTTTTGTGATTTTTAAACAATTTTATAATATGTTCTTTTTATAAAATAACAATAGTGTCAATTTTGACACTATTCATTTATTTGATTTTAAATAAAATATATACAGAAGATATGTTCGAACTAAAAGCTTTAATTGATTAATAAAAGCTCATGTGTATCTATAAAAGTATTGGATAACATTTAATTGTTAATATAATATTTATTTTATTATTTTTAAAACCATTTATTTGGTTTATCTCTTAATAAAATAATTACTACAACATTTTTGTATAATTATTTAATATACTGATTTGTTGCATAAAAATTTAAAATAAAATACTATGATGAAGATATATCTATTTCCTTTCACAATAATAGTTTTACTCGAATTTATCATCTTAAAATAACAATATTTAAATTTTTATATTTATTAAGTTATGAAGGTGACAACTTTGGCATCATTTAAAATAAAATAATATAAGTGTCATAATCACTTTTATAAGGATCCAAACGGTTATATATTAGGTCATTAGATTATTAAGGTGTATATATACAGTACCAATAATTTTTGGTCAGGTTTATGGGCCTTTTAATGGGTATTATTATTTCAATAAAAACTACATTACTTATTTTCCACTTAATAAATAATTTCTCTATCATTAATGTATCACCATTAATGACAATAATTTAATCCCGAAAATTTCTAAATAAATTATCATGATATAGATAATATTATTAGATTTATGGAGACTATTCATGTTCTAAGTTTTATGATTTTTATCACTAAATTAAAATTATTATACTTATAAGATTTAAGAGAGTGACATGTTGTCACTTTCTTTGGTTTTAATGATAATTAAATTATTTTCATGGTCAAAAGTCCATAAAATGAATCTAATCTAACCCTTAGTTGATATGTGTTTACTTTTATCCAGACAATAGAAATTTGGCATGTGTTAGGGTAATTTTATAATATTATATTTACCCTTAATTACCCGATTTACCTTTAACTATGGTAAATAAAATATACCGTAGTTACTATTCATAATGCCCAAAAATAAAAAGTATCCTATTAACATAATTTGGACCCACTGATTCCAAATATGGAATCCATTATTTCAAATTGAATACACAGAAGTTTCAGAAATTAAATTAAAATTAATCTCGTTGTCGAATGAAAACGGGTTTTTGTTTAAAACATTGCAAAAGATAGAATTGATTTAACCTATGAATTCAATGTAAAATCAATGATAATGACATAAATCATATTAAATGGTAAAAATATATTCTATTTATACTTTAAAACTATTCAATATTATAATTTAACCATATAAATTATTACGATGAAAAAAGTAGTTTTTTATTAAAATATAGTGTGTTTTTACTATTCATCAAAATATGAAAGTTACCAGAATAATACGAAAAATTTATCCAAAGTAAATTTTTATTTCTTTATTAGAAATAAGAATTTTATTTTGTCAAATTGAACTTGTAAACAATTCATAAACTAGATTTAAAGTTGGTGCACCATTAAAAGGCAGCAAAACTACATTTTTTTAAAAATACTTATTTTACCCGAAAAATTTATTTTCTTCTTATACCATGTTCTAGAAAATGTGTAAGATGAATAATATTGTTATAAAATTAAAAATTTAGTTAATACTATTCATAACGGCTAGTTCATAATTATATTATAATTATATATCGTTGTATAGTAAAACCCGGTATTGCGTACAACACACGCTATCGAGGAAGGTCGCGATTGCGTCTAATGCAAGCCAAGTCAGGGTTGCATGTTGTGAAAGAATCCTTCATTGTTTCATATAACAGAATCCAACCATATTTCATTAATACATTGAATATATATATATATATACTCAATGTTGCGTAGAATAAATATTATCAAAATTGTGTGTAACACGGTCCAAGAATAGTGTTGCGTATACTGCAAGCTAATACGGTGTTGCGTATAGTGCAAGGTAATCATGGTGTAGCATACAAAACAAGACATTAATGAAATTAAAAGATTTTCTTTCAAAAAATCTCGGGGTGTTACATTCTATCCCCCTTAAAATGAATTTCACCCTCGAAATTCGTTGGGGTTATAAATGGTTTACTATTTGAAAGTTTGTTTAATAGAAACCCACATTGTAAAAAGGAATACCAAAACATGGCATTAAAAACTAAAGTATGAAATGTAACGGTTACCCAAATTAACTCATCACTGGGTTTCCACGTATGAGAACATAGGTGAAAATATGGATATGGAAGAAAAATCTAAACATAAAGTTCTAATGGAGAGTGGTAGAGAACATGGCTATGAAAAAGCCAACAATCACAAAGCTATTGATTTGTGGTGATCTAAGGTACCATCTGATTCATCGGTTATAAGGGAACTAGGACAACATTTTTGGTTTTCAAGATCATTTCCCTATAGTTGATGAATTAAAAGAAATAATTGCATGATTTTGGTACAATCTCACTAATGTTCGTGAATTGAACAATTTCCACTTCATCACGTAAAGAAATTAAGTTGAATTTGTTATTCGTGATGTGTTAGAAGATCATGTGATAGAATGATTGGTCATTCCATCTATTTTAAACAAAAGGTTATAAAAAATTATAAGTCCATATTATGGTTATATTAATCATATATGGTTCCAAAAATGAACTTATACTTCATATATCATACCTCTTAATAAAATAAAACTAGTTTCTACTAACCAGGGACTTCCTGTAGGCCAGTGGTAGGCGATAAATGCCAGTCACACTTCGGTTGTGGGTTCGATTCCCACAGCCATGTCCAACGTGATGGGTTGTCTCCCGTCCTGTAGTTTTTACTTTTTCTAAAACTACATTACTATATCATCCCATCAATAATATCGAAAAAAGGTTCTATCCTTAAACAATACTAACTAATGTCCAACATAATCCCTTCCAATCTTCAGTCTTATCCATAATATTGCAGTCCATTGTCATATTTTAGTGAAAACGATTACGAGAGATTTCATATAAGAAGCATGTTAATAACATCGTTGATCCCCATATATCATATGATATGTATTTTTGGTCACATTACAAACGTTCGAAGGCCTTAATCATGTATTCTCTTGAAAAATGAATACACATTGAACCTTAGTGAAAACATTAATGCAGTTAAAAGTTTACACTTTCCACATACCAAAATCCTCAAAATTCTATATACTCAAACCATGATATCACTTAGTCCTTAGATCAATCATGATCTCATGAATACAATCAATCATCTCATTATCTTCTTATTCCTTCATTATGCGCATATCATCTACTTTACAAAAATATCTGAATAACATTCCATGGTTACTGGTACCATTCAACATATACTTTCAAATACTTTTAGGAAAAACAATAGTGTAACAATCCTTATATGATTCTTTATTCCATAGTACCATTAACTATACAACATAACTCTCGATAAACATACAATCATTCCACTACCTTCTAAAACAACCGACTAAGCTTCAACACTTCTTTCAGCTCATATATCATTTGTAGTCTCCTCATCATCATCCACATAAATACTACCCATATGACCATGCTGATTCTCTTCATGAGATTTTATATTAGGGCATTGGTTTGAATAATGCCCGTACATTCCACATTAAAAACATCTAATCATTGTTTATGTCGTAGCAATACTATTATCCTTGTCCATGGTGTTAACTGAACCTTTTCCTTTGAACTTACTGGATTTGTGTTCTTATTTTCCACACCCAAAGCATCTTCCAGTTCCGTTGAAACAATCTCCCCGATGCCTCTTCCCACATTATTTACATGAGGGAAATTGAACTTTCTTTCCTCTATGATCATTAAGAAACTCCATCTTTCTCTTATTATCTGAGTCAGGAAACGTACCAAAGTTGAGATTATTGATCATATTATGATATTTCTGATTAGGAATAATAACTATGTTTGGACTTCCAGATCCTGTTTCATTTGGTTTCTAATGAAGAAAATCATTCCATTTTCCGTCATATCCTCTATTATCAGGAATCTTCCTATTTCCAGCCATTTTCTAAAACCCAAAAAGAATAGCGTGAGAGGCAAAAATCATGCTAGGGAAAAAATAGAAAAGGGGGAGCACCATCAATATCTAATATCTTAGGTTAAATTCTAAGATCGTTACCGTAGTTCTAGGACTATATCCTATACGTATTCTTATCCTTAGGTACATCCCTAGACATAACTTAGAAATATCTCTAGGGATCTCACTAACATTTTCGCATCCTAGTTTCCAAAGGTTGACTAAAACATTCCTCTGATACCAACTGTAGATACCCTAAGCTTGACGTACATGTAAATTACATTACTTTTGCAGAATACTTAATACATAACAAAAACAGACACACAAGGACCGTAATAGTTTAATGTCTTTGGAAATTTGGAACGTAATCTTCTAATCGTGGTGAAATATCTTCAACATCTCCCATAAAGATCTTCTACTTTTTGTTTCCGGACCTAAAACCTTTCTTTTAATCCTGGAGGAAAGTAAAACATAAAAAGGGTGAGCTCAAATGCTTAGTAAGGGTAAGCATGGATAAAATAAAACATACAATATACATTGGAACTTAAAAACATGAACATAATGTTTAAACATTAAAATCATGAGAAACGACATAAAACATGGAATTACATAAGGCATAGATCATAATGGAACATAAACCATGATTAAATAGCATGAGAATAAAACATGTAATTGTGGAATCCATTAAGCACATGTAATGATTTCCATAGTAGCCAAGGCATTGCTGCCAAGACCATCTTAGTGGACAAAGTCCCATTCTGAATTGAGTTCACTCCTCGTTTCAGTCCTGTAACACTGAACCGGATTAACTTACCATTCTAGCCATGTCTATCTCATGAGATATAAAATCTTTACCCAATTCATTAGAGGGAGATAAAGGTCCCACCCATATCATAATTAAATCATTCTTACTTGTGCCACAAAATAAACATACATCATTCATAATAACCCAATAAATAAAATGGGTTTCATAAACATAATCCAATCATCACATAATCCATATAAAAGAAATGGATATCATTTAATAATAATAAAAGTGAAACCATGTGAATCATAGAGACATCATACTTGAAACATAAACATGTGAAATAATGTCATCTTAGATGAAAATGGTTTTGATAAAACACTTGAAATGAATTCTTGAGGAAAATATCCTTTTTTCTTTAAAATCATTTTATTTTCACAAAATGTCATGCAATTTTAGAAGAAAATGTTTTTTTTGAAAATATTCATGAAATATTTTGAAGGAATATTCAAGAAAATAAGGCTTTATAAAACCATAAAAATCCTTTCATGCCATATATGTTAAAAAACATTCTTCTCGTACTTTTCCCAGAAAAGTCAAAAAGTACCTCGTAACGTAAAAAAAAGATACCATGTAGTAAAAGTCAAAAATGGGTAAAAAGGACATTAAACATGCATGAAACCATTTTTAGAAAACATGGGCTTGGTTGATAAAGATAATCCCAGGAAATACTTACGAATACACAATCTCAGATAAAAATGAGATTGATAAATTATCCCTTACCTTAGGTCTGATATGCTTCGTATGTATCTGAACCTCCGGTATAATGATTTAAATAATTCCATTGACTTATTATAGAATCATATTCATTGTTATGATATCATATATGGTTCTATTATGACTTTATATTACCCTTTCTATTGTAAATTCCATGTTAAATAGTGTTTTGGGTAAAATCGTTTCATTTGTCGTCTATGTTTTGACTTGTAATTATTCATATGATTACTTAGATCACGATTACATAATTCCAGAATATAAAACATGATTTATATATAATACATATACATAATATACATATATATAATAGATCGATAAATGGAAAAAAATACACCGTTCATGGAGACGGTAGGCCGTACGTACGCATGAACGCTGTTTTCATTTCTTTGTTGGGTTGAATGGAATTAAGTAGATGACATACATATATACATAAATACAGTAGCTTTATAATGTCATATATTTCATTATTATTTCTTATATATACTTTATAATCATTCTTAAATGGTTAACATGGAGAATGAATCTCATCGCGTCGTGGAGACGGTAGTCCGTACGTACGCACGAGCGATGTTATCGTTTCCATAATTATTGAAGTGGATTGGAGCAGATGATACAATATATCAGATTAATTATGATGTTATAATAACTATTTATAGTTATTATTTACACCATTATACCCATCCATGTATGGTGTTGGTGGAAAAACGGATTACACCATGGCGTGGAGATGGTATTCGGTACGTACATATGCGCGGTGATTTTGTTTTCCATAGGATGGATAGAAGGTGAAATGGGGTTGTTAAATATTTATAATTACAAATAAGTATATTAGTTATACTGATGTTATTACTTTATAATGATACAACTAAAGAAGAAGAAGTTGAAGAAGAAAGAAGCTTGAAAGAATCGGGAGAAGAAATTACCTCTTCTCCGATACGCCTCTTTGAAACCTCCTCTTAGGGCACTATGATTGGTATTTAAAGTAGACCAGAACCTCTAGGATGTTTCTAGGGAAGTGGAGAAGATAATTGTTCAGGGTTTGGCTGAGCATGAAGGCTCAAATTGGTGTGAGGAGGAGAGGGAGGAGGTGCCCTTTTATAAGGGAAGAGAGGGGCACCTTTGGAATTCTTAAAAATATTAATTTATAATAAATCTAACCCCACATAAAAACCTCCAAAAATGACTCATATTCGAATATTAGATGAGATAGGGTTGTAATATCATCACCCAATTAAATTTAGACATGTTTTGATCTTATTTTAAACCCTATCATTTTGATTTATCCTTATTTAATCTATTTCAGTTTATTTGTGGTAATAAAATTCTAAATTTTAAATTATAACAAATAATTACTTATTTGTTGTGAATTTTCCATAATTGTTTACTTTATAACATTATAGACCATGTAAATTTAAATTTATAATTTTTAAATATTTTTGTGATTTTTTAACAATTTTATAATATGTTATTTTTATAAAATAACAATACTGTCAATTTTGACACTATTCATTTATTTGAATTTAAATAAAATATATACAGAATATATGTTCGAAATAAAAACTTTAATAGATTCATAAAAAGTCATATGTATCTATAAAATTAGTTTATCACATTAAATAGTTAATATAATATTTATTTTATTATTATTAAAACTATTTATTTGGTTTATCTCTTAATAAAATAATTACTACAACATTTTTGTATAATTATTTAATATACTGATTTGTTGCATAAAAATTTAATATAAAATCCTATGATGAAGATAAATATATTACCTTTCACAATAATACTTTTACACTAATTTATCATCTTAAAATCACAATATTTAAATTGTTATATTTATTAAATTATGAAGGTGACAACTTTGGCATCATTTAAAATAAAATAATATAAGTTTTATAATCACTTTTATAAGGATCCAAACGGTTATATATTAGGTCATTGGATGATTACGGTGTATATATACACATCCAATAAGTTTTTGACAGGTTTTTGGGCCTTTTAATGGGTATTATTATTTCAATAAAAAACTATATTACTTATTTTCCACTTAATAAATAATTTCTGTATCATTAAGGTATCACCATTAATGACAATTATTTAATCCCTAAAAATTCTAAATAAATTATCATGATGTAGATAATTTTATTATATTTCTGGAGACTATTCATGTTTGAAGTTTTATGATGTTTATCACTAAATTAAAATTATTATACTTATAAGATTTAAGAGAGTGACATGTTGTCACTTTCTTTGGTTTTAATAATAATTAAATTATTTTCATGGACAAAAGTCCATAAAATGAATCTAATCCGACCCATAGTTGATATGGGTTTAATTTTAGCCATCCAATAGAATTTTGGCATGTGTTAGGGTAATTTTATAAAATTATATTTACCCTTAATTACCCGATTTACCTTTAACTATGGTAAATAAAATATACCGTAGTTACTATTCATAATTCCAAAAAAATAAAAAGTAGCCTATTAACATAATTTGGACCCACTGATTCAATGTAAAATCAATGATAATGACATTAATTATATTAAATGGTAAAAATATATTCTATTTATTCTTTATAACCATTAAATATTATAATTTAACCATATAAATTATTATGATGAAAAAAGTTTTTTTTCATTAAAATATAGAGTGTTTTTACTATTCATCAAAATATGAAAGTTACCAGAATAATATGAAAAATTTATCCAAAGTAAATTTTTATTTATTGATTACAAAGAAGAATTTTATTTTTTCAAATTGAACTTATAAACATGTAAAAAACTAGATTTAATGTGGGTGCACCATCAAAAGCGACAAAACTGCATTTTTTTAAAAATATTTATTTTACCCGAAAAATTTATTTTGTTCTTATACCATGTTCTAGAAAATGTGTAAGATGAATAATAATGTTATAAAAATAAAAATTTAGTTAATACTATTCGTAACGGCTAGTTCATAATTATATTATAATTATATATCGTTGTTTAGTAAAACCCGGTATTGCGTACAACACACGCTATAGAGGAAGGTCGTGATTGTGTGTAATGCAAGCCAAGTCAGGGTTGCATGTTGTGAAAGAATCCTTCGTTGTTTCGTATAATAGAATCCAACCATATTTAATTCATACATTGAATATATATATATATATATTCAATGTTGCGTAGAATAACTATTATCAAAATTGTGTGTAACACGATCCAAGAATAGTGTTGCGTATACTGCAAGCTAATACGGTGTTGCGTATAGCAGAAGGTAATATTAGTTTAGCATAAAACACAACACATTAATGAAATTAAAAAAATATTTTTCATAAAATCTTGGGGTGTTACATAAATACATTGAAAATCGCCTTGGGAACCAAATTTCTTACATGGGAAATAACATATGAAACCTAATTTTCGACATGGAGGGAATTGAAAATGTCATTACTAGCATCTATATCAGTCAAATTGGTTATGTTTCAATTCAATGTGAGATTATTGTATGTTCAGAAGTTGTAATATATTACATTAAAACTTTTATGTGTTAGCTAGTTGGATGTTTGACGAGGATCATGATTTTATGACCAAATGTAAGGAATAGCATATGTGTAGAAAACCAAATAGATGTTTTCTTGTGATAAGATTTTGTTATAGAAAAATTTGGAGTTATTTTTATTTCGTTTATTATTGATGTGAGAAAATTATTGGGGCATAGACATAGAGGAAACTAAAACATGAGGATACAAAAAAAAAAACAAACTAAGTGATCAATGAGGAGGTGGAAGTTTCTACACAATTCTATTTTTGTTTTGAATCCCTTTCATGGTATTTTCATGTATTTATATATACTTATAAATCCTCTATTTCACAATAAAATCTGGGAAATATAAAATTTTCTATTTTAATTATTGGATAAGCCTAAATTGGGGAATATGATTGATATTATTTTCTAATTTACCTCACTCAATTGTTAGGAATTTATGGATTTATACATTTTTTACATAAAAAGTAACTTATTTCATTAAAATATATGAACTCATCATGTGTTGTTTTAGCTATTTTAGTATTTATAAATTTTTTTCCAAGATAAAAATATTAGCGGATAGTTAATATAAGGTTTATCCACCTAGTTTCATTAATTAGTGGATAATGAGGTATTTTGTTTGGAAGTTGAATTCTCCTTTCAAATATATTATTGTTATTCAAGAGAAATAACAAGACAATTATTCTTGGTCATCCAGTGACTGGCCTTGAGAGTTATAAAAAATAAAAAATAATCTTATAAACATAAACTAGCCATCCAACAAACGTCCCCTTTTCCATTTAAAGAATCTTTAAATCTCGCTATGTTATATCTTCATTCCCTCAATGCTTAACCTTTTGTTGTCTCTTATCGATCAAAAATTATTGAATTAACCTCATCCCCACCATTTCAATCACAATTCATGAAGTTCCCCTAAACACCATGAAAAGGGAGGGTGAATATGGCTATCAAATTTTTATTTTAATGTGACAGATCTTATTCACATGTTGATAGGAACCTGTTAAAACTACCTGATAGTATTGTCAAGTAATTTAATCATTCACACACAGAAATAACAAAAAAAAATTACATGGTTCGACAATAAGATCTAGTCTGAGGAGAATATATATACATGTTTTCTTACGTACACAAGTCCACTAATCATCACTAGTTGTTCATTAAAAAAGATTTTCATATTCACTCTTTGCTAGGTTAAGCTGTATTACATGGTTTTCAAGATAACCAACTATGTTCCTCAAATAACTTCTATTGACTCCCACTTTCTCACTATGTTGGGTAGAACATGAAAACAGTAGAATGACTTGATTATCTCTTTAATGGGTTGGTATTATTTTATGAATCCTCATCTATAGATAGATTCTATGTTACAGTCTCGTTTTCCCTTACATATGTAATCTAAATTTCCAAATACTGTTCATTTTCAATATTTACTCCTTGAATTGGCCTTATTCCTCTATGTACTACACTTCACTACATTCTATGGGTGTTTCTTGAACAACCTTCTCATACTACCTCTACAAATTGCAACTGTGTATTCTCATTGAAACTGCATTTCCATTCTACTTCTTCTATGTTGACCAACTCCTCTTCTACAAACAATCATCTGTTAACCATATTCCTATAACCATGTTCTTCAAACAATGTTCTGCTGACTTCCTTCCACTAACCATTCCAGACATCACTGAATTCCATATGAATTTCTAATCAAAGTCTCATTTGTGGAGTTGTTATCATGCTAACCACTCTAGACATCACAGAATTCATACCTATTTTTCAATCATTGTGATGCCTTATAATGATGTGATTTCTGATACTTATATAGGAAAATTGATCACCATATTATGGTAATATGTGATTTACCAAATCTTCAATATCGCCCCACCTTTACCACATACCAAGAATCTCCCATGAACCATTTTCCCTATGTAGTCTGTGTATTGTCCTTCATTGTCCACAAACCAAGCTTGGTTGAATCCTTTTACAAAATAACCAACTTTGTCCAATACTGTATGATCTCTGAAGATGATAAATCCTTGATCAACACAACATGTACTTACAAAAAACACAATCCATACCCCATTTATAGAAAAAAACAACCATGGTTCCAAAAATTCCTCTTTTGATTCTTATTATATATATTATTTGATTTCAATTTTGTATTATTCCATGAAATATAACATCTTTTTATGTTCTTCCATATAGGTCAAACCATACCATCCATAACACTATTCCTTAGTAGGGATTATAAATAAATAATTTTTCCTAGGTCTAGTGATGATCTATGTTGTGTGACCAATATATCACCAATTTATTTTAGATATTTACAGTGGTTTTCTTATGTAGATTTTAGTGTTGAAAAGGATTTATATGAACATTATGAATATTAAGGAAATCGATTTTTCTTTTAGTTTCACATTATTGTTTTATCTACCTTGTATTCTAATGAAATCTAGAATCTCAATACTGAAGTTATATTTAATGTATTTTTAAGCTAAAAATCATGTAATATTATTTATAAAAGTCTTCAGCTATTAGGGTTAGTATCAGATAATGTTCAAGGTATATTTTGGGATTAAGACTAGGATAATTTAGTGAGAACATGTATGAATATTTATATGTATAGGAAAATACCGTGGAATTTTGGTAAATAATAGAGTAAGTTTTTTCTATGATAATTCAACCCTACATAGATAATGTAAGATGAAAAGGTTTTCTATCATATGAATCTCAGGGAAGTAACCCCAAATGAGTTATTTTTTCATGTATTGGTCGTCAACCTAGTGAATGTTGAATGGTCCCTTACTGTAAACATGGGTTTTTGCTCTTAGGGTATATGAATTAAAAATGTATAAACTATTTATATCCCCCTATAAAAGAATTCAATATATTTTTAGGTTATAAATTATAATATATAGATTACCAAAGATAAGATATATTGAAACATAGAGACTCTTAAGTTAGGATATAATTTATATTTATATGTTAATTTTTATTTTTTTATAGTATAATTTTTTTATTTTTTATTAGTTAATGTATTCTCATCTTAATTGTTCTTCATTTTATATAATGCATGTATATAGGAGGAATAATTTCAATCATTGACTTGATAATAAATTTTATAGTTTCCCTAATGATATTCCTAACCTTATGAGAGTGGGATATAGTGTCATCATCATTGTATTATCCTAGATGAATCAGGATATGTATAATATATTTAATCATGAAAATTGATCACCCTAGACTTAGAAATATAATGTTTATGTCTATCCATTTATAGAGCAAAGGCATTGAACCAATAAAGAATCTTATGATCCCCTATTCATGGAAGAAGGAATTAACTCTACTGAAAAGATATTATTTTTACTCCAATGAAAAAAATATGAGAATGTTTTTTAAATTTTTATTGTGTGTAGAAGGTAGTCGACCAGTGGTGGATGATGATCAAGAACATGAATTCCATATAGGATATTGATTCTATGTAAATAGATGAATTTAATACAATATTTCACAAAAAAACATTTCCATCCAAATTACTATCTTAAAATATATATGGAGTTCTTCTAATGTATGGGGAATACTATTCTATCATTTCATATGAAGAAACAACTTTATTGATTTCATGTTACTCTTATTGATTCATCATCAACACTGAATGTATGGAAGATAGATTCTTTATTGTAATAAAGGTAACTCTATGAGAATATTTAGTGATTTCATATATTTTAGAAAAATGAGATTGTTTATTATACCTTTATGGTTAAGATGGATATTGGTGGGTCTTAGTGGTATCATGGTCCTAGAAATTAAAAACATAAAATATATTTTCCATCAGGAGGATCAATAGGTAAATATATTTTAGTAAATAGATCGCAAAATAAATTTTTTTAATAGTGTGGGAAGAGGAACCCTTTAATCTATTTGAAGTGAACCAAGAGATATTCTAGTGGGAAAGTGATGGGTTTTAGGAAAACAATATAGAGGATAAATAATGAAACTTACTAATTTTATGAAAAAAAAGAATCAAATCAACAACCAAGCTATGGTGAAATTATTAAATAGAATTTAACACATTCATTACTCAATCCAATTCAATATGACAATGTGTGTCTGTTAAAATCAATGAAAATAACCTCAAAGGCCTAGAGCGAATGAAATGTCATATTTAATCACTACTACTAAAGTATATCTAAAATTTTTTGTGTTTATAGATATGTTGGTTATACAATCATGAATATAGATATTACTATTTGATTATTTTAAAATGAAATATATCATGGAATTCATGTATAGTTTAAATATTCAACCACCTCCTCAAAACATTGGTTTTGATATATTCATTTGAAAATAAATTGATAAAATTATTTCATCTCATGTATATAACCCCTCCCCCATTGAATGTTTGTCGACTAAAAATCTCATTAAATATTCCCCTACAACTATTAGTGGATTATGATGCTATATTGTCCATGTATTTGTTTTCCTTATATGAATCCAAAAACTACAATCTAGTTAAGGATATCTGTATTAACATCAATATTCATCCTCATATTATTTACAATTGTTATTAGGATGATGAATCCTCCATGAAATGTTCTACATAATAATGAATACTATTTTCTTATGTGAAGGAATATCTGGCTTAAATATTTGAGACAAAGGAGAGAATCATTCTTCAATTCATTCCCATTTAGAGGGATTATTTTGATGTATTACCTGAAGTGTTCTATGTATTCCTCTAAACAAATTGGTTGGTTTATCAATAAAACTTTTTCCTAGACCTCTAATATTATCAATAAATCATTATATAAAATCCTCTAGTGAGTCAGAAGAATTGAGAAAGAGGATACATGGAAATCTTGAGAGGTTTTTTCTATTCCTAGTTTCACCAATATGAGGTGTCCCCATTATATCCAACGTGAATAAAGATGGTTCAATGAACCACATTATTGATTATCGTGGAATAATTATGATCGTGATAAAGAACATGAATTCTCTACCATATATATATATATCTATATATTTTGTTTGATCAAATATGTGGGGAAAAATATTTCTCAAAGGAGGACCTTCAGTTGGAATATCACCAAATAGAGGTGAAGAAGAAAGGTTTTTCCAAAACATCCTTTCAAACAAGTAATAGAAACTAGGTGTTTATATAGATTCCCTTAAGAATCGCTAATTATCCAATCATATTTATGAAGTTAATGAATAGTGTATTTACATATTAAATTAAAAAATTCATGCCATTCTTCATTTATGATATTTTTTTGCATTGTAAATGTGAGGAGGGGCTTGAAAAATCATACCATGCTAAATACCTTATCAAAGGATAATATATAAGAAAAGTAATGTATGGGTTATTTCTAAGTGAACAAAGTATCATTCAATGGAGAATGATGTCACTAGAAAAGGGATATATATAAGCCATTCTATAGAATTGAAATTGATGAGTGGCCTAGAGTAGAATCTATAATTGATATATATAGTTTCCATAGACTAGTTTAGTATTAATAATGTTTTGTGATCGAAATTTTCTGATCATTAAACTCAACAAACATGATTCTGTGGAAAGGAGTAAATATTTTCTAAACTAGTGAGTGTAAGGGTAGAATTAACCAATCATATTATATTCTTATAATTACAGAGGTCCTCATGATTCTATCAAGTGGATAAATTTACATCATATATAGAGGTGTTTCAAAGATGGTTTCAGATTATGGATTAATGGAAAATTAAAATGTGATAACCTATGACTCATGGAAGATAAATGTTCATGATTAAAAATATCCAAAAAAATATTTTTTGTGGGAAATAGATATCATTGTGTTGAATATTTTCCAAATTAACTGTATGGAGTAACAAGGAATTATATATGGATTATAAGTTCCTGAAATATATATTCACCTTGAAGGTTAATAATATTCACTAGAGACGATTCTTAGAGCTGATCAACGACTATGTATACTCAATACATTCCCATCGTAGAAATGAAAATAAAGTGAAAGATAATATAGGTAGGAATGATCCATTGATATTCTAAAGGATTAAATTAGATAACTATCCAATATTTTTTGACATAAAGTGGATGAAAATTTGAATCATAAAAGACTAAACATCATTATTCATTTGTATAATTATTTCTCAACCATCCATTCTAGAGAAGATAATGGATGTTCAAAGAGTAGTTATAAAAATAAAAAATAAGGTTGAAGATATATAAAAATTTAAATCTATAATTTTAAAAATAGATGAATGGAGTTTTATGATTTGGGTCACTACTATATTTACCATAAAATACTATGAAATAGAATAAAACATTAAATTATTCATGTATCTTGACCTTCCCCATACACCCTAGGATAGTGAAGATGTATTGGATTTTCTATGAACACCACTAGTGGATGAATTTGAAGAATAATATTGAAAAATATATGAAAAGTGTCTAGTTGGTTATAAAGTGATGGTTTAAGGAAAAAATTGCAAGGGTAGGATGTTAAAATTACCCATATCTATATGGAAATGTGAATATACCACTATGGACATTGTCATTAATTTTCCAAAAACATCAAGAAAACAATATTTAATATGGGTTATGGAGGATAATATTACAAATACTTCTATATCAAATAAAAATATAGAGAACATATAATTAAATCACCTGAAGATGATATATTTCCTAGAGGTGGTATAGAAACATGTAACACCACTATCGAATATATCTGACCGAGATCAGATTTATGCCTCCATGTTTTGGAAGAGTATCCAACAAGATCTAAATAGTAAGATGGTCTTTAGTGTGGATTATCACGCCAAAAGTGATGGATAATCTGAGTTCAATATATTGAATATAAATTACATGGTAAGACGACTCTCAATGTACTTAAAATGATGATCGGATTATTATCTCCCTCTGGTCGATTCATTACATAGTAATAGATTTAACTTCAGTATAAAAATGGATCCTTACAAATCCCTTTGTTATAAGAGATGTAAAACACTGACTTGTTAGGATGAAGTCATTGAAAACATGTTTTTAAAACTAAAATGGATGAATAAATTCTATAAAAGGAAAATATCATTTAGAAACACATCAACTCTTCTTAGAGTATATATAAGAGCTGTGATAAAAATATTCGATAATGCATAGAGATTGTGGTGAGAGATAAATTGTTTCTCTACATACCACTATGAAATTTATTCATTATATTTTAGAACAATATAAAACAATATCCCCAGAAAATCAACCCATTTTAAATTATAAACATTATTATAGATGTATCCTATAAAATAACACTCCCCCAACTTTATCTTATACGAATGATGTATTACGCGAATCCCTCTTGGGGAATTACAAACCAGATCCCTCACATGTACTAAATTCAAAGGTGGTCAAATTTTAAAATGATCACTCTTATAATGAACAGATGATGAATATCTTGATTCAAATATATAAAGTTATACCTATCATTACAACTCACCAAGTCAATGTGTTAGAGAGAAATCATACATTTTAGGATGCAATATGGGATTTTGAGTAATATACTTTGTATATGTACCCTCACATGTATTCAACATAATATATGATATGAAATTTCCTGGGAGAAATTTTATAAGGTCAAAATAACCTAACACTATTATTTTATAAAATAAACCCATGCTCGATATATTTCATAACGAGCAACAAAAATCATTAAGAGAATATGGATACTCTATAAAAATAGTATTCTTAAAATATGACCATTATAATATAATAATTGTAATAGAATGTATGAGTAGGATTAGACTCATTATAAAATATTTATAATTTTTATACTCAATAAAAATATATTTATTAATTATTAGGAAATAAGCACCGAGTATTTTGTATTGTAATTTTATACTTAAAAAAACATGTATTTTCCACAAATGGGTTTGGTAAGAAAATATTATAATAAATTTCTATAAAATTCATAAATTATATTTGGCAATAAATATATAATTTTTGGCAACAATCTCGTCAACATTAATAAAGGTTGAATTTTTTTTTATTTTTTTTATAAGATTAATGTTTCAGTGAATAGTGTTAAATACTACCTTTTATTGAAAATAGTTTTCTGTTCAAAGAATTAAAAAATTCCACTTTATTAAAATTTTCAAATTAACAATGCTTCTCTAATATTATGAATAATATATTTATCTTCATCATAATCAATTAAATTGTAAAATTTTGTATAAAGACATTTATATATTTGAAAATACATTTTACGGAAACACTAATATTCTGTTACATTTTAATTATAAATTAATCTCTAAAAATATTAGAAATTTATTAATGAAAAATTGATTTCATAAATTGAGTTTTGATGTCCAATTTTGGAATATACTTCCCCTTTACTTTTGGTAATTTTCGATAGTAAACATTATAACTTTTTATCACTATGGTAATCATAAATCTGGGAATAGTGATTAAAAATATTTTGAAAAGATCAAAAATAATACCACAAAATGTGTCCTCTTCATATTATATAAGTGGATTTCATTTATTTCCTTCCATTTTTCATGAATATAGAAACATGGTACAATATTACCAAGATTTCTTCATTAATATTAATTTATGAAGTGATAAAAATCCATTCTCCTTATTTTATTATCTCTAAAATTTTATATAGTCATTAAAAGAGGCTATAATAAGTTATAAATGGTTATTTTAAATATGAATTATTTTTTTAATAATGGTAATTTTTTTCTAATTTTTATTGGTAAATTAATTTGATAAAATTTTTATATAACATTGATATTTTATTTCTTCCATTAATTGGAATATAAAATAAATGATAGTTTAAATATTAAAGGAAATATATTTTGATGAAATTATTGTGTTAGATGAAATTTTAATATAATAATAAAATATTTTTTATTTCTTGGTTTGTTATATTAAAATTATATTAATTTCATGTTGTTTTCAATGTCAAATAAAATGAATATTTAAAAAATTACATTATTGTAATTTTATAATAAATAATTGTTTTTAACTTTTTTTAAAATTTATCAAATGCCTATATTTTTCAATGTTATTTTTAAGAGATTATTAATATACATTGTGGTTCATTTATGGAATTATTTTCCTTTTATAGTAAATATATTGACCCTTAGGTAGAAAAAACATATGTTTCGTGGTAATTGCAAAAATATGTTTAACATGGGTTAAAAAATATATAAGAGTAAAAAACTAATATAAAAATGTAAAAATTTCATTGTATGATAATATGTCAACCCATAATCATCTTATTATCAATTTATTTCAGATTTTATCCTTTTTTATATACATATTAATTTATAGCAGTTTAATATTATAAGTAATTATATGGGTACCCCTCCTCTCACAAAAAAAAGAGAACTTATTCTTCTATTATATCCAACCATAAAATGAATTTTTTTCAATAAATACCAACCCATATTCATTCATATAATAAATATGGACATTATATAGTTCTTGGTTTAGGTATACTACCAACCATTTTAGAGGTTAATGTGAAAAAAAGAGATTTCCAAAGAAGATGTATAGTTTTTTACGAAATTTATTGATATATTTATTCTTCCACCTCATAAAAATAACATTTAAAGGTTATTATATATGAACATTAATATATCACAAATTTTCAGATTTTATATTATTAATATAAAATCATATATTGTTATTCGTCCTCAATCAAATGGGAAATAAAACTATCTTTCATGTGAATGAAAGATTAATGCCTCAGAAACTAATATAATATATTCTACATCAATTCCTCTTAGAATGGTATATAAGAATGTATTTAATAAATGTATATTTTAATTAATAAATTATATTTATTTTTAAAGGTAAATTATTATTTATATTTCTTTCGTTCTATCCATCTTAAATTGAAGAAAATTCCATTTGCATGTACAACCTACCGTCTTCGTGAATGGTGTAATTAGATTTTTTATTTTTACCTTTTATGGATGAATATATATATATATATCTTATTAATATCAAGGTTAAATGTTTTGATATTATGGAGCCATTGTTAGTGTATAAATTCCAAGACATCCAATTGTGAATGAATAATTTTAAGAGTGTCTATTTTTTTCCCATGAAAATTCAAACATAACCATGTATGTCAACAAAAGATAGTTCAAATTAATATTATTTTAATCACTCAAGAAAGGTGATAAAACACATCAAATTTTGTAAGAAAATTTTACTAAACCTAATTGTCCGGTTAGGTAAGTTATAGCAAAGTGTATTGAAATCTTGTTTACCAAACATCTTCATAAGAATTATTTCTAATTGAAAGATACAATGAAATATAAAGATATCAATGAAAAAACAGAATAAATGAAATAAAATAGTATATTAATGAAGTAAACATTTATAGGATGGAATTAGAGACTTAAATTTAATATATTTTACTCATTGTAATAGAAACAAATATAACTATCATGAATTTAGGAGATCCAGCATATGGGAGTGAACAAACCAATGGAATGGGGAAGAAAGATCCCATAGGTGGGCTATGATAAAAATTGGTTAAAATATTTATTTTTTTAATAAAAAATAGTAAATTAAAATAAAAAAAATAATCTATGGGTATTGGTTACACCACGTTCCTCTATTGAGTATTGGGACCACCTATCGATGCCCACACCTGAGGGACTAGGAACCTAATGTCCCATTAATGCAACATGTCCCTTTGTTTACACCGTCAGTTATCTTATAAAAATATATTAGGTTCTAAAATACTACCTTCTCCCATGATATTCATCCCAACACCTAGGAAAACATACTAAAATATCCCTCAATCCATATTAGACTCAAAAAAACACCCCAAAACACCAAAATATTTGTTGTTTAGTGAAAATATAAAAGAATAAAATCTAAAAAAACATAAGTTGTTTTAATATTTCATGTTTACTAAATTGTAAAAAACTATATTTTTTTTATCATGAAAGGTTATGGTGTAGTGGTCGTTGAATATCCCAAATAATGTATTTAATTGAAGATTTTTTCAACCTGTAGATCGATATTTCAAGAGATTCATACATGATTATTTTTATAAGGATTCTCCCATGACATAATTGACCTGAATGGGGTAGAAATTTATTTATATAATGAAATATCTAGATTTTTTTTGATTTTATAAAATATATACAATATTAATGATCTTGATTATATCTTAATTTGGGTTTGGGTATAATGCATTACAAGACACATTTGGTTTATGAATGATCTTTATTTTGATACAAGGAAGTAATTTTATTGAATATGGTTTTAGAAAAAAAACTACGAGGAGAATAATTATACTATACATTATTCTGAATATAATATTGTTAAATATGATATAAATATTGATATGAAAACCATTTATATAATAAAATAATTCATTATATTGATGATGATAGTTTAAATTATATTTTTTCTTTTGGGATCAAAACATGATATATTATAGGTCAGTCAAGTATCATGAAAACATTTATTTTGATTTCATGTATTCATTAAGAAAAGGAAATATAACAATCATTCCATTTATTATGATATTATTGATATCATGTTGTGAATTCGGTTGTTTAGAAGTGGAACCATATCATATTTTTAATGACCACTCAAATTGTGGGGAATGTGAGTATATGTGATTATGTTCTATCTAACCTCAATGTAATCTCTAATATTGTGAATTTTGTGTGAGATGTGTACTTTTCTGATATGTATAGTAGGGGGGAAATGAATCCCTATATGATCAAGTGACCATTCCACGTCTAGTATCCATGAATAAATTAGTTTATTGTTATGGTTTTCCGTCAATATTTAATTTTTCACTATATGATAGTAGAGTATAAATGATTAGAGGGGTTGTCAATGCCTTTAAAAATACTAATAATGAAATGGTAGAAACATTAAATGGAATTAATGACTTGGTTAATGATAAAATCATGTTAGTATGATGTTGTTCAGGAAATATTGGATAGACTCTAAAAATAAGTAAATTAATTTTTGTATATCAATCATATTTTATTTAATATCATGGTGAATTATATTTTAACATGGTCCCTATATTTTTTGGAGTGCTTAAGCCTATAATTTTAGATAGAGATAACATGATTACATTTATATTATTGATAGGGAATTAGAAAGATATGCCGATTTATTTAAATATGAGTATATCTTATCATCATAATATGTATTTAATGATAATGAATATAATTCAGGTTTTTTAAAATATGATTTGTTTTTAAAAACATGATATTGGATAGTTTAATGAGGACCATCTACTATTGGTTAAATTTATTCATAATAATAATAATCAGCCATTATTATGGAGTCATTTCATTCATTATATGGTTGTCCATATCAGAATCCATTTTCACTGCATGAGTATTGTAAGTTCATAGTTAGGGGATAAAGTATCAATTTATGGAAATAATAATATAATATTTATTTTTTCCATATTATTTCATCGTAAAGATATAATAATTTATACATTGAATATCGATAAAGAACTTTGTGATTGTAAATTTATTGTTTTTATTTTTGAATTGGATACCAAATATTATTTATATGATTCTTGGATATTAATGGAAGTTGTTTTTAATGTATGTTGTAACCATTGAAAGAGTATTTTATATGAGAGAAGTGTCTTCCGGGTTGGGATATTTAAAATTTATGGTGTCACCTCATACCCTTTTAATCATTATTTTTTATGGATGTATAAACTGGATTTGTTTCATTTCTTTTGTAGTAGATAAATAAATTATATCACAGTTCTTCTAATTTAGAGACGCAAATTTATGTATTTATATTATAGTGAGTATATTCCAAGGATTCATAGAGTTCTATCAGTGTGGCTAATTTATAAGATTGAGTTAACACATTAGATTCATTTAGATAGAGGGACTATGATACAAAATCAATAGTTAGAGTAAATTTCGGAGAGTGGATAATAGTGGATTATTTGAGATAAAATGTATTCGGTGTAGGGAATTGCAATTACATAAATTTAGTGTATATGTTCCTAGTTGATTTTTGGTGAATTTTTGGAAAAAAATTGATATTTTTAATATAATAAGGAGAATAACACCATTCTACACACTGTTTTCTAGACCATGATGGTTAATAACCCATGGTATAAATCATTATAGTTTCTCTCAAATTTTTATGGGAATGGTTATGGTAATCATAAAAGATAAATAATGGTCCTTAGGTTTTAACCAAGAAATTAAAACACAATTAAGTACATTGATCAACTAATAATGCATAACAACTATGAATGCCATAAAATATTTCATTGACATGTGTTTTATGTTGATATTTACCACCTATAATGCTAATATTCATTCAACATCTATCGTATAAATTTTTATTTCTATCAGGATAAAATTTTGGGCTTGTCCACCAATGAATAAATTGTTTCTCTAAATGAGATTTTGAATTTAAGTTCATGTATTGATGATTTATTCAATTATTGGATATCTCCTTCCCGTTCATAATCACTTGATATATCACATATTCATACGTGATCGTTCCTTGTCCTAGAATTTTTGGATTTGAAATAATTCATTACATTGATCATTATTTTGATGTATTGGATTCATTTCCATCATGGGATAATGTATTAAATATTTAATGTTTTTTTGGAAATAAATGTATTCGAATGTGGATTGAATCCCATTTATATAGTGTGCAATTTTAACTAAGATTATGATTGATAACGATTGATTGAGGGCTATAATTTCTTGACCTAGGATAAATTGTTGATTTATAAAAAAATTATCTTTTCTAAAATTTAATATTTTTAGAAATTAGTTATCTAATATGATTTATTATTTTAAATTTAAATTGAAAAAATATAAAATACTTTGTCAATTATTTTCGTGAAATATAAAAATATTTTAGAAATTAGTTTCATTAGTTAATGATGATTTTTTTTGAAAGAAATTTTCAATGATTTTTTTCATGAAAACTATTTTAAATTTTATTGGATTATATTTTACAAAATTTTATGTTTATTTCATCAAAAAATTATTTACATGAAATTTCCAAAGGAATGGCTTGTGTTTGGAATTTGAGTTATTAGATCTTCTAATATTATTTAGATCATTTGAATTCATAATAAAATTTATTATCCGTGGGACTTGTTTCTAAAACATATAAGTTTCACCTATGATGAATTGTCAACTATAGGGATTGTAACACCATGAGCCCAATTTCCCAGATTTGGTGAATTATTTCATAACATTTGCTTGATAAAAAAAGATCAAATATCAAAAGACTGATTAGTTTAGTAGCCTTGGAAACACTAGATACATTAATAAAGTTTACATTACATCATAAAGTGAAAAATACAACAAAATCTTGTCTCCACAGTCATATAACCTTATACTATCCCTGAAGATCATTCATTAAATATTTCATCACATCCTAGGAAAAATAAAACAAAGAAAGGGATGACCTCAAATGCCAGATAAGGATAACAATATAGCGGAGACATTAATAAATAAGCATAAACATTTAAGGCAATGAATAACTAAAAAAGAATCCTTTTAAACATGAAATTCAACATAATATGGAAAATATAAAATGAAATAATGTCGTTTACTTATTCACATGGGTATCCTACTAGTCGAATAATCACGTGCAATATCAATAACCACTTTCATAATGATGAAATGCATAATGCCAGACTATCATAACCACATAGTCAAGGATTTGCGCCAATAATACAAATATAATTTTGTCAAGTTCTTGTGACAAGACACTAGTATGTCTTATGAGACATGCCGATGCATCGAGGAGCATTAGCAGGCTCCACCCATCACTTATTATGTCCAATGCATTCCTCATATGAACATGCTTGAATATAACATAATCATTCGTATTAAAACTAGCATACGAAATGTCCATAATTTATCCATAATCCATGAATGTTATAAAAATAACACATCCACAGTCAAACATATCACAAATCCTTCAATACAATATGGAAGTTTTGTATCATAATAAATAAACATCAAATAAGCTTAAAATCCATCAAAGGATGTTGACATAGATGAAATCAAAACTATTTGAGAGAAATATTTCTTTTTTTGAAATCATTTTAAAGTTACATAATTATATAAGAAAAAATTTAATTTGAAAATATTCTTATAAGCTTGTAAGGGATGCTTTGATGATTTTATAACGGCAGAAAATAGCCGCACCCACCGTATAAGTTAAAAAAGACATTCTTACTGTGATTCTATCGAAAAGGTAAAAAAGGACCTTGTTTGGGAAACGACAGAAATACTCTTTTATAAACATCATATAAAAAGTCAACAAGTATATGAATGACTTTTACCCATATTCTGCAACATATTAATAATGATTTGAAATTCATTTTTAAGAAACATGGATGTGGATGATAAAGAGGTCCTAGTAGATAATAAGTATAAACAACCTCGGATAATGAAGAGATTGTGAAATATTCCCTTACCTTGTAATTGTTATTAGTTGATGGTATGTTAATAGAATGTATAATAGTGAAAACATTGTTATTAAATTATAAAATAACCATTTACATAATTATGATATCATATATGATCTTCTAATAATGCTTTTTTAATAATATTATAGTATTATCGTCGTTTCAGGTGTTAACCTACTCATTTTGTATTATATGTTTTGTTATGTAAGCCATGTTTGTTATAGATAGGATGTATATTATTGATATCCAGAATGATATAAAGTCCTTAATCATTATTTTTAATCATCAAATGAGTTTTATATTTGAATGGATACGATGGGGAATGAATCTATTCGCATTCTTGGAGACGGTAGTCCGTACGTATGCACAAGCGACAATATCACTCTTTTGATATTAAAATAACATATAATTGGATAGTATATGATATATATAGAATCATTATCATGTTATATTTATTATTTACATGAATTAAACATCAGTATTATAGCAATCCAAATAATAATGTTTTGAATAACAATTACACCACAACGTGGAGACGGTAAGCCGTATGTACACACGTATGGTGACATGTCATTCAAAAGATGGATAGAATAATGAATATGGAAGTACCATATTTATAATAACATAACAGTATATGGAAGATACTTGAGTTATTATTTTAGAATGTGAATAACAACGAAAGAAGAAGTTGAAGAAGAAAGGAACTTGAAAGAGGGTGGTGAAAACATTACCTCTTCTTCGGGTTCTTCCTTTTGATTTGATCAAAATGGATTCTTAGGTTGGATTTCTGATCAAAGTAAGGCCTCTAAGTTGATGTGAGGGAATTTGGGAGGTTATTTGGGCAGGGTTTTGCCGAGCCAAAAGGCTTTGATGGTGTGAATTAGAGGGAAGGGGGAGTGACCATTTATAAGAGGGTTGAGGGGAACCTTTGTAAGTGCTAGAAATATTATTTTATAATAAATTAATATTCAGTTTCTAATGGCTCCAAAATGTATTATTTAAAGTTTACCATGGAGATGGTTCTGAATAATTTCAACCAAAAGATTTTAGACAGGTTTTTTTCACTATATTAACCTTATCATTTATATTTAACTCTTAGTTAAATAGTTTGACATTTACCATGTCTGTTTGTATATTTATATTATATAGTTAATAAAATTACTATATACTTCCAAGAAACCCCCAAGTGGTCCATACTAATACCCCTATAATTATATAAGTCATTTGGATAATCCTTAGATTTTTAGAAATATAATATCAATTAGTAATATAATATTTTTTAAAAAATCTTTTATGTCAATTTTGACACTATTGGGTATTTTGTTTTTGATAATTTCATAAAAGTATTATTACTTGAAAAAAATTATTTAAGAAATCCTAAAATTTCATATTAACCTATACAATTATTTTAATTCATTAAAATTTTCATATTACATTTATTTTGATATTTATAATATAAATTATTTTAATATTTCATTAATTAGGTAATTACTGCATCTCCATTGTGTCATTAAAAAATTAAATTATTTAATGTCTAAAAATTATAAATAAAATACTATTATGTATGAAATCGTTTTACCTTTCTAATTAATATTTATAATTGAATTTATCATATGTATATCCCTATATTAAAAATGTTTTAGTAATTAAACTTTGATTTTAACTCTTTTAACTCTTCTTTGAATTAAATAATAATAAATGTCCTAATCTAATCCAAGTGGATCTAAATGATAATATGTTATTCATAAGGTTGTTTTTGGCCGATATACACTTCTCCAATAGAATTATGACATGTGTATGGGTAATATTAATATCATTATTACCCTTAATTACCCTATTTACTTTTAACCTTGGTAAATAAAAATTAAAAAAGTTATTATTCACAGAAAAATATTTTTATCTTATTAAACCAAATTTTACTCCTTGATATTAACCACGTATCTCGGGTTTTCTAAATTCCACTCCCAATGCGGTAAAATAATGTTTTATTTGAATTTCCAAATTCTCCTAGGAGGTGGGTAAAAGACGGTGAAAAGTTCGAGAAACTTTTTATATATCTAAAATTATTCTAATCTAACTTCAATGAATTACATTGAAATTATATAGGTATTATATATCCATTTTTACCTTAATTAAATTTAAATAATATAAATAATTATTTAATTAAAAATTCGGTTTTAAACTATAACTCAGTGTTTTTTCACTATTCATCAAAAATTGAATGTTTTCAGAAAAATACCAAAAATTCACCCTAAGCTAATTTCAATATTCTGAATCCAAAATTTAAGTCCATTTTGAAAGATAAAATTTAAAAAAATTCAAAAAGTTTGTATTAATATTCATAACGGCTAGTTTTATTGGTTGTGGTGTTTGTTAGAACTCAAAGTTGCGTACAACACACACTACTGTATTATTCAAAGAGAAGCGTACCTTGGAAGCCATGCGTGTTACATTCTTCCCCGCTTCAAATAATTTTTCCCTCTAAATTTCTAGAATACTACCACATGAAAAGACTCGGGTGATTCTTCATCATAAGTTCCTCGTGTTCCCACGTTGCCTCTTCAATCTTATGGTTTCTCCATGGATCTTTTACCAGAGGAGTCATCCGGTTTATCAGCACTTGTTCTGTGGTATCAAGAATCCTGATGGGCTCTTCACAATAAGAAAGATCAGGTTCTAGTTCTAATTCCTCATAGGTGAGTACATGCATTGGGTCAGGAATGTATTTTATCAAAAGTGATATGTGGAACACATCGTGAACTTCGGGGAGATTTGGAGGAATTTCCAAACGGTAATCTAAAACACCAATTCGTTCTAGATTTTTGAAAGGTCTGATGTACATGGGAATCAATTTACCTTTTGTAAATAAACGTATAACTCCCTTACATGGAGATACCTTCAAGAAAACATGTTCTCCTTCCTAAAATTCCAAATCCTTCGATTATCGTCATAACTCTTCTACAAACATTGAGTTACATTGATGTGGTTTTTGATTACCTTCACCTTTTCCATCATTTCCTCGACCAGTTCTGGGCCTATCAGTTTTCTTTCAGCAACATCATACCAACAGGTTGGTGTGTGACATCTCCTTCCATACAACGCTTCATATGGTGCCATCCGAATACATGAATGGAAGCTATTGTCATAGGAAAATTCCACTATAGGTAAATATTGATCCCACAAACCCTGAAAGTCAAGTGAGAATGATAAAAAAAATGTCTTCTAAGGTTTGAATAGTCCGTTCTGATTGACCCTCTATTTGAGGGTGGTAGGCAGTGCTCAAACGAAGTTCAGTATCCAAGGCCTTCTGAAGACACTTCCAGAATCTTGATGTAAAACGGGGATCACGATCAGAAACAATCGATAGGGGTACTCCATTAAGTCTCACAACTTCATTAATATATAGTCTTTCTAAACGTTCCAATGGTAGATCTTCTCTTATAGTAAGAGAATGTGCTGAATTGGTAAGACGATGAACAATAACTCAAATTGCATCGTTCCTTCTAGGATTCTTTGGTATCCCAATGACAAAGTCCATCATAATATTGTCCAATTTCCACTCCGGTATGGGAATAGGTTGCATGAACCCTCCAGGCTATTGCCGTCCAGCTTTCACTTGTTGACAAACCATACATCTTGACACAAAATCAACAATCTCCCTCTTCATGTTGTCCCACCAAAAATATTCCTTCAAATCACTATACATTTTGGTGCTCCTAGGGTGTATAGAGAAATTAGAGCTGTGAGCATCATCTAAACATTCCCTTTTTAGATCAGGTATATCGGGAACACAAAGTGTCTTCCAAAATTTTAAAATTCCTTCTTCATACACAATGTCTCTTTATCTCCCATCATTCAAAGCTTTAATCTTCTATTGAAATTCTTCATCCTCGGTCTGAGAACTCTTAATCCTTTCTAGTAAATATCGTTTGGAAACCTTTTAAAAAATCATTGATGTTTCACCTTCCATGGTGATTTCCATATGAAACTTTACTAGATCCATGAAAATTGGATCCCTTTCAACTCTCATAATGTTCAAAACTCCATGATCTTTTCTACTCAAATCATCTTAGACCTTATTTTCCATCCTCAGGTGGTAGTGTATTGTGCAATCATAATCCCTGAGTAGTTCAAGACATTGCCTTTGCCTCATGTTGAGTTATTTCTATGAGAAAATGTTCGTCAAACTATTGTGATCAGTATAAATATCACATTTTTCACCATAGAGATAATGTCTCCATATCTTCACAGAAACAATTATATTAGCTAAATCAAGATCATGATTAGGATAGTTTTCCTAATGAATTTTCAGTTGTCGTGATGCATAGGAAATAACCCTATCATTCTTCAAAAGGACACAACCAAGTCATTTCTTCCATGAATAACTATAAATAATGAACCCGTCATTCCCCGATGGTAGAGTCGATATAGGAAAATTGACTAATCTTGTCTTGAGCTCTTCAAAAAATTCTTCACACTCCTTTTTCCAAACAATTTTTACCCCTTTACATGTGTGCTTCGTTAATGGGTTAACCAATCAGGAAATGTTCTAGACGAAACGTCGATAATAACCTGCTAAACCAATAAAAACTTGTAACTTAGTTATACTCGTCGGTGTAGGACATTATTGTATTTCTTTAGTCTTAGAAGGATCAAAAGAGATTCCATCCTTAGAGACAATATGTCTAAGAAAAGAAATCTCCTAAAGCTAGAATTCACACTTGCTAGACTTCCCATATAATTCATGTCTTCTTAGAGTCTTAGAATAATACACAAGTGACATTAATGATCTTTTTAGAATTTGCAGTATACCAAGATATCACCAATAAATACCACCAGATAATCATTGAGATATTCTCTGAAAACTCTATTAATTAGATCCATGAATACAAATGGTGCATTAGTCAGCCTAAAAGACACTACTGTAAACTCATAAATCTTGTACCTGGTTTGAAATGATGTATTCGGAATGTCTTCCTTTTTTACACACAACTGATGGTATCCAGATCAAAGTTCAATCTCTGAAAAGTATTCACCTCCATACATTTGGTCAAATAAAGCATCAATGCGAAGTAGGGGATACTTGTTCTTTATTGTTATAGCATTGATTTCCCTATAGTCGATACATAACCTCATAGATCCATCTTTCTTATTAACAAAAAGTATAGGGGCTCCCCATTGAGAAACACTTGGGTGAATAAATACCTTATTACTCTATTCCTCTAGTTGTTTATTTAGTTCAACTAATTCCACAGTGGCCATTCTATAAGGGGTCTTCGATATCGGCCTTGAACCAGGAATTAAATCAATGGAAAACTCAATTTATCATTCTGGAGGATGACCATGTAAATATTCTGGAAACACATCATCAAATTCTCTCACAATTAGTACAACCTATATTTGAACATTCCTTTCCTCACCCATAGTCAATTCATTCTATTCCTACCCAATAATTGAATTTAGTTGAGCTACTGGGGGTGGATCTAGGAAAGAATTAGTTGGTGATGATTCCGCTCTAATGATAAGGTGTTCCTTATCATCATCATCAAAAATAGTAACCTATTTCTTCTTATAATAAATTTTTTCATCATCTTCCAAAATCCAATCCATACCGAGGATTATATAAAATTTAAACATAGGTATGATGATGAGATCCATAGATAAAGAACATTTATGTGCTCTAATGCAGACTGATTCACAAAACATTGTTGCAATGATACATCCCTTAAAAGTTTTTACTGACAACTCCCTTGTTAAATCAAATATGAAATATCTAATTTTCTTAACAAACTAGGAAGATATGAAACAATGTGATGATCCATAATCAAATAATGCATTTTCTAAACTTTAGGAAACCATTAAATTACCTGCCACCACGTCTTTCAGAGATTCTACCTCAGCAATAGTTATAGCATAAGCTTGGCCTTGATCCCTTGTCTTTTTCTGAGGTAAGATCCCCTGATGCTTAGGTCATTCATTTGCATAATGTTTCATCTCCCTGCAGTTTTAGCATTGAACATAGGTAGCTTCTTTCTTCCCCTTGAAATCACGAGCCTGGTGGCCTTCTTCACCACACTTGTAACAGACTCTCATTCCCATCAAGCAAGTACCGAGGTGTTTCTTACCACATTTACTATAGGATGGATATTGTACTTTTACCTTCTTCCCCTTATTTCCATTTCCAGAGTGATCAATAGATCTTTTATTCTCTTGATTTTCTTTAAAGTCATAAGACTTAGAGAATTATTTTTCTGTCATGATAGTACATGAGACAATAGCTTCATACAACGAGAAGGCTTGTGAGAATAATGCTCGATGGAGAAACGGTTTTAAACCATAAAATAAATGATCAATCTTACTTATTGGGTTACGTATATATTTTTCAGCACACCTTTTTAACCTTGTAAAGTTCGCCTCAGACTTCACGACATTTTCATCCTTCTTTTGTCTCAGACTTAGAAATTGTCGTTCCATATCTGCTCGACGGTCACGAGGAAAGTATTTTTCTAAAAATAGATCTTTGAACTCCCTCTATTCCATATTTGATAATTCATCATCTTCCTTCATGTTTTGAATCAATGACCACCACTGATCAGCATCTCTAGTGAGGCGGTAAACTGCCATGATAACTTTTTCCCTTTCACTACTCCCCAAAGCCTGAAATATTTTTTATAGGGAACTTATCCATTTCTCAGCTAACAATAAATTTTTACTCCCATTGAATGTTTGTGGCTATTTCCTCATGAAGTGATCTAACATTAACCCTCCACACAGTGGATCAGTGTGCTCCATATGGGTAAGGTTATTATTCATAAACGGAGTGAGTTTTCCCAGAATGGTGATTAGATGATTAGCACCAGTTGTATCACAAGATCAACTATAATTATCTTGACCAGGAAAGAAATCCCTACATGGATTTCATGCATTGATACGACTTCCATTTCTTCCACTAGGTGACATTTCTAATCAATGGCATAAACTAGATCAGTTTATGAATCCAAATACATAGTTCAATACTTTTAAAACACTTAACATAAAATTGAACTTTTTATGGATATAATAAAAAATCATAAAAATGTTTTCTTTGAGGAAGTATATACAAATAAACCATTCATAAGGGTTTTCAAAGAATATTATAATTATCCAAAGAATATCCCCCAAGAGTTTCTTAACCAAGAGTGCAGCAAGCACCGTTTTCGTGCACCAATTCTCGTTCGAGTCTAGCTCAAAGCGGTGTTTTCGGGTTTTACCCCTAGGTACATATGTTCCAGAGCCACCTCTACCTGATCATATCTAGACAGTGACGTATTTCTCGGAAAAATCACAGAATCTCTACAATACCAAAATTCTAGGAAGTTCTTCTATACTACTCCTCAAATCCTATCATAGGGTACATACTCTAATAAGAGTTTATCTAAATCTAGATTCCAAGGTTTGTACTAAACTTTCTATGATACCAACTATAATGCCCCGACCCCAGTTACCAAGAGTCAGTTCATTATTACATAACATTGGAAAGATCACAAAAAGTTAAATCTAGAAAGACTGATTAGTTTAGTGTCCTTGGAAATACAAGATACATTCATAATGATTACATTACATCAAATAGTGAAAACAACAACAAAATCTTGTCTCCACACTCATATCCCCTTATACTATCCTTGAAGGTCATTTATAAAATACTTCTTCACATCCTGGAAAAATAAAACATAGAAAGGGGAAAGCTCAAATGCCCAGTAAGGATAACAATATAGCGGAAACTTTCATAAATAAGCATAAACATTTAAGGCAATGTATAACTAAACAAGGACATTAAAACTTCAACTTCAGCATAATATGGAAAAGATAAAATGAAATAATTCCATTTATTTATTCACATTGTTATTCTACAAGTCAAATAATCAAATTCATTATTAATAACGACTATCATTATTATGGAAGGCATAATGCCAGACTATCATAACCACATAGTCAAGGCCCTGTGCCAAGACTACAAATAAGAATTTTTCAACACCTTATGCCAAGACACTGGTTTGTCTCATGATACCTGCCGATGCATCGAGGAGCTATAGCGGGCTCCACCCATCACTTATTAAGTCCAATGGATTCCTCATATGAATAGGCTTAAACATAACATAAAAATTTGTATTAAAACTATCATACGAAATGTCAATACATTCTCCATAAACCATGAATTGTATAAAAATAACACATCCACAATCAGGAATATCACAAAACCTTAAATACAATATGGATGTTTTTTTATCATAATAAATAAACTTCAAATAAGCTTAAAATCCATCAATGGATGATGACATAGATGAAATCAAAACTATTTGAGAGAAATATCTCTTTTTGAAATCATTTAACAGTCACATAATTATAAAAGAAATCATTTACATTGAAAATATTCTTATAAGCTTGTAAGGTATGCTTTGATGATTTTATAATGGCGGAAAATAGCTGCACCTACCGTATAAGATAAAAAAGACATTCTTACCTTGATTCTGTTGAAAAGGTTAAAAAGGACCCTGTTTGGAAAATGACCGAAATCTTACATTATAAACTTCATATAAAAAGTCTACAAGGGTATAAATGACTTTAACTAATAGTCTTTAAAATAGTAATAATGATTTGAAATACAGTTTTAAGAAACATTAATGGGGATGATAAATAGGTCCCAATAGATAATTACGTATAAACAACCTCGGATAATGGAGAGATTGTGAAATATTCCCTTACCTCGTACTTTTACTTAGTATATGGGATGTTAACCTTTTGTATAATAGTTAAAACATTGTTATAAAATTATACAATAACCATATACATAATTATGATATCATATATGATCTTATAATAATTCTTTGTTAATAATATTTTAGTATTATCATCGTTTCGGGTGTTAACTGGCTCGTTTTCTTTTATATGTTTTTTATAGAAGTCGTGTTTTTTATGGATAGGTTGTATATTATTCATATATATAATGATATCAAGTCATTAAACATTATTTTTAATCATCAAATGATAATTATACTTTAATGGATATGATGGGCAGGGAATCTCGTCGCGTTCGTGGAGACGGTAGTCCGTACGTACGCACGAGCGACAATATCACTCTTTTGATATTAAAATAATATAAAATTGGATATTATATCATATATAAAAAATAATTATCATGTTATTTTTATTATTTACATGAATTACACATCATTATTATACCCATCAAAATAATAATTTTTTGAATAACAATTACACCACTGCGTGGAGACGGTAAGCCGTACGTACGCATGTATGGTGACATGTCATTTAAAGGATGGATAGAATACTGAATATGGTTCTACCATATTTATAATAACATAAAAATATATAGAATATACTGGATTTATTATTTTAGAATAGAAATAACAAAGAAAGATGAAGTTGAAACAAAAAAGAACTTGAGAGAGGGTGGTGAAAACATTACATCTTCTTCGGGTTCTTCCTTTTGATCTGATCAAAAGGGCTCCTTAGGTTGGCTTTCTGATCAAAATAAGGCCTCTAGGTGTAAGTGAGGGAAGTTTATAGGATATTGGGGTGGGGTTTGGCTGAGCCAATATACTTTGATGGTGTGAATTAGAGATAAGGGGGAGTTCCCTTTTATAAGAGGGGTGATGGGAACCTTTGGAAAAGCTAAAAACATTATTTTATAATAAATTCATATTTGGTTTATAAAGGCTAAAAAATATATTATTTAAAGGTTAAGGTGGGGATGGGTCGAAATCCTTTCAACCAATAGATTTATTATAGGTTTGTGTCACTATATTAACCTTATCATTTATATTTAACTCTTATTTAAATAGTTTGACATTTACCATGTCTCTTTGTATTTTTATACAATATAGTTAATAAAAATAATATATACATCCAAGAGACCCCCCAAGTATTCCATTAATGATACACATATAATTATATAAGTCGTTTGGCCAATCCTTATATTTTTAGGAAAATAATATCAATTAATAATATAATATGTTTTTTAAAAACACTTTTATGTCAATTCTGACAGTATTGGGTATTTTGTTTTTTATAATTTCATAACAGCATTATTACTTCAAAAAAAAATTATATTTACAATACTAGTATGTCATATTAAACTAGAAAATTATTATAATTCATAAAAAGTTTCAAATTATATTGATTTTAATATTTATAATATCAATTATTTTAATATTTCATTAATTAAATAATTATTGAATCACCATTGTGTCATAAATAAATTAAATTATTTAATGTCTAAAAATAATAAATAAAATACCATTATATAGGAAATAATTTTATAATTCTAATTAATATTTATAATCTAATTTTACTTATGTATATCTGTATATTAAATATGTTTTACTAATTAATCATGGATTTTAACTCTTTTAACTCTTCTTTGAATTAAATAATAATAAATGTCCTAATCAAATAAAAGTGGACCTAAATGATAATATTTTATTTCTAAGGTTGTTTTTGGTCGAGATACACTTTTCCAATATTATTAGGACATGTGTTGGGGTATTATTAATATCATTTTTTCCTTCAATAACCCTATTTACTTTTAACCGTGGTAAATAAAAGTAAAAAGTTACTATTCACCAAAAATTATTTTCATCATAATGAACCACATTTTAATTCTTCATATTAACCGTGTCTCTTGTATTTACAAAATTCCACTCATAGAATCGGTAAAATTATGTTTTATGTGAATTTCCAAATTCTCCTCGGAGGCGGGTAAAAGATGGTGAAAAGTTCGATAAAATTTTTATATATCTAAAAATATTCTAAAATAACTCTAATGAATTACATTGAACCTATATAGGTATTATGTATCCATTTTGACCATAGTTAAATGTAAATAAAAAAGTAATTATTTAAATAAAATTTCGATTTTAAACTATAACTTAGTGTTTTTTAACTATTCATCAAAAATTTAATGTTTTCAGAAAAATAGGAAAAATTCACCATAAGCTAATTTAGATATTCAGAATCCGAAAATTAAGTCCATTTTGAAGGATAAAATTTATAAAATTCCAAAAAGTTTGTATTACTATTCATAATGGCTAGTTTGATTGGTTGTGGTGTGTTTTAGAACTCGAAGATGCGTACAACACACGCTACTGTATTTTTCAAAGAGAAGCATACTGTGGAAGCCTGGGGTGTTACAGGGATTGTGTTAAGGAAAAAATTTATGGGTATAATTGGAAAAAAATATAACACTTAATATGATTTGTGTTTGATATTTGTGAATATTTATTAACACCATAGTAATGTTGATATTCACATCATGTCCCACTATTTCACAACATTATATTCACATCATGACATAAGTGTGGATCATAGATACGACTTAGAATAAGATATGTTTTGGGGAAATACTATTTTCTAATTGAATTTTAGGAAATCAAAGATATGAAATTCTATTTATTAAAAGATGTATTTTTATTGTTGTTTATAAAATGAGTTTTTTCTAGTATTGAGAGAAATATTTTTTTCCAAAAATTTAATTTTTGCTTAGAACCGTTTTGAATCTTCCATGAATTTAGGTATTCAAAAAATTATGGAATTTTATAAATAAATTTCCGGGAAGATACTAGATTATAAAATGATTAAATAAATAAATTACTCTATTTAAATATATTTCATATAAATTATATATTTAGATTAGATTTTCATATTAAAATATTTTATTCCAAGAATTATATTAAAGTAATTAAATAAATCATATAATGTTTATAAAAACTCTTTAAATGTGTTTTTTGTACATATTGGACAATAATTTAGTTATAGAGAAGACTTATTATATTTCCAGGGGTGAACCAGAGATCCATGTTTTATATATGATTGGTGATTTGGTTGCTCCATATTCTATAATTATATTTTATGACTACTAGAATGCATTTTGGATTAATTTATATCTTACTTTTTATTTTAAACAAATATACTCCTCTCTGGTGTTGTTTAAATATTTATTATTAGCGATGTTTTACATTATCTTACATGGTTTTGTTTTGGTTTTTTATATATATCCATCTGGAATTGGTTTCCAATTTTTATTCCTTTCGGTTAGCGTCTATGGTTAATGTGGAAGTATTTGAAGCTAGTTGACATCCTAACTCAGGTCAGAGGATAAAAAATATTAGGTTATATAAGTACATTCTATTTATTTACAACCACAATCATTACACCCTTTGTTACACCCTCGATTTTCATAAAAAAAATTTAATTAAGTATCTAAATTTATGAACATGTTTTTATTTAATTTACGTCTCAATAAATGTTTTTTAGAATATGTTTTCTAATATTTAAATTTTTAAATATCCAAACTAAATTCATTTTTTCAATATTATTTATAATTAAGATCTCAATCACGTATAAGGATACATATTTCATGGTCCTACTTGGAAACAATTATGTGTAAAATTAATTAATCATTACCCTCCAAAAAAAATCAAACATATAATTAAAAACCTCAATATAAAGAAACAGATTCTTTATTATTTAATATATTAGTATAATCTCATTTCACCAATATAACATAAGGAACTGTGATAATTATTTTAACCTAGAAAATTTATATATCACATCCAATGTACCGAAATACTAATATAACATTCCAATATATCTTAACTATTAAATAAATAAAACAATTTCAATGATAAAATATTTTAATATCCCATCCATACACAATGATGTCATAAATATGTAATGTAAAAATTCCTCGTATTCACTCCTCATCCATATGAGGATAGTGAATAGTTATGAGGATTTTAAAAAAGTAATGTTGGGATATATTTACCCTTTACGATTCATTAATAGATATAACAACATAATACAACTATTGACTAAATATTTGAGTATAGAAACATTCGTAACTAAATATAATCCTAATACCTCACAAATATTCTTATAAATTACATAGAAGCATAAAAAATTCAGTTAACAAATACATATCTCATAAATAAAAAATAACCCAATATTCTAATATTAATGAAAAATGTATCAAATCATAAATAATCACTAAATATATTAGATCCAAAATCATCAACTCATCTAACTATCAATCATTTAAATAAGATTAACTCCCTTATCATAATAACATAAAAATATATATATAAGTACATTTTATGTATTCATATGATGTATAAGAAACAACTCATTAATTCATTTCTAAATGGATATAAAACGTTTTAAATATTTAATATATCTCTTGTGAAATAATTAAATACTATCCTTTTAATATAATAATAAAATTATATTTTAATTCTAGTCCTTCATGTTCCTACGTGACCTATCCATTTATAAAAAAATATTTATATAATATAGAGTGCCTCAATATATAACATAAAAATCATTATAAAACATGTAATATATCAGGAGTGACACATTCATAATGTTACCACTATTCTACAGTGTCACATATCTAATGGATATTCTCATAAGTCTGTAACATAACATAATCCTTGGATATAACCCATACGTTTCTAGTTTATATAGCCACTATAAATACTACAAGAATTTCGGGAGAAACATACTAAACATTAATTCCCCATTTATAATGAAATAGTGACTCTTATATTTAATTTACCTTTCACATATTCTTTCACATACATGAAAATTATCCAATAATAATTTCAAAAATGAATATATTAATTTTATTCTAGAAAAATATAATTATAATTTCCAATTTATTATAATTATGGTTCTACGGATTCAAATTCAACAAAAAGTAAACCCAGACATAACCACAAGTAATTTAAATCATAAATTAATTCATTTACTTAAATTGAATATCTTTATATATATCTAAATTATAACTATTTATCATAATAGACACATAATCAACATATAATACCAACATAGTTATCATTATGAAATAATCTATAAAAATGACAAATTATAACCAAATAATGTTTTCAGAAATCACAAAACATACTTATTTTTCTCATTCTCAGTAATGTAATCACTATTAGTATATTATATAATGATAATCATTTAATGAATCTAATATTACTAATTTTATTTCTCATATACCAATTAATATCAATTTTATCAAGTGAAATAAAAATAACTTCAATGAAAAATACATTCGGTGAGTGATTAATCCTCCTAGGATCCTTCATATGAGTTATAAAACTCCACATGATCAATCCCATATAAAATTGTGTCATAATTATTCCTATTTTTTCATAGTTTAATTTCATATATTTTATATGAAAAATTATGTACTGATGAGTGAATATATATTAATGAGGATGAAATATATATTCCCTTACACTGAAATAAAGATAAATCTAATAGATAACTTCTAGTTTCCAATAAATAATAAAAAATAAAAAAAATTCATCATCTAGATATAAAATTTTTATAGTTTAAATAGATGAAACTTATAATACAACACTCTAATGATAATAAGGTATTCTTCATCTTGTGAATCTAATCAATAGATGGATTGATGAAATTTTAAGAATTAAAATATTTTTTAGAAATAAAAAAGAAACCCAAATGAGTAATATTATAACACAACAAGTATTTTAATGAAATCCATTACCATGAAAAAATAATACTACCATTAATAAGTCATTATACTCTGGAATACATCAAGTGGTTTGGTGTGTTGAGATGGTATATGAGTATAATATACTCTATAATACCAATTGTAGGATCGAATATATAATCATGAGATGCTCAAATACAAGTGGGGGGTGAATTGTATACTTTAAAAATCCCTTTGGAACTTTTAAAGATGGTTATGTTTAATAAGGTTAAACAAGATAATTCACAACACCTATAAGATATAATAACTTGCTTGATTCTGGGATAGTGATTCTGGAAATGAAACTTAACAAAAGTTTAAAATAACTATGATCTACCATAAAGTGTATAGAATCTTATAAAAAAGTGTACAAGACTAAAGAAGTATAAGAAGATTATACTTTCCTAATCAATACATATGCACTGGAAAAAATGTAACAAAACCAGTAACAAGTAGTAAATCATTTAACCCAAATAGAAGGGTATCCAACAACCTTGGATAAAGATCCCTTGATTTATACTTTCACGAATGTATGTCTTACCCACAGTAGGGTAAGTCCTCGATACGAATATCAGAGTCTTACTTGCTATCCGAAAAAGACCTCAACTTCAAGGTAGTCTGCACCTCTGTCTTCCTATCCCTAGAAGCCCTTGATTGTACACATCAACAATTAGAGTCGCACATAGAAATTCTACATGATGAAAAGTTTGAACAAGCTGTTCAAACATTCTGCACGAAGCCTGAGAGTTTATAAGAGCTTATCTCTCTAGAAATCACTTCAACAACACATTGTCAAAATTTAGTCAAAATTTTAGTCCAAAAGTTATGAGGTCTTTCAATTGAGCTCTTATTTATAGGCACAGTTCCAACGGTCGGCTCCCTCCTCCAATGATCATATTTTTTCAAGAAATTTGGAGGGACTGGAAGAGGTGTCACTCAAACAACAGTTAGTGAGTAACTGAAATCACGACATCATTTTATAACAAAACATGTGTAAGCTTAACTAAAAACAGATATTAGGAATGTATGAAAATGAAATTTAGGAGTCTAAGAAAAAAATATAATTTTGTGCCTATAATACAAGGATAGTAGGATTCTATTTTGTAAGAATTCAGAGCCTTAATTATATAGGATTCTGGAGTCTAAATTTCCAGGAAATTCAGAATTCGGATTCAGAAGAATTCAGAACCTGAACATACAATGTTTTGAGTCAAAGTTAATGAGAATTCGGAGTCAAAACTCATAAGAGTTTGGAGTCTGTATTCATAGAAATCGGAGTCAGAACTCAGAAAATTCTTAACCTGAATTCATATTTACAATTCAGAGTCAGAACTCAAAAAGTTCAAAACCAGAATTCTGATTCAGAATTAGGAGTCAGAACTCCAAAAGTTCGGAATAATAATTCTGATTCATAATTTAGAGTCAAAACACAGAAAGTTGATAACAATAATTCTAATTTAGAATTCAGATTCAGAACTCAGAATAGTTCGTATCCATAATTCTTATTCAGAATTTGGAGTCAGAAGTTAGAAGAGTTCGTATCCAGAATTTGTATTCAGAATTCAGATTCATAACTCAGAAGAGTTCGTAACCAGAATTATGATTCAGAATTCAGAGTCAAAGATCAGAAATCTCGTAACCAGAATTATGAGGATTCAGATCCTAAAACACAATACGTCATATCTAGGTAATTATTGGGTTCTTAGGTTCTGTTTTCAAACCGAATTATACACTTTGTAAAAATATGATATGAGTAATGAAAACATGGTAAGGATAAATTTACATGGGGAAGGAAATTATTCCTTATAGAAGAAAAACACAGGGTAAAAGGATTTTTTCCATGAGATAAGGTGTGTGTGATTTTCAAAACAAAAAGAAATTGAAAAGTCATAAGGAAACCTTAATGAATCAATAATCTACCCCGTGAATGAAGGAATGGAAAATTAATAAGTAAAACTTTATGGACTTAACAATCTCCCTCATTTTGGAAAGCACAAACATTTTTATGAAAAAGAATATAAGGACTTTAAGAAAATTATAGACTATGAAATAAAGATTATCTCCCTTTATATATTAATAATAGTGAATACGACTAACTCTTCCTTAGGATTTGTAACACTAAGGATTGTATTCAAGATTTATAGAATAAGAATTTTCTTTTGAATATGTAAATCATTGTAATGAGAACACCCCCTTTGATAAACTCCCCCTTACATAGGGATATTTCATCATTTACATAGAATTATTTTTCCTTCTCCCCTTTTTTGATTTTCAAAAAGAGTTTGAGGGAATGGAAATAAAAAATGGTACCTGAAATATTAGTATAATCATCGAAATAAAAAAAAGAAACCACAACTTCATTAGGATTGGAAGAATTTGTACAAGGAAAAACAGATGCAACAAAATATCAGATTTGGATCTATTTTTCATTTTTTTTCCCTGGGTATCAGATTCATCACAATGGCTTTCAGCTTCATTATCTCTTTGTAATCCTCCTATGCATGCTTTTATAAGTCTATAATCCTATCATATTGAGCCTTTAGGACCTCTTCCTGAGCCTTCTGCAAGTCATCTTGCTTCTCTAGCTTTTCTTGAATCTCGATCCGGATATCCCTCTCTGTTTTCAAACATTGGACAACAAAATTAAACTTCCAATTCAGAACTTTTACATCTTGAATCCGATAATTTTGTTCACGATGTAGCTTCCCCTGAAAGATATTTGTATGATAATTGATTTTTGTTTCTTCGGTATGAAAAGATTACTTGACAACTTCTTGACATTTATCACGCTCTCTCAATTCTACAATAATCTTTTTTGACTAGTTGGTCATTTTCTTGCAATATTTTTTGTGGGTTTCATAGTTGATAAGGAAATTTTTGTTTGCAGCCTCAATCATTACACACCTATCCATCACCATGGATATGGAATATGATTTTTGTTTCATGTTATGCTGGAGCATCTGGCATCTAGAGTCAATTAGTGGAAAGGTTGGAATGGTGTCCACTAGCTTCTTTAGGGACTGAACAACAAAATATTATCCTAAAGTCGATGACTCCGAATGTGTCATCTTTCTTGGGGATGGTTCACCCTCTATCTCTACCATCTTCCTTGTAGAGGATCCTTTAGCTTCCTTATTCCTCAAAATTTCATTCGTTGGGGTATCAACAACCAGTTCTTTACCATTATTGCTTCTTGGAATAGCTTCTTTTTCCGGAGACTGATGCTCATTTCAAGATAACTGTACAATCTTATCTTCATCAATTTTCTCTTTTTCAGATCCTGCCTCAATGTCTTCAAGAAGGATGAAGTCCTGATTATGACTCTCTTCCTCAGATAATTTTTTTATTTCTTCTTCACCCATCTCATCTATTCACAGAGTAGAAGGTTTTGAAGATCTGGCTAGAGAAGTCCATATTAACAACTTTTCAGAAGAAGTTTACTTCTCATGAAAGTATTATACTTGCATAATCAAATTAGCTGTCTCTTCAAAGCTTTGAGCTTCCTGAAATTCTTCTACGACTTCCTTTTCAACAACCTTCTCTTGGGATTTTTGGGGAGTAATAAAAATTTTCCCCGGTGTCTCAGGTAATGGTTCAACATGGAAGGTTTTCGATATGAGAATTTTATTGGATGCAACTTCAGTACCCTTCAAAAGAGATTGCACAATCTTTGCCTCTGAAATATTCTTCTTGAGCTTATTCTCTTTGGCTTTCTTTTTTAGTTCATAAGCTACCTTTTATTTCATTTCTTTGGCCTCTGCAGGGTGCAAGACAAACTGTGGATCCCCTTCTTTCCCTTTTTTCATATCCTCCCTCAATTTTGATACCACCTCATCCGGATAGGCTTTCTGTTTCATGGGATTTTGAGGTACAGATTGGGATTCCATAGCTTTAGGGGTTCCACCTTCATCATTTACTTCCTTCAACTTTCTATTCATTCCAACCTTCTTCGATGGTTCATCCTATTCTATATTTTTTGGAATGGCTTCTCCCTCATCCTCTGGTAGATCATAAAATTCACCTGACTCATTAGTGAAACCAACCATCATTCTCTTGAGGGTATCATCACTGATAAGAATCACCTTGCAATTCCTCGGCTTAAAACTGCAAGGGATCTTAAAAGAGTCAAGACACCAAACATTCAATTTTGAATGTAGGGCAGGATACATGATTATCAAAGCTCTCAAATTCCCATTCTTGATATTCTCAATAGTAATGAAAATATTCTTTATTAGATTTATTTTCCATAGATTTTCTAGAAAATCTAAGATATATATATCACTTTTCAAAAGAGTGTCGTTGTAATAATTTTATCGGTATGATAAGGCCCTGAACCCATAACTATATGATCCAATTTTTGGAAGAAAAGTGAGGAATAATTGCGGTCTTGACATCAGTAAGTACAAAACATTGCGTAGACTTCACTTTTACAAAATTCCCTAGAATATCCTATTTCTTGTGAGAAAAAAACATGTCTTCCCCTTCATACAGGACTCCAACTAAGCTAGATGCCTTAGTGTAAGATAAAGCATATTTATTTCCATATATCTTTAGGGAAAATTTTTCCCTTCCATCTTCCTTGAAAAAACAAACTGATTCCTAAAATTCTATCAGCAAATCCGGATACACAACATCCTGAGCTCCTATCCTTGAAATATCTACACATCCCCATCCACTAAGCTTGATGTTATTGGAGATAATAGAGTCATAATTATTGATGTAGTTAGGATGTAATGACCTCTCCATGTATATTTTCTACTCCAAAATCGACTTGATAGTAGACATTTCTTGAGAAGGAACTTATGTAGACATTCGGACATGAGAACTTCTGAAAAATTCGGAACATGCTTTTGTAGAGTGGCAGAGCTTTGACATGAACAAGCTTGAGAACCAATGTGGGAAAACTATCGGGAGTCCCCTTTTTATAGGTGTTGGAGAGACGGTTTATCTTCCAATTTCAATCCAATCGCTGAGAAAATTTATTATCTGATCTGACGGTTGAAATGATATCTACAATGAAAATTTTGTAGGATTCGATCTTTTGATGGTTTTAAAAGAAAACAATTGGATTTAAGGAATCTAGAATCTGAGAAATTTAAAAAACAAAAAAAATAAAAGCGAGTAAAAAGATATTATGAAGACTCATGAAAGAATCATACCTTTCGGATTGTCAAGAGAATTATTCATATTGAGGAAAATTCATAGTGAAAGACTTTAGATTCTGAAAAAAACATGAAAACAAAAAAAATTGAGTACAAAAATCTTCATTATGAATATTTTCATTATTAAAATCTTCAACACGAAAATCATCATTACGAAAATCGTATGTACAAAAAACATCACTACGAATATTTTATGTATGAAAATTTCCCTTACAAAAATTTTAGGTAAGAAAATTTCAAGTACAAAAATTTTCATTATGAAATTTTTAAGTACGAAAATTTTCATTATGAAAATTTCAAGTACAAGAATTTCCATTTCAAATATTTCACATACGATAATTTCAATTATGAAAATTTCAAGTACTAGAATTTCCATTACAAAAATTTCAGGTATGAGATTTTTCATTACGAAAATTTCAAGTACGGGAATTTCCATTACAAAAATTTTAAGTATGAAAATTTTCATTACAAAAAACATGAAATACTATAATAAGAAAAACTCGAAAAACTTTATTATGAAAAAAATTAAAAACATCATTACGATAAATATGAAAAACATCATTAAGAAAAATATGAAAAACTTCATTACGAAAAATATGAAAAACTTTATTATGAAAAATATGATAAAATTATGAAAAAATGTACTCCTCCTATGAGAAGGAGTTTATTAATATAAGGATATTGGTTAAACAGAAATTTAAAAAGAAATATTACCTTATGGTTATCATCCCTAACTTCTGTTTAATGTAATAAAATCTATCGGTGGGTAAGTATTTTGTGAAAATATCAGCAAGTTGATCTTCTGTTCCAATAAACTGAAGAAAGATATCTCATTTTTGTGTTTGATCCCTAAGAAAGTGATGCCTAATATCTATGTTCTCTGCATGAGAGTGATGTGTAGGGTTTTTACTAAGAGTAATGGCACTTGTATTATCACCCAAAATTTGTGTTTGGGTAAAACTCAAGCCATAGTCTGTGAGTGTGTGTTTCATCAACAACACTTGATCACAACAACTTCCAACTGGTACATATTCAGCTTCAGTAGTGGAATGTGCTACTGTGTGTTTCTTCTTGAAAGACCAAGAAACTGATGAGTTTCCAATGAACTGACCAGTTCTGGATGTACTCTTTCTATCCATTCTACATCCAAAAAAGTCAGCATCTGAAAAAAAATTTAGGATAAAATAATTTCCAAAAATATAAAAAAGTACTAAATCCATGGTTCCTTTTATGTAGAGACAAATTCTTTTCAATTCCATTAATTGATATTCATTAAGATAAGATTGATATCTTGCACATAAGCATACTGAAAACATTAATTCTGGATGACTAGCTTTCAAGTAAAGTAGACTTCCTATCATACCTCTAAAAGATGTTTGATCTACTGGGTTCCCAATTTCATCAAGATCAATTATGTTTGAGGTAGCAATGGGAGTACTTATACTTTTAGTGTTTTCATATCCATACTTTTTATGAAGATCATTAATATACTTATGTTGGGATATATAGATTCCTTTTGGTTTTTCAAAGATTTGAAAACCAAAGAAAAATGACAACTCACCCATCATACTCATTTCAAACGCATATTTCATTAGATATACAAAAGAATTGGTTTAAGATTGCTGAGTTGAACTAAATATAATTTCATCAACATAAATTTGAACAATTAAAACATTTTTCTTATCTTTATTTATAAAAAGGTTTGGATCCGCGTTTCCCTTAACATTGTTATTTTGAAGAAAAAATCATGTAAGTCTATCATACCTAGCTCGAGGGTCTTGTTTATGTCCATACAGAGATTTGGTAAGTTTAAAAACATGATCATGATGTTTTGTATCTTCAAACCTAGGAGTTTGTTCGAAATAAACTTCTTCTTCAACATAACCATTAAAGAAAATCACATTTCACATTCATTTGAAAAGGTTTGAAATTGAATAATCTTGCAAAGGCAAGTAAAATATGAATAGATTAATGTCTAGATAATGGAGCATAGGTTTCATCATAGTCTAATCCTTCTTATTGATTATAGCCTTTAGAAACTAATCTATCTTTATTTCTTACAATGGTTACATTGTCATCACTCTAATTTCTGAAGACCCATTTTACTCCAATACCAAAAGTTTGTTTAGGACTATCAACCAAGGCCTAGACTTTATTACTTTCGAATTCATTTAGTTCACCATGTATGAATTTTATTAAATAATAATCACCTAAAGCTTCATCGGTGCTTTTTGGTTCTAATTGGGAAAGGAATTCTAGATGTTCTACTTCACTTGGTAGTGAACTTATATTTCTTACAGGTTGATTCACATAACCAATGATACTATCACTGGGATGATTCTTTAGAGACAAATGGTTTGGGTTTTGTAAAACATGTTCATCAACCTAGGGTAGGAAATATTCTGGGGTAAATGTTTCAGAAGTATCTTCTTGGACATTTTCTTTATTAGAAGGTTCTTTTATCATAGGTTGATAATCAATTTTTGAAAATGCATTTGAGGATATAGGTTGGAGTTGTTTAAAAACAGAAGGATCAATTTCATCAAATTTAACATGTACTATCTCTTCAATAGTACAAGTGTTTTTGTTGATGACTATATATTACATAGATGTTTTGGAGAATCCTAAGAAAATTCCTTCATAAGATTTTGGTGTGAATTTAGGAAGATTATCTTTAGTTTTTAGAATGAATACCTTACAACCAAAAACCATAAAGTAGGAATGTATAAGGTTTATACCATTACATAACTCAAAAATAGTTTTATTAAGAAAAGATCTAATCAAAACACGATTTATAGTATAACAAGCAGTACATAGAGCTTTGTCCCGAGAATTTATCACTACATAATAGTCACTCAGCAAGGTTCTAGTTATCTCTTGAAGAATTATATTTCTTCTTACAACAACACCATTTTTTTAAGGATTTCTGGGTGCTGAGAAGTTATGAGTAATGCCTTTTCTAGTACAAAAAGTTTCAAAATCATAATTTTGAAATTCTCCACCATGATCACCATGAATAGTATTAAATGGAAGCTTTTTATTATTTTTAACTTGGGCTCTAAAACTTTTGAAATACGAATAATCTTCAGACATTTTTGATAGAAAATAGACCCATGTAAATCTAGTTAAATCATCAACCAAGACAAATACATAATATTTTCCCCCTATTCTTCCAGTTTGTGTAGAACCAAAGAGATCCATATGAACTAACTATAATGCATCAGCAGTTGATAATTCACCGACTGATTTAAAACTTTATTTGAGTTTCTTGCCATATTGACAAGGGTCACAGACATTTGAAGAATCAAATATAAGCTCTAGTAGATCCTTAAATAATCGTTTCATTGAATGTTTTCAAAAGTTACTAAGGTTACAGTGACCTAACCTTCGATTCCAAAACCAAGAATGACCCTGTATTTCTCTTAGGAATGGTAGATCTTGGGTTCTAAGGTCTTCTAAGTTTAGTGTATAAACATTCTCTTGCCTATGGGCGGAAAGAATAAAATCTTCCTTAGAATTGTGTACTATGCACTTTTCATTCTTAAAATTCACAAGGTAACCTTCATCAGATAACTGACTTATGATAATGATGTTGTTCTTAAGACCCTTAACAAATAAAACATTTTAAATCAATGTTTTTCTAAGAAGAACGATGTTACCTATACCAATAATTTATCCCTGAGCATTATCTCTGAAAGTTACTTTTCCACCTTTCTTCTTGATAATATTTTAAAAATAGTTTTTTTTACCAGTCATATGTCAGGAACATCCACTATCTATATACTACGTATTACTATTGGTAATTTCCCTATTTTCTTTAAAACAAAAGAGTCTAACTTTTAGAATCCAAACTTTTTTGGATCCAGAAAATTCTAGAAAGCAAAATTTTAGGCACCCACATCTTCTTAGAAAAATAGGATTCGTGAAATTTTGAAGTTTGGGTTTTTTTAGAGAACAATTCTTTGCCCAATTTCCACCACAATGACACTTAGTACAGGATGGAGCACTCTGGGGAACAAAATAATTACTTTAAAAATTGGATTAGAACCAGTACAACCAAAAATAAAACTATTCCTTAGAGGTCATATTTGATAGTACATTTTATCAAAATTTTCTTTAACTAAGGTAATGTTGCAAAAACACTTCCTCAAGGAAAAAATTTCAGATTTTAGTTTGATAACTAAGTTCATGTCATCAAAAACATTTTATTTTGAACTAGATCTAGTATCAAAAGAATTTTTCCTAGAAATTATGTTTTCTAGATCCTTAAAAAGATTATTCTTCTCAGAATTTACTTCCTCAAGATTTTTTGAAATACTTTCAAAATCAGCATTTTCTTATCATGATCATTAGAAAGATCTGATATTTCCTTAGTAATAATAGTATTCCAAGATTCTTCCTTATCATGTTTTTTCATGAGTTTTGAATTATAAATATCATGATGTTTGGGAAACCTAGAAACTTCTTCATAGGATGGTAATGTATTATCTTCGTCAGAAGAAGATTCCTCATCCGAAGAGTTATAGTATTTACTATCATTAGAATTCAAAGAAACATTCATCATTGATTCAGCATTGTGTACCTTATCAATAATGAAATGACATTCAATCGTTATTCTGGCTATTAGACCAAGATTCTTTTGTCCAAGTGATTCATAATATGATGATTCAACTGAAGAGTCGCCACCACTGGCACTCTAGGTGTCATTAGCTTTCAAGTATTTCTTAGCTTTAGCCATGTAATACTTCATTCTGTTTCTCTCTAAATTCATTTCCTTTCCTTTATTTTCTCCTGAGCATTGGATAATCAGGTCTTATGTGTCCAGATCTCTTGCATTCATAACATGTAACTTCTGAATCTTTCAAATATTTACTTTTCCTTTTTCTTATATCTGTATTGAAAATCCCTATGTCCATCTATCTTATTCATCCTTCGACCATAATTTGAAAATTCATTTTTTGAGGATTCACTTCCACTAGATTCAGATTGGATACCAACTTTATTAGATTTGGATTTAGTAACTCTCTCCAGAGTCTTGGATTTCATATGATTTGATGTAGTAGTAAAAGCAACATTTCCATTTACATTCTTCTTCTTTATATTATCAGCTTCTCTCTTCATTCTAGTCTCATGCTGAAGAAGAGTTCCAAACAGCTTATCTAAGGAAATATGAGTAACCTTTATATTCCCATCAATAGCAGTCCTCTTGGACTCCGATTCATTTGGTATGGTATCTATCATCTTTTCTACAAGAGCCTCATCATCCAAACCTTTTTCTCCCATATATTGTAAACTATTCATGATAGTCATAAACTTTTGTTGTAATTTGCTTATAGGTTCTCCATTAGGAATTTTATAGCTATGGTATTCAGCTCTCAACATAGCTCTTCTTGTTTCTATGACATTAGATGTACCAAAATGTGTAACTTAATGTTTCTTCCAGATACTATTTGTAGCTTCACATGATAATATTTGACTATAGATGTTCCTAGTCATGATACATAACAAAGTATTTCTGACTCTGATGTTTTCTTGATATTCTGATTTCTCCTGATTCGTAAAGGTTCTCAATTCCTTAACTGGAGTCATATAATCTCCGGTCAACATTAGATAGTTATCATATCTATAATTGATAATGAAAGTCTTCATCCTATCTCTCTAGTACTCATAATCATTTCCATCAGAAACATGAGGTCTGGTAGGATTTAGATTATCAACAGAACCAACATTTAAACCTTCCATTGTAAAGAAAAGAATTGGCACACAAACTTGTTAGTAGTATGAGTTTGTATAAAAGAGAAAATATCCTAAGCACGGAACTAGATACTGTATCTCTAATCAAGAATGAATATGAACATTATGAGTTCGAAAATATAAATCCAAAAATACGAAATAATGTATGAATTCGAAAATATGAATCTGAAAATTCTATTATAAAAACATTGAGCATGGAAAAACTTATATGGGAATATAAGTATTTTAGAGACCTTGCTCTGATACCAATTGTTGGGATGGTATGTGAGTATGATATACTCTATAATACCAAAAGAAGGATTGAATATAAAAACACGAGACACTAAAATGCAAGAGGGAGGTGAATTGTATAATTAAAAAATCAATTTGGAACTTTTAAAGATGGTTATGATTAATAATGTTAAATAAGATAATTCACAACACCTCTAAGCTCAAATAACATGCTTGATTCCGGGAAAGTGATTCTAGAAATGATACATAACATATGTTTATAGTAACCAAGATTATACCTTAAAGCGCATAGAATTCTATATAATCGTAGTACAAGACTAAGGATGTATAAGAACATTATACTTTCCTAATCAATACAAATGCAGTGGAAAACTTGTAACAAAACCAGTACCAAGTAGGAAATATATTAATCCAAAGAGAAGTGTATCCAAAAACCTTGAATAAAGGACCCTTGATTTATACTTTCAATAATGTTTGTATTACCCACACAAGGGTAAGCCCTCTATATGAAGATCAGAGTCTATCTTGCTATCCCTACAAGCCCTCAACTTCAAGGTAGTCGGCACCTCTGTCTTCCTATCCCTAAAATCCCTCGATTGTACACATCAACAATCGGAGTCGCACAAAGAAATTCTTCATGAAGAAAGGTTTTAACAAGTTGTTCAAACTTTCTGCATGAAGGATGAGAGTTTAAAAGAGCCTCTCTCTCTAGAAATAACTTCAACAACACATTCTCAAAAGTTCAGTACAAAAATTATGATCTCTTTCAAATGAGCTCCTATTTATAGGCACGGTTCCAACTATCTTCTACCTCCTCCAACGGTCATATTCTTCCATGAATTTCAGAGGGACCTGTAGACGTGTCACTCAAACAACGGTTAATGAGTAATTGAAAGAACGACATCATTTTATAACAAAACAAGTGTAATCTTTACTAAAAACTAATATTCGGAATATAAGAAAATGAATTTTCAGAGTCTAAGAAAAAATTGAATTCGGAGTCTATAATACAAGGATATTCGGATTCTTTTTTGTAAGTATTCGGAACCTAAATTCTATATAAATCCAGAGTCTGAATTTCAAGGAAATTCGGAATCTAGATTCATATGAATTCGGAACCTGAACTTACAAAGTTCGGAGTCAGAGTTCATGAGAATTCGGAGTCAGAACTCATAAGAGTTCGGTGTCTGTATTTATAGAACATGGTGTCAGAACTCAGAAATCTCGTAACTAGAATTATTATTCAGAATTCGGAGTCAGAACTCAGAAAGTTCGCAACAAGCATTCGGATTCAGAATTTAGAGTCAGAACTCAGAAAGTATGTAACTAGAATTCTAATTCAGAATTCCGAGTCAAAACTCAGAAGAGTTCATTTCTAGAATTCTTATTCAATATTCAAAGTCAGAACTCAGAAGAGTACGTACTCAGAATTCTTATTCAGAATTCGGGGTCAAAACTCAGAAGAGTTCGTAACTAGGATTCTGATTTAGAATTTGGAGTCAGAGCTCGGAAAGTTCGTAACCAGAATTCTGGGAATTCATAACCTAAAACAGAATACTTCATATCTAGGTAATTATTGGATTCCAAGGTTTTGATTTCGAACCTAATTTTACACTTAGGAAAAATATGATATGAGTAATGAAAAAAGGTAAGTATAAATTTCCTTGGGGATGGAAATTTTTCTTTATATAAGAAAAAAATTAGGTAAAAGGAGTTTTGTCTTGAGATAAGGTATTTGTGATTTTCAAAACAAGAAGGAATTGAAAATTCCTAAGGAAACCTAAATGAATCAGAAATATCCCCCTTAAGTGATGGATTGGAAAAGTTATAAGGAAAACCTTATTGACTCAACATGGTGAGCCTCCAATAGACACCTACTTCCAACTAAATTATTTATATCTACAAAAATTGTCTTTTTAGTATTATATCCCACATAAATACTTATTTCTAATCTATTATATTATTTATGTATTCAATGATGAATAGGCCAATTTTTAATATAATATATGAAAAATAATCAAACATCTAGAGAACTCCAAACTCTTCTCCAGTCATCAAAAATAGTAAAATAATTTCAAAAACCCAAATACACATTACTGATAATGCAAAAAGGGTATAAATTAAATATTATAACATAAATATAAAAAAATAATATTACAACAAATTTTTTCAATATTTCTCAAATTCAAATGTAATGGTTTTTTATGATGTATTAAATTTTAGGTTTTAATTGGATATTGGGGAAGTGGAACTAGATGTTTATGAAAAATATGGCTTAAAAAATTTTATATTGATTTTATTGTTCCCTTAATCAAAAAATTATATAGTATCATCTTCAATTTTGTCTTCAATTATTTTAAAGATACTTTTAATAATTAAATAATTTTTATTTTTTCTATTTTATCCAATAACATTATATATGAGATCTCAAATGCATTTTTTCAACCTTAGTTCTTTTTAAATATTATTCATGTCGTAAAAAATTATTGATTTTAATAAAATAATTTATATTTGAAAGTTGTTTTATTATTTTATTATATATAATTTCTTATTGTATTATTATTTTATAAATAGTCTAAAATAGAACTTTAAAAATTTAGATTAAATAATGTTTCAATAATATTAGTTCCCTGAATTTCCCAGTTATTTGTTTCATTCTTTTAATTTTTGTTCTTGGATTTTTATTGAATTTTATAGTTCTATACTTTTTAAATTGTATCAATCAATGGTTATTTTAGTTGAATCTCTTGGGATTGTTTATATTTAATTATTTTCATAAATATATATTTAATTTATCACAATTTTTTATTCAAAATTTTTTATAATAATTGTTTTTCAAAATTTGGTTTTTAGTTTAAAATTTTTTTGTCGTTGTATGAATAATGAACATTTGAAAATATTATTTTACATTTAATCTATTATTTTTAATTACTCATTTAATACTATCATACCTATGTTTAGAATTATTATCTTTCCAAGATATTAATATTTAATAATTGTACTAATTATTAGGCCCTAACCCCATCTGGACCCTTTTCAAGTAAATGGTGATATTACTAGTGTTTCTGAAGCCATACTATAGTCTCCCATGTGTTGAAAACAAGAACCAAACAAATAAATGTGAAATATATGTCAAATTACGCACTTTTATCCATATAATGATTGGAAATAATCCAATAAAAATATTCAATCCTCCGACAAATACGAATCTACCACTCATGATCTAGTACTAACAAACGCAATTTCTATCACATTCCTAACAAAATATATAAAAAATAATACATATGTTGAGGTTGGAAAAAATCTATTAAGTAGGTTTCTCCCTAATAACCATTTTTTAATGTGGAAGAATTATATTAATTTGGTGCATGATCCCATCATAGGTTCTCTAAAATCCTCTCTAATGACATAGTCCCTCTCAAAATATATGGTTGTTGAAAGTATGTTAAAGACACAAATCATTATAACAAATGAACCCTTAAACCACTCCCCCACCACATGTAGTCTTCCATACATCCTGATAGAATTTACCATAGCACACATATCACATCCCTTATCCACATACTATATCATACAAGAACAATGTATAAATCAACCATTTTGGAAAGCGATAACTAAATCTAGAACTATAACTTGTACCACATCTATTGGAAGAAATAAGAAAAGGTTTGGGGGTGTGTTGGAATATCTGTATCTGGGAAATCCTATATTTTAGTTGCTCACCATAATTTCAAACCCATAAAAAGGATTAGTAATATTTTCTAACCTATGTAGTTTCCTTTTGAAATAAAAAACCATACAATGAAATATTGAAACACAAAAATACAATTCATGTAAATCATTCTAATATGTCACCTATTATGATAAATACTCTTAAGTCATAACCATTACATAACTATCACCTTTAACTTATACCACACAATATAATTAAATACAATATACAAACCCTTCATTTGAAAAACTTAACATGTTAGTGCTTAAGTTTTTTTTATTTAAATTATCACATCATACATTTATAATATTAAAAAAATTCCCATTTCCTTATCTTTTTAATTTCACTTTACAATATACATTCCTTTCCCATTCATCTTATTAATTTATTCATTCATTACATATCCATATCTCGGACACAAGAAACCCATATAACCATTCCACATTAAATATACTACACTTTGATACTTACAACTTTTTGTGACATGATTATATAGACTAATTATCTAATGTAACTAGATGCATAAATGTAATATAAATGAGGCATTTAATAAATACATATGACAATATATTTTCCACCAACATAGATAAATATTTTGATTCACATATTTTGATCAGTGACATTGAAAAACTCTATGATGAATAAGTCATCATGATTCCATGCCAATATTAAAAATAAAGGTAGTCCTTGAATCACCTATATCAAATAATTTTTTGAATTATCAAACAACTAATAAAATAAATCTATGGAGTAAAATATATTGAATCCTATAAGATATATATAAATAATATATAAACATTCAATATCAATCTTCCCACACATCAAGACACCTTTCAGTAAAACTGTAACGCCCCGACCCTAGTTACCCAGAGTCTGTTCATTATTAAATAACATTTTCTTTATCACAAAAGATCAAGTCTCTAAAGGCCGATTAGTTTAGTAGCCTTGAAATCACTAGATACATTAATATAGTTTACATTTACATCATAAAGTGAAAACTACAACAACATCTTTTCTCCACACTCATATCCCCTTATACTATCCCTACAGGTCATTCATAAAATACTTTTTCACATCCTAGGAAAAATAAAACATAGAAAGGGGTGAGCTCAAATGCCCAGTAAAGATAAAAATATAGCGGATAAGTTCGTAAATAAACATAAACATTTAAGGAAATGTATAACTAAAACAAAAGCCTTTTAAACATGAACTTTAGCATAATATGGAAAAGATAAAATGAAATAATTCCATTTACTTATTCACATGGATATTCTACTAGTCGAATAATCACATGCAATATAAATAACCACTTTCATAATGATAGAATGCAAAATTTCAGACTATCATAACCACATAGTCAAGGCCTTGTGCCATGACTAAAAATAATATTTTTTCAAAGCCTTATTCTGAGACACTAGTTTGTCTCATGAGACCTACCTATGCATCGAGGAGCTATATCGGGCTACACTTGTCACTTATTAAGTCCAATTCATTCTTCATATGAAAATGTTTTAACAAAACATAAAAATTCATTTTAAAAATAGCATACGAAATGTCAATACATTCTCCAATAACACATCCACAGTCAAACATTTCACAAAACCTTCAATACAATATGGAAGTTTTGTATCATAATAAATCAACATCAAATAATCATAAAATCAATCAAAGGATGTTGACATAGATGAAATCAAAACCATATGAGAAAAATATCTATTTTTTAAATAATTTAAAATTCACATAATTATAAAAAAACATTTACATTCAAAATATTTCTTATAAGATTTTAAATGAAGCTTCAACGATTTTATAATGGATGAAAATTGCCACGCCTTCCGTATAAATTAAAAAAATACATTCTTAGCTTAATTCTATCGAAAAGGTAAAAAAGGACCGTGTTTGGAAAACGACGGAAAGATTCCATTATAAAAATCCTATAAAAATTTAACAAGGGTATTAATGACTTTAACCCATAATCTTTAAAATAGTAAGAATTATTTGAAATACATTTTTAAGAAACATGGATGTGGATGATAAAGAGGTCCAAGTAGGTAATTACGTATAAACAATCTCGGATAATGAAGGGATTGTGAAAAAAATCTTACCTTGTACTTTTCCTTGGTTGAGGGTATGATAACCTCATTTATAATGGTGAAATAATTTTTATTAAATTATATAATAATAATATACATTCACATGATATCATATATGATCTTTTAACATTTATTTGTAAATAATATCTTAGTATTATCATTGTTTCGGTGATAATGAATTCGCTTTATTTTATATTATTTCTTATGTGACCCATATTTGTTATGGATGGGATGTATATTATTAATATCCAGAATGATATCATGTCTCTAATAATTATTTTTAATCATCAAATGAAATTTAGTCTTGAAAGGATATGATGGGGAATAAATCTCATCGCGTTCGTAGAGACGGTAATCCGTACATACGCACGAGCGACAATATCATCTTTTTGATATTAAAATATTATATAATTGTATGGAATATCATATATAATTAATCATTATCATTTTATATTTATTATTTACATGAATTACACATCATTATTATACCCATCCATATAATAATGTATTGAATAACAATTACACCACGACGTGGAGACGGTAATCCGTACGTACGCATGTATGGTGACATGTCAATCAATGGATGGATAGAATAATTAATATGGATGTACCATATTTATAATAGCATCATATTATATATAATATACTATATATATTATTTTACAATGGAAATTACAAAGAAAGAAGAAGTTGAAGAAGAAAGGAACTTGAAAGTGGGTGGTGAAAACATTACATCTTCTTCGGGTTCCTCCTTTTGATTTGATTAAAAGGGATCCTTAGGTTGGAATTATAATAAAACTAATTCCTCTATGTATAATTGAGAGAAGTAGAGGGAATATTTAGGCAGTGGTTGGCTGATCCAAATGGCTTTGATGGTGTAAATTAAAGAGAAGGGGGAGTTGCCTTTTATAAGAGGGGTGAGGGGCACCATTGGAAATTCTATAAATATTATTTTATAATAAATTAATATTCGGTTTGTAATGCCTCCAAAATGTATTATTTAAAATTTATGGTGGGTATGGGTCGAAATAATTTCAATCAATAGATTTTAGACAGGTTTGAGTCACTATATTAACCTTATCATTTATATTTAACTCTTAGTTAAATCGTTTGACATTTACCATATCTCTTTGTATTTTTGTATTATATGGTTAATAAACATACTATAAAACTCCATGAGACCCCCAAGTGGTCCATTAATGATACAACTATCATTATATAAGATCTATGGCCGAACCTTAGATTATTATGAATATAATATGAATTAATAAAAAATATTTGTTTCAAAAACTCTTTTATGTCAATTTTGACAGTATTCGGTATTTTGTTTTTGCTAAATTTATAAAAGAATTATTTCATGAAAAAAAATTAATATAACCAACCCTAATATGTTATATTAACTTATTAAATTATTGGAATTCATAAAAAGTCTCAATTTACATTTATTTGGATATTTATAATATCAATTATTTTAATATTTCATTAACAAGGTAATTACTGCATCACCATTATGTCATAAATAAATTAAATTATTTAATGTATAAAAATAATAAATAAAATACCATTATGTATGAAGTATTTTTATATTTCTAATTAATATTCATAATATAATTTATATTATGTATACCCGTATATTAAAAATGATTCAGTTATTAACTATTGATTTTAACTCTTTTAACTCTTCTTTGAATTAAATATTAATAAAAGTCCTAATCTAAACCAAGTGGACCAAAATGATAATATTTTATTCATAAGGTTGTTTTTGGTCTAGATACACTATTACAATAGAATTAGGACATGTGTTAGGGTAATATTATTATCATTTTTACCCTTAATTACCCTATTTACTTTTAAACTTGGGAAATAAAAGTAAAGGGATACTATTTACTAAAAATCATTTTTATCTTATTGAACAACATTTTACACCTTGATATTAACCATGTATCTCAGATTTTTGAAATTACACTCACAAAAGAGGTAAAATTATGTTTTATTTGAATTTCCAAATTCTCCTAGGAGGTGGGTAAAAGACGGTGAAAAGTTCAATAAAATATTTATATATCTAAAATTATTCTAAACTAAATCCAATGAATTACATTGAACCTCTATAGGTATTATGTATTTTTTTACCTTAATTATGTTTAAATAAAATAAATAATTATTTAAATAATAGTTTGGTTTTAAACTACAACTCTGTGTTTTTTTACTATTCATAAAAAATTTAATGTTTTCAGAAAAATACAAAAAATTCACCCTAAGATAATTTAGATATTTCAAATCCAAAAATGAAGTCCATTTTGACAGATAAAATTTCTAAAATTTCAAAAATTGGGTATTACTATTCATAACAGCTAGTTTGATTGGTTGTGGTGTGTGTTAGAACTCGAAGTTATGTACAACACACACTACTGTATTATTAAAAGGGAAGAATACCGTTGAAGCTTGGGGTGTTACATTCTACCCTCCTAATAATTTCATCCTCGAAATTTCTAGAATATTACCTCATGAATAGACTCAGTTGGTTCTTCATCATAATTTCATAGAGTTCCCATGTTTCCTCTTCCATCTTTTGGTTTCTCTATAGAACTTTTACCAGATGAGTTGTCCGGTTTCTCAGCACTTGTTATCTTGTATCATGAATCCTGAAGAACTCTTTGCAATAAGACAGATTGGGCTCTAGTTCTAATTCCTCATAAGTGAGTACATGTGTTGGGTTAGGCATGTATTTTCTCAACAGTGATACATGGAACACACCGTGAACTTTGGAAAGACTTGGCGGTATTTCCAAATGGTAAGCTATATCCCCAATTCATTCTAGAATGTTGAATGGTCTGATGTACCTGGGACTCAGTTTACCTTTCTTACTGAAACGTATAACTCCCTTCCATAGAGATACCTTCAAGAAAAAATGATCTCCCACCTGAAATTCCAAATCCTTCCTTTAGTTATTGGCATAGCTCTTCTACCTACTTTGAGCAGCATTGATGTGGTTTTTGATTACCTTCACCTTTTCCATCATTTCCTCCACCAGTTCATGGCCTACAAGTTTTCTTTCACCAACATCATCCCAACAGGTTGGTGTGTGACATCTTTTTCCGTATAACGCTTCATATGGTGCCATCTGAATACTTGAATGGAAGCTATTGTTATAGGAAAATTCTACCAGAGGTAAATATTGATCCCACATACCATGAAAGTCAGGTGAGCAAGATCTCAACATGTCTTATAAGGTTTTAATAGTTCGTTCTGATTGTCCATCTGTTTGACGGTGGTAGACAGTGCTCAAATGAAGTTCAGTATCCAAGGCCATCTGAACACTCTTCCAAAATCATGATGTAAAACAGGGAACACAATCAGAAAAAATCAATAGGAGTACTCCATGAAGTCTCAAAACTTCATTATCATATAGTCTTACTAGACGTTCAAGTAGTAAATCTTCCCTTATAGCAAGAAAATGTGATGAATTTGTAAAAACATCAACAATGACCCATATTGCATCATTCCTTATAGTTGTCTTTGGTAGTCCCATAACAATGTCCATCGTGATATTATCCCACTTCCACTCAGTTACGGGAAGAGGTGCATGAATCCTCCAGGCTTTTTCCTTCCAGCTTTCACTTGTTGAAAAACCATACATCTTGACACAAAATCAGCAATCTCCCTCTTTATGTTGTCCCACCAAAAATGTCCCTTTAAATCTCTATATATTTTATTTCTCCCTGGGTGTATAGAAAAATTGTAACTGTGAGCATCATCTAACAATTCCCTTTTTAAATCAGGTATATCGGGAACACAATGTCTCTTCCCAAATTTCAAAATTCAATCTTCACACAAAAAGTCACTCAATCTCCCATCATTAACAACTTTAATCTTATTTTTAAACTCTTCATCATCGGTTTGAGATCACTTTATCCTTTCTAGTAAAGTTGGTTTGGAAACAATTTGAAAACGCATTGATGTTTCACCTTCTTTGGTGATTTTCATATCCATCTTTACTAGATCTATGTATATAGGATCATTTTCAACTTTCATTTTTTTCAAAACTCCATCATCCTTTCTAATCAAAGCATCTACCACCATATTTTCCTTCCCCATGTGTTAGTGTATCTTGCAATCATAATCCTTGAATAGTTCAAGCCACCTCCTTTTCCTAATGTTTAGTTCTTTCTGTGTGAAAATATACCTCAAACTCTTGTGATTAGTATAAATCTCACATTTCTCAACATAGAGATAATGTATCCATATATTCAATGAGAATATTACAGTAGATCACTCAAGATCATGATTAGTATCGTTCTTCTCATGAATTTTTATCTCTCATGATGCATAGCCAATAACTTTATCATTCTCTATAATAACACAACCAAGTGCATTCTTCGATGCATCACTATAAATAACGAACCCATAATTATCATATGTTAGATTCAATATAAGAGCATTGACTAATCATATCTTCAGTTGTTCAAAACATTATTTACACTCTTCTGTCCAAAAAAATTTATCCCCTTTATGTGTGAGCTTCGTTAATGGGTTAGCCAAGCAGGAAAAATTCTAGATGAAACACTGATAATAACCTGATAAACCAATAAAACTGCATGCCTCTGTTATACTCATCGGGGCTGGCCAATCTTGTATTTCCTTGGTCTTAGAAGGATCAACAGAGATTCAATCTTTGATGATAATATGTCCAAGAAAAAAATCTCCTGAATCCATAATTCACACTTGCGAAACTTCCCATATAATTCATGTCTTCTAAGAGTCTTCAGGATAATGCACAAGGGATTTTCAGGGTCTTCGTATCTTTTTTAATATACCAAGATATCAACAATAAATACCACCCAAAAATTATCGAGATATTTCTTAAAAACTATATTCATTAGATCCATGAAAACATAGGGTTCATTAGTCAGTCCAAAAGACATTAATATAAACTCGTAATGCCCATACCTGGTTCGAAATGCTATCTTCAGAATTTATTCCTTCTTCAAACACATCTGATGGTATCCAAATCAAAGGTCAGTATTTGAAAAGTATTGAACTCCATTCATTTGGTTAAATAAATTCATCAATGCGAGGTAGGGGATACTTGTTCTTTATTGTTATAGCATTGATTTCCCTATAGTCGATACATAACCTCATGGATCTATCTTTACTCTCAACAAAAAGTACATGGACTCCTCATGGAGAAACACTAGGGAGAATAAATCCCTTATTAATAAATTCCTCTAGTTTTTTATTTAGTTCCACTAATTCCACAATGGACATTCTATAAGGGGTCTTCGATATGGGCCTTGATCCAGGAAATAAATTAAAGAAAAATCAATTTCTTGTTCTGGAGGATGTCCAGGTAAATCTTCCGGAAACACATTAACATATTCTTTCACAATAGGTACATCCTCTATTTGAACATTCCTTTCCTCCCCCACAATTATTTCATTCTCTTCCTCCCCTATAATTTAATTTAGTTGAGCTACTGGGGTGGATCTAGATAAGAATCAGGTGGTGACGATTTTGCTCTAAAGATAAGGTGTTCCTTATCATCAACATAAAAATTCATAACATGATTCTTCTTACAATAAATTTTCGCATCATGGTCCGAAATCCAACCCATGCCGAGGATTATATCAAACTCAATCGTAGATATTATGATGAGATCAGTAGATAAAGAACATTTATATGCCCTAATGGGAACGGATCCACAGAACTCTATAGCAATGATACTTCCCTTAGGAGTTTTAACTGAAAACTCCCTTGTTAAATCAAATTGAAAATATATAATTTTCTTAGAAAACTAGGAAGATATGAAATAATGCGATGATCCAGAATAAAATAATGGATTTTCTAAACTTGAGGAATCCATTAAATTACCTGCCACCACATCTTTCAAAGCTTATACCTTAACAGTAGTGATAGCATAAACATGGCATTGATCCCTTGGACTTTTTTGAGGTAAATTCCCCTAAATATTAGGACATTAATTTCCATAATTTTCATCTCCCTACAGCTGTATCATTGAACCTTGGTAGCTTCTTTCTTCCCCTATCAATCATGAGCTTGGTGGCCTTTTTCACCACACTTTAAACAGACTCCCATTACTTTCAAGAAAGTACCAAGGTGTTTCTTCCCACATTTACTATGGGATGGATGTTCAAATTATCCCTTATTCCCCTTATTTAAATTTCCATAATGATCACCAGATCACTTCTTCTCTTGCTTTTCATTAAAGTCATAAGACTTAGTGAATTCTTTTTTTGTCTTGATAGCACATAAGACAATATCTTCGTACAACGAGAAGGATTGTGAAACTAATGCTCGACAAAGAACTAGTTTTAACCCATAAAAGAAACGATCAATCTTACTTCTTGGGTTACGTATATAATCTCTAGCATACCTTTCTAAACTTTTAATGTTAGCCTTATACTTTGCGACATTCTCATCCTCCTTTTGTCTCGGACTCAGAAATTGCCTTTCCATATCTTCCTGATGGTCACGAGGAAATAATTCTTCTAAGAAAATCTTTTTGAACTCCCTCCATTCCATATTTGATACTTCATCATCTTCCTTTGTGTTTTGAATCAAAGACAAACATTGATCAGTATGTCCAGTGAGGTGGTAAACTGCCATGATAACTTTTAAACTTTCACTACCCTCCAAGGCATGGAATATTTTCTCTAATGGATTTATCCATTTGTCAGCTTGTAATGGATTTGTACTCCCATTTAATGTTGGTGGTTGTGGACTCATGAAGCGGTCTAACATTGATCCTCCACACTACGAATCAGGGTGATCCATAAAGGTAATGTTATAATTCATAAATTGAGTGAGTTGTCCCGGTACGGTGACTAGTAGATCCGCACCAGTTGTATCACTATCTCCACTATAATTATCTTGAGGAGGAGGGAAATCCCTACATGGAGTGCTTTCATCGATACAGTTTCCATTTCTTCCACTAGGCGCCATTTCTAAACAATGGCATAAACTAGATCAGTTTATGAATCAAAATACATAATTCCATACTTGTAAAAAAGTTAATTTAAATTGAAATATTTATGGATATAATACATAATCATATAAATAATTTTTTATTTGATAAATTATATACTCATAAACACCTCATAATGGTTTGTAAAGAAAATGTGTATTATCTTAACCATATCCCCCGGGAGTGTCGTAACAAAGAGTGCAGCAAGGTCCGCTGTCGTGCACCAGTTCCCGTTCGAGTCAAGCTCAGGTAGTGTGTTCGGGTTTTACCCCTAGGTACATATGTGCTAGAGCCGCCTCTACCTACTCGTATCTAGATAGGGATGTATTTCACGGAAAAATAACATAATCTCTACAATACCAAAATTCTAGGAAGTTCTTCTATACTAATCCTCAATGCCTACCTTAGGGTATGTGATCTAATTAGAGTTTATCTAAATCTAGCTTCCAAGGTTTGTACTAAACCTTATCTAATACCAACTATAATGCCCCGACCCCAGTTACCCAGAGTTAGTGCATTATTACATAACATTGGCATGATCAAAAAAGATAACACCTCAAAAGACCAATTAGTTTAGTATCCTTGGAAACAGTAGATACATTCATAATGTTTACATTACATCAAAAATTGAAAACTACAACAAAATCTTGTCTCCACACTCATATCCCCTTATACTATCCCTCTCAGTAATTCATAAAATATTTCTTCACATCCTGGAAAAATAAAACATAGAAAGGGGAAAGCTCAAATGACCAGTAAGGATAACAATATAGCGGAAAATTTCATAAATAAGCATAAACATTTAAGGCAATGTGTAATTAAAAAAGGCCTTTTAAACTTGAACTTTAGAATAATATGGCAAAGATAAATTAAATAATTCCATTTAATTATTCACATTGTTATTCTACTAGTCAAATAATCAAATTCAATATCAATAACCACTTTCATTATGATGGAAGGAATAATGCCAGACTGTCATAACCACATAGTCAAGGCCTTGTACCAAGACTACAAATAAGAACTTTTCAAGGCCTTGTTCCAAGACACTGTTTTGTCTCAAGATACCTTCTGATGCATCAAGGAGCTTACTGGGCTCCACTAGTCCCTTATTAAGTGCAATACATTCCTCATATGAACAGGTTTAAACATAACAAAAATATTCGTATTAAAACTAGCATAAAAAATGTCAATACATTCTCTAATAACATATCCACTGTCAAAAATATCACAAAACCTTCAATACAATATGGAATTTTTGTATCTTAATAAATCAACTTCAAATAAGCTTAAAATCCATCAAAGGGTGTTGACATAGATGAAATCAAAACTATTTGAGAGAAATATCACTTTTTTTAAAAATCATTTAAAAGTCACATAATTATAAAATAAAACATTTACATTGAAAATATTCTTATAATCTTGTAATGGAATCTTCATCTATTTTATAATGGCAAAAAATAGCCACACCCGTTGTATAAGTTAAATAAAGACATTCTTACATTAATTCTGTCAAAAAAGTTAAAAAGGATCTTTTTTGGAAAACGATGGAATGATTCCATTATAAACATCTTATAAAAAGTCAACAAGGGTATAAATGACATTATCCCATAGTCTGTAAAATAGTAAGAATGATTTTAAATAATCTTTTAAGAAACATGTATGTGGATGATAAAGAGGTCCCAGTAGATAATTACGTATAAACAATCTCAGATAATGAAGAGATTGTGAAATAATCCCTTATTGTTTACTTTTACATGGTTGAGGGTAGATTAAACTCATGATTAATGGTAAAATAATTGTTATTAAATTATACAAGAATCATATACATTAATATGATATCATATATTATTTATTAACATTGATTTGTTAATAATATTTTAGTATTATCATCGTTTCGTGTGTCAACGAATTCAGTTTCCTTTATATTATTTATTATGTGAGCCATATTTGTTATAGATGGGATGTATATTATTCATATCCAGAATTATATCATGTCTCTAAAAATTATTTTTAATCATCAAATGAAATTTATTTTTGAATGCATATGATGGGGAATGAATCTCATCGCGTTTGTGGAGACGGTAATCTGTACGTACGCATGAGGGACAATATCATTATTTTGATATTAACATAATATATATTTGAAAGGTATATCATATATACAGAATCATTATCATGTTATATTTATCATTTATATTAATTACACTTCATTATTATACCCATCCAAATAGTAATGGATTGAATAACAATTACACCACGACGTGGAGACGATAAGCAGTACGAACGCCCTTATGGTTACATGTCATTCAAAGGATGGATATAATAATGAATATGGATGTAACATATTTATAATAAAATCATAGTATATATAAGATACTGGTGTTATTGTTTTATTATGTAAATAATAAAGAACGAAGAAGTTCAAGAAATGGAACCTGAAAGACGGTGGTGAAAACATTACCACTTCTTCAGGTTCTTCCTTTTGATTTGATCAAGAGGGCTCCTTAGGTTGGATTTCTGGTCAAACTAAGGCCTCTAGGTCTAAGTGAGAGAAGGTGATAGAATATTTGGTTAGGGTTTGGATGAGCCAAAAGGCTTTTATGGTGTAAATTAGAGAGAAGGGGGAGTGCCCTTTTATAAGAGTGGTGAGGGGCACCTTTGGACAAGCATGAAATATTATTTTATAATAAATTCATATTCGGTTTCAAATGGCTAAAAAGTGGATTATTTATTGTTTAATATGGGTATGGGTCGAACTAATTTCAACAAATATATTTTAGACAGGTTTGGGTCACTATATTTACCTTATCATTTATATTTAACTCTTAGTTAAATAGTTTGGCATTTACCACGTCTCTTTGTATTATTATTATTATATGGTTAATAAACATACTATAAACTTACAAGAGACCACAAAGTGGTCCATTAATGATGCACATATCATTATATAAGTTATATGGATGAACCTTATATTTTTATGAATAGAATATGAATTAATAATATAATATTTGTTTTAAAAACTCTTTTATGTCAATTTTGACTCTATTTTGTATTTTTTTTCTAAATTCATAAAATCATTATTACCTCGAAAAAAGTTAATCTAAAATACCCTAATATGTTATATTATCCTAAAAAATTAGTGTAATTCAAGCAAAGTTTCAAATTAAATTTATTTTTATATTTAATATATAAATTATTTTAATAATTCATTAATTAGGTAACTGCTGCATCACCATTATGTCATAAATAAATTAAATTATTTTATATATAAAAATTATAAATAAAATACCATTATGTAGGAAATATATTTATCTTTCTAATTAATATTTATAATCGAATTTATAATATTTGTAACCCTATATTAAAATTTTTTCTGTTATGAAACTTTGATTTTAACTCTTTTAACACTTCTTTGAATTTAATCATAATAAATGTTCTAATCTAATCCAATTGGACCAAAATGATAATATTTTATTCCTAAGGTTGTTATTGGTCGAGATAAACTTGTCAAATAGAATTAAGACATGTGTTATGGTAATATTAATATAATTTTTTCACTTAATTATCCTATTTACTTTTAACCGTGGTAAATAAAAGTAAAAAGTTACTATTCACCAAAAATTATTTTTATCTTATTGAACCACATTTTCTTCCTTGATATTAAACGTGTCACTCAGATTTTTGAAATTCCAGTCACTGAAGCGGTTAAATTAAGTTTTATGTAAATTTTCAAAATCTCCTAGGAGGTGGGTAAAAGAAGGTGAAAAGTTCAAAAAATTATTTATATATCTAAAATTATTCGAAAAAAAATCCATTGAATTTAATTTAACCTATATAGGTATTATGTATCTATTTTGGGCTTTATTAAATTTCAATAAAATAAATAATTATTTAATTAAAAATTTTCTTTTAAACTATAACTCAGTGTTTTTTCACTATTCATCAAAAATTGAATTTTTTCCTGAAAATACCAAAAATTCACCCTAAGATAATTTCAATATTCTGAATCCAAAAATGAAGTCCATTTTGAATGATAAAATTTATAAATTTTCAAAAAGTGGGTATTACTATTCATAACGGCTAATGTGATTGGTTGTGGTGTGTGTTTGAACTTGAAGTTGCATACAACACACGCTACTGTATTATTTAAAGGGAAGTGTACTGTTGAATCATGGGGTGTTACAAAAACATGATTACTAAAAATGAAAAAGTTTATAAAAAAATTATAAATGATATAAAATAAGGATAACTTGACTGATTTGGTATAATTATTACTAGGTAACTAGTTTATGTACTTTCAAATATACCCTAGAAAATATCATTAAATCTTATTGGTATCTGAGTTTTCTAAGAAATAATGATAATTCAATGGTAAAAGATAATGAGATTTAAAATTTTATGTAACCAAAAAGAATAATACCAAAATTTGTTGTCCAAAACAAATGTTAGGTATGTTCCAGTCACAGAAAATATCAAAACAATTATTAGTTAATTATTTTTCCATATATTCGCACAACAATTTTCCTTCTAAATCCCATAAGTTTCACAATAACCATGATTTTGACTAACCAATGATGAATTTCATTTATCAAAACTATTTCAATCCATTAGAAGAATCAATAATTTACACTAATAATGAACTTATTTTCTTGAACAACATAAATATTACATGAAATGGATTTAATCTATTTTGGTTTGTATCTATAAAAACTTAATCTCTTAAAAAATCATAGACTATAACCACTTTAGTCAAACCAATTCATGTTTACTAAAATTATGAAAATATTTTATTCAATGTAAAATCCTATATCAATATTAAAATCCTTTTCCAAAACCATTCAAACACTTCATGAAAGGCATTTAATCAATGATCTGACATGAAAACCATGACATGGAGATGACATAGGAATGTTTTTCCCCATAAATCATATATAGGATTTTCTCTTTAATATTGATTCTAAAATCACATTACTTTATTTCAAATCCAATAAAACTCATAATATAATAAACCATGTATGTAACATCCTGGATTCGGGTTCCAGACAATGGGTTCCCCGATCCTGGTTGGTCATATGAACTCAAGCGCATTTCCCCAAATGCCAGAGGCTGCCTACTAGAAGTGAGGGCCTAAGACTGATAGTGGGAAAACTGTTCCCTAATTTCTCAATGTGTAGCACAGTGGAAATAAATATAAACTTTCAAAAGTGGATGTTGTGAAAAATATAGACCTGAAATGGACAATGGAACTAAAGTAAAAGGTAACCAAAATTCATATATATGATGACACAATATATCTCTAATTGTATGAAATCATTCAAAATAGGATACAATGAAATCTAATACATTATATCACAAGGTACAAAGTAAAAAAAAACAAAACTAAAGCAGTGCAAAAGGAACTCAGCAGCATCACAAGCCTTATCTTGGTCTCATGCTCTCCTACTCTTCTGAATTAATAATGTACCTATATAGGGACCCTATCCCTTATCGACACCTACGACAATATAATCTGTTTGGGCCCAAGGCATGACCCAAAAAGGGTGTGAAAAATAAATCCCAGCAGGAAACCACTGAAGGCTCGTGCCAAACTGTCATTGAATATTTGCAACAACAGTGTGAAATAATGAAATGATGTAAACTAGGAAGTTCTCTAATGTAACCATTCATACCAGTACATTTACATTTTAATAATTATTTAAAAATTAAATATAATTAAATTCTGATTTTTCCGAGACTTGTCCTAGACCGACAATCTCTTATACCAGTTCCACAGCGTAAACCTTAACATGTTATCTAATAGGTAAAAGATAATAATAATACCAACCATGTGATTATGCTTGGAAAGTACAACCTAAGAAATCACCACAGTGAATATTCAATGTAATCATTGACCTCAAAGATGAAAATCTATACCCTTAGGCTAGCAGAAATGAAACCCTTTGGTGACTATACTCATGTATAATGAATATTTTCCTCAGGAATACAACATATATCCCTCAGGCACAAAAGATACTGCACACAGGCATAAGAAACGTTTCCCTCAGGCTAAACATAACATTTCCCTCAGGCTAAATCATACCCTACCCTCTGAAATTCCATAGGAAAAGCATGTAATCAGGCTGATCCCAACGCATAATCAAGAAATTCAAATATATTTCCACTCATGGAAACTCAAAAAATGCTAAAATCATGGAATACCCTTTGGTATCCTGGACAAATGGCTAAAAAAGGGAAGCGCACCCTCGGGGTGGCCCTAGATCAAAGAAACGATCTCAAATAGAGGTTAATACTTATTCATTAGATTTGAAATGCAATTCTAGGTATCTCAATAGTAAAAGTCTCAACCATACGACACCCCAAACATGGGCGTGTGGCACAACGGTACACAAAACAATCTCAATAGTTTAAATTAATCACAAGACCACCTACCTTGATCTCCTCTGATCGATATCTGTGAAATGCACCTCTCGAAACAAACAATAATGACGTTGATATAGGATAAATGATTACCCATTCAAACCTTAATTACATCCCTTAGGGAACTAATTGGAAGGAAATATTCAAGAAGAAGGAAGACCTTACACGTACGGTTCAAACGATATCGACGACGGAATAATCAGAGTTTTGGTGAGCGATTGGGAGCTCATCCAAGTCTTGGTCTCCTCTCCCACTGCTCCTGGTGATCCCTTTGCCTCCTCTGCCGAATGGGGAGGCTGCTGCCTATTTTTTTTAAAAACATAACTACATGGTGTGTACTCTCAAGTACACTGTATGTATTATACATTTTAATTGTTCCCCTAGAGGCTAATTTCCACCACCTCACTGTTCATCTACTGACTTCATTACACAGTGTGTATTACTAAGTACACGACATGTACTATCATTCCTCTGGAATCTACTTCCATCACCTAATAGTTCACCTGTTGACTGATCACATGACATGTATTACTAAGTAAATGGCATGTAATTAGTTATTACACCCTTAATCATTGACAAGCCTACATGCCCAGTATTATCATCCCACATAGCCAAAGTACATGGCATGTGTACAAAAATTACGTGGCATGTTCCCATAAATTTGGGATTTTTCCAACATTTCCCCTTTTTTCAAAAAAAAACATAAGGAAAAGTAAAAGAATATACTCATACCTCAAGAATAAGAATTGGGTTCTTATAATGTATTTAATGGAATCTAAATTAGATATATTTGAAACTAATTTTATCCCCATAATGAAAAAACATCATATGAATAATAATAAATCTAAAAAAACTCAACTACCTTAATAGATACCTCTCAATAAATACCCTCATTTTTTAAAAATCTTTGAAACAATTGAAAACATAGGAACATAATTTAATATAGGATCATGATTAAATTCAAACATTACTATATCAATCTGGGATCAAAATATTCCAAGTATTGAACTGAAATCTATGACTATTGATCCCATGTATATGCTTCTTGAAGAGACTAGTGGATCATGTAAAATTTATATTGAACACATTTAGTATAAGGATCTTTTCTCCATATGATCAAGAAACTTATATTTCCATATATTTCCACTAATATAATTTTCCAAAATAAGTAATTTTATGAATTTATGAAGGTTTTTTATTGTATTTATTTCATTAATATAGATAAACCTCATTCAGTAAGGGTGATTATGAATAGAAATGTTTCCCATGTATCAGTAAACCAAGAAGAAGCTGAATAATTCATGAATCTGTGAAGGTAATCAGTCATTAAATGATACTTGATTAAAAAGGGTGAAAAATTATATAAATTTAGTTATCATACCCAAATAATTGAAAATATATGAGGTTTTGATGAATAGAGGAAGAAAATTATTATAAGGGGATACAATCACATGGTTTTCCCTTTTTAAGAATTCAATAGGCATACATAGAGAGTGGGATCAATATCTCTAAAACCTTGATTCCTAAGAATATAGAAATGGGACAAAAATTTTGAACACAAAATTTTTTGGAACGTGCATATAAATCGATGGATGGAAAATATTTAGTGTAAATGTTCCCTAATATAACCTGAGAAAGATATATGATATTCATTATTCTATGAGGAATCCTATATGAATAGATATGAAAACATATATTTCATGGTTAAATTTTTTTATAGGGTATTGATAGATGATTAAATTTCCACCAATTTGGGGGAAGATGTTTAATATCAATAATAGATTACATCAGGAGACATTAGATCTAGTAAGAGGGGAGGCCTACATTCTATTGGGGGTGCAGGTTATTTGGTCACATACTTTTTGATTGCAGGAGGGACAACAAGTGATTGTTATTCATGGTGAATGGGAATGATGAACCGATATTTTGAAGGAGTAAGTGGAAAGACAAGATAGTTTCACCCATTCATGAAATTATTAGAAATCTTGGAAATTCTAATGAGGATAATATGGAACGTTTTAAGCTTCTTGAACACACACTCACAGATGAACCTAATGTTCATTATGGACAACAATTGGATGAAATTTTAGTGGGTGTTCCAAAGGTACATGGGACTTATGAAAATGAGAAACACCTCATTAGATGTATATCTTGTAAAGAAACTACCATTCCTAGAAATTATAGTGTGTTAGAGTCCCATTAAGAACCACATCTAATGAATGTCTCATGGATCACATCTTAGGAAAGAAACCTAGTTTAAGGACACATCCCCCATGTAGAGTTACAAAGACAATTTTTTGAATAAATGGAAAAAAATTGATGATTCCATGGTGTGTGGACATGATTAGGTTGGTGCACTGGACACTCCACCCATAGTTAAGACAATTAAGATTAATGTCATAAATGATATAACTAATGTAAAATCAGTCCAGAAGGACAAGGACTAATCTCTAAAGACACATACCATCTGGGAATTTCAGGAATGATTGGAAGAAAAATGAAAATACTGATATTTATGATTTGGATGGGCCTTTATTGAAAACACCTTATTATAATACTTCTTGTTGGTACACCCATTCTAAATTTAATCCTCAACTCTCGCATTTGAACAACATGTTAATTCCCTTGATTGGAATCTTCACGTCTGATGAGACTAGGTAACAACAATCCCTTGAGTATATTGATAATTCTTCAAATCAAGAATGAGGGATGTTTTGGGCTGAATGAGTTGGCTAAAAAGGGTGATAATATAGGGATGGAAACAACCTTGAAGTCATGGTAGAAAAAATTATATGGAAAAATAGAAAGTACATATGTATTTGAAAAAGGATGAAGGGCCGTTGACAAAGAGAAAATCTCCCTTACAAAAAATATCATTTATTGTAACATATTCGGGTCTAGGTACCCCCAGTGGACATATCCCTTTGAAAATATATTATTTCCTACAAAATTGTTGTTATTGGAATTTTAGAGAATAAAATCCTCTTATGAATTGAGGACATTCAAATGGACCTCTCTTTGGAATATGTTTTCCCCCAAAACATGATAAACATTATCACAGATTATGTGTAGTTCCTTTATCATGAAGACATCTAGATATCATCAATAATTGTAAAATATCAATATATCTTGGTCTCTCTCATCATTATAATACACTATATCTATATTTATTTTTTCTATACCTCAATATTCTACTTCATAGGAAACTATTATGGAATGAGATCTAGGAATTCTATCATATAATAATCCATAAATAGATGATTTTAAGTGATTTCAACTCTATCAAAAATCATAAGGGATAAATACATTTAATTTCAATAGATTTTCCGCAATGAAATTTTCCTCATTCATTTATCATTGTAATCATGTTGAAGTACCAATTTCATGAATGAAATTCACCTAGAGTAGATAGACTCAAAATGGAAGGGGGACAAGTAATTTTAATTGATTCTTTGTCAAAATGGATCATAAGAGTGTTGATACAATGATTTTATGTCAAATAATACCTAAGGACCACATTTATCATTTAAAAATTATTTTCAATCTCTCCACTCACATTGTAAGTTTATATCCCATACAATTTCAACTAAAAACATTCGGTCTTAGTACTACAGGATGTTGGGTATCCATCATCTTGAATTGGAGGATAAAACCTCTTGGAGACCCACTCCACACTCTTAATGAAAAGTAAAATATTTCGAAAATACTACTAATATAATAGAGTATGGAATCCTTTTTCATAATTGGACATGTTATTAAGAGTGTATAAGAATATTAAAAAATATCTCAAATCGAGAACCAATATCGAGGTTGTCCCTCTAAAGAAAAAAATCAATTTCAATGATTTAAGACATATTAAATTTCATGGAAAGGAAATAAATCAATTATTTTAATATTATATGGCTAATATAGGGTGATTATGATTTTAAATTAATTTGTAGGATGCATAATGAAATGAGAATAAGGTAAGGGATTGAGGCCATGATGATAAATGTGTGTCTACACACCTATGAAAGTGAAAAATCAATTTTAGTGGTGAATTATTTTAATTATCACTACTCCAATTATTGTATGAAAACAACACATAATATGATTGAAATGATTTTCCATTTCATTAAGGAGCCTGAAAATCGAATTCTTATTATGGCCTCATTGAAGGACAAAATTAAAGAATCTCTTTTTACCTCAACATGGAGAGTGCCTCTAATCAAAATGTTTTTACCAATAAATTATTCATTTTTTATAGGGATACCCTTAATGATGATATAACTAATGAATTAAGTGAATTTTCCAGTCTACCCTCTATTGGATTTCGTATTACTTCTAATTTCATTGCATTGATACCCAAGAAGGATAATTCAATTGGTATCCATAATATGAGGATCATTAACCATTGGAATGCCATTATTAATGTCAATAGTAAGATAATGATCACCAAAATTAGAGGCATCATAAATGAACATATCACCTTACATAATTTGGGGTTTTTACAGAGTATTAGAATTGAAAATAATAGAATATCTTCATAAAAAATTGTCAAACAGATGAAAATAATAGTGAATAAAGTTATATTTTTTTATCAAATTTACAATTTCTAATGCTTTTGAACCCATCAAGTGGAGATTATTAATTAATATAATGAGAAGGTAGGGTTTCTCCAATGCCATCATAAGATTTATTTCAATCATTCCTTTCTCTATAAGGCTATATATCTTCTTAAATTGTTCCCCTAGAGGATATTTTAAATTCACTATGGGTGTTATACAAGGGGACTCACTCTTAGAGATCTTATTTTTTATTGATAAAGACTACATGAGTAGGTTATTTATTAAACTCACCCAAATTGGGATTTATAAGAAAATAAAATATGGTAGAGAAAACCTCATCCCATTTCATTTATATATACTCATGACATCCACCTCATTTGGAAACCCTCTAGGAAACCGATGTCTATTATAAAAGTATTATTTTCTCTTTATGTGTAGGCATATGGATAATTCATATTCTAGAACATATATTTCATTTAATTTGGATGTATAATTTTAGTTGGAATGAAAAATAATATTCCTATAATTCTTTTGGTGAGTATGGGCTCCCTTCTATTCAACTACATTTTTGTACAACTATTTTTGGGAAAGGATCAAAGTTAATAACATGGATGTATTTTTTTTTAGTATCATTAAACACTGGTTTAGGACGACGGGGAATCCCACATCAAAATATGGATGTTTTTTCTTTAATAACTTAGTTATCACAATCAAATTTGTGTACACATTCTCTCTTTATAGATATCCGTGAAATCTCTAGTATGTTCATCGTTGGAGGATAACAAATTACTTAGCGATAAAATTACTAAATTAAATAAAGATAATAACTATTTATTATAAGAATTTCATTAAAACATATTATATGGGGTGAATTGAGATTATGTATTTAATTACCTTCAATGATGTCCTTATCAATAAATCCACAAGAAACCTTTTAACATTAAATGAGCCCTCGATTTATTTTATATCATGCATGTTCAAAATAAAGATACTAAATGCGTATTAATATTATATAACATCCTATATATAGACAACTCATAATAAAGCCTTAATTGATAAAATTCATCACTCAAAGTGGACGATCAGAAGGGATTCGAATCTAAACTTTTGGACCACTCAATGGATGGAAATCCCTATCATCATCCCCAATGTCCCACCATTGTGATTTGTATTTCTTTTGTTGATATCTTGTATAAAAATAATACTCTAGGTGATGTTTTTTTCCCTCAAGATGATTTGTAAATATAGACATAAACCATTACGAATAATGTCATAATGATCTAGAGCCAAACAAGAATGATAATTTCAATGTTAGGAGTATTACAAGTTGTAGTGTGATTGGTCCACTAAACCACCAAAATGGATAATTAAATTCTAAGTATCCCTTATTGAACATCATGTATGCTTCTCCATTAGAGGATATGGTTGAACTAGATACATATGATTGATTAACTAAGGGAGGATGGTCAAAATATTATTTCAGCATGCCATGTCTATTTGAAATCTAAAGAGACTATACAACATGTGTTTCTAGACTGTACAATTGCTCATGATATCTAGAGAAACGTAGGAAATATATTTTTCATTTATCACTAGTTATGCATTATTCTAGAAGAGTAACTAATATTCCTATCCAATAGTGGAAGAAGTGACCAAATACACAACCTCTTACTGGTTACTACTACATCATCCATTAACACTATCTGGGAAACTAGAAATATGTGTTTATTTGATAATGATACTCCATCCCTTCATGAAGCCAACACTACTATACACAGGGATATTCAATCTACAACAACCATACATCTATGTACTATGAATAATATATTTTTAAATTCGATTACCCTTAAAATGTAAGTTGTTTCAACAATGCCATGCAAACCTATTTCTTAGATGTTCATTCAATGGATACACCAATTCCCTAATGTATAAGGGAAAATATTGATGAAGAATCAATGAGAATTCTAGGACCTTTGGGCTGTGGAGGTGTCTTCCACACCTAATGTGGTTTTGTTAATGTTTTCTTCTATCACATTATTCAGTGGGGAATTTCTTATGAGGATGAGATATGGGCCATTATCTATTCAATTTAGCATGTTTTCCATCACAAATTGCAATAAATATGGATTTGAATTATACCATCAACATGTTGTCGGTGCTTTCGATGCAAAAAATTGATTTCTAATGGAAAATTATTCTACGTTGTTTTATATGCCTCATTCATGCATAAAACCTCATTTAGACTATTTCACATGTCTAAAGGGAAGAAAATCATGTGGTAGATGAATTATTTAAGATATAAATCATGGAAATGACACCATGCGGCCACTCCGTAGACATTTTTTTTGTGAAATGGTTGTTGGTGAGGACATGATGGGAGTCGTACACTCTTATCTTTGTAAACCCCCTTGTAATGCTTAACATTGTACACATACTTTTATTTAGTAAATTTTGGGGTGATTTTTCTAGACCATCGACCTTCTGGGTATTATACTCTCAAATATGAAAACCACAAAACCTTTTAGGATATATGAATATGTATTATTATACAAAACATCACCTATTAATTGAAAAATAGTAATTAAGAGGATAATCAACACATTTTATTTACAGGGATCACCCCAAATATGGGTGACTACATCATTATTGTCTTAGGGTGAATTCCAACATAGATATAAACACTCTAATAAAAATTTTATAAAATTTGGAATGAATTATCTTTAAACTATAAATGTATTTAAAAATAGTACGTTTTATCAATATATGATCATTGTATAGAACACCTATTGTTTATAATTATAATTATAATCTTCTTTCAGAAGAATATATTCTCTTTATTTAAATATTCTCCATCATTGAATGATATATCTTGTTCAAAATCTAATGAAATTAATGGCATGTATATAATAAAAAATAAATATATGAACATTAGAATCATTTGAAATATAAAATTGTCAGACATTTTGTGATATCCAGAAATCAAAAATTTCCATATTCATTAGATATAAAATTACCCTTTGATTGTTATAAAATAATATATATCACCTACAAATAAAATATTTTCAATAGATGTTTTCACAAGTATAACGCAATTTCATCTTTTTCTTCTCAATTCACAATATATATTATTATAAGAGAATTGATTATCTAGGTATGTAACTTTATTACTTTGATTATAGTTTATGTTAGTTAACATTAAATCATTAATGTATCATATTATTCTTAATTTATAATTTTTTATATTCTTATTTAGAGACATTGAATAATCATGATGATGATGTTACCATAATTGTATATTGGAAACCACAATGAAAAGAGTGACATTATGAATTTTATTTAACCAAATATGTGATTGATTAGAATATGTTCAAGGATTCAATATAATTTAAATGAGTCAAAATATCTATTCTTTCAAAAAATTATTTCATAATATATCGTATTATGTATTTAAATGGAATAAGCCTTTACAACCCATTACATTTTTTATTTCATCGTTACAGAGTGTCTAAAGGAGGATATATAATTTTCAATGGATTTGGAGCTATAATAGAATTTTAGTAGGCATTTTATGCCATTAAACATGGTTTTAAGACGTATTAGGCTGGTTTATATATTCTGTGTATACCTATTTATGGAAAGTATATGGAAGTGGGGTGGTAGTGGAAAATGGTTATAAACCATAAGCTAGTTATTTAAAACATAAATAAACTAAGACGTATAAAGCATGTCTTTCAGATGAATTTCATGTTTTGAAGGTTTTATGAACTAAAAGATTCTTCTATTGGATATCCTTTGTGGGAACATGTAATTTACAGCATAAAATTATATTTTACACAAAAAATTTAGTTAGTTATATCATGATTATTAACATATTTTAAATTATTATTCATTCATCCTTCCTCTCTTCTCTCTATCATTTTGGATGAACCTATAATTTTTGTGATATCATCGTTCATCCTTCTCATACATCTATATATGGGTTCCAATGATTAATATCATTTGATAAATGGTATGTTCTTTTACCTTTCTTGGTAATTTTATCTCATTCATTTCTCATAGATCCACTATGGTGATCTTGGTTTTTGATCATGGTTTGTTTTTGTATGTCTTTTGAAATACTCTTTTTGTGTTATATATTTATCCTTTCTTTTTTAGTTTGTTTGTGATTTTTTGGAATTTTATCGTTTCCCTATAGTTTCTAGTGAAATCAAGAAGCTATTTTTTATTTTGGTAATCCATCATTTCTATTTAATTTTTATTATGATGGATATTTTAACTCTTTTTATCTATGGGAATATGGTTTGTTATACCCAATGAAGATAATAATCTACTTTATTCAAAACTAAAGGTGAAATGGATTTTATATTATTATTTTTATAGACATTTTATTATTATCAAAATACTATAAATTAATTCGATTGAAGGCCCACTTAAAATCATGGTTCATTGGTGTTATTTCTTTTTAATGTTATTGTGATATGGATACCATGTTGTGTTTTTGTTTTTATATCACCACAAAATACAAATTTCATAGCCACTTTTATTTTAATAATAAATTGTATGTGTCCTGATTATGGTTAAATTGATAATTAACAAAAAAAAATAAGTTGAATGTGAAAAAAAAATTACTCATTGAATAATTATAAAAATTATTATTGATGTTATTGTTGGGTGACCATGTTATGGGGTGGGGTGGGGATGATGTGTTAATTTTATAACCATAATTTGGGGTGGTGTGTAGATAATCATTATGTTGTGTGATAATTCGATGGGGTACTGATATGCGTAGAGATTTGAATATGATGTGGGTGATGAGATGTGTCTATGATGTGGAAAATACGGTGGTGGAAACATGATTTGTTTTTCATAATGAAAAGGATGAGATTTTTGTTTGTATTATGTTGTGATGTGTTGTGGTACTTTCCCCAATTGTAGTGTAATTAGAAAATAATTGTTTAACTTTTGTGGACTATAATGGAAAATAAATGATGAATTAAAATAGACATGCTAAAATGTTTTATGAATGGAATGAATGGTTTGTATATTTTTTTTGTTGGTTGTGTGGTATGCATATTGTGACTTTGGTGGTGTTATCAAATTAGTGGTGGAAGTGAAACTGGTGAACAATGGGATTTTTTCTTCTCTTGTTGTGAACCTGTAAGATGGTATTGGTTGTGGGATATATATATATATATATATTCATGTATGTATATTCATTTGGAATTCAATATGCCTCATACCCAAATTGATTACCACATACTGACACTCAAATATATAGCTGTTATTTTCCAAACATCTTGGTGGTTTGGATAGATGACTGGATACCCTCTCCTTCTCACTCTCTCTTCCAGGAGAGTAGATATGTGTTGTGTAAGATGGATGATGGGTATATTGTTCTATAGGCAATGGACTATGTGTCTTCGTTCGAGATGTTGTGTGATAGTCCTCATTTACGGAAGAGATAAGTGATGAGATGAATTATGGTCGAGGTCATACCTAGTTGAAGGAGTTAATGTGTTTTATTTCCTTCTTGTACATGATACCATAAAACACTCATTATTGGAGTGTATGTGGTTTGATTTCCCAAATGTTTTTCAGTGAGATGTGATGTGACCCTATTGTGGGGTGATGAACCAAGGGTCTGGGTGAGTGATGTGATATATGCATGCTATGGGGTGGTGGTATATGTAATATAAAATAGATACATGCACTAGAAAAAATGATTTTCTTTGGGATAGAAAAATCCCAAGGGTAAAGTGTACATGGTACCCATTTATTGATATTATTATTATTATGTAATTATAATTTGATTATGTTAATTGGTTAGCAAGAATGTTGTGTTTTGGTTTGGTAAGTTGACTTGTTTTGGTTCTATTGATCTGATATTTTCTTATGGGTGATTTTGTATTCTTCTTTTACAAGTTATATAGAGACATTTATTTTTCTAATAAGTATACTAATATTATTAATCTATGTATATTTAAAAAAATTCATGTTTCCTCTATAATTTGATAATCCATGACAGATAGTACATACTAAAACCCTTTGATTATTTTAGTTTCACTCATTTATATTTTATTTTAGGTATATATCTTGGAATCATTTATCAATAACTATTCTATTTATACATGACTTTGGGTTTGTTTTTTGGACTTCTTTTCATATTCTATCACAATGTTTATTATTTTGGATTTATCATATCTCCTGATCTTATATTATTATAGTGGGTAATACATCTTGTTTTTTGAGGTTTTAATTACCTTAGTATTAGTCTCATCCTAGGGAATACAAGATATTTTATGTTAATGCATGACATAGTCAAAGAAAACAGACTTGGCCATTTGATTTTACCCCCCCACACACACCCATGTGATTCAATGCATGGAATCCGGGCTTATTGGAAGAACTAGTGAGGTGGACTATATTTTAGGGTAGAGACCTTAGAGGGGTACTTTCATTATGTGGACTTTTTTTCTTGATTTATTTCAATATTTTTTAGTGTTTAAAAATAATTTAAATGAATTAAATAAATCATCATGTATTACATAGTACAAAGGATTATAAAAGAATTATATTACTTTAAAAAATGAAACTAAGCCCACATGTAGATTAATAAGTGGAGGTTCAATAAGATTTTACAATCCATCGTTGTAGGGTTTCCCTAGTTTGGAAACACTACTAGTGGTATAAGATGTTTTGTAATTTTTATTATGTTGTTGGTTGTTTTGGGTAGTGTTTTCTTATGTTGAGATAAAGAGCTAACTGGGGGAGGTGGAGATATACTTTAGTGTAATTGAGTCCCTAAAGGACTAGAAGGTCCCACTAGGTAGTTAGTTAGTTGTAGGGAGATAAGAGTCCATGGTGGATGATTTATTTGGTTGCAACATCATGGATAGACTTCATATAAAACCTATATCTTGACCATTACCCACATTGACTCATGTGTGAATCCCCATATTCTAGAGGTTTCCCACTAGCAATGCTGGTATAATGATGGTATGGTGGTGAAACTATTCCCTCATGATCTGTGTAGGAAAATTGTATATTTGAAAATAGATAATAGAAAAAAATAGAATATGTAATAAATGAAATATATTTTATAATATGAATAATATCAATTGAATGTAAATGGACAAAAGCAATGTCAAATAATGAATTCATCTGCTGATAATGATACACAAACATAAATATAGTACACATATAAGGAAACCTGATATAGTTCAAAACACATTTAAATAAAAAAATGGAAGCCTTGATGGAAAATCTATGACCATCATCAACTCTGGCTCAGATCATTTGAACTAAATTTCAGGTACATGGAAGTGAACACAAGAAATATTTCATCGTTCTGTAAACATGGGATCTCCTCGAGACATATAGTGAAATAGATGTCAATGTATGGTGTTAGATATACTGAGTAAGACACCACCAATGGTTTCTACAGGTAAATCCAATTCATGAATGTCAGTTACTTTTCTGTGTAGGTATAAGGTAAATTAAAAAATGTTAAATAAATAAATTCATGTCATATCAGTTTTCAAATGGACACTAGGAAAACTCTACCTACTTTGGTATAGGCCATAATGATATTCTAATTAGTAACTATATGTATAATCAATAAATATATAGTAGTTATATACTAAATCAACATATATGGACTAAATATGTTCAGATGTAAGTAGACACATAGCTAGAATACAAAGAGTTTTATTGACTAAGGCATAATTTAGGATTTCATAACCAGTCTAAAAGATCCTATAATATCAATCTTAGTGTACAATCTCCAATTCTTATAATTAATGTGATTCAATATCCACAACACTTTACATGGTAGTTGGGTCATCAAGGCATCACCGAAAATAGGGAATGTGGTGTGTCATTCCCACGATCCAAATAGTTTCAATGGTTTGAGACATCATGCTCAACAACAGATGTATGGGAGAGTGAAATTTCATTTTCAAATATTCGCTTAACCATCATATCATTTCTTATAGAGATGGATTATTACTATTAATAACAAGTAATTACAAGTTAAGCTAAAACATAAGACCAATATAACCAAGGGAGTGACATTTATTTTAATTTAAATAATTAGTTCTCATTTAAAAATTGATATTGGTGAGGGTGTGAGACCTATTCAAATTATATTAAATAAAAACCATTCAATTTTAAAAAATCTATTTTATTTATCAAATCATTGGAATTTAAAATTAATTATTTCCATCCCATGTAAAAGATGGTTGTCCTTTGAATAAATTCCTGACAATGAAATCCATTCTCTTTTATTTAATTCATTTAAGAACAGTATTTAGTCCATAAAATAATTATGATGCATATCTAGAAATAACAATAAGTGATAGGAAAACTCCAATTCCATTAGTCAAAGAAAAATTGAAATCACTAATCACCACCTTTCAGTTTAGAACATAGTGCGCCTCATCTGTTCGATTTTATTACAAAACAATACATTGTTATAAAAAAATTCACTCATCACAACAAAGAGTGATATTTAATATGAATATCTCAATTAACCAAAAATAATCATTTTATAAATTTTAAATAATCGGAAAACATTTTAATGGTTTATAAATATTACATGTAGGGAGAAAATTCGTTTACATCTCATAAAGAACAATTATAAGGCTTTCAAATAGTTAAAAAATTATTTAAAAGATAAAAAACTAATTATTACACCCAAAGAGATTTCAATAACAATGATTGACATTTTATATCTACATATTAGGGATAAATGAGAGTAATGCTCCATACCTATAAAAATTTATATTGACAACCTCATTATAGGGGGGGGGCCTAGGCAAGGTCAGCATGTGACATAAAGGAATTATTTATAAATTAATGGAAACCTAGGAAATAATCTATAAGCCACCTATATTATACCATGGGCCTATAATTTAACCAATATTTAAGTCTTTCGTTTGTCTTGTTTGAGATAAATAGATGAAACGGACATCGTCCCAGAAAATAGGGTGAGTAAGTTCACTCTAAATTAACTCCATTGAGAACGAATTAAAAAAATAATGGATCAATAAAGAATAATATCTGGTTGATATGAATCTATAAAGACCGATGGGGATCGAATACCACATTGAATGAAGGAGATATAACCAAGACTATAGGAGGAAGGAGGTGGAACCCATGAGAGAATAGGGGGTGTGATGCCTATAGGGGTGATAAAGAAAAAAAAAGAATAAGTGGATTAAAATATTTTAGGGGAATAATTGTATGTTCCCCCTTAATATTTGGGTCACAAGGTTTGGAATTTTTTTTTCCAAACCGTCATCCATACATCCTTCTTCTATATCATTAGTAGAGACCTCGCATGGTATATGCACACAGAATGTAAAATAACGAAAAAATGGTGTGATTCTCCCCTTTCAAAAACCTAAAATAGACAACTAGGATCTTCTATCCCTATCACATTGTTATACTAAACCATTCGAGACCTCTATCTCTATTGGTTTAGCCGCACTACTTTTATTAATGGTGTACAAAGTTTCAATCAACCAATGTTCTAATGTCCACCTTCTCCGATTTTGAGTTTATGGGGGTGTGATGCTTCTAAAACTAAATGGAAAACTCGAGAAACAACTATGGGATTTTAAAAAGTATAGAAGAAAAAAATTACTCGTTAAAAACTCAAAAATACATTCCACTACTTGTGACAAAGAACGGATCATCCATAAAAATCCACAAATTCAAATTCCCTTGAAATTATACTTTGGCTCAAGACATGGGTCATTAAATCCCCCCCCCCATAGAACATATCATCCTCAAATATCCTTGGGGAAAAATGAAAACATCACATGACCTTCTAGGGTCATTAGGTCTCATTATTATGGTCATGTTTCATTCATAAATGTACAATACACCTCCAAGCATTACCCAAGAGTACACCACTTTAGCCATCAGTACTTGTACCAATTCTTATTTTTCAACTTAGACACTAAAATGGTTCATATCTTAGCCTTTTAATCTAGATACAAGATCACATCATAATCTCTTAAAATATATGTCTAATGGTGATTACCACCATATGATTTAACCTAAAATGGTCCAATTCTATTCCATGAAACCTCCACCATTGGAACTGCCTAAATGCATGCCCTATGAATTTTAGTGAAGCTCCTGGCATGATTTGGAATCAATCAATTGGCCAATTACCCATTAAACAAATTTATCTAGGTCATGCCATATTTTCATCAAAATCTCTAGGAGATACATACGTCACTCTTCACCACTAGAAGATGTTCTAGAAATGTATCGTCCCGACTGTATTCACTAATAAAATTAAAACAAGTCAAGCCACCTCCAGCTAAGCATTCCCCAAAAACGCTCAACATAGGAAGATGGAATATTACATCTTAAAACATGACTCCTTCATCCAAGGAATTTCTCATTACATTGGTCCACGTCTATTTAAGCTCATTTCCTGATTTTGTTTCTATTTCATTCCCAACATCACTTTAAGATGTTTTTCCTCATCATTAATATGGGTTTACACCCGATTTGAAATAATTGGATCATATCCCTCAAAAAAACATCTGATCTCGACTGAGGTTTTTGGTGACCTTTGAACCATCGATTGGAATCTGAGGAGTTATTCTAGGATACTCTATAATTCTCCATTTACAAGTTAGTATTTGGTGCACAGCCGAGACTTCCACATTTCAAGAACACTAATTGGGAATAAGAACAATCAATTCATGATCTATATGGTTTTAATGATTCTGAAAAGGGAATTCATAGTTCGTAACATATGTATCACTATGGAGAAACAAAAAATGTTTAAGAAACCATTTTACAAAAACACAAAAGAAATGGAGTTTACCATTTTTGTCAAATGATATTTAGAAAATTTAGAACCTCATATAACCGACACTCTGTCATTGAACCCAGGAGACAGCCAGATAGGTTGCATGATCGTCACCAAAAGAAGAGAACACTAAGTGGATATCATTGAATAACAAGAGTATCGAGGACAATTCAATCATATCCAAGATAAAATGTACCATGGATTAAAAAAAATCATCCCATCTACCTTGAATAAGAGCATAGGAATCACTATTGGATGATTACTATTGAATGAATCATGAATTCCCATGCTGATGTGTCATCCTTAACTAATCACAATGACTTTAATACATGGGTCATATATTTATTTCTCAAGATTTATGAATAATATCTATCTACAATCTACAAAATTTCCAAAGGTATAATCTAATGACAACCATTTCACTAATACACTACTTTACAAGAACCAACATGTTACAAGACTCACCAACCTCAAATGCATTCAATAATATAACTAGTCATTTATAAATGGAATTCTTTACATTTATACACTCTACTAGGAAGAAGAAGTATTCACTAGAACTGATGTGATTCTCCCCACCTTAGGAGTGCTACAGTAATCAAATGTAGAGATAAATTACCCAATCATAAGAATGCTAGATCAAAATCACCTTAAACACTAGAATGGAACTTCTCCGGGTCAATCTAAAAAACATCATAGAATTTTTAATAAAATCCAAATCATCCTGACCAGCATGTCAAAACTCATGATACTCTTGAAATACCATTCTGAGCATTTGGATGAATTTGATTTCATTAACACATAGGTCTCTTTACTCTGAGGATGACCCGAGGGCATACTGAGTAGCTCAAATTTCATTGATTCCACTAAACTCTACCCATTATTCATTGCATCTAGAAACTCTATGGGTATATTTTATATGAATGCACAATGCCCTATGTTTTTAGAAGCAAGATATAACAACCTATTTACTATCAATAGGCTGTAATCCCTATGTATCCAAGTATTATGAGGTTTTTACAATAGAGTTTAACCAGAGACACATTTCTACACATGACTATTAACCTTCATGAGGATATACCCTATATCCCATCATGGACGAATAAGAAATAGCCATGTGACCTACTAAGAATTCGAACATTCCCTATGAATGCCTAACAAACCAAAATAAAGCATTAATTGATTCTCACACTCACAAAAAGGTTCATGGATACATTGACCACCCATCAAAACAAGGATTCATTTTAGAATATAATAGTCCTACATGGGTTAGAGTCACAAAAATGTAACTATAAATTATAAAACACATTGAATTTATCAAGGAATTTATGATCTATGTGTGCTACCAACCTCGGGATAGACCTTTACAAAATATTAAGCATTGACCCAATCACTAGTTCATGTAAAATGAATTTCACTAGGTCCTAAGACTACCATTTATGCCATTTAATAAAATTAAAAATACCTACACAAAATCATCATGTTTCCATTCCAATCATACTCAAATATAGGTTTATGCTACCCTTGCATGAGTGTTGAAAATGAGGAATACTCCTAACATTCCATTTTATTTCATTACATTGATTCAAATTCAATGTTTAAACATTTAAAAATATTTAATTAAAAATATAATGTACCAATTATAATAAAAAAGAACTTGGAACCTTATTCCACTAATACCTAAATGAAAAATATGAAACTCTTATAAAAAATCCCTTTTCAAAATTTATCATTTATTTATATCCTATTTTAATTTAGAAACAATTAATATAAGTTCATTTTAATTTTTTTATTTTTCCATGAGGATTTTCAAAATTTTTATTACTATAATAAAATTTCAATTTCATTCTATAGATGAAAACGCCATTTTGGTGGAAATTAGGATCATAAATAACAAATGCCTCTGATAAGTATAGCTCAAAAGCAGATACCATTTATTATAACATCAATGGGTTACTGGTCACGTAAGATGAATCCGTACATATATATGCATCCAAATAAGTTTTTTTAGACACATTAACTGACCATTCATATATAGTATATCTATACACTCATGGTATTAAATACTATGATTTAGTAGATAAGGCGACCTGATAGAGTCTACTTTAGCCAACCTATGTTTGTTAAAATGTAATCCAATAGATGTTTTTGAATTAGCAAACATTCAAAACACACATGGATGGTTATCTGACAAGAAAGATATCCCAACTAACCTAGTTGGGTCCAGTTGTGCATTTAAGAACAATAACCATACAAATCATTATTCCCATGAGATAGAGTTACAAGCCCTTATAGAGAAGTCCATCGTGAGATTTATATTTTAAATTGATCTTAATGGGTTTTATGTATTATGGTCAAATATAATTCAAAACTAATTGGGATGAGCCATGTAAGAGGTCAATAAGCAACCAATTTATTAAAGATAAAAATAATATTCAATTACATGTATAACCAAATACATATATAATTTGATTTTATATAAAATTTTATGTTCAAAAGGTCCTTGGAAACCCTTAGAGGTGGTGTTGAATCAGGATATGGATAATATTAGGAAACTTCTTCATGCCCCACTAGATCTTGACCTTTTTATTTCAAGGATTTCTTCTTATACTATTTAATGTTATGGTCTATTGTTTTTTAACAATTTTATCTCATGATAATGTGTTGAATGTAAATAAATAATGCAAGTAAAAGAAATCAATATTTTTTACTTTGTTCACCCTCAATTGACTACATTCAGGATGGATATACAACAATGCAGTGATTGTACCAAATTCACTATGGATCACTATAAATAATGATGTATGGGATAGATCACTTCAATTCTATTACTGACTTCCATTATAAGATTTATGTCCTTCTCACTATATTACCATGGGTCACTCTCAATGTCTCATTATCTGGCTCCCTGTTAGTGGAAAGGATAAATATCTTCCTCTTTCTATTCTCACAACTGCAAGAAGGGTTCAACACATAGTTAATGGACTATTAGGTCCCTTAATTTTACTGAAATAATACATCTTCAATTTCATATATATTATCTATTAAATTCCCCCATTAAAACCAAGATGAAATTCACTATTCCATGTACTATTAGTTCATAGAAATAATTATTTAAAACTATTTTAGTCCCCACAATAATTTCCTCAATTCTTCCATGAACTTCCCAGCACTACGTTGCATGAGTTATTCATAGACCAACTTTTCCACCATGTATTGCATCAGATTCCATGAATCTCCTCTCCTTTATAGAACTCCTCAACATCTAAAGACCAAATGTTCTTCTTTATACCAACTCCCTCTGCAGACCATCTATGATTTATAGATGAGTAATTCTTCAGTGGACTAACTTTTATTTGTGATCCATTTTCCACTGTGGGTTGTACTCCCCCATAAAATCCATTCAGAAGACTTTTTAGAATTCTTATTTATTCAATTAATCCTCCTCTTATACATCTTCTTCTTCATATAATCCTCCAAAAACTCGTTCAGACGTATCCAAATTTCCTTTTGTAGTGAATATGTTTTCTAATGAAAAAATTTCTTTGTAATACTAGAATTAGAAGTCATTATGTAGGAAAATTGATCAAGTAGATGTCCTAATATTTATTACATAAGACAATGATGAAGCCCATACTTCACTACATACGGTGCATCTCCTGAAAACCACAATACTTATGTATACCATTTTCTCTAAGTGATCTATGTATCATTTTCGTTCCCTTGTGGAGTAAAATATCTTCCACGAATAAATCCATTCAGTACTCTCTAAATCACTACCTCACTTCACAAATGAAGATCCATCTTGAGTACCACAAGCCTTCCATGAACAACATGCTACCTGTGAACCACAAACTTCCCCATGAAATATATTCTTTATGTGGTCCAGGTACCATGATTTGCGGCCTATATAGCACAAATATGAAAAATCCTTCACTTTTTTTATATTCCCCACTACTTCAGGTACCCCCTATGTGGTCCAGGAACTATCATTCACGATATGCAAACTATGTACTAATACTTGTAGTATATTCATTTCGTAATAATATCCTCTTTATTTTGAGTCCCAAAAATTTTGGAAAACATAGGAAAATTGCGCCACCAGAAAAATTTACTTCGGAAAACACCAACCAAACTCATTCATGGCATCTAGATTTTTCAACAAACACAATCAGACCCAGAAACACTGAGATGATGTTTCAGATTGTGTTTCCCAACAATCCCCCATTTTGGGGATGTTGAGAATTCTTCTCAATTTGGTACCACCTTAATCATATCCCATCTACAACTAGCATTAGGTTATTGTGATTAATATATAGATTAATTATTTATGTAACACATACTCTAATCCCACATGATCCATGCTTGGTGTGAGAAACAAATTTATAATTCCATGTTCATAGATTAATCACAATGTTCCATTCCAAAACCTTTCTTATACATTCATCATGATCCACAACTTTCATGATATGTATCTTTTGATCAATCGTATTTAGAATAATCATTCTTACACTCCCCCTACATCACTTCTCCCCCTAACATCTTAAATTCCCTCTATTTTACTGATTCTCTATGTAGCTTCACCCCATGTCTTTATTAAGGAATTTACTTCAATTATACCACTACAATTTCTCCCACTTTATCAATAAACCCCAAATTCCATTCCATTTAGGTGTTAAATACTGTAAAGAATCCATATTGTCACATTTGGTAAAAACAAACCACATCTCATGGATATGGGGTCCAACATGAAAACTTTTGCAAGTATGGTAAGTTGACAAAATGAAAGATCCAGTCAATTCCATTAATCAATTTATGGGTACAACCTTTGTCAATATATATGAAACATGGTATCCAATATGCACATACGCCAACTTCACAATCCTTTTCTCCACCTTCTCCTTGATAAAATGATAATTGATTTCAATGTTTTTTTGAATGAGATAAGAAATGAATTTTTTCTAAGATTTATGTCACTGGAATTATCAAAATAGATTCTAATACGAGAAATCACTTCAAATCCCATATTATAAATATTATTCTTTATCTACAATAATAGTTTTCATGCTTCTTTAGATGCATAATAATCATCTTCCACAATGCTCAATAAAATGCAACCGTGTTTCATTCTTGGCAAAAAATACACAATATTCTAAGAGATAATGCACCACTAGACATTGATTTTCTATCATCTACAAATCCAACCAAATTACATCTATTTATCCCAATAACTCTTGATGAGATTTTTCATTATACATATAACAAAAATACATCATTCCGATGATATACTGAAATATTGCTTATTACTACAATCATTTTTCTTTTCTTGGGAAGTATTTAATATCTCACAGATTGACATATGGAAAAAAATAATATCTTGTAATGACTTAGTTATGTACATTAGGATTATAATAATTTTCTTGTATTCACTAATAGTAAATAATTTTCCCTCAGAACCCTATAACATTTTTATCCTTGTAGCCACCAGGTTTTTCATCTCCAATGAATTATCTATTCTAAATTATCTCTTGACCTACTTAGTGCATTATGATTGGGAAATTAATGATTCATTCATTCCTTGTGTTACATTATGCATTGATTGATCTACCAATGTTTATTTCATCGACATACACTAAATCCATTATCCTTGGATTACAATCATTATTGACATAATGATTGCGACAAACGTCACCAGATGGAAATCTGTGCTTCATCAAAAAAAGAACAAGACATGAATATCACACTCTCGATGCTCTATTCAACCCATATATTACTTTCTCAACCAAAAATATAATTTATCATCCTCTTGAATGAGAAAACCATTTAAATACTCAATGTAATATTCTTCTTCTAAACCCCCCGTTAGAAACGTTGTCTTTACATCCAGATAGAAAAAATTGAAATATATTTTCACAAATATAGACAACAATAAACAGATTATCTCTAACAGTTTATTAATATAAACATTTAGGATCAACTCTTCTATCATTACACATATACTGAATTTTGATCATCATTTTAATAATAAAAATTTTCATATCAATCTTCTACTCACCCTACGTTTCTTACATCCATGTTGTTACTATAATGAAACTATTCACAATAATGCTAAACATTCTATTCATTACATAATATTGTTTCATTATTTCATTCTACTACTTTTGCATCCTCACGTAGAATTTTTTTGATTTTCTCTCGCATATTATTAGTATCCAAAAAACAATCATATGATATCATATTATTAGAGAAAAAAGATAATCATGATGTAATTTTTTTAATTATTCTCCTCTGAAGAGTGTTCTTAAACATAAAATTTCATTCATTCTAAACCATTGAAATATTTCATCTATTTAAAAGATAGAATAGTCCCCTATTATATGAAACTATTCCATCTTTTAGGCCCACTATTTTTCTCCACCAGAAATCGTCTTCTCCTACATAATTTTTTCACATGTGACTGTATTATTGAAAAACTTCTATACCTATATTTTGATTTTTAGTATTATATTAAACTAATTGGTGGAATTTACCACTTAGTAATGAGACAATAAAAAAACTGCTTAGTATACTGAGTGATAACTTGATGTAGGAAACAAGAGATAAATTTAATAATTCCATCACTGTCCATTTCACTCAATTACTTATGTATATATCAGGAAACCACTGATCATTATCTAATTTAAATAAATTATTCTATATTTATTCTTTATATCTGTCAAACAGTTTAAATTATTTGACATTTTGGAGCATATCACATCACCACATTACATCATTTGATTTCATATCCCCATGGATCATATCTCCCCTTGATCCAAAAAAACATGAACATCAGTTAATATAATATATACACATGGGGAGAGGTGAACCTCTAGACTCCTGAAGAAGATGATTTTTGTTGACCCTAATTGATTAAACCTTGATATATTATTTCGAAGAACTATACTATTTTCATTCTTGTTCAAACTTCCTATCCAACTACAACCATTATAGCCATATGACTAAAAATTAATTTCCATCATACTAGGTCTTTTTTCTGATATTTTGATTCAATAAGAAAGTCCTTGGGGAAGTTTTTGGATTTAATCCCATTTGTTTAAATTTCCATCTTCGATGCGATGCTGATATGCCATTTTTTCATGAATCTTTCTTGGAGAAGGAATCTTTTCACATGCCATCTTCTCATTTATCTTACTCAATTAGATGAATCTTTTTATTTCCTTCAATTCTCTCCATGATTAATGTCTTGTGATTATTTCAAGGACTTAGTTATTCATTCTTATTTTTTATGTCATTCGAGTCTCCACACAATTTCATTTTTTGGTGGGTTCTTTATATAACCCGCATTCTTTATATTCAAAGCTTGATTATATCCTCATTTTTTCTCTTAGGTTTCTTCACATTATTTCTAAGTGAGTTGTTTTGAGTGTAACATAGGATGTGATTGATACACCATTCATTAAGTTCCTTGTGATTTCCATGAGGCTCTAGACTTATTTTTAATCTTATCATTCTATTTTAAAATATTGGTTTTTGTGTTTTACCCTTCTAGAGTTGGGGATCTTCTTTCGAGTTCCTTTCCCTAATATAATTTCTTCCTGCTACAATATCATCCCAAATTCCCATGATTAGAACATATAAAACATATCTTGATAAAGACATACCTTATGTGATTTTTTATTAGTTAAAATATAGATGGATTCAGCATAATAAATCTTCATCAGAATGTGATTCCTTCAGCATCGTGTCACATACTCATGGTGTTTCTTAGTCTTCCACAATCATTTAATCAGACAAATTCTTTCTTATAAGAGGTGTTACTTTCATACTTTTCAATAAGATTATTCATATTATGAAATTTTGAAATATTTATTTCTTCACAGTTTAAAATATAGTCAATGATTCATAATAAATACCTAAATTATGATTGTTCATCATACTAGAATAACACATGATATCACTACTTCCTATAAAATCCTTTTAGGTATATATCCAAAACCTATAATATATTTTATATGTCTATAAATTTTCATTGCATTCATATTTTCCTTCATGGGAAGATGTTTATAAATTTCAATTCCATATATTCTAAAATTTTATTGGATTTGGTATGAGACACTAATTTTTTGTTTTTCAACTAAATTTGCATATTTTCGATTCATTTAATTATAACATTCATAAGGATAAAAATATTGTAAGTACAGAGAATCCTTCAACTTTGGCTTGCCTTTAGCATTATAATTCTTCAAATCTTTTTTTAATGAATATTTATCTTCTCCTAATTTTTGTATCTTAATATTCATGTCAATAATTTTGTTCCCCATTAGGATTCTTCCCAATACTCATCCAATATTCTAATTCTTGGGAGATAATATCTATCAAGTTATATTTCCCTTTTAACATTAAATTCATCTGATCAAAAAAAGAATTAAAGCATGGATTATCTTATTGTTGCCTTTACTTTTCCTAAAGTAGGTCATATAGCTATGTAGTATGATCATCATTTATGGATTTCTGATTCTGAATTACTTCTGAGTTTAGATTCTTTCCCTATTCATCATCTTTCAGTTTTTATATCTATGTTGACCAATTTTTCATTTATATGATTTGGTAACGATTCATCTCCCTCATATCGTTATCCACATCGATAATACTTTTATTGAAAACATTTTTATAACTATCCTCAATATTTTGTGCGTGGATATAGATATATTTATATTTTATTTATTTATCTTGTTTTTAATATAATTTCTTTTTCTCATGAAGAACTTCCACTTTTTTCCTTCTTGAAATATATTCATTATATGTAGTTCCAACATCACATAAAATTATATGGTCTTCAATCATCCCAATAGCATCACTGAGTGAGTCTATCTTTTCACTTTCTGGTACATACAATCCTTTCGGTAGTACAATATTGGTTTCCTTAAACTGAATATAAATGTTTTGATAGAAACTACCACATTGAGGAATATCACCTGACCACTTCTTCTTCTTTGAACTTATTCTATTTCCCATGGAACACCAACACAATTAAAGAAAAAATATTTAAATTAAAAAAATTATAGAACCAAGTTAGAGGAATAAAATCTAATAAAAGAAACATATCCTATAATAGCAATTGTTATGTTCAAAAGGGGTATAGATACCCTTAGGGGGGTGAACCAGTGTATGGTTATTCATTTCAAACATCTTCATTCCCACTATAACATTACCTATTTATTATATGGGTCACTTTTTTTTTCTCATTAATTTTAATGTCGATATTTTTCTTTTCGATTATATATAATGATAATGCACATAATGTAAGGAAATAATGAAACCACAAGGACACATATATTTTTTACTTTGTTCTCTATCTATGGGATATATCCAAGGAGCCTATAAGGAAAATGTGCTGATTTTAAAAAATTTACTAAGGATTACTACCAATAATAATGTTCGGTTGAGATCAATTCTATACCCAGCCTCACTACCTTTACTTGAATTAGAGTCATCTAACTACATTGCCAAGGTTCACTCCCTTTATATGTTTCTTTGGATTACTATAGGTGGAAATGATCACCATATTACCCCTCATTTTCTTTCTACTCTTAGAAGATATCCAGTCAGTATTTATGGAATTGTAAGTAACTTATTTATCCTAAAATAACACATCATCAACAATAGATAGAATCTCGGTTGATGTGTCGTTTTCACCCCTTGATGAAACATAAATTTCCAGATATTGTTAATTATCAGAAATTTCTTTCATGAACTATTTTAGTCTCATTATGAATTTCCTTATGTCTTCCATGATATACCCAACACCATGTTGTGGGAGTGCTTCACAAACCACCTTTTCCTCCACACACATCCTCTGATTCCATGAACCATCATTCCTGTGCATACCTCCTCAAAATTTATTAACTAACTCTTCCTCTATTGACCGATTCCTTGTATGTTCCATCCCTGCTTTACAAAAGTGTTCTTCTTCCATAGACATCCTTTCATTCACTATATGTTTTCCTCTATGGGATATGGTTCCCCACAGAAAATCTTCCACAGACTATCTCTACATAACTATTACCCTTTTTGAAAATCATTATCCCAAACCTATTTTATTTCATGGACTCCCTCATGAACTCTTTCAGACATATCCAAATTTCATCGTAGAGAGTTTAAATTTTCTAAGGAAAAAATCTATTTGTAGTACTATTATTAGTGATCCTTATATATGAAAATAGATCCACAAAATCCAAAAGTATATTTTACATCAGTCATAGATGAGGTACATCCTTCATCATGTATTGTTCAACTCCCACAGACTATAATAATCCCTCTTATCATTTTTAATGTGTGGTAAGCATAGTGTCATCATTCCTTTGTATAAGACTATATCTTTTGAAAATGAATCCATTCACAGCTCCATAAATCACCACATAAATTCTACAAATGAAGATCTATCCTACATTCTACCAGCCTTCTGAAAACTACATGCCACCCATGAATCTCAATCTTCTGCACAAACTATGTTCCTTATATGGGTAGAGTGTGGAAATTTGTGATCCATAAATAGCTTCTACGTTGAATCCTTCCATTTTTTCATTTTTATATTTTCTCTGTTTACCTTATATATAGTCTGTGAACTGTCTTTCATGGTCTGTAAAGTGAATGCTCTAAAAAAGAAATAAATTTCTTTTTAAAAAGTCACCAAATTTTGAGGCTCAAAAATTAGGAAAACACTGGGGTACTACAGAACCATAAAATCATTCTTCAACAAACTCCAACCAAATTCATTCATGGACATATAGATTTATCATCCAACATAATCACAACCAAAACATGATGAAGATATTGTAAGGGGTTTTTAACAGAATACCTCGACTATATAGGTTTCTATCTCTTAATTTTTAAAGACCACATACACATAACATATTGGAAATTGGCTCCCATTAGTCACGACCACAATGTTTCATCCCATTGAACCAATCCCTCTTAGCTTAAACATCTCAAGATTTTTTATTTAAGGTTTCATTAAAAATATATATGGGAAAAATTATTTATATTGATGATAAATCATTAACAACAAACTATATATCAAATTTATTACTATGCATAATTCTATAAGAATTAGTGATATAAAAATATAAAAAATAAAAACAGAAGCACGATACATTGGAAAGACATGATAAATAATCCCAAAAAATAAAAAATAACTATATAATAATGTTGGAAGATTAAAATTTTATATAAACCACTCAAGAATGATATATAAGAATGAATGCTAATAAAAATACCTAAATAGGTACAAGACTAAGAATTTGAGTAATATTCCTAACATGGAATATAACAGAAGGTCCAATAAACACAGAGGGAACCATATCACAATCCATAGGAAACATAAAAATGTTACTACATGTCATGGAATATGCGTGGAATGTGAATTTATATATACATATAAAATTTGATGTAATGTTATAACCTTTACATACTAGGTAAAGGGGTAAATAGTTATAAATCTAAAATAACCATAATAAGTGGTAAATACACCAATCCCCCACTGTGAAATTATATTCAACTTTAACAACAAATGACATGAATAAAAAACTCATTCCAAACTACAAGGAAATTTCCCCATGGGTTCGTTGGTCACTACTAGAAATTGGTATTTACGAGGCACCAACACATTCCAAATCCCATATCTACCAGCCCCAAATAATATGATAGAGGAAAAAAGATTGCCTATAATACCATGTTTTAACATCCAGACTCGATTTCCTATAAAAACATAATCCATACCTATATCTATATGGTCTCAAGGCCACCTCACCATACGCTAGAGGATACTTGCTAGAGTTGTGGATATAATTATGGTATGGTGTGGATACTACAACCTCATGATCAGAGTATTAAATTGGTATATCTATAAATAAATAATAAACTATATTAGAAGATTTAATAAATGAAATATGTTTATGTTTTAGAATAATATCTATTAAATAGAATTAGACAACACCAATATTAAACAACGTATGTATGTTTAGATAATGATTCAAAAGCTAAACAAGAAGACACACAACATGAAACATGATACAATTCAATACACAAATAAATAACGGATATGAAATCTGCATGGGAAAACTCCATGAGTATCTGGAGCTCCATTATTGTCCTGTTCTTCTAACACCATGGTACAAGCTTGTCAAGACAAGAAAAAGTCAGTTGCCCTATATATATATGATATATTATCAGGTACTCTAGTGTAATGGAAGCCTAGGAAATGTGTGGGACATACATATAAGGCCACCTCTAATGGTTTCTATACCTAAATAAAGTCCATGATTATAAGTTACAATAGGGTTCAATTATTAAGTATAATAAACATTATTGAATATCAAAATACCAATCTGCTCATTTTCTAATAGAACACCATTCCATCATTTCCTAATTCGGCATAGGCAATAATGATAATCTAATTAGTAGATATATATATAGTAATAATATTTTTATAGTGTGGTTATATACTAAATCCAACTATATAGATAATGTATATACGAATGTCAGTAACCATATTCCTAGAATACGATGGGCTAGATGGACCAACACATAACTCATGCATCCACAATAATATAAATAATACTATAAGCTCATGGAAAGGGTAAAATACCTACATCTAAAAACAAATATGAGATTTCATGATCAAAACATGATATGGTGGGTGAGCTTTCATGTTATCACTCGAAATATTTGATGCGGTGCCACATGACCACCATAATAACAGATGCAATGGTGTGAGACATCGTGGTCAACACTAGATAAAAGGGAGAGTGATACATCATTCTCAATAAGTTCAATAACCATCATATCATTTCCAAAATCTATGACATATTAATAATAAAAATAATGCATTACCTATTATTATAATTTATATTCCAAATATAACCAAGGTCATCACATTTATTACAATTGACATATGTCATTCTTATTTGAAAATGTATGTGGGATAGTCGTACAACCCAATTCAGTCCCATTTAATACCAACTATTCACTTTTAAAATGACATTTCATTTATCAAGGCATGAAAATGTATATTTATGTCTTGCAAACCCACATTGAAGGTTGATTTCCTTTGAAACAAATGTTAGAAGGAAGTCCATAACCCCTTATTTAGTTTATTTATGAATATTATTTGATAACATATACTATGTACATGAAATATCTATAAATTACATAAATGAATAGGAAAACAAAAATCCCATATTTTAAATGATAATTCAAATCAATAATCATGAAATTTTAGATTAGAACTTAGTGCACCCCATTGAAGGGGTTTTGTGATAAAACATGATAACTTTAATAAATAATTCATTTAAAAAAACATCACACTCAAGAGGAATATATACATCCACCAAAAAAGAATCATTTTAAAAAGCTACCAATCATGTAAAATCAATTTCATAGTTAATAAAAAATAGTTTTAATATTTAAATTCATTTATAGTCCATGATGAAGTCATAGAAGGTCATCTGTAATTTTAAACCATTATATGGATGATGAAAAATCACTAGGACAATCCAAAGGGGTGGCTATAATTTTTGTTTACAAGCTCAATTTACGTATTGTGGTTCAACATAAGTAATACATCATATATAAAATAATTAAAAATTGATGAACTTTTTTTAGGGTGATGTGTGGAAAAGGATGGTTCACAAGAAAAATAAAAAAATTTATAAATTATTAGAAACACGGGGGAAGTGTTTTATACCACCTACCATATCAATACCCAATATTGAGGCTTGATTCAGTTGAGTTAGAGAGAAAACAGAGAAACTGACATCTTCCCTGTAAATAGGGAAAATGATTTCTAAAAAAAATAACTCCATAAATATATAATTAAACATTGAAAGTCACGAGAGGGAAGAAGATATTACCAAGAATAATTCATAGAATCTATTTTAACATGAATCTAATTTCTAATGAGGTAGATTTCACCATGCCTAGACGATAAAGGAGGAGCAACCAATGGGAGGAAATGGTAGGTGATATACGATGGTGAGAAGAAGAAAAAGAGGAGAAAGAGTTAAAAAATTACAAGGTAAATATTTTTAAATTAACCATAATAAATTGGGTCACATTAGTTTTTAACTTGGTTGGCCAAAAAATTCACCAAATGTTATCCTCCTACTACATAGGAAGGGGTTTCACTTGATTTACACACACTGTTTGGGAAATTGTGTGAAAACTATGTGATTTACCTATGTCAACAAATAAGTAAAACATCACAACCATGCATCCCTAGTCACACAGTAAAAAAACATTGACAACCCTTTATCTTCACTAAACATGCTTCATGGTTTCTACAAGAGGGTCACACAGTTTCAGACAAACTATGTGCCCCATTCCACCTTCACCATTACCGAGTTTCTAGGTTTCTGTGGCTTCCAATACTCATCAAAAAAGCTGAGTAACATCTTGGAACTTAAACCATGTCTAAAATAACTTTTTACTATTCTAACTCCTATAATTTGATTTTGATTCCCAGTTCAAAAGATTCATAATCCACAAGATTCCAAAAATTCAAATTCCCACATAATTAAACATCGGTTGAAAATAAAGGTTGATACACCAACTGATGTGAAGGCGGAATATATTTCACAGTTTTACATTCCAAAACAGTTTTTTGTAGATTTATATTCATACACCATGAAGTTAGTAAATAGGATTCAACAACATTCACTATATAATATGATTTTGAAAGTGTAGGGGTTGGGAATATTTTTCAAATACCTTCTGTGTGCTCCCCAGATATTTTCTAGATTTGGAGTCTCATGAGAGAAGTCATGTGGACAAACTCCATCCTTTGATATATTATTTAATTACTACTTTTACATTTCCATTATATTTTGAGGTTTATTAGAAGGTGGAGTTGTATTAGACGATATACTCATGAGGATGTATAATATGAGTGGTGATCCATTAGGGTTCTTCCAGGAGTAGAGTTCTCAATGATAGGTTTGAGGTCTTGGGGACTTCGATGTTTCAACCGGTGGGGTTGACCTAAACATCTTCCTTTTGGGACATCTAGAGTTTGGGGTTATGTTCCTTTCCTTGGGGTACTTTGGTAATAAATTTATGTATGTGGGGTTTATGTTCATTATGGGAATCAGCACCTAGTGGTTTCATAAGCTCAATTTGGTGAAGATTGTTAATTTAATTGTTATTCTTATAAGGAGTTTACTATTAGACCCCTTTAGCAGTAGGGGTAGAAGGATTTTTCTACACTATGAATGGATGAGGTTGGTAGAGGCCAACCTCTGTATGTTCCTTATGTCTATGGATGTCTACCTATGTTTCATTGTGGAGGTAGTCATCAGTAGAGATGTAGAGATTTTTTACATAGTCGTTTTCATGTTTTGGAAGCATGACCACAAGATGGGACCAAGGTCATTTGAGGTATACCGATGTTGTAATTGTTTCGATGCTTTTTTTGGGCGTGTGTGTCCGTCTGCTTGAGTGCAAGAGGCACGACTTTTGTTACCCCACATTCCCACTTTCCAAGGGTTGGTGACATCTGCTCCTTGTTCAGGGGTGTTTTCTCCTTGATCGAAACGGAATGATGTGATGTTAGTTCTTCCTTTCGTGGATTCCTCCTCAGATCTCGTCACCTAGTCCTGGTCTCCCACATAGATTTAATACGTTTGTCATGAAACTCATCCCAGCGCCATATCTTCATGGAAACCAGTTAATTACTCTGCTTCTGTTAGGATATTTCTAGGGGTCCGAACAGGGAAGCAACCTTTGGTTAGGGGGTAGTCACGTTGGGGCATCACTGGTGTGTCTGGACGCTAGGGATTGGCGTGTCTTTCTTCTGTGCCTTATTATAGGGATTATCGAGGGTGAGGAATCCCGAGGCATCCCACATCGAACGTAGGGAATCATATTCCATAGGCATGTATCTGAGGTTTTCCTCATCTTCATGTGTTAAAATAGGGTATGCTACAAGTTTAATGTTCAGCGGAGATGGATCAGACTGATCGGAACACTGATTAGTGTGGATCAGATGGAGGAATCCCCCATAGAGGGAACACCGATATTGGGGCCAGCATGTGGGAAACTTCCCGAATGTTGTGGAGGGGAATGAGGTGGCATGATCTCATTGGGATGCGACGACCTGTGTAAGAATCAAGATGGATGATGGTTTTAGGCTTGAGCCTCGAAGATAATTCCTAAGTATCATCGTGGTAGGAAATCATTGTATGTGTAGTTCATCTGGCGACGACTTACCGTTAAATTAGGACGACAATGTCGTACCGCTGGATGGGAACACAATAGCTTACCACTGGATGGGGTCGAACTGACGTGGAAAAGGTTGGAATGACCAGGTGGCGAGCTTAAACCTCATGAGGCTTCCTGCGTACAATGCCTTGCCATGGATCAAAGCCCTCGTAGCTCATGATGGTGTGGGGTTACATTCTAAGCTTCCCAAGTGCTGGTCAACCGACGTGAAAGAGGGTCAGAGTGACCAATGGTTGGTGGGATTGAACTTCAGGGAGGCTTCGTATGTACCAGGCCTTGACATGGATCAAAGACCACATAGTTCAGAATGGGGAATCTCAGTGAATCGACATGAATATGGACTAGGGGTCTAATGGATGAGGTTCTTGAACCTCTTCGAGGATTCCAACATACCATGCCTTGACATGGATCAAATTACAAGTAGTTCAGGTGAGGGTCCTGGCACACCATCATGGAGGTGGTCGGGGCCAATGGTTGTTGGGATTGAACCTTAGGAAGTCTTCCAACGTACCATGCCTTGACATGAATCAAAGACCATGTAGTTCAGGATGGTGTGTCGTGGATCCGACATGAATAAGGACCTTGGTTCAGGTGGATGGAAGGCTTGAACCTCAGGGAGGCTTCCTACGTACCATGCCTTGACATGGATCAAAGACAACGTAGTTCAGGATGGTGTGTCAGGGAACCAACATGAATAAGGACCTTGGTCTTGGTGGATGTTGGGATTGAACCTCAGGGAGGCTTCCTATGTACAATACCTTGACATGGATCAAATTCCCCATAGTTCGGGGGTGTGTCGGGGAACTGAAGTGAAGATGGACCAACGGTCCAATGGATGATGGACTTGAACTTCGTGGAGGCATCCTACGTACCATGCCTTAACATGGATAAATGTCCAAATATTTCGGGTGAGGGGATTGGCACACTGACATAGAGGCGGTTGGGGAAAATGGTTGTTGGGATTGAACCTCGGGGAGGCTTCCTACGTACCATGCCTTGACATGGATCAAAGTACTCATAGTTAGGACTGGTGTGTCGGGGAACTGACGTGAATAAGGACCTTGGTCCAGGTAGATGGTAGGATTGAACCTCAGGGATTCTTCATACGTACCATGCCTTGACATGGATCAATGTCCTTATAGTTCGGGCATACAGTTTAACGTCATGTGGGATGGGGTTTTGTTGAACCGATGGTCGAAACAACTAGGTGGTGGGATTGAACCTCATGAGGCTTCATACATACCATGCCTTGACATGGATCAAAGTCCACGTAGTTCAGACGTACAGTTTAACGTCATGTGGGACGGGGGTATAATACAGTTTAACGTCATGCGGGACGAGGTGTTGTCATGGTCGATGCCTACTCTAAGCCCATGTGAGTCGTTCTCTGTGTGAGAAACAAGAAGCGACAGAGACCTGACGATCACGTCACGAAAGGTGCGTCCGTGAGATGTGGAGTGGGGCTTATGCATGGATCGGCCCGGGGAGAGAGATATTGGGGATTACTCTGAGATTGAGGCCCTAGGGTGGCAAATCACAGCGGGAGGGGTCTTGGGAGTGAATGAAGGAGAATTTTAGTTCCCTATCACTCCCTCCGCTGGCCTTGGCAACGAGGAAGTGAGGAAGAGCAGGGGTGCTGCCTCCTGCAAGAAAATATAGGGGCTTACACCAAGTTGGATGCCCTCCCCAATGGAAAAACGCATATCCATGATGGTGGATATCATCCCCTGTGAGGGGGGATTATATCCCCATGGAGACAAGTGGGTGTGGATAATGTCTAAGGTAGGGGGTCCCTGCGTGCGAGGCACGGGGCCAGGTCATAGTTTAACATCATGTGTAGAGGATGATGGCGTGTGGTAGTTTAACGTCCTGCAGATCGAACGACGGTGGTTCGATCTGCATCCCTATGAATTACATAACCAGTACCCTCTTCTCCTTGTGTGAGGGAAGACATCGGCAAGGCCTTGAAGAAGGAGTTCCATGGGGCGAACCATCGAGGGGCCCATGTTAGCATGGCTATGCAAAAAAGAAATAGCCATTAGTGTGCCTATGAGAAGAAGTATTAGGCGAAGCAACGCAATGGGTGGTATCATCCCGAGGACATTGAAGTAGCATCGTGCAAACCTGGAGGGTCGCACGGGAAAAGCATTTTCCAAGCAGAGGGGTGCATTGGTAGTGGCCTTGTAGAGATCTGTTGCTCTGTGTGGTGGAGGGAACATGCGAATGTATGTGCTTTGCGAAGTGGGATGCCTTAGCCTTAGCATGGGGCAGCGGTGCAAATAAGAGGTGCTTCGCTAAGTGTAAGGAATTCACGGAGTGCAGCCTTGCGGAGCAATGGTGCCTCGCTAAGCAAGGTGTCGGGAAGAAATGTGCATCATGAAGTACAGTGACCCTACATTAGCATGTGAATCATGTGTACATGATGGGTGTTTCGGGAAGCATAAACACTCCGCAACAACCCAGGTTCCTTTCGGGATCCTATTCCATCACGAAATCCCTTAGGCTTCGTGAAAGGAATCCCTCTCGGAAGAGGGGATCAAAATGAGACAATGGAGAGGCACTTTGCGAAGCATAAATACCTCACACAACTCATGGTTCATCGAGCGGAAGAGTGCTTCACGATTCAGGAGCTAGGAAGCTGAAAGGTCGTATTGTCCATCTCGAGAGTTCAGGGGTATCCTAGTATTTATTATCAAGAGGCATCACAGAGTGGAGCTCACGCAGCGCGAAGAGGGGCATGGTGGCTTCGCGGCGGCGTCGCGAATGTAAAATTCGTTCGCGGAGTGTCCCACCTCCTTTTCTTTGCAGTGAGCTCACAAATGTCAAATTCATTCATGGAGCCTCCTTCATGATTTTCTTCACGGTGGAATAGAGAATGTCAAATTCATTCACAGAGCGTCCTGCCTCCATTGCATCATGGTGGGCTCGCGAATGTCAAATGCATTCGCAGAGCCTCCCGCCTTCTTTGATTCGCAGCGGCCGCAGTGCTGGGGGATCTAAGAGAACAGGATTCACGAGGCAGTCCATGGGGCCATCTTGGGGTCTTCTCATTTCCCCGAATTTTGGCTCCAAATAATACCCCCTCATACTTGGAGCCGTGGAGAGATCAAGGGTCAAAGTCTAATGGAAATCACCAAAAATACTCAGTCATTATCAGTGTTGACCCATGAAGAGGGCTCGCGAGGCGGACATGGGATGCGTGGGCTGGGTGCAACGCAAAGCTCCACACGTACTAGACGCTCCATGAAGCTCCGACGGACGTCGCCTATTGAAAGGGGCCTTCCATATCTTTTTTCATTTCCCTTCTCCGCGATATTGTCTTATTTTGCTCTTGATTCATGATGATTTGCTTACTCCATGAGTGATTTCTGCGAATCGGGTCTTCGCAGTGCACAGTGAGTCCTCGACTCCACGTTTGCGCTCCATGATATGGCATTGAACACCAAGGCAGTTCCCTACAAACAGTCTTCACGAGTGGGCATCGCTAACGCACGTTTCAGATGATCTTCGCGAACCAACCAACCAAATTTCCATGTTTCAGAACCGAATGGTCCACTAAGAAGCTACCCAGGGGGTCCTTGCAGATGCCACTTGGAGGGAAGAAATGGCCAGTAGTCTGGGGCTAGGAGAGCTAGTTCGTAGCCACTCTGACCACAGTTCATAGTTGGATATGTTGTCGGAGAGCTAGAAGAACTACCCGCTGTGCAGGAGGTTTCCTTTGTATGGCTTCGGGCTGAGGGGTGATGTCTTCATCCCCGCAGCAAGTTGAGATAAGCTAGCTTACAGGTTCTGGAGCATGTCGTGTCAGCACCGATGGTTCAGGGTGCATGACTGTCATGCCTGGGAGGATTTCATGCATGGCATCGCCAAATTTCTATACAATAATCTGAACAATGTCGACAGGAGGGCATTGAAGCTATAGATGTCCCCTCCACAGTACCGAACCATCCATAAGGCGGTGATGGGGAACCCGAAGAAGGGGTGGCTCGAGTAATGGGACCTGCGCCAGGGTGGAAACTTTATGGATGATTGGGCTCGAGCCTATTGGGTAAGAGCCTCATGCGAGGGGTTCAGGGTGGAGCTGAGAACAGTGGGCCTATATCAGGCAGCTTAGGCTTCCATGTTCCATATCTACCAACCAAAGCGGTTAATGCCAGAGTTGATGAGCCGGTGGTAACCGGGGACCAATACCTTTCACCTGCATCATGGAGAGGTCAACATTAGCCTATGGGATGTGCATCAGATCTCAGGGGTCCCGATACTAGGGTGATGTATGAAAAATTCCTCCCAGTTATGGGAACGTGGGAGGATCTCGAGACGATGTCGCGTCTGGAAATGGCATTGATGGATCTCATGCTCGAGGAGGATAAGGATGCAGTGAGGGATGTCCACTTCAAGAACTGGTTCAAGAAGTTCCTGAACTTCCTCAAAAATATGCAGTTCCTGGCGAGGCCTCAAACTCTTCCAAAGGGTGCTCAGAGTAAGGAAAACTCATACTGGTGGTTGCTGGAGGAAAGCCAGTGGAAGACCTTGGGGTTCAGTGTCAGAATTAAACAATGTCCAATAGTCAGGCTGGTGGCATTCATTGTATCCCTTATCTGTGGTTGGATCCTGATAGTGAGGGATATAAACAAGGGAGTGCGATCAAGTACTTTCATCATGGCATCCACTTTGGCAACAGGAGGGAGGGTCAAACTGGGGATCCCGATGCTCTCCAAGTTGTATAAGATGTTGTGGCACATCAGTGAGGGGAAAAGGCCACAGAGGGTATACGGGCCGTTACACCTCCTGTACAGGTTGATGTCAGTGCACATCAGGGGGATTTACGAGTATCTGAACCCCATCTCACCTTTGGGGTTGACCTTTCATCCCTCTATCTTGAACACCACGGGGAGATTTCCCAAGAAGCTGACCACACCATCGTTTATTAACCGGGCGTGGAGGGTGGAAGAATTCGATTTCTACCCATTCCCATTACTGAATGGGGGCCTTCACTGACAATATTCGGGGGACATAAGAGCATCAAGCCTACCTCATAGCCTTTAGTAGTGGAGTATTGAGGGCCAGGGTGGACCGTGGGTATGTTTTCCATCCATACACTCCACAACGGTTTTCCAGGCAGTTCTGGTGCCTATAGCGGCTAACCCCGCAGGTCTACCTGGGGGTGCGCTACTTGAAGCACCTATGTGTGATGAGGAATATGTGGCTCATGTTCACACGGGAAGAAGGGAAGATGCAGAATGTATTACCTCCACTGACCAGCATCCTTGGGAAGATAAAAAAATACACCCAGAGTTGGGAGGTGGCCTATCCAGGGGAGAGGCTGAAGCGGCCAACTGTCCTGGTCAGTGAGGGAGAGCATCCCTGATCTCAGGGCTGAGGCTGGAAGGCAACAAGGGAATCCTGTGGTGGCAGTGATACTGTAGTGGCAGAAACAGTACTAGTTGAGGAGGGAGTAACGGTAGTGGAAATGACAGCGGCATTGGAGTCGACGGTCCCAAGAGAACAAAGTCATCCAGAGGGGTGGCCACTGAGGGGATTCTGCAAGATTTCTGCACAGGCCCCAGGGAAATGGCTACACCACATTGACATTCAAGAGAATGCTATCTTCCCAGAGGCTTGGGACAGCTGGGAAGTCAACCAGCAATTCCTCATCCCATCCGAGTTATTGTATCACCTTAACCACCTCAGGATGGACATACCGAGATTTGGCCTATTAGGGTGGGTTTTGCAGTATCCCAGGCTGAGGCGGAGAAATACATAGCTGAGCTAGAAGACTTCATCCACTCCCGGGGTGCCCTACACCCGATGAAAGACTGAGTCAGGGTGCTGCTAGGTTGCACGGTCCTTCCACAACTATCAGCCCCTGACCTGAGGGAGCACTTCCCCCTACCGGAAGAATCGGACGAGTCCTCCTGGGGAGATGAGGCCGACAGAGAAAGTCCACCAGAGGAGGGTGATGTCGGCGACTAGTCCTTGGATCTTGAAGATTTTGCATAGGCTCTCGAGGTAAAATCCCATGTTCTTTATTTTGAGTCTTCCCTTAGGTTACTATGGATTCCTCATTAGCATTTTCACTGGGCAGGAGGACCTTGTGCATAGACCTCATTCTCACACTTTAGCGGGTGTCGACGCAGGACCTTCCGGATCCACGCCCGTTGATACATCAACTTCTGTGTCTGGAAGGGATGGGAAAATCGAGGCGGCTCCCATAGAGTCTCTATACCTTCCAACCATATACATGGGGTCACGTCTTGGGATTCTGATGACATCATTCCAAGAGAAAAACGAGGGATTTGATTGTTATATGTATTTTCTACCAAATTCACAATTTTCATCCCCTGACCATGTTAATAGACATCCACGTCCCTTTGATGGTGTGTACAATCCTTCAATTGTCCTGGGCTACTGCGGAGATGTTGTTTAGGGCTTCTGGTAGCCCCCTTCCCATGGGCATGCCGATGGTCATGGAGGTTAACTTCTAGCCTGACTGAACTGCAGCACTCCTGATCACTGGAGGGGGTGCCAGTGGGAATGCGCCTGAGATTATCAAGGTGGGATCCAATGATAAGGATCAACTAGATGATTCAGGCCCTACCACACATGATCCAACGCCAGATATGGACCCAGCTGAGGAGTTCCTGGGGGCATTACCTACATACGAACCTGCCAGTCATGCCGACTGGGACGAGATGGCCTCTGATGAGGAGGACATCAAAATAGTCCATTGCCGATCAAGGAAGCTGATCATCCACTTCATCAATGAAACCCCCAAGCGCTATGGTTGAATGAGATGGATAGACTTCACTCATGACTATGTGAACTATGTTTTGGGGGAGTAGATTCCTGGCGTCCTCACATCCTCATCTAAGATCATATGGTGGAAAAGATTCAAGAGTATGATCATGGCCTTGGTGTGGGATGGAAGCAGAAGAAGGTGATAAACATAAAGAGGCTCTAGAAGGATGAAGACAAGGTCCATCAGCTGTAGAGTCAGGAGGATGTGCACTTGATCTCCCTCAATGCACAATTTTAGCTAATATCACGATTGAAGCCCCAGATGGCTGAAGCCAAAGAGGGCCTGAGGTGAGATTCTGGGGAGATGATCACCATCCAGGCCGACATGGAGAGTGCCCAGATTGCGGCCAATGAATTTCTCCCTCTCACCGCTGAGGATGATCGAGAGGTGAACAAGTGACATAATCTCCTGGATCCTACCAACCAGAGGGTGGCAGTACTGTAACGTTCCTTCAACGAGGTCAATCTGTCTGTGGGGGGAGTTGACCTCTGGGTACTGTAATGATTACAAACCCTTAAACGTACTTTCATGATTTGTTTTAATGCCATATAATGCATGAGTTATGTTGTTTACATTGGTTTTATTTCATCCTTATGATTTTCGCGGAGCGTCCAACGACCATTTCCTATGTTCATGTGGGTCGGACATGATATGAGAAACAAGGGATAACCACCTCATAGCCCCATCCAAATGTAGGAGTGAAAACCAAGATTTGTGAATCCTGGGTTTGAACAACTGATCTGGGTTTCCAGGAGGAAATAGGAGAGTCCTAGCTGGAGAATGAAGTTCTCAGAATAGCCAAATTACCATTTTTTCAGTGTGCTCTTGTGCATGAACGGTGCAACGCCATGGGTGATGAAATCGATCCAAACAGATGGGAATAAGATGTGTGAATCACGATACCTAGGATTTGGAACATTGTGGGGGTGGAACGACAACAAAGAATAACATTTGACCACATTCAAAACACAGTATTCTTACTGTATTTTCCTAGAGTGGGGATAACGAATGAGTGTCAACCATTGACCATGTTCGAAACACGAGACCTGTCGCAAATGCCATCCATTAGTCTTTGGAATGTTGTCACAGGATAGTAAGTGGGCCATAGGCCAAGAATCCATATCGAGACATGAAATAGGACGAGGGTCCGAATATGGAGCACACAAAGCGTGGAATGTGGAGTGAGGGTTTGTCCAAACAGAATCCAACACTCTTGAAACTACTCCACCATGGTGGAAGCACACTAGATGGACACATCGGTCTGATCATGGATCATTCCTTCTTTCAGACAGAGTCACTCTGGTGAGGGGGTTGTCACTTCCTAATACCATCGTGGGGAATCCCGAAATTGTTCGAGGAAAAATTATAGTTACATGGTTCCCCACGAGGGGTCAGGCCAGGAGGCCGGAAATGGAGAGGAAAATGATTTTATGGTTCCTGGGGAAAGATCCTGGGAAAAATATAGGGGTGTCTGTACATATCCCATGAGTACAGAAATCAAGCTATACGTAGTTCTAGAGGCACAGTTTAACGCCATGCGGGATGATGAGAAGCCTGGTTGTGCCAGTACACATCCCACAAAAACTACAAATCCCACGAGAGTCATGCTCGATGTGGGAAACAAGATTTATTGGGGGACATTCCCAATACAATAAGGGGCGTGTTAGGGTGGAGGGACATTCGGGGAATGTCGGCCCAATGATGCTGACCCATCCACGTATGGCACCTAGACGCTTGAAGAGGCAAGCACGAGTACGTCGGAATTCCACTTGAACATGATGATGTGGAAATGTGTGAATCATGGTGCTCGAAATCTGGATCACAATGATGGTGGTGTGACTATGGTGGATAACTTTTGATCATGGAGGAAATGCAGCATCCGCATCGCGTTATCCTGAAGTGGGGACAACAAATGAGGGTCGACTGTTGACCATGTTCAAAATAAGGGAAGTGTCGCATATGTCTTCTGAGATCCTTAAGAATGTTGACCCGAAATGGTAAGAGAACCATTAGGCATTGCATCCATGCCATCTGGGGGTCCTATTGGATTTGGACTAGGATGAGGATCCAAATAGCGAGCTCCAAAGCATGGACATGGAACGAGGTGAATGACACCATGAAGATTCCATACTTCGGGATATTTGTCAAAATGCATCTAAATACGACAACGAGACGTATTCTATAGAGGGAGTCAAGTCCATTCCCATGGGGAGATCTTAGTTTAGGGTCGTAGAATTCAGACCATGTATGGTAGGATACATGGGAAACACATGGTGAGTAATTACAAAAACCCGACATGAATGGGAACTGGGGGTTCCCACCACCACGTGTTCCATGGAGAGGATTTTAGGTCAAGGGACCAGAAACGAGAGATGAGATATGCCTGATGCAAATTGCACCGACGTTCCTATGTACCCCATGAGGTTGGGGATCAAGATGCACGTAGTTATTGAGGTGGCTCAGTAAGGTACCAGTGCCAGGGTTACAAGGGGTGCACGATTGTGGCTCTCGCACCAAAAGAAGCAGTATTTTATTAATCTTGTTTGTCCTTTAAGGTGAGTGTTTTTTTTTGTGAAGCGATAGGCCTATGGTAGCAGGCCCTGGCATCGCTGCAAGAATCAAGCCATAGCAGGCATTGAAAAAATGGCATGGTGTGAGTCCAAAACCAAACATGGTGTCCCCTTGAGTGAGGACATCACAATGCAGCGCTATTTTTCATCGTGCGGCCAAGACAATAATATCACAATTTATGATCATGTGATAGGACCAGTCATGCATTTTAACTTAATGAAGCACATACATACAGATATGATTCTAGGTGGGCAATGTGTATTGTCCAATAAAACATTCCCGACATGAATGGGGAAATGATCCCATATCACACCGTACGCAGTTCCGAGAGGGGAACCTCAGGACAAGGAGCCCAAATAGAGGTAAGAGAGAAAGGGGAAGAAGATAATACCTCCCAGCTGAGCTGGAACTAAATACGATACATTCGGGTGGTCCTACGTATCCCATAAGGATGAGGATCGAGTCAAACCTAACTTCTAATAAAGATCTTATTTTATAGTCTTTGATATTGGACTGTGGGAGCCCCAAAAGATGCTGTATTGTAGCTTTGTCCCCCTGACGTGAGGAGGTGCACTGAGGGATAGTACTAGGAGTGTCGAGATTCCACTGAGACATGATGGGGTGGAACATAATGTTAATCATGCAACCAACATTCTAGGCCTGAAGTGGTTGGCATGACGATGTAGGATTACTTCTGCCCATGTTCGCCACACAGCATCTTGTCCCATTAGCCTGAAAAATGGACAAACAAATGAGCATCAACCGCTACCCATGTTCACAACATGGTATTTTTATCAATTTTTTGTCTGAGACCCTCAAGGGAATTGGCATGTAATGGTAAGAGATCCCTTAGGCATGGTATCCATGTCGTTCCTGGGGGTCCCTCTGGGTGTGAAAGAAAATGACGGCTGAAATTAAGGGGAACACAATGCTTGAAATGTGGAAGAAACATGACTATGTTGAATATGACACTCTTGGTACTAGACCAGAGTACCCTTAACACATTGGAAATCCACTTCAAGGGGTCGAGGGACTCAACTTGAGGGAGGCCAAGAGATGGAAGATTCCTAGGAGAAGGGGGAATGGTTCCAAAAATCCAACTCAAAAGAGAGAATTTCCCTGTACCACACCTATATATCCCCCTTGTGGAGAGGGATAGGACAAGGGGCCTAGGTGACTGGGAGATCGGGATATCATTAATAGATGGGGTTGGACCCAAAATCTAAATGTTTAGGTGGTCCTACGTTTCCCTTAGGGATGGGAATCAAGCCACACATAGTTATTGAAGACACCACATGGTAATATAACCGATCAAAAGGGTGTGTACAACACGATGAACAACCGGACATGAATGAGGACATAATCCCACACCAGACCGTACGGTCCCATAATAGTGAACCTGGGTTGGGGGCCTGAGAAGGCCAAGGGGCCTGAGGTTGAGCCTCAGTCAGGAAGGCCTGACCAGCTTGTAGTTTCACATCTTGTAGTGAGGATAGGGGTCGAGGGCCCAAGAGGGAAAAGGGGCCTGAGGCTGGGCCTCAGTCAGGAAGGCCTGACCAACTTGCGGTTTAACGTCTTGTAGTGAGGACGGGGGTCGAGGGCCCGAGAAGGCCAAGGGGCTTGAGGCTGGGCCTCGGTCAGGAAGGCCTGACCAACTTTTAGTTTAACGTCTTGCAGGGAGGATGGTGGCCGGGGGCCTGAGGTTGGGCCTTGTTCAAGAAGGCCTGACCAGCTTGCAGTTTAACATCTTGCAGTTAGGACGGGGGCCGGGTAGGGTTTCTCATCCCGGGATGTGTACGGATCGGTGAGAAACCCGACGTTAATGAGGACATAATCCCACACCATGGTATATAGTCCTAGAAGAGAGACCCTAGTTCGGGGGCCTGAGAAGGCTTAGAGGCCTGAGGCTGGGCCTCAGTCAGGAAGGCCAGACCAGCTTGCAGTTTAGCGTCTTATAGTGAGGACAAGAAGGGTAGTAGGATACCCCAAACAAGATAGGTGTACGACACGTTGAATAACCCGAAGTGAATGAGAACATATTCTCATACCACACCACACACTTCCAAAATAATGAATCTGGGTAGTGGGCCTGAAAAGGCTGAGGGGACTGATAACTGGAATCTCCCAGAGGGAGTTCATCACTTGGAGATACAGCGGGGTAGAATGAACCACTACACTCTATGTTTGGGACATCATGGGGTGGACCTAGCAATCTAGGATGGCTGTTGACCATGTTCTAAATAGAGCATCCCTATAGGGAACTATAATGGGAGCAACAAATGAACTTTAACCGCTGACCATGTTCAAAAAGTGTGACTTGTATCGTCTTGTTGCACGACATCCTTGAGTGTATTGGCTGGAAGTGGTAAGAGATCCCTTTGGAATAGCATCCATACAATTCATGGGCCCTTATGGATAGGGAAGGTGATAGAATCGTAGTCAAGGAGTGGGTGAAGCATAGATGTACCCATCTATAAAAGAGGTGAACATCTCCAGGGAGCGGGACACACGGCTGGATCGAGATTAACTCCACGTGAATTGGGGAAAACGTTTTCACCCATTCCATACATCTTGACCTGGGGGTGAGATTCTGGAATTTGGGCTTAGCCAACAGACTAAATGTTTGGGTATTCCTATGTATCTCATGCAGATGAAAATCAAGCCATACGTAGTTCTCAAGATGTAGTTTAACATCATGTTGGATGATGATTAGTTTAAATTCATGAAAGACTGGACAGTTTAAGGTCATACAAGACCAGCGTGCAGTTTAGGGTCATGGATGACCGTCCATTTTGAGGTTGTGCACAACCATGGGGCTTAGGAAAAGTATTTCGTGAGGAATTTTGCATTGGTGGTAGGAGTAATATGCTCACCATCCAGGGTCACCAAAGAGTATGCTTCATTGGGGTAAACCCTGTAGACTATGTAAGGTTCTTCCCATGTGGGCTCCAACTAGGGTGGTTTCTTTTCGGGGATCATTAGCTCCCTTAGGGCTAATACCAAATTGCCTTGCAGGAAGGAGTGGAGGCAAACCTTCTTGTTGAAAGGTCAAGCCATCCTGCTCTGATGCCTTTCTAGGTTTTGTAGGTCCCGAAGCCTGTTGTCATCTAGTGTTTCAAATTCAGAAAGATAGATCTCAACCACTCTATCTTGTGATTGCTAGTCAAAGACAACTGTACGCAATGAGGGAAACTGAACCTCGATGGGTAGGATGACGTCGGTTCCATACACCAGGGAATATTGGGTTACCTGGGTGGAATTATGGGGTTGTTGTCTGATAATCCTAGAGGGCGTTGGGGAGATTATCTGGCAAACTCTTCTTGTTCTGACCAACCATTTGATGCTGAATGTTAGAGAGGGTTTTATTGAACGTCTAAATCTATCTATTTGACTACCCGTGATAGTGGGAGGTATGGTTGGAAGGAATGTTGTACTTGGCGTACAATTTCTCAGATCGGATGCTCGGATGTCGGTGCTGTTATCAGTGAGGACAACGTGAGGGACTCCAAACCAGAGGATGATATTAGAGCTCAAAAAGTCAAAGATGGAATGGTCCTTGACCTCATAGAGTGGAACTGCTTCTACCCACATGGAAATGAAATCTGTGGAGGTCAGGATGAACCTGCACTGGAGAGATATTGCCCATGGGTACGGCCCCATGACATCGAGCCCCCACACCACAAATGGCCAAGAGTACTTAGTGGAGTGGAGAGGTTCTGGCGGCCAATGAAAGAAGATATCATGAACATGGAATGCATGACATCTCTTGAAAAACACAATACAATCACATATCATAGAGGGCCAAAAGTACCCCAGTCTCCGGATTTGATGCGACAGCTTTGGGCCAGCCTGCTGGGAACCTCAAGAACCGGAATGAACCTCTTTCATAAACTCTAGAATCTCAACTCCTTGGATGAAATGGAGGGGAACACCATTGAAACCGCACTTGTAGAGGATCTGATCAAGATTGGGACCACTCTGGATGGTAAACTGCAGCACGCGGTGGAGGATTCGCTCGCGCTTGGCCCAATCAGCCTGGAGGAAACCATTTATGAGATATAAAACAAACGGGGCTCTCTAGTCAGGAGTTGCTTCAACCAATGCATCTGAGGAGCCTAGTGGTCCTTTCGTGGTGGATTTGGTGGTAATATGGCTTACTTGTAGGTCGTCGCCATCCTCTGGGGTGACATGGGCAATGACTCTCTGGGGTGCCACATGTATAATAAAATCATCTTGCTCAGGCTCTGCAAGTGATGCAGCTAAGCTGGACGAAGTGTCCGCTCGACCATTATGTAACCGAGAGACATGGGTAACCTCTGGTCGAGAAGGGAATTGTTCCTTTAGATTGAGGGTTCACTCCAACAATGGTGCGAGCTCTGGTTTTCTGACAACATAGTCACTGTTGACTTTATTGATGACTAGCTCAAAATCCCTTTTGACATGAAAATGGGTCACGTCGATCTCAAGGGCTAGCTCGAGGCCAATGATAAGAGCCTTATACTCGACCTCATTGTAAGTGAAACCTTCTAACAAAATCAATGAGTACTGTAGGATGTCTTGCGCTAGGGTGATAAAGAAGATACCCAGACCTACTCTGTTGAGACAAGGATCATTGAGCCTCATACCGGTAGGGCTCTAGAAGGCACCATCAAAATGCATCTACCAACATGGGACGTCTTGATCTACGAAGAGGATTGTCTCATCGGGAAAATTCAAGTCTAGGGACGGGTCTACGGTGGTTGGATGGGTATCCATAAATTCCACCAGTGCCTAACCCTTAAAATCCTTCTAAGGCACGAAGCTAATGTTGAACTGCTAGAGGATCACCACCCACCGTGCTAGTTGGTCAGTCAACATGTGGTGGTTCAGAATATACTTCAATGGGTCTACCTGAGAGACCACCTATACCTCATGGTGTTGCAGGTAATGCCCCAACTTCTTATATAGAAAATACGATCGCAAGGCATCTCTTCTCAATGGGGGAGTATCTTGTCTCTATATTTAGGAGCATTCAGCTGAGGTAGTAGAGACTGTTCTCTGTACCCTTTTTGTTCTTCTAGACGAGAAGGGAACCAAGCGATTGGTCCAGGGTAGTTGTTCAGAGAATCAACGACTTTCCAGTGATGGGAAGCATCAGGATCAGAAGATTGAGTAGATACTGCATGATTTCTCTGAAGGTGGCCAGACACTCTTCGTCCCATTCGTAGGTAGATCCTTTATTCATTAGATGAGAAAAGGGTTTACACTTGCCAGACAGATTCTCAATGAATCGGCGTATGTAGGTTATGTGACATTGAAAACCTCAAAGCTCTCAGAAATTTCTCAGAGGAGGCATATGGCTGATTACCTTGATCTTCTCTATGTCAATATTTATGCCTCAGTACCTGATAAAAAAGACAAGAAACATTCCAAAAGTGACCCTGAAAGGCACACTTCAACGAGTTCATCTTCAAGTGGCAGGATCAAAGGGAACCGAACAATTTCTCAAGGTCCTTGAGATGGTCCTAGTGCTAGTGAAACTTGACCACCAGATCATCCACATAGCACTCCACCAATGTCCCGAGGATTGACTTGAATATGAGATGCATGGCCTGCTGATAGGTGGAACCTGCATTCTTCAGGCCGAAGGGAATAACCTGGAAACAAAAATTACCTTGGGGTCCCCTGAAATCCGTGGACACTTTGTCCTCGGGGGCAATCCAGATCTGATTATATAAAGAGTGACCATTGATGAAGGAGAGGGCTCGGAACCCGGCTGTATATTTGATCAACAAATCTAACACTGGAAGGGGAAAACCATCTTTCGGACAATGACAGTTGATATCTCAAAAGACGATAAAAACTCTGATCTGTCTGTTCTTCTTTCTGACTTGCACGATGTTGGCTATCCACTTGTGGTACTGGACCTCCTCGATGAAGTTGGCTCTAATGAGTTTGTCAACTTCAGCCTTGACCATGGAACCATGAAAAGGGTGCATCATTCTGGGAGGCATCTTGAACCCATGATGGTTTGTCGGGAGATCGAGGTTGTGGATGACTACATGAGGATCTAGTCATGGAATCTCATCGTAACTCTAGAAAAACACGTCACAATGCTATTTATTTAAGTCCATGTACTGCTGCTGATATTCAAGGGACATGGTGGCACTGATCAATGTGGCTCTCATATCTGCCTCACTACCAAGATCACCTGTACTAGTTCATCGACCATAGTAGAGATGCCTTATTCAAAGGAAGGGGTAACATCCTCCAGATCCACTTTTTTAGTTGTGTAGAAGGGATTCCCAGCGGGTGAGGCTTCCAATTGGTCGGAGGAACCTAACAGGAGGCTTCTTCTAGCCTGGAAAGTAGTGGATTGCGCATCAAGATATTCACACGTCGTTGAGACCATGTCGATGAAGGCAGTCAATCCAATCCAAACTGGCCTTCGGTCCAAGGGGCCACACATGACGACATCAAAGCAATAGTGGTTTTTCGGCTTGAGCCATTTAATTAAATCCCAGTGGAATATACATGTATGACGTACAATCGTTTCCATGGGGTAGACATCTAGATACCATACTGGAGTAGGAGGTTCCAGGATCCCTTGAGCCTGGTTTGTGTAGGAGTACGAGTTGATTTTCCACCATTGCATGGACTTGGGAATATTAATTCCTCTTGTACCAAAGACAAAAAAATCATTTCTCCATGTTGAGGGTCGTGGCCTCTGATCTATGTATTGGGAAGACGTAGGTGTCATCCTGACCTACCTTGGGGTCATTTATGACCTGGGTGGGCTCAATCTCAGTTTCCAGAATCTTCTTATCCTTGTTCTTTTAATAGTAAGCATCTAGATAATGGGCTTCACAAGAGGCAAAAAAAAAAGATGAATCACCTTGGAGTAAGCCTACTTGACCATTATGGGAGTACTTGATGAATTTCTGATTAGCGAGGGTACAATCGCATGCAAATGGAGCCATGGACTTCCCATCAACGCATTATACGCGGTGTCCTGGGAGACGTCTATAAATTCAGTACTAGAATCTAGGCCAGCAAACTCAGTATTTAAATGAATCCTGCCAACCGGGTTCTACTCAATCCTGTCATATCCTTGGATCCTTAAATTGGAAGGATTCAGGTCATCATCGGATAACCCCAACTTTCACAGCGTCCATGTCGGGATAAGGTTGTTCCCGGAGCCGGTGTCAACAAAAATGTGGAGAACCTCAGCAATGTTGAATTGGATGGTGATATACAGTGGGTGGATGTGCCCTTATATGGAAGAGCCTTCATCCTCTCCAGAGAATGAAATGATGGCCTGGAATTCGGCAATCTCAACTACTTCGGCATGAAAGGCTTCTATAGATGCTACCTCTGTCTCAAACTAGAGGGGGGTCTTTAAAGCCTCAGTGAGGGCCTCATACATATCTGATGATAGGATAAGGGTTTAAAGGATATAAAGCCTCACTGGGATACTGGTGAGATTCTTGAGAACATCATACTTCCATGCTAGGCGTGAACTTCTTCTTACAGGTGTCCGCTCTGTGATTGGAGGCACGACGGGCCCTGTCGGCTGGACTAGTGGCCGGCCGGTGCTGGGCATATCTCGCAATTCACTAGTTGAAGTCTAAAGTGTAGCTATCAGATGAGGTTCAGATGACTGAGGTGGACCCGTAGAAGGGTGAAGCTGGTCGCGGTATGGCCGAAGCGGCTCTACCTGATCGAGCAACACAAACGGTGGCGGAGGCAGTCCTAACGACACCAGATGAAAAGGATGCGCATGCTGAGCTCTATGATAGGAATGTTTTCTGGTCTTGGAGGCATGTACAACTTGGCTAGAAGTGCCAACTAATGTGCCTTGATGACCCACATAGCCAGGGCTTCACCGAAATTGGCGTCGGCTAGGGACGTTGGGGAGGTTCACCTGGCGTTCCCCCTCATCGGGTGTCACAAAGGGGTTTAACAACTCGACAATGTTTATCGAAGCAAACCCTTTACTGTCACGTGAAAAATCATCCACAAATGGGTAGATTCTAGGATGGATCCCTATATCATGAGGCATGAATTCACCGAGAGTGTGGGAATGTGATGGCATTTGTGGGTCGTGTTGCTTTTTCTTGTGTCGCAGATGCTTTCTCTTATAGGAAGAGGCCAGTTGAGATGATGATTCAGAGGTGGTGGTCGCAGATTCTGAAGAATGCAGCTAATTCAGGAATGGACAAATGATTCAATGTGCACGAGAAACCATTTTATGATCCATCCAGTCATCGTACTTCTGGGATCCGTGGCTGGGAACTTGCTGCCACTCATCTTCTCCGTCGCTATAGCTATCTGACCTCACAAAGACACCTGCCACTTGTGCCAGGGCCAAGCCAAGTCTGACTATGTTATTATCGACCTGGTCTTGGAGCCAGTCCTTAAACACATATCACAACTTGAGGGTGTGACCCAGAATCTGATGATAGGGGCAGTAGTTTGGGCTATCGGTGAGATTCGCCTCTGTCGGCCTTCTGCACTCAAGCAAGCGTACAATCCCCCGATCTAAGGCACTATAGAAGTAATCATGGACCAGATTCTCACTGAATGAGTAAGTATATTGTCTTTTCTCCGGATATGGATTCCTTGGAGCCTGGCCATTATGAGGAGCAAAAGGGGCCTACTATGGAGGTGGACCTTGATTGTCCCGCCTGGGCGGTGGGGGCACATTATGCGGAGGCGCCTGCCGATTCTAGGGAAACTGCAGAGCTGGAGGCTATGCCTGAGGTGAAGGGCCTCTATGAGGCAATGGGGATAGTGCTACTAGTATGAATTCTAGCCACCTGGGGGCCTTATATAGGCCATTATGTCTGGCTCGGCTCTTGTATCCCTACTTGGTGGGATTGTAGGGGGCAACAGACGTGCCTTCCTGGCCTGTGGCAGTGCTTCTTTGAGGTACTAAGCCTTATCCAAGAAGTCTAAGAACCCTCCAGGATAGTTATGAGATATTAGGGAGGGAATGAGTTCTGTCTTGACATTTCCCACGCACATCATCAGTAATTTCTCCTCAGTCAATGACATTTCAAGGGAGTATGTAATCCCCTTCCACCAGGCGATAATGTCCACGACTCGCTCAGCAGGCCTTTTTTGCATTTATAGAGGTCTGTGATGCTGGTCTTTTGAGTGTTAGAGATGAATTGGTATAGGAACTACCTGCAAAGGTCCTCCCAACTGGTCACAGATCCGACAGGGAGCTGGTTTTACCAAACAAACGTCAGCCCTTCCAGCTTCTGAACAAAACAGCAGACCTTAGCAGCCTCCTACTATGCTGGAGTCCCCAACATAGGCCCAAACCTTCAGTAGAGTGGGATAGATGCTCTATTGTATCCCCTTTCTCATTAAAGGGGGAGAAGGTGGGATTCCCAAAACCAATAGGTGCCAGCATATCATCCACCCCAGGATGGGTATGGCTTGCCATCTAGTGGTATTTTCATCTACTACGTCTCCAATGCCTCAAGAAGGGCTATGTATGCCACCATAGTATCATCTAGGTTGGGGTCCCTATCTTGAAGGGGATCTATAACAGTGAGTGCATTTTTGGGATCTTCAACACGATAGATAGGATCAGACGCTCGTGGAGTGACTCGTGGAGCGGCCTGCAGGGCAGCTGGTGGAACCCGGGCTAGATTCCTCGGATTCCCGCGTCGCTCGGGAGGCTTTGGTGAGACATTCCGAGCCCTCTTTCCATGTGTTACGACTTCAGCCCGGTCCACGATAGTGGTATGATCAGTTTTTCCTGGAGGCATCTTGCCTAAGGGATGTTGTTCATGCCCTACTGCCTCGGCCTAGGACCCCCATAGTCGGGTCATCGATCTACCCCATGTTCAGCCAGGAGTTTGTCGACCAACCCCTTTTTCTCAGCACGTTTCTGTCACAACACGGCCTTCTCGGGGTCCTACTCTATCTTTTTCACCGAGGAGGACGGGTCGGAGTTCATGACAGCTCCAACATGCTCTTTCCATTACCGGCATTCCGACTGAGTACCAATACCTCAGTGGGCGCGGGAAGACCTAGGAGGTTTCTCTACTGACAAGTAATCCTCCATGATAGGTCTAACAGTGGTGGAACACCCTTAGAGGGAAAGTATCCATCAAGAAACTCTAGCTCGTCCTCCTTGTCCACGACGTCGTCCATATAGACTGTGAACTTTCCTGGGGGAATGTCTTCAATATCACATAGCGAGTCGGGATACCATTTAATAGGGCTGAAGAGGAGGGCAGCATACTACCCCCACCCAAAAATTTGCACGTGGGGGGTTTCCTCCCTAATAAATTTTTAGAGTACCTAAATAATCTGAACACATTGCTGTTGGAGGGACTCACAATGGCCTAGTGACTCAGGGTGATGGGCCACCGGGATTGCAGCCAGATTGACTAGACGACACTACTCGCTGATGTCTTCAAAATGCACTTGGCTCCTTCTATATTAAACACACTGATGATGGAGACTGAAATGTGTCGCCCAGAGGGTGTAGAGAAGATACTCAACTTCCTCTCGAGTGAGGGACTCGGGTATGCATAAATCAAGCGCTTCTATGAGCCAAAATATCTCAGGGAAGTGGTCTGCTACTAGGATGCTCCAGAAGCTCCTCAAATCAAATTCAGGGTCTAGACATTGATTTCCCAACTCGCTAATCAGGGGTGGTTGAGGGACAAGAAGTGGTACTGAGGAAGACAGCTGGGACGACAGGTTGGCTGGAGGGGAATATGACGAACGGGCTGAATGGCGGCCGATTCTCAGGTTATCCTCCAAAGAGTGTAGTGAACTGGCCGCTACGTCATGATATGATGGGCTGGCGGTCATCGTTCATGGCTCAGAGTCCAGGGCTGGTGGTGGTGGGTTGTGCTGTTGTTGCTTACCATTGGTCCCCAGAATTGCTCTCTGTGATCTCTTATGGAGGTAGAAAGTTCCTCCGGAGATGAAGGTGGTGACTGCATGAATGTAACCTTAGAGGTCTCCAGGTTTTTATCCTCCTTGATTAACCTATAGAGGGAAGCAGGAATTTTGTGGACCTCACATTCTGGGAGCACCAGGCTGATGCACCTCGTCCCTGCCCTGCCCCTTGATTCAGATGAGCGAGGGGAGGGTTCCTGTGTTGAGTCGTACTGTGCTTCATAGTGTGAGAAGTGGACTGGTTTGATCTTCGCCAGGGCCTTCCCAGTATTCTTCTTGTGTCGGCAACGACCCGCCATCCTCCCTCTGGGTGGCTCCTTGGGACAGTGCCGATTTCCAACATGTGGTCCTTTGGTCGCACTGGTGCCAGTGCAGAGAGGGTTTCCACTTGAGACAGCCAGGGTGTGAGGATAACCTGGAAAAATGTCAAAGGGAACATGAGGAGGACCTCCATGAATAGAACCTGAGCGGGCGAGACCTCCACTAGAACTAGTGGGAGCATAGGTAGGACCTCCATGCTTGGTGCTGGTGGATCAAGGCTGGCCCTCACCACTCTGGTTTCATGGGTGAGGAGGACCTTCGCCAGCTATGGAGAGGATGTATGGAGGATCCCCACATTGAAGAGAGATCGGATGGGTAATGTCTCTATGTCGATTTTCAAGGTCAGGAGGAAGGGCTCTATACCCGATGTGATGGGCACGAGAGAGGCCTCCGCATAGAACATCACTGTTGTGGGGAAGATCTTTATCTGGATTTGGGGTACCACAGGGTAGACCTCCATGCCAAGCCTTGAAGTGGGTTTGACCCATGCTCTCGGTGGTGGTGGCATGGGGAGGACCTCCGTAGAGGGTGGAATCATCATGGGTTGGTTCACGGCGACCCCCTCTCATGCTTGCGACCCGAAGAGTCGACCCAGCCTGCTCATGGGTCGGTTGGGGCCTCGATCCCGGTTGGGCGTATGAGCAACCTTGATCAGTGTGTGCAGCGACTTGATGATATGTGTTGGCAGTGGCTCGGGTAATAGTAGTCATCGATGTTGACGCCCCGTGGCAGGCGTCCTTAGATTGTGCTCGACGCTGGCGTCGGGTCAGGCGAGCCGGTGCTGGTGGTGCAGGCGCATAGCCTACCTTCTTCTCTGGAAAGGCCAGGTGGCGGTGCTGAGGTGGCCGACTGGGGGCCCTGGCTGGGAGTCCCTATATTGGGACACTGACCGGGCTGGGCCGGACATCCCCCACCTCATCACTGTAAGGTAGGGAGTCGTCAAAGCACTATGGGGATAAGCTCCCGATACAATTGAATGTTGGGGTGGGGAGCAGTGGCTCCCTGTGTGGGCCCTTGGGGGAAGCATTGATGGTGGGGCCTGGATGCCTCTAGGTCCAGGCGGGCCATATCCTTGGTTGGGATTATGCTATCTTCCTCGTAATGACATACAAGGTCGTTAATCACCCTTCATTGGATGACTTCCGATGGGGAGATGGGGCATGGGTGCCCCATGGTCGTGGACGCAGATGTCATTGCGATAGTAGTGGAGCCATGTGGAGCAGTTGTGCTGGCATTTCCCCTGACCCTACATAGGCGGGCAGGCATTGATCACGTTCCTATGGCAGTAACCTGATTCCTGGAAGTAGGGAGATTAAATGATTAACACTATTGGGAAATGAAATCGACAACCAGTGCCCCAGTGCCATTCCGTCTTTTGTGTCTGATAAGAGGGATCCACGCTGACATCGTCGCAAAACGGGATGACCAATGTTCTAATACCCCATCATTTGGTGAGTTTCATGCCAGGCCCACTATTTTCTTGGCGGGACCTAGCGCAAGATAGCAGGATCCAATGACACATCAATCCATTAATGCCTCGAGAATTATTATTATCCATATTGAGGAGAAGAATTTCACATCGGGTTCACCATTTTCTATTTCCGACGCTTTTTCTGGGGTGCATGCATCTATCTGCTTGAGTGTGTTAGGCACAGCTTTTGTTACCCCACATTCTTTCTTTCCAAAGGCGGGCGATACACACTCCTTGTTTAGTGGCATTTCTCCTTGATCGAAACTAGATGATAGGATGTCAGTACTTCCTTTCGTGAATTATCCTCATAGCTCTCCACCAAGTCCACGTTTCACTCAAAGATTTAATACGTGGTTAATGAAACTCTTATCAGTGCCATATCTTAATGGACAACAGTTAATTATGCTAAATCTTTCAGGACATTCTAAGGGGTCCAGTCTGGGCAGCAAACTTCGATTAGGGGAGTAGTCATGTTGGGGTACCGTTGACTTGTCTGGATACTGGGGATTGGTGTGTCTCTCTTCTTTCACTTATTATAGGGCATCTCAAGGGCACAGAATCTCAAGACATCCCACATCAAACATGGGGAATCATTTTCCGTAGGCATGTATATGAGGATATCCTCAACTTCCTGTGTTTAACATAGGGTATGCTGCAAGTTTATCATCCAGTGGAGATAGATTTATCTGATCGGAACACCTTTTAGAGTGGATTAGACGGAAGAATCCACCTAGAGGGAACATCGATATTGGGGCCAACACTTGGGCAGCTTCCTAAATGCTATGGAGGGGAATGAGGTGGCATGATCTCACCAGGATGTGGCGGCCCAGGTAAGAATCATGATGGACGATGGTTTTGGGATTGAGCCTTAAAAAGACTTCATACGTTTCCTCCTGGCTGTTAATCAAAGTCCGCGTAGTTCATCTAGCGACAGTTTACTAATGAATTCAGTTTACAACGACTTATCACTGGATGGGATCACAATGGCTTACCGCTGGATGGGGTTGAATCAATGTTAAGGAGGTTGGAACGACCAGGTGGTGGGCTTAAACGTTGTGAGACTTCCTACGTACCATGCCTTGGCATGGATCAAAGTACTCATAGCTCATGATGGTGTGGGAATTCCACTCTAGGCTTCCCAAGTGTTTGTGAACCGATGTGAAAGGGGGTCGGAGCGACAAATCGGTGGTGGGCTTGAACCTCAGGGAGGATTCATACGCACCATGCCTTGCCATTGATCAAACACCACGTAGTTCAGAATGTGGTGTGTCAGTGAAGAAACATGAAGATGGACCGGGGGTCCGGTGGATGATGGGCTTGAACCTCATGGAGGATTCCTACATACCATTCCTTGGCATTTATCAGAGTCCATGTAGTTCTGGTGAGGGGCTTGGCACACCGACATGGAGGCAGTCAGGGCCAATGGTTGTTGGTCTTGAACTTCAGGGAGGATTCCAACGTACCATCCCTTGACCTGGATCAAAGAAAACGTAGTTCATGATGGTGTGTTGAGCAACTGACGTGAATAAGGACCTTGGCGAAGGTGGATGGCGGGCTTGAACCTCAGGGAGGTCTCCTACGTACCATGCCTTGACATTGCTCAAAGACCACATAGTTCAGGATGGTGTGTTGGGGAGTCTACATGAATAAGGACCTTGGTTTAGGTGGATGATGGGTTTGAACCTCAGGGAGGATTACTACGTACCATGCCTTGACATGGATCAAAGTCCCTGTAGTTTGGGCGTCTTTTGGGGAACCGACATGAAGATGGACCGGGGGTCCGATGGATGATGGGCTTGAACCTCATGGAAGCTTCCTATGTTTGATGCCTTGACATTGGTCAAAGTCCACGTAGTTTAGGTGAGGGGCTTGCCACACCGACATGGAGGCGGTTGGGGCCAATGGTTGTTGGGATTGATCCTCAGGGAGGCTTCCTACGTACCATGTCTTGACATGGATGGAAGTCCTCGTAGTTCCGGATGGTGTGTCGGGGAACTGATGTGAATAAGGACCTTGGTATAGGTGGATGGTGGGCTTGAACCTCAGGGAGGCTTCCTACATTCCATGCCTTAACATGGATCAATTTCCCTGCAGTTTGGGCATATAGTTTAATGTCATGTGGGGAGGGGTGTTGGGGAACCGATGGTCCGAACAACCGGGTGGTGGGATTGAACATCGTGAGGCTTTGTACGTACCATGCCTTGACATGAATCAATGTCCTCATAGTTCAGACATATAGGTTAACGTCATGTGAGAATGGGGTGAAATACATTTTAAGGTCATGCGGGACGGGATGTTTTCATGGTCGATGCCTACTCTACGACCAAGTGAGTCGTGCTCGGTGTGAGAAACAAGAGGTGGCAGAGACATGGATATCAATTTGTGAAAGGTGCATCTGTGGGATGTTGAGTGGGGATTACACCTAGAGCATCCCATGGAGAGAGATATTGGGACTTACTTCGATATAAAAGCCCTAGGGTGACAAAGCGCAGCGGGAGGGGGCTTGGGACTGAAGAAAGGAGGAGACCCATTTCCTATCATGCCCTGCGCTGGCCTTGGCACTGAGGAAGTTAGTAGGAGTAGGGGTGATTCCTCTTACAAGAAAAGCTAGGGGCTTACCACAAGGTGGTTTCCCTTCCCCGTGGACAAATGATGCTCCTAGAAAGAGGATATCATCCTGTGTGAAGAGTGATTCTGTCCTCGTAGAGACGAGTGGGAATGGAGAATATCCAAGGTAGGGGGTTCCATTGTGCAACACATGGAGGCATGTCACTGTTTAAAATCATGTGTTGATGATGATGGCGCTTGGCAGTTTAAAATCCTATAGCTCGAACAACAGGGGTTCTATCCGCACCCCTAAGACTTACATAACTGGTACTCTCTGCTCCTTGTGGGAGGGAAGGCATCGGTGAGGCCATGAAGAGGGGGTGACATGGGGAGAACCATCGAGGGGTCCATGTTAGAATGGCTATGAAAAGAAGCAATAACCATTAGTGTTCTTATGTGAGGAAACATTAGGTGAAGAAACGCAACGGGCGATATCGTCCACGGGACCTTGAAGTCCCATCTTGCAAACTTGGAGGGTTGCACGAGAAAAGGATTTTCCAAGCAGAGTGGTCCATAGGAATGGGCCTTGTGGAGTTCTATTTCTTCGTGGGTTGGAGGGAACTTTCGAAGGGGTGTGCTTCGCGAAGTGGGGCGACTTAGACTTAACATGGGGCGTAGGTTCAAATGGGAGGTGCTTCGCGATGTGGAAGGGAATTCACGGACCACAGCCTCACGGATTAAAGGTGCCTCGCAAAGCAAGGTGTCAGGAAGCAATGTGATTTGTGATATACAGTGACCCTGCCTTAGCATGTAGATCATGTGTACATGAAGGGTGTTTCATGAATCAAAAACTCTCTACGATGACCCGGGTCCCCTTGGGGATCCCCTTCCTTCACAGAAGTCCATAGACTTTGTGAAAGGAATCCCTCTTAGAAGAGGGGATCAAAACAAGACAATGGGGATGTACTTCATGAAGAATAAGTACCTCGTGCAGCTCATGGTTCACCAAGTGGAAGAATGCCTTGCGATTTGGGAGCTGGGATGCCGAAAGGTCAGATTGTCCTTCTCGAGAGCTTAGGGGGAGCCTGATATTTATTGGCAAGAGGTGTCACAGAGTGGATCTCACACGATGCGAAGAGGGTTAGGGTGGCTTCTTTGTGGCATCACGAACATAAAATTTGTTCGTAGAGCATCCCACTTCAATTGCATCACTGCAGGCTCATGAACATCAAATTTGTTTGCAGAGCCTCCCAAGTACTTTGCTTTACGGCTGTGGCGCAAACGTCAAATTCATTCGCAGAGCATCCCGCCTTATTTGCTTCATGGTGGTATCGCGAACGTCAAATTCATTCGCGGAGCCCCTCACCTTTTTTTGCTTCACGGTGGCCGTGATGCTAGGGGGAACTCCGCGAAGAGGCTTCGCGAGGCAGTCCATGGGGTCGTCTTGGGGTATTCTCTTTTCCCCGAATTTTGGCGCCAACTGTAATATATACTTGATTATTATTTTTATGATTTTCTCACTATGTTTCCTCACATGTTATGGTCCTTTGACTAGAAGTATATTTAGAAATGATTCTTATGACCATGGAAATGAATACAATAGATAGAGGCCATCTTAGTATTTTTAGGAGTACAAGTGTTGTAGGGTAATGAAGGATCCTGATCAGGCTACTAGAGATCTATACAGTCTTATGATTTAGTTATACAATGTCATTCATGGAATAATTTGTTTTATTTTGTGCATAATAATATTTATGACTTTAAAATGATAGTTGTGTTTGAGTATGCGGATGGTTAGTGTCTGATTTTCATTTCTCAGTGGGGTTTACAAGTACGGAATGGTCATGTGAACCCTCTTATTTCTTTTATGGTTATGTTTTAATTGAATTATTTGATAATGTGATGGTGGAAGTAACAAGGGACATTTGTAATTTTTAGCTGCTATTTTCTGATGTGGTTGAGATACTACCCTCTTGATGTGATGTTAACATTGGGATAGACCTACATCCCATCAATTCTTTGATTTAAATGGATCTTTTTAGGATGTAACCTTATGAGTTTTGTGATCCAGGATTTCAAATAGATTATCTAATATATAAATGTTTCATTTTCCCAACATATCGATGTGGGGTTCTCCAGTGTAGTTTTCTTTGAAGATAGATAGTATTCTGACATTGTGGGTAGACAAATCATGGTTCAATTAGTTAACGATATATAAATTTTACCTACTTCCAAGAATGAAATAACTATTTTCCCAATTTGGAGGTATATATGGATTTCAAGGATCAATCTATGGCTTGGATATCACTAATTTTGGGTAAACGGGAATGTTATCTTGAGGAATTCCCTTATATACGGGAATAGAAACTCTAATTTTGTAGTCATCATATTTTGTGTTACGAACATTCCAATTATTTTTATGGGGATCAAGAACCCTGAGTTTGATGAAAACCTTGACCTGTGCATCATCATGTTCGTTGATGATATCTTCATCTAATCGATGACTAATGAGGATCATGTTAGGTATCTTAGATATGTATTGAGGTTTCTCAAAAAACCCAATTCTATATAACGTTATCGAAGGGTTGTTTATGGATTTGAGAGGTTATTTTCTTCAAGAATGAGGTTTCTTAATTGGGTGTGATAATAGACCCATCGAAAGATGTTGAAGTTGTTTCATAGGATGCACCTAATAATGTGGCAGTGGTTCATAGTTTCCTCTGCCTGATGGGATATTATTGGTTTATTCTACCCATTTTTTCATGTTTTAGAACTATTAATAGTTATAACTATGAAGAAGATGGATTTTTATGGTATGATCTATTTTATGAAGCATTAATCTACTTATAAGAGAATTTGTCTAGTTATCCAATGCTACAATTTCCAAAACGAGGGTGAGATGTTTGAGTTGTTTTGGGGTATTTAACATCTAGTATTAGTATTCAAGTATATTCAATAATTATCAGTAATTTCATTAATTCTAGGTATTTCTATCTCCCTAAGAATAAATTTCCCACCCATGATATGGATCTAGCAGTGGTTTTTTATGTGTTGATTTTATGGTGACATTATTTAATGGGTATCACCTTGTGGTCATCTCGAATCACAATAGTTTGAGGTATATATTATGTTACTATGATCTGAATCTATGAAAATAGAGAAGTATAGTGTTTCTTTATATTTATTATTTCAATAACTCTTACACGTCATAAAAGATTGATGTTTTTCCTAATCATATGGAGGTTGATAATATATCCAAGTAATAATGGATTGGTTGATAAAATCGGTCAACTTACTATCTATAAGGGAGTTAGGTTCCAAATATTTTTAGTTATGATGTGAATGGATGAGGTGGTGTAGAAATATAGAGTCCCAAGGTCCATTATCTCATTTTTTATTCATGATTAACCATAGAAGAATGGATGTAATTTCATTAATCTTGTGGTAATTACATAGGCCTTAACACTACTTTCCACCCTCAAATAGGTATACATATGAAGAGAAACATCTGTGATTAAGATGATATGATGTAAGCATGAATCATAGAGTTTATTAGAACATGAAAATGAAACATTCCATTGGTTTAGTTTCTTATAAAAATAGGTATCACTATTCTATTTTTGTATATCTATTTCAAACAATGTACGTGTGACTATTTCGTTCTTCATTGTGAGTGATAGTGGTTGTGGAGGTTATAGATCTTATTCCCAATGTGATGCTGAGAATGACAGAAATGGATCTGCTTGTTCATTAGTGGATGAATGTGAAACGAGACTAAATGATTTCATATGTCAATAATTCTAGGATATCTCTATAATATAAGGTATGATTCCTTGTGTGCTATATTATCTTCACTCAAAGTTGGTACTAGAGGTTTTTAATGGAGAGTAATATTTCACAAATTTTTGTTGGGAACTTTTCTATGTTGGGGTGAGTTGGTGAAGTGGTGTATTAGTTAATGTTTCAACTATGGATGGTTACAATCCATAATGTATTGTAGGTGTATTATCATTGTCAGTATATTTATTTTGAAACACATGTTATTTTATAGTGATATGTGGATATCAAGGACAACACAGTTTTGGGGGAGCGCTTTGTAAATACCTAAGATCATAAGTGGACGGGATTTCTGGGACAAACCATTACCATGGTTAATATATTGTGGAGGTATGGTTCCCAAAGGTGGGAACATTTGATCAAGAGATTAAGGTGTGTTACTAGTACCAGGATATGTTTTATGTTTTTCTATAGTATTTGTTATAATATTTAGATCCAATAGGTCTATGAGATTTTTTTTTCTATGGTTATTTTGTTTCCATGTTATGTGATGTGAGATTAAAAATAATAACATTAAAAAGTGGAGGATTGTATTCATAATTAAGATTTTTTTTATACCTTGTAATGACTAAAACCATTTGGGGGAGTTAGTGCCTCACAAAAAGCATAATATTTTTACTTGTAAGGTCAAGTTCCATGATTTTTATTATCAAGGTAGTGTTGCGTGTTTTTTGTGGTATTATTTGGTTTAGGTTATGTGGATAATGAGATAGTTGTACCTTGATAGGGAACTGTGGAATGTTTTTTGGGTGTTTTGGTTTGTCTTGTTTGGATACTGGTTTTTTTTGAGATGTAATGATAACCCTGAGAGTTTTCCCATGTGGAGGTTAGTCAAGAAACAATCATTTCATTGGGTTGTGTTTTGATTCATTGGGATGAGAATCATTGTAGAGGTATATAATGTAATGGTATGTTCCTCGATTTCCCATTAAATTCTTGGTTTTTTGGTTGGATATTTATTAGAGGAGGGTAGAGGTGGTTTAGTAGTGTAGAGACCCAATCATGGAATACATTAAAATTACATTTATTTGGAGTAATACTTAATACATGACACAAATATATTCCCAAATACCATATTATTTTAGTGTATTTGAAAACATGTAACATCATCTTATATCATGGTGAAAGATCTTAAACATACCCCATTATATCTTCCCCTTCTATTTTCTTACCTATAACATTTATTTATATCTTGGGGAAAAGAAAAATTAAAAATGGTGATATTAAATGATTAGTGAGGCTAAAATGTAGAACATAAACCAATCCCAAAACATTTTAATGTAAAAACATGAACATAAATTTTAGACATAAAAAACAAGAGTCATTAGATAAATCTTTGAAGTACGTACATCATAGATCACAAAGGAACGTTAAACATAATAGAATAGAATTGAAATCAAACATATAATTGTGGAAAACTAATAATATTGTAATATTATTTCCATAAAATCCAAGACATTGATGCCAAGACCATCATAGTGGACAAATCCATTTACAAAATGGGATTTACTTTCCATTCCAGCAATGTATTACTAGACATGATTCACTTTTCATCCCAGTCATGTCTATCTCATGAGATATAAATCTTGACCGGAGGCATTTGATGGAGGTATAGGTCCCACCCATCCAATAATGAATTCATTCTTATATGTGCCACAAAAACATAAATTGTTCATCGTAGAATAACCCATGAAATAAAATGGGTTTTCTAAAACATCATTTCATCAAAACATAAACCATATAAAATTATATTCCATTATTAACACAATAAAATAACAGTAATAATAGGGATAGAAAAATTACCCTATTTAATTAGTGGAAATGAATACACAAAATAATTTTGATAAAACACATGAAATTAATTTTTGAGGAATATATCCTTTATTTTTCAAAAATAACATCTTTTCTCAAAATTCCCCGCAATATTATATGAAAAGAATTTAGTTGAAAATAATCATGAAATCTTGTAGAGTAAGATTAAAAGAAATAAGGAGTCATTAAACCTTAAAAATATATTCAAGAAGTATAAGTTTATAAAACATTGTTTCTCATACATTTTTTTTAAAAAGTCACAAAGTATCTCGTACTGAGAACGAGAAAAGATTCTATTCATGTCGTTCAGTAAAAATTCACCAATTTGTAAAATTGATTTTTAACAATTATATAAGTATATAATTGATATTTTGAAATACATACTTATAAAACATTGATCTATATGACAAATATACCCCAGTAAATACTTACAAATAAACAATCTCGGATAAAAACTAGGTTGGCAAAGTTATCGATTACCTAAGTTTCGATACACTATGTATGAGTAAAAACCCCTTGTATAAAGTTTTTAAATAGATTATTAACTTATATAATAATAATAATATTTATGATACCATATATGATTATTTTAATAATTTATATTACACATTTATTAACAATTCCATGTTAATGCAACATTTCAGTTAATATCGCTTCTTTTATAGAACATGTTTGACTTTTTTTCTTGATAATATTAATTAGATAATTATTTAATTACTTAAAGAAATTATAATATGATTTATATATCATACATATTAAAAATATAAATATATAAATATATAGATATATAAAATGGAATACACCGTTCATGGAGATGGTTGATCGTACGTACGCATGAACACTATTTCCATTTTCTTATCCTATTGATTGGTAGTGAATAACATATAAGTACATATATATATATCATTAAAATGTAGTTATTACATCATATATTTCATAATTATTATTAATATATATATATATATATAATCATTCTTGGATTGTTAAAGTGGAGAATTAATATCATCGCGTCTTGGATACGGATTGCCGAACATATGCACGAGCAATGATATTGTTTCCATAATTTATGGATGGTATTGAATTGGATGGTGTACAATATCTCAGAATTAGTACCATTTTATAAAAATAATATATTGTTATTATTACCACCATTATACCTATCCAAGTAAGGTGGTGGTGAGAAACTGATTATACAACGGTGTGGAGACTATAAGCCATACCCACACATGCACGATGATTTATTTTTTCATATAATGGATAGAAGGTAAAACATGGTTGTTTAATATTTATAATAACATATTAGTATATTATAGATACCTTTTTATTATTTTATAATGTAACAATTAATGAAGAGGAAGTAGAAGAAGAAAGAAATTTGATTTAGGTGATATAATGATAATCTATTCTTCGTGTATTTCTTTTTGATTAGAACAAAAGGGCTCCATAGGAATGATCTCTGTGCAATTTTATTCCTCTAAGATGATATGAGGGATATAGGGAGACTAAATGGTAAGGTCATTTTCAATCCAAAGGGATTTATTGGTTTGAGTTAAAGGGAAAGGGAGGTGACCTTTTATAAGAGAGTTGAGCGGAACTTTAGGAAAAATCTAAAAAAAATAATTTATTATCAAAATATTTTAAATCTATAATAGCTAAAAATTGATTTAATTAGAAGCTAAGATGATAATGGGTCAATATTCTCTCAACCAATATGTTTTATTCATTTTAGGTCCTAAAATGGACCTTATCATTTTAGATGTAACCCATTGTAATATAAGTTAACTCTTACCATGTCCTCTTGTATTTGTATACTACAAGGTTAATATATTTACAATAAATTTCCAAGATAACCTAAATTAGATAATTTATGACATTTTTATAATTATAGATGTTATTCATCTGAACATTATATTTTTAGGATATTTATATAACTTAATAAAATAGCATCTGTTTGAAAAACACATTTATGCCAATTTTGATAGTATTTAGTAATTGGTTTTTTAAAGTCAGAAAAACTGGATTCCTATATGAAAAAGGCTCAAGTCATCCATAATATGTCAGTTTCATATAAAAAAAATCATGTATGTCATCATATTGTTGAAATTAAATTTATTTTAATATTTATAAATTCATTTATTTGAATCATTCATTAATGAGGTAATCATTATATCATAAATGTGTCATAAATAAATATATTTAACTACTATATAAATATTATAAATAAAATACCATTACGTATTAAATATTTATATGTTCCTAATGAGTATTTATATTCTTATAATTCATTTATATTATCTGATATTAAAATCTATTTAGTAAAACATATATGTTTAGGTTATAATTATCTTTACACTAAATTAATTGTTATAAAATGTAATTATCACATCCATATGAATCCATGGAGTCCCTAAATCGACCCAATGATTTTAATGTTTAAAATAATATCAATAAATAGTATTAGTACATGTGTTAGGGTTGTTTAATATTTTTATAATATTATTTTTTCCCTTATTAAGCATATTTACCATTTAACCATGGTAAATAAAATAATTACTAAACTTACTATTCATAATGTCTAAAAAATAAAATGTACATATTATAAAAATTTAGACATTATTGTTCAATATATGGAATCCATTTTTACAAATTCCAAACAAAAAAATATTGTAATTAATTTGAATGTAATTTCTGCTATCAAAACCAAAGAGCTTGTTTCTTAAGAAGTAAAAACTATCAAAATATTCAAATGTGATTTTTTTTAATTTAAAAGTGAAATTACATACAATGAACAACATTGGATTAACTGATCAATATATAATCTAATTACACTTTAAAATCAGTTAAAAATTTAATCTAACAATATAAATAAAATAGATGAAATGTCAGTTTCAAATTAAAATGCAGTATTTTTCACTATTCATTAACTTTTCAATTTTATCAGAAAAATAAAAAAACCTATAAAAAAGTAAATTTTTTGGTGATTATTAAAAATATAAATTTATTTTGTCAAATTTATATAATAAAAGTGTCAAAAAAATATTTAAAATGGTAGCTCCATCAAAAAGTAGGAAAACAATATTTTTTGAAAAAAATTCTTTTATGAGAATGTTTTATATTTTTCTCATATCACGATCTATAAAATTTGTAATATGAACTCTAATGTTAATTTAAATTAAATATTAGGTTTCTAATATTCAAAATTATAAGTTTATATCCAATTAAATTATATTATTTTAATAATATATTGTTGTTTAGTGAAGCATGATATCGAGTAAAACGCAAGCGTTCGAGGAAGGTTGCTCGACCGTGTAACACAATACATTTAAAAGTTTTGTGTAGTGAAATATTACTTAGGTGTTTATTATAACATAATTTAAACATAGTTCATTTATAAATTGAAAAAATATATACTCAGTGTTGTGTGTAATGTATTCAATAAAAATAACTTGATATTGTGTCCAACACAAGCCAAAAATAGTGTAGCGTATATTGCAAGATAATACAGTCATAGCGTATTTTGCAATATAATCTAGGTGTAGCATACAACACAATAAATCAATGACATTATAAGAATCTGTCTCATAAAATCTCACTGTGTTCCATTCTACCCCCCTTAAAATGTATTTTTCCCTCAAAATGTGTCAGTATTATAAATAGTTTTCTAGTTGAATGTTTCCTTCATCGAAACCCACATAGTGAAAAGGACCCTAAATATATATTTTTAAAAAGGAATGTTTATAACATAATGGTTACCCAAAGTATCTCATCAATGGGTTTCTAGGTATGATAACATAGGTGGCAAGTGAAAATATGGACGTCGATGAGAAATGTAACCATCAAGTTTTGATGGATAGTAATAGAGAATAAGGTTGGGAAAAAGTTAACTACCAGTAATTAATAAATATGTAATGATTTAAGGGGAAATATTATTCATCAGATAATATGGTACTAGGATAACATTATTTATTTCCATATCTTTTTCGAAAATTTGAGGATTTTTTTCATTAGGAAAAACACTTACATGGTTTTAGTAAAATCTCACCATTGGTCATTCCCAGAAAATTTCCACTTCATCTCTTATTTAATGAAATTATATTGAATTTTTAATTCATTATTTGTTATAAGTTCATGCGATAGAATGATAGTTCATTCAATCTATCTCAACAAAAAGGTCAGAACATGTTATAAATATGTTTAATTCCACCTACGATGAGATGATACATTAATCTAACAAACATCAACCAGAATATAACTTATACTATCCACAAATGGATAACAATAAAATCCTTCCTAAAACTAAAAATATTATACATTAGAATGAAGTGAACCAAATCGATATAACATTTTTCTCCTATATCTCATTTGGTAATTCATGGTTGTGACATTCCAAACATGTGGATTCCTTAATCATGTATTCTCTTGAAACATGATAATAACCTAAATTACCATATAATCAATGGTAAAACATGAATTATATAAAAATTAACTCTTTCTACACACCAAAATATTAGAAATTATATATACTCTAACCAAGTCATCACGTTGCAATTATATCATTCATGAACTCATCAATTCTATCAAACATCACATTATTGCATATCCAGGACTTTACAGAAATATTTCAATCACTTTTCATGGTTTCCGGTACCTTATACCTTTAGAAACTCACAATGTACCAATACATATATATATATACCAATATTCATTAATACTATAAAATACAATCAACAACACTATTTTGTAATACCATAAAAAATCAATCATTTTACCACTTCGTTGTCATTTCCAACATCACTTATAGAGGTCGCATGCGATTTTTCTTTTTCTATGATATTAATAGGTATCTGTCATTGAAAATAATCCATAACCCATGGATTAGGGAATTGGTTAGTATAATAACCCTTTACCTTACACTTGTAACCCAAATTTGGGGGAGGTTCACTTTTTAAAGCTTTCAGTTTATTCCCATTACTTCTCCATTAAAATTCCCCATGACATTATTTCCCATACTTAAAACATATACCATTCCCCATAATAAAATTTCTTCCATGTTTCCTTCCACACTTTTTCATAATAGATATCTAATATTATTTTATCCATAATTTTTATAGATTCCTTCCAATTCTATCCTTATTTTTCAATCATAACAATGAGATAAATGATAAACTGTAATCTCCATTTTTGTAAGATGAAATATGAGGTGGGTATATACTAAAATAATTTGTTTTTAAACTCTTCCCAATCTATGGAGTCAATTTTATCTTATTTTCTCTTATTCATTATAATGTCCACCATAAATTCTCTTTACCTTTCAAAAAATAAGTGTCCAACTTATTCATTTAACATTCTAAACAATGGAGAATAAAAAATAACTTTTCAATTGCACAAATCCATTTTTATGAAATGATTATATCGGTCGTTCCACTAAAATAAGTTTTATATTTCATTAAGAATGATTCAAGAGAATTATGTTCCCTACTTTGGTCATTTGGGAGCCTATTAGGATTTTTGAGCCTAGAAACAAAATTCATTATTTGAGCTCCCGTGAATATTTATCAGTAGGAAAAGCATTACACTCTCCAGTGCATTGATCAATTACAAGGTTCCTTCAGGTTCCATCCATCGTCTAAAACCTCAAAAGAATAGTGTGTGAGGAAAAAATCATACTTGAAAAACAAAATAATCACGGGGGAGTGCATTCAATCTATAACATATTAGGTTTAATACTAGGTTATTCATGATTCTTACCATAATTCAAGGACTGTAACCTATAGATATACATAACATTATGGAAAACCCTAGTCATACCTTAGAAATACCTCTAGGGATCTCACTAAATTTCTCCCATCCTCATTTCCAAAGGTTCACTAAAACTTTTATCTATTAAAAATTATAAATAACCAAGCTTGATATAGATGGTAATTACATTTATTTTGTGAAATTCTTAATACATGACACAAAAAAATGTTCAAAGACTATATTTGTTTTGTATTTTTGGAAACAGGAACATCATCTCCTAACATGATGAGAGATCATCAACATATCCCATAAATATATTCCCCTTTGGTTTTCCTACCTAAAACCATTCTTTATATCTACTAAAAAATAAAACATACAAATGGAGAGATCAATTTCTCATTAAGGGTAATCATGGAGAACATAAAACAAACCACAAACATTTTAATGTAAAAACATGAACATAATGTTTAAACATAAAAAAATTTTATCTTGAAATAAATCTTGCTAGTATGTAAGGCATAGTTCAAAATATAACAATAACCATGATATAATAGCATTGTCATAAAACATGAAAATATTAAAAACTAATAATCATATAATAAGATTTCCATAATAGCCAAGGAATTGCTTCCAAGACCATCATAGTTGACAAATCCCATTTCTGAATCGCGTTTACATTCCATTATGTCCACTTATTACTGAACTGATATTTCTTGTCGTGAAAGTCATATTTATCTCATGAGATATAAATATATACCCAATGAATTATATGGAGATATAGTTCCCACCAATCTTATAATGAAATCCATCTAATATGTGCCGCTAAAACATAAATCATTCTTCATTGCATTACCCATGAAGTAGAATTCTTTTTCTTAAACATCATTTCAACAATTATGAAAATTAATTTTTATTAAACAAAAAAATTAGAGATTCAAGGAATAAAGGCCCATAAAGGATGCCAAAATTGATTAATACAAAGGGAGACTTCAAGAATAAAAACCTAACACTCAAGGGGAAGAGATATTAAGCTATCAGATATTACCAGTGTCTTAGCCGCATTGCCCAACCAAGCCAGGGAGTTTGCTGCGAAGATTCCTTCTCTCCAAATATGATGGAAATTATTCCCAAATATGGATTCCATAAGACACTTACAAATAAAGTAGACTAGGTCCCATGGCACAAGATTAATCCCTTGAATAGTTCTCACAAGAAATTTATATTCAGACTCCATCACTGCCACTTGAAAACCATACTCCTTGTAGAGTATAATACATGTTATAAGAGCCTTTGCCTCCCCAACTATAGAGGATCCTGCCTCATAAAAGGAACAAAATCCCATGATAAATTAGCCTCTAGAATCTCGAAGGAACCCTTCACCCCTCATCAGACCTCCCATGAGAGATTAATTCACATTTAATTTCAAGACACCCAGTGGGGGTATCCACATAATCAAGTGGCCCTCCTTTCTATAGTGAGTACAGACTATGTTGAACAGGTTCCATGACATCAGTGTATTCTTCTAACCATTAAGCAGTGCTCCGATTTCAAAGAGAAAATATTTTAACAACATCTGGAGGAAGGGTTAAGTACTTATGGAATCTGTCTGAACATGGTTGCCCGCCTCCAATATAATCCATAAATTCAGACCAAAATGATGGTACTATTATTGCATTCTGAGGCTCTTCCATCTACCCCATGGAACAAGGATTCTAGGAATACCTGAATCGAAGGATTATCATTATCAAATAGGGTTGTGGTGAGAATAAGGACCAATGGTAGCATGACTAGTAACTATGAAAGAATAAATGATGGTAGATTCAGTTTGGAAATTCTCGCAACAGAAGCATCATGACACTATGTTGATCCCCTTCCTTTGGATGTTTTCTTCTATTGCAAGCCCATTATTCCTTATACATAGAATAACTGATTTCATCGTCATAGAAATCTACTTACACCAGGTCTTAATGGACCACTCATCATAAAGTCTCTCTATATGCACAAAATCTTAATAATCTATAGATTTAAACCTGCCTAAAGATAATCATGTAAAGAAGAAAATGTCCGACTCTTCGTTCAAAATAATATCATCATAATCCTAGAAAAGATTAGGTGTGAGAACCATGTAAATTATACATGGGATACCACATTCCGCCTTGAAATAGATCTCCGGGTGTAGAAAAAGCAGAATTTTAGCTTCTCAAATGCCTAGTTAACCTTCCATATGTTGACCTCTCCTTTTCCAATGATCCATCTAGCATAATACAAGAGGATATCCTAATGGGAGGAAATGAATCACACCAAGTGAGATAGCTAAGAACATCCATCATACATCTCCTAGTGTGCACCATAATGCCTTCTGATGAATGTTGACCATAATGATTCCCCCACAAAAACATCCCATGCCAGAAGAACCATAATTCCATGCATAGATTCACTGATTTCCCAATGTCAGACCCCTCCCTCAGCCATCGGTCTAGACATACAACTCCAAGATCCCCAAAGTCTCTGTCTCATCTGGTTGGCATCACCCAAAAATGAGGATAATATATTTTCAATCATTTTGACCACACCATTGGTAGGATTCATTAGTGAGAAGATGTGCATCATAATGGATGTACGGACAATATTTACAAGCATAACCCTCCCTAAATATGATTTGAATTTATTATTACTATTTAATATCTTCCCTATAAGACAATTGATGATGTCTTCGATGTTTTTTACTAATAAAACATTAAGAGAGAGGGAAACCAAGATAAACCACATGCATCTACATCCGTTGACACCTTATAATGGTCTCAATATCACTATAATGATGTTGAGGACATTTGATAGATAGGAAATAAAGGCTTTTTGAGGTGTTGATCCCCTGTCCACTCAATCGTCCATATGTGTTAAGAATTTTCATAATATTGAGCAATTACCATCCTCTTCCATAAGATAAGATTAAAATTTCATATGTGAGCATTAGCAGAGATGTTTTCTCTAATCCGCACCTACTTCAATAATGGTCCAACATTCCACATTCCACTCCATTGTTATGACTTCAGTATAATGCATCTTGATCACGGATAAAAAGGGTGGGAGAATGTGAATCCCCTTGCTGAAACCCACGAACCGTTTTGATGAAACTGAAACCTCTACCAATCATGGAAATGTAGATCCATTAAGAAGAGAAGCTTCAAACAGAGATCTCACTAAACCACTACTAGAGTCTGTATCTTTGCATCACATAATTAATTAAGTTCCATTCCATTTTATCATAGACTTTATCCATGTCTACATAAAAAATAACATTGATGCCAACTAATATTTGATTTATATAATTGGTAAGATCACTGGTAATTCATACCGCACCCTAGATGATCCATCCTCAAATGAAACCATGCAGTTCCCTAGAGACCAATAGGAGGACTTCAATACCCAGTATTGATGTAATGAGATAATATAAAATTTTTTAAGAAATATTGCAGTGGATCATAAGACGATAGTGGCCAATACTTTTGGGATTAGTATTTTTGGGAATAATAATAATTTTGGATGAACACTCCCTTCTATTTAAGGAGCAACATCTAAAATATATTTTCACTGCTCCTACAACAAGAGGCCCAACGACTTCCTAATATGTATAAGGAAGGAACCTAGGAAGCCATCCGACCCAGGTGCACTGTCGCAAGGTAACTTAAAAATCACCTATCCTATATCATCTTCCACTGGTAGATTGGATAGAAGATCGTTGTCCTTGACCATTAAAAGGAATAGTATGCATCCGAGAATGTCTTCCTAAACTGAGACCCACTGAACAACATCATGTATAAGAAAAACTGAACCAACTAAAATCCCTTAAAATTGGTCCAGTTCCATCCATCCCGCCACTTCTACATATTAGGTGAAGTATCTATCCCCAAAAAAATTATTAGTCATTGTATAGATCCTCTCCTTCATACATTCATGGAATAAGGCATTTTGGGGTCTCGCTCCCTCAACCATCTGACTCGTGACCTCGGCTTTTATTCCTTCTCATGCTCATGGAGTTTCTCCATAAGGATTCCCAACGTATCACATAAAAGGATAAATAGGTTCTCATCCCATGAGTCTAGAAAATCAGATTATAGACTATTTTTTCATCTTGGAGAGGATCAAACCCAAAATGGTCATTAGGTTTTTTGGCCAGCCATCACTGAATATACCCACTGAGTTGTTTCAAGAAGTTGTACAAGCTACACCTAGTCCTCACGGATACCCTAGTTTTCCATGAATCCTTAACTATAGACATGAATCCCTCCTCTTAATGCCAGGAATTATTATAATGAAAATAGTAGGGTTGTGATGCCTCTTTCTTGAGTTCCGGATGAATAGTAGAGTGGTCTGAGAGAGACCGATAGATTTGAGTCATTCACGACTTGGGGAAGGATTACAGACCCTATATATTGGTATGAAACCTATCCAAGCGGCTCCATATGCGATTTGGACCGCTTCAATTGTTACACCATGTGAACTTGGGTTCCCAGAATCCTTGGTCTGAGAGCCAGGACAAGGAAATGAAGTTCCTAAACTCTTATGAGCTAATATTAAGGGAGGCCAAACACCATTTCATTTCCTACATATGAGCGATCAAGATTAATTCACCTCCCAGAAACAATGTGAGATTATTAATTTTTAATGACTCCTTGTGTATCCATAATGTATACATCTCTTTTGGGTCCGTGCTCACATATATAAAGGAAAAAAAACCAACATACTGTTATGGGAAATCTTACAATTGATACACTATGGGGAAAGACTCACTAGCTCAACTGAGAGATACATATTCCAGAAAATCCATACATGATAATTATCAAGCTGCCCATATAAGGGGTGAAACCCATTTTCATAGCCATATCTGGGATCCTGCATGGATTATTTTTTGGCTCAACGATTTCCACAAGATATGACATGTGAGTACGAGACGCTTTGTCTACCGAGGGATGATTTACTTGTGATCTAAGGCCCCATGCATTCCAAATTTGTTTTGATAACATTAATGTTCACCCTTATGGCCCATCTAGCTAGGGTAATTTGGGAGGGAAATAAAAGGAACTGCACCTGATTATTTCAAAAAATCCCAGGTGAGGGGTCTCGAAGAACCATCCAAACGGGTTCTCCATTTTGGAGTGAGAACCTTCTTGTTGAACATTTCATTATGGACCTCTATAATCCATATACTATTATTTGGGGGAAGGCATGGAGCGTAGTCCTCCATATTTCCATTTAAGATAGATACCTTAATTAATCATTTTAAGGAGGTATGATCAGACAATATCTTCTTCGCCACCCCCTCTGAAAGTCATTCCTTATGTGCCTGCACATTGAATCTCGACCCAAGGTTACTGACAAGGAATTGATGAAGACACTCCAGAGAATGTTGGGAATAAATGTTGAAGGAAGTAGGATCTGGTGATAATTCTATGGGGATTAACTGAATGGGGACAGAAAAGAGATCACCAGAACACCATGGAAGATCCAGATTCATTGATGAAGAAGATGAACCATCCAAGTGGGAGCCTCTAGAAAGAGAATATGTGAAAAATCTAGAATATTTTCACGCGATGTACCTATTCACAAAAAGAGGTCACCTGCAATCGAAGGATCAGGAGAGATAGGATATGACACATATCTACCACTAGAAGGATTCAAATTTTGATCTAATTTCCCAATAGAAAATTGGTCCTAATAGTCCACACCGAAGCACGATTGAGCCACTATTGGCTACTACAGACCCTTACCATGCTCCTCTGGGGAACACGAACCTTAAGATCTCGCCGTCGAAAACTTCCTCCAAGAAATTGATGTTGAGTGCCCATAAAAACACCAAAAGATACAAATACTTGAAAGAAATTTATAAATTATATGAATCCACCATTGGAACCCATCATCGGTCCTCAAGAGAATGCACGAGGGATGATCCACTGAGAGATCCATCTCCACACAGATGCATGGACTAGCCACTAAATGAAGCCACCTGATGTCCACATCGACACATAAAGGACCCCAATGAGTCACCCTTGCCTTCATAATTTACGGATTGTGACATGGACAAGGGAGGCTGGAGAGACATAGCTAGATCGCCTTAGAGGATGATTCTCTTCTGAAGTGGAAGCCCCAATTCCATTGGGTGAATGAGAACCTCTAGGAGTTGCACCGTCTGTTATATTTAGACCATGCTACCACCAAATCCTTTGTAGAGAATAAAAGAACATAGAATGCCACCTTATATAACTACGAGACTACTACAGGCTGGTGAAGACCCCATGAATCAAGGAAGGATTTGATGTTGGTGTGTGATGGTTTGTTTTGACTAAAGCGTTCCACCAAGGGGAGGTCATGAAAGGAAGAATAATCCTTAAGCTATTTTCCCAAATGTTCCACCAATAAAACCCCATAAACTAGATCATATCTTCTTTGGTGTGACAAAATCGGTGGGATATCCACCATGTTCACAAAGGTGGGAGATTCCACACCTTCTTTAGGGAACTTCGAATGGGACGACACTCTACAAAGGACGTACTTGAATGAATATCCCTTGGACTGAGTTATATAAATCTACTCTGTTTTTTACTGAGAACAACCTAGAGGGATTCAAAGCCTCTGTCCAAACCATCACCAATCTCAATAGTGAGGAGGCTCTCATGAGAAGAAAAAGACGCCATTTTTTCTCCTAAACCATACACTACTATATCCTCGAATCATTTCCACATGACATAATCCATAAAAAAATATCTTTTAGTCATTAAAACAATCAAATCAGAGTAATAATTGGGATAATATCATAACACTATTTAAATAGTGACATCATAGATGGAGATTTTTTTAGAGAAAAAATGATATTAATTCCTAAGGAAAATATCCTATCTTTTTAAAAAACTTTTTCCTTTTTCAAAATGCCAAGAAAATTTAAAAGAAATGAATTCGGTTAAAAATTATATTGAAATTTTATTGAGTAATATTCATGGAAATAATGTTTCATGAATCCATAAAAATACATTCATACCATATAATTTAAAAAAACATTCTTCTCGTACTTATTTCCAGGAAAGACACAAAGTACCTTGTACTGAGAACATCTACTAATTCTATTCGTACCATTTAGTAAAAATTCACCTCAAGGTAAAATTGAAATTTAAAAATTATTGGAGGATATATATAACAGTTTGAAATACAGGTTTAAAAAAATATGGATGATTAATAATGCCTAGTAAATATATACGAATAAACAATCTCAGATTAAAACGTGATTTCCCATGTTATCTCTAACAATAGGTCTAATACTCTCTGTACGAGTCCAAAAATATTGTATAATGTTATTAAACATATTATTAACTTATATAAAAATCTTAATTATATTTATAATATCACATATGATTCTTTTATTACTTTATACTACCTGTTTATTAATAATTTAATGTTAATGCAACATTTTGGGTAATATCACTTCGTTTATCGTATGTGTTTGGACTTGTTATTCTTGATCATATTAATTAGAAACTTATTTATTTACTTATATAATGTATAATATGATTTATATATCATATAAATTTATAATATAAATATATATAGTAGATAAATATATAAAATGGAAAACACTATTCATGGAGATGGTAAGCCGTACGTACACATGAATGTTGTTTCTATTTGTTATCGTATTAAATGGAAGTAAGAGAATGATTTGTATGTACATATATAAATAAATATATATATATATATATCATTAAACTAGAATTATTATGTAATATATTTCATAATTTCTAATAATATATATATATATATTATAACCATTCTGGGATAGTTAAAGTGGAGAATGAGTCTTATCATGTTGTGGGGAAGGTAAGTCATACATAAGAATGAGTGAAGATATAATTCCCAAAATTAGTGGATGTTATTGAAGTTGATGGTATATAATATCTCATAATTAATATCATGTTATAATAATCATTTATTGTTATTATTTCCACCATTATACCTATCTATGTAAGGTGGCAGTGAAAGACAAATTACAACATAGCGTGGAAACGGTAAGACATAAGAACGAACACGCGGTGATTTTGTTTTTTGTAGGATGAATATAAGCTGAATTAGTGTTTATTCATATATATAAAAATATATCAGTATATGATTTCTACTTATGATATTACTTTATAATGAAACAACTAATGAATAAAAAGTATATGAAGAACGAAATATGAATGAAGGGATAAAATGATTACCTCTTCTTTGGGTGTTTCCTTTTGATTTGAAAAAAGGGATGCATAGGATGGATGTATACCGAAAGTTATTACTCTAGGATTATATGAGGGATGTTTGGATATGAAATGGGTAGGGTTTGTCTGAACAAAATGTCTTAAGAGGTGTGTGTTAAAGAGAAAATAAGGTGCCCTTTTATAAGGGAGGGAAGGGGATCTTTCGGGAAAACCATGAAGTATTAATTTATTATATATATATATTCAGTTTTTAATAGATTAAATTGATTTATTTCAAAGATAATATAATAATGGGTCATAATTACCTCAACCAATAGGTTCTTGTAACGCCCCGACCCCAGTTACCCATAGTCGGGGCAGTATTACATAACATTGGCATGATCATAAGAAAGTTCAAGTCTAGAAATACCAATTAGTTTAGTAGCCTTGGAATAACTAGATACATTAATAAATATTACATTAGATAATAAATTGAAAAATAAAAAAATATAGTCTCCCTAGTCCACACTCTTATCCCCTCATACTATCCCTGCAGGCCATTCATAAAGTACTTCTTCAAATCCTGGGAAAAAATAAAACATAGAAAGGGGTGAACACAAATGCCCAGTAAGGATAACAATATATCGAAAACATTAATAAATAAGAATAAACATTTAAGGCAATGTAGAACTAAAACAAAACTCTTTTAAACTTTAAATTTTGTATAATACGGAAGAAATAAAATGAAAAAATTCAATATACTTATTCACATGGATATTCTACTAATCAAATAATCACATTCAATATCAATAACTACTTTCATAATGATGGAATGCATAATGCCAGACTATCACAACCACATATCCAAGGCCTCGTGCCAAGACAAAAAAAAGATTTTGTCAAAGCCTTGTGCCAAGACACTAGTTTTTCTCATAAGACATACCGATGCATCGAGGAGCTATTGTGGGATCCACCCGTCACTTATTATGTCCAATTCATTCCCGTATGAAAAGGGTTAAACTTAACATAAACATTTATATTAAAACTAGCATACGAAATGTAAATACTTCATCCATAAACCATGAATGGTATAAAAATAACACATCCATAGTCAAACATTTCACAAAACATTCAATACAATATAGAAGTTTTGTATCATAATAAATCAACTTCAAATAAGCTTAAAATTCATCAAAGGATGTTGACATAGATTAAATCAAAACTATTTGAGAGAAATATCTCTTTTTTTAAATCATTTAAAAGTTAGATAATTATAAAATAAAAAATTCACTTTGAAAATATGTTTATAATCTTGTAAGGGAATCTTCATAGATTTTATAACGGAGGAAAATATCCACACCTGCCGTATAAGTTAAAAAAGACATTCTTACCTTAATTCTGTCGAAAAGGTTAAAAAAGACCTTGTTTGGAAAAAGATAGAAAGATTACATTATAAACCTTTTATAAAAATTCAGACAAGGGTACAAATGACTTTAACCCATATTCTAGTCAATATTAAAAAAAATTGAAATACATTTTTAAGAAACATTGATGTGGATGATTAAAAAGTCCTAGTAGATTATTACGTATAAACAACCTCGGATAATGAAGAGATTGTGAAATAAACCCTTACCATTTAATTTTCCTTGGTTGAGAGTAGGTTGACCTCCTGTATAATGGTGAAATAATTTTTATTAAATTATCAATAATCATAAACTTTAATATGATATCATATATTTTCTTTTACCATTGATTTGTTAAAAGTATCTTAGTAATATCATTGATTCTGGTGTTAACTGACTCGTTTTCTTTTATATATTTTGTTAAATAAGTCATGTTTTTTATGGATAGGTTGTATCTTATTAATATCCAGAATTATATCAAGTCATTATTTTTAATCATTAAATGAGAATTAGTCTTGAATGGATACGATGGGGAATGAATCTCATCGCGTTCATGGAGACTGTAGTCCGCACGTACGCACGAGCGAAAATATCATCCTTTTGATATTAAAATAATATATAATTGGATGGTATGTCATATATACAGAATCATTATCATGTTATATTTATTATTCACATTAATTACACATCATTATTATACCCATCCAAATAATAATATATTGATTAAAAATTACACCACAACATGGAGATGGTAAGCCATACGTACGCACGTATGGTGACATGTCATTCAAAGGATGGATAGAATAATGAATTTGTTGTACGATATTTATAAAAATATCACAGTATATAATAGATACTTGAGTTATTATTTTAGAATGGTAATAACAAAGAAAGAAGAAGTTGAAGAAGAAAGGAACTTGAAAGAGTGTGGTGAAAACATTACCTCTTCTTCGGGTTCTTCTTATTGATTCAATCAATAGGGCTTCTTAGGATGGATTTATGATCAAACTAAGGCCTCTAGGATGAAGTGAGGGAATTTTAGAGATTATTTTTATAGGGGTTTGCCGAGCCAAAAGGCTTTGAATGTGTGAATTAGTGAGAAGGTGGAGTTCCCTTTTATAAGAGGGGTGAGGGTCACCTTTGGAAAATCTAGAAATATTATTTTATAATAAAATCATATTCGGTTTCTAATGTCTCCAACGTGGATTATTTAAAGGTTAAGGTGGGGGTAGGTCAAAAAAAACTCAACCGATAGTTTTTATACAGGTTTGGGTAAATATATTAACCTTATCTCTTTGTTTTAACTCTTTGTTAATTAGTTTAACATTTATCATGTCACTTTGTATTTTTATATTATATAGTTAATAAACATACTATATACATACAAGAGACACCCAAGTGGTAATTTAATGATACAAATAACATGATATAAGTCTCTTGGATGATCCTTGTATTTTTAGGAATTTAATATCAATAAATAATATAATATTTTATTTAAAAACTCTTTTATCTCAATTTTGACACTATTCTATAATTGATTTTTGTTAAAGTAATAAAAACATTATTAATTCGAAAAAAATTCATTTGAGAAATCCTATAATGCCATATTAAGCAATAAAATTTATGTATATCATCAAAACTTCCAAATCATATTAATTTTATCATTTATAAAACCAATTATTTAATTCTTTCATTAATAAGGAAAATACTGCAACATTATTGTGACATAATTAATATTAATTATTAACTGTCTAAAAATAATAAATAAAATACCATTATGTAGTAAATCCTTTTAGCTTTATAATGAATATTTATAGTCTAAAATCCAATATATATAAACCTATGTAAAAATTGTTTTCTAAAAGATATATGCTTATGTTATTTTTGTATTTATTTTAACTTAATTAATATAAAGTGTCATTATCACTTACATGTGGATCCATGTGGTCCCAAAATTGACCCAAAGATGCCCATAGTCGGAAATGTATCAACCTATAAGGTTAGGACACGTTTTAGTGTAATTTATTACTATTAAAATATTATTTTTTACCCATATTTACTAGAATTACCCTTTAACCATGGTAAATAAAATATTTTCTGAAGTAATTATTCAAAAGGTGTAAAAATAAAAGTTACCTATTTACACAATTTGGAAATCCTGATTCCAAATATGGAATAAATTTTTTCAAATTTAAAACACAGAAGTGGCAGAAATTAATTTAAAATTAATTCCCGTTGTTAAAACAAAAAACGTGTTTTTAAGAGATAATAACTATCATAAGATTGACACTTGTTTATGTCCGGTTTAATTGTGAAATTATGTATAATGACCAAAATTGTATTAAATGGTAAAAATATATTATAAATATACTTTAAAACCACTAAAATTCATAATTTATCACTATTAAATATTTTTATTAAAAAAGTTGTTTTCAATTAAAATTTACTAATTTTCACTATTCATCAAAATATAAATGTCATCCGAAAAGTTCCAAAATTTTACCCTAGGTTAATATAAATATTCTGAATCCAAAAATGAAGTCCATTTTGAGAGATAAAATTTCAAAAAGTGGATAATAGTGTTCATAACGGCTAGTTTGATTGGTTGTGGTGTGTGTGTTAGAACTCGAAGTTGCGTACAACACACGCTACTGTATTATTCAAAGGGAAGCGTACCGTGGAAGCTCGGGGTGTCAAATTCCCCCCTCCTTCAATTAATTTCGTCCTCAAAATTTCTAGAATACTACCGCATGAAAAGACTCGGGTGGTTCTTCATCATAAGTTCCTCGGGTTCCCACGTTACCTCTTCCATCTTATGGTTTCTCCACCAAACCATTACAAGATGAGTTGTATGGTTTCTGAGTACTTGTTCTCTCGTATCAAAATCCTGACGGGCTCTTCGCAATAAGATAGATTGGGTTCCAGTTCTAATTCCTCATAGGTGAGTACATGCATTGGGTAAGGCATGTATTTCCTCAACAGTGATATGTGGAACACATCATGAACTTTGTAGAGACTTGGCGGTATTGCCAAACGATAAGCTACAGCCCCAATTCGCTCTAGAATTTCAAAAGGTCTGATGTACCCAAGACTCAATTTACATTTCTTGCCGAAACGTATAACTACCTTCTAGAGAGATACCTTCAAGAAAACATGATCTCCTACCTGCTATTCCAAATCATTCCTTCAGTTGTCAGCATAGCTCTTCTGTCTAATTTGAGCTACTTTGATGTGGTTTTGGATTACCTCAACCTTCTCCATCATTTCCTCCACCAGTTCTGGGCCTACAAGTTTTATTTCACCAACGTCATCCCAACAGGTTGGTGTGCGACATCTCTTTCCGTATAATGTTTCATATGGTACCATCTGAATACTCGAATAGAAGCTATTGATATAGGACAATTCTACCATATGTAAATATTAGACCCACATACCCTGAATGTGAAGTGAGAAAGATCTCAACATGTCTTCTATGGTATGAATAGTCTGTTCTGATTTTCCATCAGTTTGAAGGTGGTAAGCAGTGCTCAAATAAAGTTCAGTATCCAAGGCCGTCTGAAGACTCTTCTAGAATATCGAAGTAAAATGGGGATCTCGATCTGAAACAATCAATAAGGGTACTCCATGAAGTCCCACAACTTCATTAAAATATGGTTTTGCAATATGTTCATGTGGTAAATCTTCCCTTTGAGCAAGAAAATGGGATGACTTGGTAATACGATCAACAATGACCCATATTGCATCTTTCCATCTAGGAGTCTTTGGTAGTCCCATGACAAAGTCCATCGTGATATTATCGCATTTCCACTCCGGTATGGGAAGAGGTTTCATGACTCATCCAGGTTGTTTCCTTCTAGCTTTCACATGTTGAGAAACCATACATCTTGACACAAAATCAACAATATCCCTCTCCATGTTGTCCCACCAAAAATTTTCATTCAAATCTCAATACATTTTGGTTCTCCCAGGGTGTATAAGGAAATTGGAGCTATGAGCATCATCTAATAATTCCCTTTTCAAATCAGGTAAATCGGGAACACAAAGCCTCTTACCAAATTTCAAAATACCATATTCATACACAATGTCTTTCAATCTTCCATCATTCATAGATTTAATATTCTTTTGAAACTCTTCATCACCGATCTGAGAACTCTATATCCTTTCTAGTAAAGATGGTTTGGAAACCAATTAAAAAAGTATCGATGCTTCACCTTCCATGATTATTCCCATGCCTATCTTCACTAGATCCATGAAAAATGGATCCCTTTAAATTCTGATATTGTTCAAAACACCATGATCTTTTCTGCTCAAAGCATCTGCCACCTTATTTTCCTTCCCCAGGTGGTATTTTATCGTACAATAATAATCTTTGAGTAATTCAAGCCATCTCCTTTGCCTCATGTGGAGTTCTTTTTGCGAGAAAATATACTTCAAACTCTTGTGCTCAGTTTAAATCTCGCATTTTTCACCATAGAGGTAGTGTCTCCATATCTTCAATGAAAAGATCACGGCTGCTAACTCGAGATCATGATTAGGATAGTTTTTCTCATGATTATTCAACTGGTGTGATTCTTAGGAAATAACCCTATCATTCTACATAAGGACACAACCAATTCCTTACCTCGATGAATCACTATAAATAACAAACCCATCATTCCATAATGGTAGAGTCAATATAAGATCATTGACTAATTTTCGCTTCAATTATTCAAAATATTCTTCACACTCTTTTTTCCAAACAAATTTAATCCCCTTACGCATGAGCTTTTTTAATGGGTTTTCCAATCGAGCAAAATTCTGGATGAAACGTCGATAATAACCTACTAAACCAATAAAACTGCGTACCTCAGTTATACTTGTAGGTGCTGGCCATTCCTGGATTTCCTTTCCCTTACAAGGATCAACAAAGATTCTATCATTAGAGAGAATATAGCCAAGAAAAGAAATCTTCTGAAGCCAGAATTCACACTTGCTAAACTTCCCATATAATTCATGTCTTCTTAGAGTCTTTAGGATAATGCGCAAGTGATTTTCATAATTTTCGTAGCTTTTTGAGTATACCAAGATATCATCAATAAATACCACCAAAAAATCATCGAGATATTCTTTGAAATCTCTATTCATCAGATCCACGAATACAGAGGGTGCACTAGTCAATCCAAAAGGCATTACCATAAACTCGAAATGCCTATACCTGGTTCGAAATGCTGTCTTTGGAATGAATTCCTTTTTCACACACAACTGATGGTATCTAGATCAAAGGTCAATCATTGAAAAGTATTGAGCTCTATGGAGTTGGTAAAATAAATCATCAATGCAAGGTAGGGGATACTTGTTATTTATTGTTATTGCATTGATCTCCGTGTAGTCGATACATAACCTCATAGATCCATATTTCTTTTTAACATAAAGAATTGGGGCTCCCCATGGAGAAAAACTAAGGAGAATAAATCCCTCATTACTCAACTCCTAAAGTTGTTTCTTTAGTTCAACTAATTATACAGTGGCCATTATATAAGGGGTCTTCGATATAAGCCTTGATCCAGGAATTAAATCAATGGATAACTCAACTTTTTGTTCTAGAGGATGTCCAAGTAAATCTTTCGAAAACACATCTACACATTATTTCACAATAGGTACATCCTCTATTTGAACATTCCTTTCCTCACCCATAGTCATTTCATTATCTTCCTCCACAATAATTTAATTTAGTTGAGAAACTGGGGGTGGATCTATATAAGAATTAGGTGGTGACGATTCTGCTCTAAAGAAATGATGTTCCTTATCATCATCATAAAAAATTGTAAACTCCTTTTTCTTATAATAAATCTTCGCATCATGGTACAAAAGCCAATCCATATCGAGGATTATATGAAACTCAATCATAGGTATGACGATTAGATCAGTGGATAAAGAACATTTATGTTCTCTAATGGGGACTGATTCACAAAACATTGTTGCAATTATACTTACCTTATGAGTTTTAACTGACAAATCCCTTGTTAAATAATATTGGAAATATGTAATTTTCTTAGCAAACTGGGACGATATGAAACAATGCGATGATCCAGAATCAAATAATGTATTTTCTAAACTTGAGGAAACCATTAAATTACCTACCACCATGTCTTTCCGATCTTCTACCTCAGCAGTAGTGATAGCATAAGCTTGGCCTTGATCCATTGGCCTTTTCTAAGGTATGTTCCCCTAACGCTTAGGAAATTTATTTGCATAATATCCCATTTCCCTGCAATTGTAGCATTGGACATCAGTAGCTTCCTTCTTCCCCTTTCGATCACGAGCTTGGTGGCCTTTTTCACCACACTAGTAACATACTCTCATTCCTTTTAAGCAAGTACCGGGGTGTTTCTTCCCACATTTACGACAGGAAGGATATTTAAATTTTCCCTTATTCCCCATATTTTTATTCCCAGATTGATCAGAAGATCTCTTCTTCTCTTTCTTTTATTTAATGTCATAAGACTTACCGAATTCCTTTTCTGTCTTGATAGCACACGAGACAATGTCTTCGTACGATGAGAAGGATTGTGAGACTAATGATCTACAAAGAAATGGTTTTAACCCATCTAGGAAATGATCAATCTTACTTCTTGGTTTATTTATATAATCTTTAGCATACCTTGATAACCTTGTAAAGTTAACCTCATACTTTGCGACATTCTCATCCTCCTTTTGTCTCAGACTCAGAAATTGTCTTTCCATATCTCCTCGATGCTCACAAGCAAAGTATTTTTCTAAAAGCAGATCTTTGAACTCCCTATATTATATATTTGATACTTCATCATCTTCATTTGTGTTTTGAATCAATGACCACCATTGATCAACACCTCCAGTGAGGTGGTAAACTGCCATGATAACTTTTTCCTTTTCACTACTCCCCAAAGCCTAAAATATTTTCTCTAGGTAATTTATCCACTGCTCAGCTACTAAGGGATTTGTACTCCCATTGAATGTTGGTGGGTTTTTCCACATTAAGCGATCTAACATTGATCCTCTATGCTGTGGATCATGGTGCTCCATACGGTTAAGGTTATTTTTCATAACCTGAGTGAGTTTTCCCAGTATGGTGATAACCTGATCATCACCAGTTTTATCTCCACTATAATTCTCTTGAGCAGGAGAAAATCCATACATGGAGTGCGTGCATTGACACGGTTTCCATTTCTTCCACTAGGAGGCATTTCTAAACAATGGAATAAACTAGATCAGTTTATGAATCAAAATACATAATTACATACTTATAAAACACTTGACATAAATTGAAGTATATTTGGATATAATCCATAATCATAAAAATGTTTTCTTTGAGGAAGTATGTACTCATAAACCCTTCATAAAGTTTTATAAAGGAAATGAGAATTATCCTAAGAATTTTCCCTGGGAGTGTCCTAACCAAGAGTGCTGCAAGGATCATTTTCATGCACCAGTTCCCATTCGAGTCTAGATCAAAGCGTTGTTCTCGGGTTTTACCCCTAGTTATATCTGTGCCAAAGCTGCCTCTACCTACTCGTATCCAGACATGGTTGTAATTCTTGGAAAACTCACAAAATTTCTACAGTACCAAAATTCTAGGAAGTTATTCTATACTAATCCTCAAAGTCTATCTTATGTCCATGTTCACTAATCAGAGTTTACCTAAATCTCGCTTCCAAGGTTTGTACTAAACTTCCTCTGATAACAACTATAACGCCCTGACCCCAATTACCCAGAGTCGGTGCATTATTACAAAACATTGGCATGATCACAACAAAGATCAAGTCTCGAATGACCGACTAGTTTAGTAGCCTTGGAATAACTAGATACAATCATAAAGTTAACATTACATCATAAAATGAAAACTACAACAATATAGTCTCAATAGTCCACACTCTTATCCCCATATTCTATCCCTGAATGTCATTCATAAAACACTTCTTCACATCCTGGGAAAAAATAAAACATAGAAAGGGGTGAGCTTAAATGCCCAGTAAGGATAATAATATAGCGGAAACTTTTATTAATAAGCATAAACATTTAAGGCAATGTATAAAAAAATCCTTTTAAACTTTAACATTAGAATAATATTTCATAAATAAAATAAAATAATTCCATATACTTGTTCACATGGATATTCTACTAGTCGAATAATCAAATTCCATATCAATATCCACTTTCATAATGATGGAATGCATAATACCAGACTATCAAAACCACATATCCAAGGCCTCATGCCAAGACTACAAAAATATTTTGTCAAGACCTTGTGCCAAGACAATAGTTTCTCTCATGAGACCTAAAGATGCATCGAGGAGCTATAGCGGGCTCCACCCATCACTTATTAATTTCAATTAATTCCCATATGAAAAGGTTTAAACATAACATAAACATTCGTATTAAAAATAGCATATGAAATGTAAACACATCGTCCATAAACCAAGAATGGTATAGAAATAACACATCCACAATAAACATATCACAAAAAATTCAATACAATATAGAAGTTTTGTATAAAAAAATCAACTTCAAATAAGCATAAAATTCAACAAAGGATGTCAACATAGATGATATCAAAACTATTTGAGAGAAATATCTCTTTTTTTAAATATTTTAAAGGTAACATAATTATAAAATAAAACATGTACTTTGAAAATATCCTTATAAGCTTGTATGGGAAGATTTGAATATTTTATAATTGCAGAACATAGCCACACCTGCCGTATAAGTTAAAAAACACATTCTTACCTTAATTTTGTCGATAAGGTTAAAAAGTACCTTGTTTGGAAAATGACAGAATGATTCTTTTATAAACCTCTTATAAAAAGACAAACAAGGGTATAAAAGTCTTTAACCCATATTCTAGTAAATAGTAAAAATGTTTTGAAATAAATTTTTAAGAAACATGGATATGGATGATAAATAAGTCCTAATAGATTATTAAGTATAAACTACCTCAGATAATGAAGAGATTGCGAAATAAACTCTTACCTTGTAATTTTTCTTGGATGAGGGTAGGTTAACCTCATTTATAATGGTGAAAAAATTATTATTAAATTATAAAATTATCATAATCATTAATATGATATCATATATGATCTTTTACCATTGATTTTTTAATAATATCTTAGTATTATCGTTGCTTCAGGTGTTAACTTACTCATTTTCATTTATTTGTTTTATTATTTAAGTCGTGTTTGTTATGGATAGGTTGTATTTTATTAATATCCAGAATGATATCAAGTCATTATTTTTAATCATTAAATGAGAATTAGTCTTGAAGGGATACAATGGGTAATGAATCTCATCGCGTTCGTGGAGACGGTAGTCCGTACGTACGCACGAGCGACAATATCATATTTTTGATATTAAAATAATATATAATTGGATGGTATGTCATATATGAAGAATAATTATCATGTTATATTTATTATTTACATGAATTACACATCATTATTAAATCCATCCAAATAATAATATATGGAATAACAATTACACCACGACGTGGAGATGGGAAGTCGTACATACACACATATGGTGACCCGTCATTCAAAGGATGGATAAAATAATGAATATGGTTGTACCATATTTATAATAATATCATATTATATAGGAGATACTGGAGTTATTATTTTAGAATGGGAATAACAAATAAAGAAGAAGTTGAAGAAGAAAGGAACTTGAAAGAGGGTGATGAAAACATTACCTCTTTTTTGGGTTCTTCCTTTTGATTCGATCAAAAGGGCTCCTTAAGTTAGCTTTCTGATCAAACTAAGGAATCTAGGTTGAATTGAGGGAAGTTGAGAGAGTATTTCAGCAGGTTTTGGCTAACCCAAAAGGCTTCTAATGTGTGAACTATTAAGATGGGGGAGTGCCCTTTTATAAGAGGGGTGAGGGGCACCTTTTGAAAATCTAGAAATATTATTTTATAATAAATTAATATTCGGTTTCTAATGGCTCCAAAATGGATAATTTAAAGGTTAGGGTCGGTATAGGTCTATAACCACTCAAACAATAGTTTTTAGACTGGTTTGGGTAACTATATTAACCTTATCCTTTTGTTTTAACTCTTAGTTAATTACATTAACATTTACCATGTCACCTTTATTTTTATATCATATAGTTAATAATCATACTATACATATCCAAACGACCCCTATATGGTCCTTTAATGATACCCATATCATGATATAAGTCTCTTGGCCGAACCTTATATTTTTTGGAATTTTATATCAATTAATAATATAATATTTTTTTTAAAAACTATTTTATGTGAATTTTGACACTATTCCATAATTGATTTTTCATAAAGTCATAAAAACTTTATTAAATCGAAAAAAGTTTATTTATGAAATTCTATAATGTCATATTAAGCAATAAAATTCATGTATGTCATCAAAACATTCAAATTATATTAATTTTAACATTTATAATACCAATTATTTGATTCATTCATTAATAAGGAAAATACTGCATCATTATTGTGTCAAAACTAATATAATTTATTAACTATCTAAAAATTATAAATAAAATATTATTATGTAGTAAATCCTTTTATCGTTCTAATTATTATTTATAGTAGAAAATCCAACATATATAACCCTATGTAAAAATTGTTTTTCTAAAAGATATATGTTTATGTCATTTTTGAATTTATTTTAACTTAATTAATATAAAGTGTCATTATCACGTACAAGTGGATCCATGGGGTCCCAAAATCGACCCAAAGATTCCCATGGTCGGACATGTATCACAAAATAAGGTTAGGACACGTTTTATGATAATTTATTATTATTATTATATTATTTATTTACCCTTATTTACCGGATTTACCCTTTAACCATGGTAAATAAAATAATTACCAAAGTAATTATTCAAAATTTCTAAAAATAAAAGTTACCTATTGACACAATTTGGACATCCTGATTCCAAATATGGAATCCATTTTTCAAAATTTAAAATACATAAATGGCAGAAATTAATTTTAATTTAATTCCCGTTGACAAAATAAAAAGAGTGTTTTTTACAGATAATAACTATCCAAAGATTGACACTTGTTTATGTCCGGTTTAATTGTGAAATTATGTCCAATGACCAAAACTGTATTAAATGGTAAAAATATATTCTAAATATACTTTAAAACAACTAAAATTCATAATTTATCACCATTAATTTTTTTTATTAAAAAATTTGTTTTCAATTAAAATTTAATAATTTTCACTATTCATAAAAATATAAATGTTATCCGAAAAGTTCCAAAATTTTACCTTAGGATAATTTCAATATTCCAAATACAAAAATGAAGTCCATTTTGGGAGATAAAATTTCCAAAAGTCACTAATAGTGTTCATAATGGCTAGTTTGATTGGGTGTGGTGTGTGTGTTAGAACTCGAAGTTTCCTACAACACACGCTACTGTATTATTCAAATTGATGTTTACTGTAAAAGCTTTGGGTGTTACAGTTCTAGTCATGTTTAGGTCATAAATATAACCTTATATTTTAGATTTAACCCTTTTTAAAATAAGTTAACTCCTAACATGTCCTATTGTATTTTTATACTACATGGTTAATATTTTTACCATAAAAATCCAAGAGAACCTAAAGTGGTTAATTTATGACATCTATTTAAATATAAAAGTTATTAGGACAAACATAAGCTTTTTAATATTTTTAAATGACCTAATAAATAGTATTTTTTAAATAAGACATTTATGTAAATTTTTACTCTATTTAGTAATTGAATATTGTTATTGTCATAAAGAAATTACTACTTCAATATAAAGGCATCATATAATCCCTAATCTGTCAATTTTATCCAAAAAATTAGTGTATGGAATAAAAATTTTCAAATTAAATTTATTAAATATTTATAGATTCTTTTATTTGAATCATTCATTAATGAGGTAATCACTAAATCGTAATTATGTCATAAATAAATATATATGTCAATTTTATAAAAATTATAAATAAAATTCCATGATTTATTAAATCATTTTATTGTTGTAATGAATATTTAGAGACATATTGATCCATTATTGAAATGCATATTAAAATCGATTTAGTAAAAGATTTAGGATTCAGTTATAATTATATTAACTTTAAAATACTTATTATAAATTGTCATTTTCACATCCATGTGAATCAATGGGGTCCCAAAATCATCCCAAGGATGCCCAGGTTCAAACCAAACTAATCCAATAAGATTAGGATATGTTTTCTTGTAGTTTAGTATTATTATAATATTGTTTTTTACCCTTATTTTCATGATTTATCCATTATCCAAGGTAAATAATATAATTAGTAAAGTTACTATTAACAAAGTCCAAAAAATAAATGGTACCTAATTTGAATAATTGTACCGTACTATTAAAAATATTGAAATAATTTTTCTAAATTTAAAACACATTAGTTTCAGTAATTAATTTAAAATTAATTTTCATTGTCAAACTCCAAAAGAGGGTTTTTTAATAAGTAAGATCTATCAAAAGATTGACATGTGTTTATGTCAAAATTAAAAGTGAAATTACTTATAATGGACAATATTATATTAAATCATAAAAATATGATCTGATTAAAAATTAAAAACAATTAAAAAGATCATCTAACTATATATATAAATTAGATGAGAAGGTAGTTTCGAACTAAAATGCGGTATTTTTCACTATTAATTAAAATATGAATTTTATCATAAAAACACCAAAAATTCTAAACAACATGAATTTTTCCCCCAATTCCAAAAAATAAGTTTAATTAGTCCAACTTATCATATAAAAGTGTCAAAAAACTAGATTTATAACGGTTGCACCATCAAAAGGAGGTCAAACTACATTTTTGGTAACATACTTCTTTTATACGAAAAATTAATATTGTTAGCATATCATATTTTAGAAAATGTTTAAGATGAATTAGAATGTTATATAACATTCAAAATTTGGATAATACTATTCATAAAAACTAGTTTATATCCAATTAAATAATAATATTTTTATAATATATTATTTTTTAGTGAATGTCAGTATCGCATACAACACAAGCTAACATGGAATGTTGCTCTTGCATGTAAAGAATGAAAAGTTAGTTTTGGGTATAGTTCAAGATTCCATTGGTGTTTCATATAACATAATACAAACATAGTTCATTTATATAATGAAAAAATCAGTACTCCATGTTTCTTGAAGTGAATTCTATCAAAATTACTAGAAATTTTGTTTAACACAAGCCAAGAATAGTGTTGCGTATACTATAAGCTAATACGGTGTTGCGTATAGTGAAATCTAATCATGGTGTAGCATACAACACAAGAAATATAGGATATTAATACAATATATCTCATAAAATCTTGGGCTGTTACAAGTAAATTTAGAGGTGGAATACTATTTTAGCATCCCTTTTTACCATAAAACAGTGGTTTACATTATGATCTATTGTTTTAAGGCTTAGGTGACTAGCCATTTATCACCTGCACGTGGAAAAGGGGTGGTTCCAAAATATGGGGTTCTATAGTAATATGAAAATTTATTGAGTAAATAAATTAATCCCTATAGACTATTTTTTACAATAATTTTACTTTTTATTGGTTTTATAACCAATATATCAGTTTTACAGTGTATGCTTTGTGGACCGATAGAAATTTCTATATAAATGAGAAATTTATTATATATATAGTATGTATAGTTTTCTTCCCATTATCTAAATATCTCTCTTCCAATTTAGTATATATTATTTGGATATTATGGTCGAAGGATACAAATTTCCCTAGATGATTTATTTTTTGCCATCGGGCATGATGTTGTATGGTGGTTGTGATTTGGACTAGTGATAGATGATGAGATGACTTATAATATGGGTATAATATGGTAGTAATAGTGAATAATGAATATTTTCTTAATATCCATGATACCCTACAACTATGTTTACAGTAGTGGATGTGGATATGTTTCCTAGTTGTTTATTGGTGGGATGTGGTGTGACTATGTAGTGGGGTGGTGGCATAGGTGAATGTGGGGTGATTTGAAGTGACACTATTGTGAGGTGGTCGAATATTTTATATAGAAGAAATTGAATCACCATGACATACTATGTTGGTGTGTGAGTGTGGTATTCAACTAGGAAAGTGGTTCAGGGGCCCTTTTATCATTATTCAACTTAATATGTTCTTATAATTTTATTTTTTTATTAAGAAAGTTTGCCTTTGTGAGGGATAGGTTAGATAATTTCCATGTTTGTGTAATTTTGGTTCAACTATATTCTCTCATATAAATTTGTATTATTATTTCTCATGTGCACGAGATATTTTTTTTACTACTATATATACTAGTATGCAGAGCCTATGTATATATTCTAATTTATAGGATTCTATGAGGATTAGGTGGACCCTACTGAACATTACTAACTTAAAACATTGGACTGTTGTTGTGTAACTGATTTAACTTTTCATTTTGGTATTTAGCATGGAATCTTTTATTTGTTCCAATTCCATTTATACAATCACTTTGAAATTTGATTTGGGTTTACTTTTTTATTATATCGTGGAGTATCATTGAGTTTGTTCACAATATAGAAAGATCCAATATTATTATAGAGGATATTTCCTCCTATTTAAATGATATTTTTATACCATATATGCTAGTTTCCTACCCATTTCATACTTAAGGTAGGACATGTGGGTAATTATCTCTCTCCATTCATTGCGATAAAATAGGTGGATGGATGTTGTGACAAGTATTCACATCATATCTCCAATAATATAATCTTATTATTTGATATTATTTTTTAGAAACCACAATTCAATATTAATTTCATTCATTATCATAAAAAATAACATAATTTTGGATTCAAGATTATTCTTTTGGTGAAATATCCATCATATCTATGAATAATAATACTTTGATTGAATCATTGATAAAAAATTAGTATCAATATATTTATTCCCAAAATAATAGTAAAAATTATTCATAATTTATATCATATATTGGTAGGCCCAGTGAAATGAGATGTCACAATGAGGGTAAATAATTATATTATAATTTAATTGAATTATTTTTGAAAATAATTTTACCCCTCATAAATCTATTTACATATAAACCTATTAGGATGAATGGATTAATATAATGAATCCCCATATAATACAAAATATGTAATGAATTAAATCAAAATGATATAAATACCGGATTTTATAAGGTTCACCCATAATGGGGGTGATTATGTACTTCATACATTTTGTTCATGACTTTTATAGAGATACACCTAATCTCATAAAGTAAAAACATAGGGAAAAAACATCTTTGACCCTAAGAACTTGTTTCAATTTATTTATTATTTTGTAAATAGTTATTTATAATGTATCCTCCCACATTACAAAAGTTTTCGACAAAATACTTTTTTAGTAAGATCTTCAACTATTCTCTACATTTTTATAGCAGAAACAACATTTATTCGTCCTAAATAAATGAAAAAATGAATATTAGTATATAATAATCTATATCATTTTAAAAATAATCCCCTTCAAAATAATAGAATAATCAATCGATTGATATGGTAGAAACATCCATATAATCACCATCATCAATAATCAGCGAGCCCTTAGAAGATCAAGGGTTACCAAAGTTCACCTTAACACATTAATTTGTAGAAGAAATTCCTCTAGATCACTCTCCACACTTCTTATTTATTCTTCTTCTACTTGGAAACTAGTGGTATTTAGTTACATGAATTTGTTTTATTTTGGTATCTTTTAAAAATATCTTTATTGACTAATCAAGAATCATGTGTATAATGATTCCAAAATTTGAAGTTGATAATATCATTTAAAATCATCCATTCATAAAATTCATTTAATCTTCAAAAATAAAATCATTAAATCCTCTGATAATTTATCATCAAGAATGGAACAAAAATATTCCCCTATTATTCTCCCAAAATATCATACATTGTTTCTACTTAAATTTTTACTATAATTGTCCATAAATCTTATATTCTCAATTTATCTGAAATTATAAAGAAACATATATTAAATAGTTTTCACCAAGACCATAGGTTGTAATATATTTATAGTGTTGATATTACTCTAAAAGAATAATCTTCATTCGAATATCTCAGAACCTATGTCAACATGAATTATTGTTCGATATAAATCATGATGATTTTTAAATCTTTTATGAACATAAAGGCATGTTCCCATTTATATTATGTATTACATTAGAAAAAATTTCTAATATTAACTGATTTTTGAAAATATGTAACCTAACTATTTAAAATACATGTTAATATTACATATCATCATGTTACACTTATTTGAACCAAAATAATTTGTATATATCATATGGAACTATGTAATTACTATTACGTATAAATAAGTAAATATTCAAATTATCCGTATTCAAATTTTATATCCAAATTTTAATCATCTATATATCATGGAAACTCAATTTTGTTCTTATATGTCCTCCAATTATTCTTATATATGCTCCTTGTTATTTTAATTTATTATTCTGAATAATTAATTATTCTTACACCTAATCGTATAATTTTTAAATGTCATTGATGGTATTTTATGTGTCTATTGGAACACTAAAGTTAATCATATATGTGATTAGATTGATCTTGTGTATAACTAAAAGAACTCCAAAATAAATTTCTAATATTACATTATGATAATCCATACATATTTCCAAAAAAAAATTAAATGATATAATATATGGACTCTAGATTTCATCCCATTTTTACATTAAAAAAACTTAAAACCCTTTTTGGAATCCATCAGACATCTAAAGTTATTCATCATAGTTTTTAAAAAAATTAAAAAATATATAATCTATTTTAGTATATCAATAAATGTCCACTACCTATACAATTTAATGTCATATTTATAAAACTTCTTCAATAATATTTCATTAATTAATTACCAATTGTTTAGTATCAACTTTATAAGAAATCCAAATTAGATCAACATCTTTGTGATACTTCTCTTCTATTCATGATTTATCGTCACAAAAAAAATTTCATGTGTACTCATCTAAATTTGATATAGGGTTATTCCTCTTATTTAAATATAGATCCTCATCTTATTAAAAATGATTTTATATACTAAAATCTCCATCATCATTAGAAAACATCATAGCCAACTAACTTCTCAAACTCAATTACATACATTAAACATTAAATATATTTTTTATTGAAAAGTGTTCTTAATACCTATAAAAACAAAAAAAACATTGATTTTCCTTCTAAAATAGACTAGTAAATAAATTTATATATATATAATTTATTATTAAAAAGTGTTTTTTAATCAACATAAACAGAAATCTAGATTCATCTTGTTTTGAAAAAATTCCCATTTATATTTTGTAGTATTAGTATCTTCCAATCATATTTAGTAGGAAAATAGTATCCTATATCAACATCTTTTGAAATAATATGTATAGATATCCATAAATACGTGTAATTGAAGAAAAAAACAACCCATATGATCTGAATATACTCCATGGTGTATAATAAGATTCATTAATATATTATTTAATAATGTTAATTCCTAAAAAATTAATTATTCCAAGATAAAATAAATGTATTTACCTATTACATCAACTATTTCAATTGAGGTCATCATTTGTCAAATTTACACTTATAAATCCCTAAGAAAATATTCTTCATTTTAGTTTATTTAGAACATCATATATTCATTGAGAAATCATATTTTCTTGTTATGAGGTGTCTAAAACTTTTATAAACATTAATTTAAACAACATATTATTCATATATATCATCATATAAGTCTCATGTATCCTTGGGTTTATTTTTTATATTCAAAGGAACATTATATTTAATCTTAAATACCATGAAATAATTTCAATGTACTATTAGTGATACTTTTATGTGTCATGAAGGAAATATTATATATCCTTTAAAGCATAAGATTATATATTGTGTGTATTAAATACAAATTTATGGATTCTATTTAAACATAGAATTATCGGTATGTACTCAAATGATTAATCATACATTTTAAAAGCATCAATATATCTATTGTAACATATGAACATATTGATCATACAAGTCACAATTTGAACACCTTAGCAGATTATAAAACATTTTCTTGAGTTCTTAATACATTTTTACTATTACATTTCCCTTGATATTATGTATAAAGTCTATAATTATTCAAAAAAACTTTGAGGCTTAAAATACCATCTCCATCTTTCATAAATCAACTAAAAAAATATTCACATTTACATAACCACTTAATCATATCTCAAAACAATTCAAACTAGGTTAGTAAATCATTAAAATTCAACAAATTTATTCAACACAACTTTTATATAAAATAAATCATATGGATACTTAGATCATGTAATTCAAGGAATCGTAAATAAAAAAATTCGGCTTTATATTCATAAAAAATTCCCAAGAATAGTGCATTTATATTTTATCTAATAATGCATAAAATAATTCAACCAATATCATCTTTACATATTGACTTATAGAGATAGAATATTTTTAAATTCATTATACCATTTTAAACAAAATAATAACTTTTTTATCTTCATCATCATGTTGATGAATTCTAATAACCCATTTATCCCAAAACCAACATCTAAGAAAAAGTTCTTATACCCCTAATAATTTATTTAGTAAAATCATTGATTGATAATATTTATATTAAAGTATCTTCCAAGAATCTATAAGAATATTAACATATGAATATTCATTTACAATTGTCCAATGAAAAAATCCATTCAATTATATTATACTATTTATCAACATATGAACATGTTTATAATATTATAAACAATTAGAGAGTGAAATAAAATGATCAATATAAACACTATTCTTTATATAAATATTCATGAAGGAGTTATTAAATTGTCCTCTTTCTTAGAAACACTTCATCATTAATGGGATACTATAATCTCCAAACACATTACATTAACTCTTTCAAAGGATATCATAATATATTGGCCTTACTCTTATTAACATCAAGTAAAACACACTTTATCACAATCCACTGAGAAATTCAATCTCACAATTAAATTCTATTACAATTAAAATTCAAATAAATATTCAAAATTAAAATATCAATATTTTATTCTCGTTAAAATTTATTTTCCCCATAATTTTCAAAAATACATCATACAGATACCAAAAATTGTGGGTTATATGTTAATCAACTCAAATTAATCTCAATCAATGCTCGTTGTAAAAACCAAGAGTGACCAATGAACATATAACAATTAATATATAACAATTTATTTGTCAAAATCATCTCACATATTATTCCTTTTAATTGATAATCATCCAAATTAATTTCATAATCCATTTTTAAAACAATACGGTCTAAATACTAAATAGTCATTAAATGCTAAAAAATACTAGATTTATAGATTTAATGGAAACAATGACCAATCTCATAGAATTATCAAATATAAGATCTCTTAAGGGAAAACTATATTAAATAGTTATCATGAAAGATAAATTCATTTTTATAAACCCCAACCTATTTATTCATAGACTTCATATGTTATTTTATGTAATAAGATATAGATCATTCAATGATATATCTTCTAACATATTGTCATTTTTAAAAAATTACCATATAGTTATACTCAACAAAAATAACTGCTAATTCTATATAAAATAAAATAAATTGTTATGGGAATAATGTATGTTATTCAGTTATCATTAGTTAGGGTAACTTGGTTGAGATTTTCTTCTACACAATGAATCACGTTTATTTTAGGATCTGATCTAGAGATAAAACTTCTTATAGAATCCTATAATTATCTATTCAAGATCCTACTTAGTATGAATTTACATCATTTTCATTTAAGATAACTCATTATTTGTAGTAATTATTTTCACATTTTCAATCAATACATATGAATTTTTTTAAGGATTTCGCTGTTTTTGTAAAAAAATTCAATTATGATGGAATGATTTTTATTAATTTTTTTTTAATATTTCCATCCTAATTCCCACATCTAATAAACATAATAATTGGTGTGATTTATTTTTATATTCGTTAAATTATCATAAAATTCAAGTTATTTTATTTAAAATGTTATCCACCCAACCAATGTATCTATTTCTATTTAGGATTAACTATCTAATTTATTATTTCATCATCATATTTTCATACATTATATTAATGTTTTTATTTTATTATCTATGATTTTTTATTTTCATCAATAGTAGAAGAATATTCACTTTGACCTATTTTCTTTCATTGTTTTCACTGTTATATTTTACTTTTTATTATAAGGTGTGGTGAGCTCCCTTCCACGTTTTTCTATATTTTATTTGCATTTTAATTTAAATATTATATGAATTAATATAGGGTGATGTGATATAGTATTTTTCATCATATTCACCACCTTTGATGCAATTTACATAGAAAATATAATGAATTTTAAATATTCTCTTATTCGATAGATTTATCTTCTATTATATAATTTTTCTTAAACCAACCAAATTATTTTTCATTTTATAATTTCAACCCCCTCATACAAAACCCTTAATAAAATTATCGACATGTTATTACAATTACTGATATACTTGTTTCAAATCCTTTCACTGAAATGACAATGAAAAATGAATCTATAATTTTTAATTTCATTACCAACTAGTAAAAATTAACTATATACTAATTTTTTACAAAGATCCGTTATTTTCAACATAATTTGGGATCAAAATTTACTATATGTACTCACTTCACCATTTCCATAGGTTGTGGGTTTCTCACATTTTTTGTATATAATTGTTTTTTATGAATTTAATTTTTAACCATAACTTTCCATTAAAATAATGATTAAATACAACATATTCTTCTGAAATTTTTACCTTCATTTATAATATTGTACTTGATCTATAAATTGATTATTAAATTATTCCTTGTTAAATATATGAGGTAATCTAATAAGAAAACTATCATCAGTAACCCAGAAGGTATCACCTCTTCTATTTGTGTATTTTGAAAACCCAACATGTACTATTTACTGATTATTCAATTTCACCTCATGTGCAAGACACTACTTGGTATGGATATTTCATTCTACCTCACCTGATCCGTGTATTTATTAACATTCAATATTCATAATTTCATATATATATATATATATATATATATTATTTTTAATATTAAAGAAATTGTGGGTTTGCATTATTTTTTCCATGACCTCCAAAATGATAATTCATTACACCAATCATAGATTATTGAGTCTCTCATAATGTGTAGATATTATTCTTCTAGATATTTTTAAAATTAATTTTCTCATAAAAATATTTTTAATTTCTTCTTTTAATATATATTTTTTTTAATTTTAGAATTGTGTATGATGATCCTTTAATTTGGATTCTAAATTGGTAAAACTTATATTTTGAAATTTCATGTCACTTCCCTGTGAAATTAATCATTCATTATCCCCACAATAAATACTTATCATATATTCCTTTGATGACTGAAATTACACATACGATAACACAAACATGAATGATATTGAAAGGATCGTAATTTAAAATCATTACAACCTAATTTTATTCAATAGTTACATCCTCTTCATGTATTAAACTATATTACTCAATGTAATTACATTCTATAAATTTAAGATTAATTTAAACATTTTAATTATTGTAATTTTATTGTGAATCCTCTAGATCAACCTTCATAGATAATAACATTTAGATTTTTTTTTTGTTTTTTCTTATTCCATATCATCAAGGATTTAATAAAAAGTTCCATATTATCTTGAACATGGATATAAAAAATTACATCAAATATTCAATTTATATATATTAATTTTTTAAAAAATGAGAACAATTGATCTAATAAGGGTTAAAACTGTGTTATTTAAAACTTGTGTATCATACTATCACATTGAATAGGGATTTGTGTAAACAAATGTTAGAAATTTTTTATCCCCATATTTAAATCTATTCTACATATATTAATATCTACATCTTCTAAGATGAGTGTATATACATAATAATACAAAAAAAACATAAATAACATTAAATTACTAGCACAACAACATTGAATATTTCTATTGTTCTCCCTCATTATGTCTTAATACATATTTACAACATTATAGTCAAGTAAAAGACATAGATATATAAACTATAATTGAATTTGAGTACCATAATATCGATCATTATTAACCTAATGAAATATTATTAAATACTTTGATATCTCCTCAATGGTTTCTCATGTAAGTGTTATGTTAGATAGGGTAATGGAGGATGGTTTACAATGGGGTGAATAAACCAGATTAAAATTTAAATAAAATAAATTTATTATTAAAATGAATTATCATTGTTAAATATTTTATTTTATTAGCATAAAAAATTCTATAACACATTTATTTTTTATATAATTTCATTAAAATGTATGCGTACTATTTTATTATACATTTCTACTCAGTGAGAGATACATATGTACTGAACTAATATTTGAGGGGGAATCATAACTCGATTACAAGATTGTTTTATTGTGGAGGGATAACCATGGAACACTAAAATTTGTAGTGGGGGTCCCAACACAATTGTAACATTGGCGTTATATACCAATAGTTATTGCATAAATGGTCCTGGCATTATACTTTGGGAGTCACATCCCATAGAAATAGATGACGTATATTTTTGTTGTGTGAAATAAATATAATATGACATATAATATATGTGAAAGATTGGAAATTGTTATTAAAATAAAAAAACAGAACAATGTAAAATATCCATAATGAATGTGCATGTACTAGTTCTAATGAAATGAAGATCGAAATATATCATAATCGTGGTGGAAGTTTATGAAGTAGTTGTTCTGCAATTGAAAGATTATCTCAATGATGAAAAAAGTAGTATCACCCAAAACCTAGTTTGAACACCATGTTAAAAGTTGATATCTTTTTACCATTAAAATAAAGAGTGTGGAATATGTTAACTCATGTATTCGATTAATTTTATGGGATCTTAACAACCCTTGAAATGTAGATATGAAAATATTAACCAGAACCTTGCATGGGTAAAATTATTGAAAAGTATTTTGGGGAGATAAAATAAATCTCTATAAAAAACATAACAATAAAGTTAAAAATTCAAAAACATAGAAACAATTAAAAATGATTTAATTAACCTACTAAATTATTAAAATTTACTCCAAAATAAAACATAAGACAAAATTAAAAATAATTTTTTCATTTCCAAGTCAAATATAATCTTGAATAATTCAATTAGATTAACTATTAATAAAATCATTGGAATATAAACAGTATAAATATAAATATATAATTTGTATGAATTTAATAAATCAAAACATTTTGAAATTGTATAAAAATATTAATAGATTTTTTATAAAAAAAATAAAAAAATGAATTTAGGAAATCAATAATTTGATACACAAGTATTGTAACTTTCAGAAGTCGGTGAATAATATTTTAAAACATACATTATAACTGATTAAATTAAGTTATAATGAATTATCATGGAATAAATATAATATATATGTGTTTTAAAAATTTAAAAAATGTAAAATAATTATAATACATATATTGTAATTCATGAAATAAAAAAAATAATGAAATATAGTGTATTGAAAATTTTTCATTATAAATATATTTATAACGGGATGTTTCATAAATTAATACCTAGTGGTAGAGTAATATTATAATTAGAGCTAGAATAAATCATCCATTGTTTTTATCTACCATTGAGATAAAAAATTATCAACCATTAGATAAAATTTTATAAACTCAATTTGATCAAATTTTAGTTCAAATGATAGTTCAAATTTTACATCCACCATTAGTTAAAATTTTTGATCTGCTGTTAGTTCATAATTCAAATCCACTATTCTTTATAAATTTAAATCCACAATTATTAATTATTTTAGACACAACATTACTAATAATTTTTAACAACTATTAGAAAGAAAAACTTACATACCATTATCTATAAAAAACTAATCTACTATTTCACCGAATGTGATATCTTCCGTTAATTAAGGAAATAATATCCACCTTTGAGGAAATAAAAGGAGATCCACCATTTTTGTACATGGTTGAGTGGAAAAAATTAGTGAACCAAATAATATAATAATATTTTTAATATATAGTATTTAAGAACAGAATAACCATGGCTATGTGAGAGATGCTGATGTGCGCAAGAAGAAAACAGAAGAATACTGACAGTTTATTATGTTATGCATACTCGACACACAGATTTTGGTGAAGTTTGAGTAAATATGAATGACTAAATTAGAAGTAGGTATAGAAGAAATAAATGAATATAACTTCAATATATTTATAATAAATCACAAATATCATCAATATGAAAACTATTTTTTAAGATATGATTGAAATATTGTGAAAATGTGATTTTAATAATGCCCTAAAACTTGTTGTACTACGACCAAAATGTGAGTTACCATAAGAAAATTATTATATTATAATTTAGTTTAATGAAATATAAAAATAACCATTATTTATTAACTAATTAAACTTTAATCAACTCTAATGACAATCTAATGATACATAAAATTTAAAAAGAATTTGAATTCTAGAAAATCCATAGTTTTAAAATTGTGGTTAAGTCATCGAACAATTGATGCACTACTTAAAAAAATAAAGGGTTCCATTTATTCTTATTAAATGAATATAAGTGTGTGTAATTTAAAATTGAATAGATTTAATTATAATCTGATCAGTATATATCCTATTATAATTGAATAATAATAGAGAACGATAAAATTGATTAAACTGAAAATATTTCATGAAACTAAAAAATAAGATCATGTTTAGAATAAATGGGAACATTCATAAATTATAAATGGACTTCTTACCCATTTAATAATATTATGAAAAATTTATTATCTTTAATATGAAATTGGAATTATAAAATTATAGTCACTAACTATCTTTTTATAAAAATAATACAAAGGGGTTATAAACACCTTTTTCACAAGAAAATAATGGGTTTTGGTTTATGAAAAACATAAAATATAATGATAAAAAATAAAATAAAAATATTATCCCGAACATGAAAAACAATATCCCATTTTTATTAGAAAAACTAAATATATAATGTCACTACACGCCCCCATGGCTTATGTCGTGACTACCCCATGACTTTCCCTGACAGGAAAGGGGATGGAGGCTAGCACTGAGTAGGAATATCCCATGAATAGAAAGAATTTTTCTACGTACCTACACACACACATACAACTATAGGCCAATGTTTTTGGAAAGTAAAATTATAAGGAAGCTATGCATGTATGCCACTATGTATAACATAACCAGAGTGCAATGAAATGTAATGTATAGGGTGGAAAACCATGCTAGTATACATTCCCACCAAAAGAAAGACAAAACCTATGAATAAATCCATGTCCTTGAAGCTTGTATGCCGACAACCCTACCTAAAGTGTAGGTGATGGGTAGATTACTAAATCCATAAGAGTATGCTTCATCTGTATGATCTCTCTAAGCAGTACCCAGTTCTATTCCTCCCAATACTTCATCAATTCTTTGATCATATACACTAGACACGACCTGTGCGGAAAATGCCCATACTGGGGGGAGGAAAACAATACTTAGTAAGACACACTAAAACCACAACGATAAAGTAAAAGGAAAAAAAACTAGCAAAAAAATAGTAAGATCAAAAAAGGTATATGCCCATACATATACGTTGAACATCAAGATATACTCGTTTTAGATACTCGAAATCATAATGTTCCATCCTCATAGACAGTATCAGGATTCTCATTGTATCCTTGAGAAGAAACACATGTAACCAATAGATCACACTCTACGAGCTCAGCCATCCATAATGGAAACCATCCATTAGGTGCACTCCACCATGAAAAAATCTACCATTCTAAATGGTACATCCAAGGGAACATGCTCCATTGAGAACATTCTAATAGGTCCTCCTTCAGTGCCAACTACCAGAGGTTTAGTCATCGTTGTCTTGCACCCAACACAAGACTATAGAATCCCATGTGGGGAGTTCGGTCCTCACCACTAGACATGGAAGAGGGAGCCCTTATCCTAACCATCTCTCGAAACCTCTGTCTCCCCTGTAAGGAGTTTCCCACACCTCATCACATCAAGGGATTAGTAGATGTTATCCGGGAATAGTTTTCATCAAGTGGATGTGCCCACTCCTTGATAATTTGTCCCACAGCTTACGGATATCCAACTGCAACTAAGGACATGAGCCATACCCACTAGGTGGGTACTCCTCAGTGACAAGAGGAACTATGCCATGGTACGACAGGGGAGTACTGGATCGATCAGTTCACATGTGGAGGACCCACACCATGGAACCATAAGGGTGAACCGAATATGTTTCCCTCGGAATTTGGGGATGACCTTTTTAATGGGAGGTTCAAACATTCTGATCTATTTATAATGGGTTTGTTCGTAGAACCGGAAACATCCAATGATTCCACATCCATTTGGAACCTCTTTCCAAAGGTAGGCGCTCATTAGTTTGTGGACTGATAAGGCTTAGGAATTTGCATTGTTCGAGAGGATGGGAGGTCAGACTGATCACACCTTTTTTAGGGGAATTATTATCTAATTCAGGACTCTCTTTATAGATTTATGTTATGTTCGTGAATCCTTATTACATTACCAAGTATAAAATGAGCTTTTCCTTTAGATTTGACAATCAAGGATCAAATATGTACCAAATTTATAGAATCTTTTATATGTATTCGAGGTTCATCATCGATAGAGAATAATCTGTATTTATTAAAGATTCTTGGTCAATGGTATCCTTAGGCATATTTATATAAAAGTATCTTGGTCATTATTATGACCATGCTGCTTTCAAATCCACTCAGTGGGGCACTTGAGGTTTATTGTCATTCAGAAGGAAATGGATTATTTCAGAGTTGGGATCGAACCCGCAGATGGGCTACCTACGTTTCCTTTGTTTTGGGAAAGGAATCAGAACCCACGTAGTTTGAGTAAGGGAGTATGATGTTTATGATTGATGGCTCAAATAAGGATGTCATAATTACTTGTACCGTCTTATCTCATGTGAGTCATGCTCAGTGTGAGAAACAAGACGTATTGGTAAAAATTAGACAATTGGGCCATGAAATATGCAATCATAAGAAATGATGTGAGACTTATGTATGTATGACTACCTAAAATAGATGAAGATTAGGATTATCGTCAGAGAATAAATCCAAGAACAGGGTCTATAAAGGTATATGTGCTTCCTGTAGATTTGAATACTCTAACTTGGGACTTACTCCTGGAAAGGAGGCCCAAATTAAGAGAGGACTTATGATTGAGTTTTACTCCTGAAAAGGAATCCCAAATCAAAGGTACATTGGGGCTGGTTAAGAGAAATTAATACTGCGGCTTACTCCTAAAAAGGAAGCCCAAGTTAAGAGATTTGAAAAATTAAGGGACTTGGGGATTACTCCTGAAAAGGAAGCCCAAATTTGAGACTGGGTCTTATTCCTGAAAAGAAGGCCCAGTTTTAGGGGAATTATAGCTGGGGCTTACTCCTAAAAAGGAGGACCAGGTTAAAAGAATTATGATTGGGACTTATTCCTGAAAAAGGATCCCCAGGTGAAAGGAATTATGTCTGGGACTTATTCCTGAAAAAGGAGGCCCAGGGTTGGATTCTCTCATCTTAAAGGATGAGGTTGAATGAATGAAATCTCAATCTTTAGTGACATAAAGATGTGTAAATCACTATGTTTTGAGGGATATTCCACAAAATTACTTTCAGATAAAGAAGTCAAATCAAGAAATCACGCCATAAATGGTTTTGAAGAGTGTCTTGAAGACTAAATCTGGAATAGGAGAGGTGTAATTGCTTAAGAGGGGTAAAATGGGCAAGAAAGGAACCCAAAAATGCAAGGGCGTGCAAGTCCTGGCAGGCGCGGAGGTACTGCGTGGGCGCGCAAATCTTGGTCGCGCAGGTATACCTGCGCGACAAGTTGGGTACTTGCACGGTGATCAACCAGTAGTGTTATACTTGGGTGAATTTTGGTTAAGGCCTTTAGAATCCTCTTGTGGTTCTTCCAGGAGAGGGGTGCGCAAGTTCTATGGAAGGAGTAAGGCGGCGCGCAAGTGTGTCCATTTCCCTTAAGGGCTGGCCACCTAGTCATGCAAGTGTTTACGAGTTTCAACACTTAGGCCTTCATCCCCCTCTTTAGATCTTCCGTTATAGGTAAGAAATTACCTTAGAAGTGTTTCAAAATCTTTTAGAAGAGACTAGGGTGCCGAGAGCTCAAATCTGATTTCTGGAAAAATTCCCCTTCAAATGGGGGGCCCACAGAGTCTATTTATAGGCAGGAGAAGACCCCGGGTGGTTATCACTGAGGTCGCGCAAGTAACTTGTGCGACCATCATGCATCGCGCAAGTAGACTTGTGCGATAGTGATAGATCTTTCAAGACACATGTGCTCTCGATCCCTTGTTCACGCCTTTGTTGATTTTTGATGTTTTCTTCAAAGGATGAATCAATTTGGGATAAGTCATTTCATTTCCATTCTTGTAGACAATGTGACGAAAAGGAGCGTCAACAAAAGTCACCCATCAGAGTTGGATCCAAAAGAAGCGCGGATTTAACTCTGAGGAAAAGAAGAAAACCAATGGAAAGGCAGCGCGCATGTTTGGGCGCGCAAATGAGCTTCGGGCGCACAGAATCCGATGCACAGGGGACGTCTTTTAGTCGCCTAGGGTACGACGCGCAGGGTTCTGGCTGCGTCTATAAATAGAGGGCCTCCCTTCCGTACAAAGCATCCGAATTTCTGGACATCAAACATTTGAGCTCTCACCGTGCATGTCAACTTAACCGCGCAGGTTGCACTTTTTTCTGGTGTTTCCTTGATGGTGCACTGCTGTCAAGGTATCTTGACTTGTGTAATGATACCTACGCGCCAAATACTTTTGCGACACACCCATACTTGTGCGCCATGTTCTAGAATTGCACGCCTTAATGACTTTTCCATTTTTCTGAATTTTATTCACAAATTTTTTGAAAAATAAACCCATTTAAGAGTTAATTTATTCAACTTTTGTGCAGATTCAATGGCTCCCAGGAGAATTGGAACGGCTGATGAACTGGCTAGAAAGGAGATTGATGACATGATGAACGTTGTTGGACATGATTACTATGATATCTGCAACAACACTTTCCCAGATTTGGATAAGTACTTGAAGAAAAATCATCTAAATTTCCCACAGAGAATCTACCTGTCTTTGTATGGTCATGGTAATCATCAAGGAGTCAATGTTCCAAATTCAAATATCTATACACATGAAATGCAGCTACACTACAACTCCTTTATTTCGGTTATGCTGTGAATTAAAAGAAACAATAATGGTGTGAAATTTCAAATTCTCCATCCATGCCGTTTCCTTGCAGATATGAAAATGGAAAACCGATGGGCTGAAATGTTTTCCACTGCCGGTTGGTGGAGCGAAGACAAACATGGAATTAGACCAATATCTGAAAATATTACTCTCTCCAAATGGATATTTACTTCCAATGCTCCATTCAAAAATCCATGTATCCATCTTCCAAGTCTCTTGGACTGAAACAGAGTCACTATTTGATCAGTAGAAAATTTTCTCAAACCTCACTCAAGAACATTTTTTACAACTGTTCCAAGAAGAGCTTGTATCACTGCATATCTTATTGTATCCAGTTGAATGAATGAATTCCATGTGGTTTCTGATGAATCTCAGGATGTCGTAAATCAAATGAAGACTTATGTTGAAAGCCTCTTGTAATTCTTGAAAAAAGAGAAGAGACTCCAGTCTATGGATGTCTTTCTAACTCTTGTGCATCAATGAAAAACACTTTCATCTCCACTCATTTGAACCTGAATTCTCTTTTGCTAAATTCTTTAGATTTTACCTAAGCCAATGGGCCTAGTAAGCATAGTTTTATTTTTACTAGGATTAATGTAAATAGCCCTACAAACTTCAAAACTTTTAATTGCTCAATGTTACCTAAATCATACAAAAAGTATGTTTAGTGAGCTGGGAACATGACTTTTATTCAGAGTTCCCTTGTCTTTTGTGGGAAGTTTAAATTCATGCACGTCGGACATAAAAAGGCTAATGTTTAATGTCGAAATAGATTTGACTAAAATGGATTAGAATTGACTCAATTCCTTGAAAATTCATCTGGAGTCATATTACCAAACTCAAGTATGAGGGAAAATATATAAGCTATGACTTAACAATATATGAATCTGAGAAATGACATGAAAAAGAGATAAAGGCATTAGTATAAGTAGTTTCCAAGAATGAAGTTACCATTATTTAACAAACCCGTTAGGGGGTTGAATTATGCAGGGCCACCTAAGGGAATTGGCTGCATAGTTAAATAAAATAGTATCTTTTGTCTAACAAGTATGTTATGTAGACTGTTTATGCAAGGCCTCTTATGGGAACATGCTGCATAGTTAGGAAAAAGAACTCTCAGAAATTTACTTTCCTAGTGATAAAAGACAGTGAATGTTTATAGAGATTCAAATCTTCTAAAGTATAGATTTTTCTGTATAGAAAGAGGTAATTGAATATGGAGAAGATATTTCCAAACAAGATTATCGAAGAAATGGATTAATATCACTCCTACAAAGGCCTCCTATGGGTGTGTTCCTCTCACGGGTTTCTTAAATCCTCGATGTTCTTCTAGTAAACCCAAATGATGAGTAGCAACATCAGGATCAAGCCTGGGCATTTCTGTATAGTACTAATAAAAAATATCTCAATTTTTCTTTAGAAACGAAATATACATCTCTTTCTCTTCAAGGCTCATGGCCTCACTGATTAAAGTGTGGCGTGGATCTTCCTTTGTATCCAAATTTATTTTTCCGAGTTCATCCACAGCGGTAGAGATATCCTCTTCAAATGCTGGAGGAGAATCTCTGAGATATTCCTGTTCTTCTTCTTCATGTGTTATTTCTTCCATTTCTACTTGCATAGTAGATGACAAAATAGAATTTTCATGATCAGAAGAGATGTAAGAATTTTTACATTTTGAAGTGGAAGCTTCCATTTATTACCCTATTGATGATGAAGAGTTTTCTTTGGGTAATAAAGAGGAAATGATGGATTGAGAATCAACATCATTGTTCACCTATAATGTTGTTATAACTCCTGATGGCCAAATTGGTGAAGCATAGATTTATTTTATTTAGTAGATGAAATGAAGACGTCACCATTTGTTTTTTCATTACTTCTTGGTGGGTTTCCAATTTCTCCCATGTTGTCTGGATCGATTGCCGTAATTGACATTATAGATGTTTCCATAAGAGTATATTGATTTGAGTATATATTGTCAATTTGACTGATAGGCAACACATAATATGTACTCACATGTGTAAATGGATTTACTAGAATATTCTCCAAACCATATGGAGCATTAACTTTGGTAAATTCCATTGTTATGGATTTCTCCCTTTGCATCACGTGATAGAATTTCGCCTCAATGTATTGAGACTCACATGTCTTTAACGGGGCCTTATCACCATATAATCTTCCAACTTGACCATCGAAACAGTATTTGAGTCATTGATGGTATGATGAATGGATAGCCGCATGTTGATGTAGCCAGGGTCTTCCTAGAAAGATGTTGAAGGATGAGTCTTTATCAACAACCATGAAATATGAATTGGATTCAAGATCTTAAAACTGAGTTCTGAGTGTAACGTCGCCCAGTGGTTCTTGTTCATTTTTATCATATCCTTGTAACATCATGGTAGAAGGCGATAAATCATATTTCGTGAGGCCCAATCGACGAAGTGTACGAATGGGCATGAGGTTGACTCCTGAACCATTGTCAATGAAAGCTCTTCGGACGTCTACACCATTTACCTTTCCAGATAAATACAAAGGTCTGATATGCCCATGCACAACATCATCTTCGTCTTTATCAATAAAAGATATTATTGCATGGCATTCTGCGGGATTATTCTCTATGTGATAGACTTCAGCTGCAGCAATTTCAGTTTGAAACTCTTGAGGACTTGACAAAGCCACAATGAGTGCTTCTCGAAGATCTTTTGACAGATTCAAAGCATCCAGAATTGATAACTTGGCTGGTACTTGGGCCAAGTGTTTCATTATATCATACTTTTGATCCAGAGGTCTGCGTTTCCCAACAGGAATATGTGGTTTAGCAGGTACCTTGGAAGCAGATGCTTTGGAAGTTGATGCATCTTGTATTGGGATAGGAGTTGGAAACATCCTTGGTTTTGGAAGATTAGACCGATTAGATCCATGTACATGCTGAGAGGAAGAAGATGGAACCTTCAATCGGTCTTCCTAAATAACTGTGCCATGACTGAATTTTCTATTGGTAGAAGAACTTGCTTGTTCTTGCTGAGCTCGCTGAAGGGATCTACCATGAGTTTCTGCTACATACACAGTTCTAGCAGGGGTAGATTTGGGGTAGTGCCTTCTGAAAGATCCACGTCTTCCCCTGTATCCTGGAACTCTAGAACTTCCCATGATTCCTTTGTTTGATACAGGGAATTCAAGCTCATCAAAATTGAAACTACGACTGGAATATGGATATGTTAATTGAATCATATTAACAGAACCGTAGATTAACTCTTCGTCTAATGAAGACTCTGTCTGATTAGCCTATTTAGGCTGTTCCGTTTGGTGGGGCGGTTCCCGTGGCTTTGAAGTAAATGGCATAAAGTATGCCCGAGTCAAAGAAAACTTAGGCTTTGACACATACTCATCTACATCTGATTATTTTTTCTTCTTTGAATTATGTCTTTTCTTTGAGGACTTTCCCTGTGACAAAGAGGGTTTTGCCACAACAATCATTGCAGAAGACACAATTGGTTTCTTTAATTGCGTTAGCAAAATATCATGAGTTCGATTGATTATATTTCTGACCATTCAATCATCATAATTCTGTGCATTTTTTCTTTTGACTTATTTCCATTCACCTTCCTCCTCTGGAACTGTAGCAGTAACACATGCTACCTAAGCTGAAGAACCTTTCAATTTGACTTGTCCTGAGTCGACCATCTATTGCAGGAGGTCCTAGAAGACAAAACACTCCTAGATGGGATGCCCCAACATTTGATGAAAGGGGAAATAATTGGGACGGTCTTCATCTCCTTCCTTGTTTGGGCTTTTGGGCCTTGGCAATTGAACCAGAGTATTTTCCATAGTCGAAATGAAGTAACCAAGAACTTGTTCATTTCAGAAAGAGTATGTTTTTCTATTCAAATCCTTAAAGTGTTTTCTTCTTTGATCTCTTTGATCATCTGGACGAAATGGCCTTTGTTGTTGGCTCTCAGGAGGTGGAGCCCATCGAGAAGATGTAGGTTTTGAAGAAGAAACAGGTACAGGCGGTTGTTTAAGGATAACTGTAGCAGTTTCTGCTTTACCCATTCTCCTTCCTGGAGCTGATGGAATTAAATGAGATTTAACCTTAGCCTGTATAAGGGAATCTTCAATCTGCTGAGTGATTGAAGTAGGGTCTCAAAACCCTCCTGTGTATTTCCCAGGAATCAACGGCGTGCGTAATTCGTCACGCAAGTTTTCCACACAGATTGGCAACAGTTCCTCTTGAGGGAGTGCTAAGCATAGAAAATATGTTAATCCCTTCCAGTGAGCAATGAAATCAGAGACTCTTTCATTCTCCATTTTCTTACAGTTTGTAAGATCGAAAAATATCTTCTTTAGAAAAGTTTAGCTGAACTAAAGAAGGAATTTTTTTCGAATATCCTCCCATCCGGTAATTGACCGGGATTGCAAGATTGTATACCAGACAAAGGATGGGCATTGTAAGGTCCATACAAAGCATATGAGTTTTACTACTTCTTGCTGCTTCGGTGTTCCCATAATAGGATCACAACAAGAAACGTAATGTGTAAAATGTTGTTCAGGGTCGCCTGATCCCTTGAAAGTAGAGAATAGAAGTTTTGCAAAACAGGATGGAGGAGAGATTGAATCTACCGATTCAAGGTAAACTTTCTTTTCTGGTTGAATCTGTGTACCTTTCCCTTCCATAGTTTCTAACCGAGCTGTTAATGACTCAATGGTAGTTATTAACTTTTGAGAAACATCCGGTTGAACATGGACTTGGGTAGGTGCAATGACTGGAGCATGGACAGATGTGGTGGTTGGTGCTACAACTGATGGTAGCACTGTCAACTTTTGTATTACTTGACCCGTAGGATTAGACCTGTGAGGGTGTACTGATAAAGGAGGATATTCCTGATCCATCTTAGTAGCTACAAAAAATTATTTTGGCTGACTGACTCCATCATTCTTAAGAAGAAGACTACTCTGAAGTAGTTCTGTATTCAACCTCCTTAATTCCTTCATTTCTTCCTCCTGTTGTGCAAACCATTTCTCCAGTGAGAGTGATTGGCCTTCTCTAGAGGAAGGATATCTAACCTGATTCTCTCCCCTCCCTTTTTTAGACCCTTTTCAGAGAGGGGGAAGTGGGTTACTCGAAGGATTACCTAGGTTTTGAGTAATCCTTTGATATAGTGTACACACACCTTCTTCATTTGTATCGGTGCGTACATCTTCTTGATCAGGAACCTCTTCATCTGAGTCCCCTGAGTGAGCCTCATCTGGTGGATCAGCAACAATTACATTGATTGATGCATAACACAACAAATACCTTCTATCATCATTTCTATGATATTTTCTTCTTCCATGTCTTTGATGATACATTGCCTTTTTTTGATTCAATCCCTCAGGAATTTCATGACAAACAATAATTTGGATGGAATCTCCTGATAATTTGGCTCTTCGTTCCTCTTGAGGCTTCTTACCCAATCGAGAAAAGACCAACGTTCTCTGAGGAGGGGATTGATGATTTGAAAAATTCCCGAGTCCGGTGGACTAGGGTTGTTCCGGCTGTTCCCGCTCAACTCCTCAGAACCTATTTGTTGATTCTGAGGGTTGTTTTAAAAGAGTTCCCATTCTGGCAAGCTGGGGTGGCTCTTGACAAGCTATGTCTGAGACTTTCTTAAAATCTCTCTTGATCTTGTGAACGTTAGTCCAGAAATTAGCTGGATGTATTAACCTGTATCAACTTTTATCACCTGGTTCAAAAGACCCTTGGATGATTTCCGACACTTCTGTCACTTGATGATGTGATTGCTCCATATGAGAGGACTGTTCAATATTCTTGTTTGCTTGATGTTGGATAAATTCATCCACTTGTTCTATGTATTCTTGATTTTGAGAGGAACTAGTTGAGTCCTGTTCTTGAACAAGCTTTTGATTACAAACAAAGCCCCTTGATTATGGCTGGCCATGGGAAATAACATTTCATGAGACCATTTCGGCAGGCTTTGCTGACTGGAGAGCACTGTGAAATGTAGTGCTCCATGAACACCCCACCCTCTGACATGAATACCAGATGGGGCATTTGAAATTAACTGACGCAATCTTCTTAGTGCGCCAAGGAATGAACGTTGAAGGGATCGCTGCTGCTTTTCAGCCTTCGGATATCGAGAGACTGATAGAGATGCCAAATCAATCTGATTTTTTAACCCTTCTATTATCATAAGATGATTTTCATATTCATCATAAGATAATACCTTCTTCTACAATTTACAAAGAGTTTTCCATATGTTGAGACGAATATCATGGATTCCATCATCCGTCAACATCTTTGGATTGTCATACTGAGAGTCAGCCAGAGGCCAAAACACGACTGGTACTTCACCTTTTTCTAGTTGTTTTCTCATGTTCAACATTTCCTCTTTATCATTAAATGAAGATTCTTATACTTTTTTTGACCAGAGTTGGTGTTTCCTTGTTGCTTCATCGGATTCAACAAGATTGGTAGAGAAATCATTGATCAAACTGGAAGATGCATGACTTAGGGGTGGTTCAGAGAATGACCTTCACCCTGGGCTATCTTCTGATTGAGAAAGTATTTCACCTTCTAGTGATAAAGCATCAGACATGACTGGTTTCGCACTTGCATGTGCCTTAAGATAAGAGGGCTTTCTCAGCACTACATTGCCCACTAGAGCATTTTTTGGGCAATGTGCATCACTACTGCGGAGAGGACTTTCGCAGTGAAATTCATCATCATGGGGAGGACAACCATAATGGGTGACAGAAAAAGACGAGATCTCTTACTCCTTGGTCTTCTGACCACACAGAGGGTTCATGTGGCTTTCATCTGAAGATGAAACTTCAAGATTGACCTAAATGTCATGAAGAAATCCTTCATGAGGAAGTGTTTGTTGAATACCTTCTGAAATAATGTTCCCATTACTGGGAAATGAGTGAGTAGAATCTTGAATTCCTACAGATAACTATCTGAGGGCTTCAAGAAATCCAGAATCGAGCAATGCCTTGTTACAGATTGGACCTTGATCTCCTGACTGCGTTGGACAGGGCTTTTTCTTAGACGCCTGCTTACTCACATTGGAAACCACTTGTTGATGAACATGGATGATCTGAGTAGGTGTATGTGCCTGATCAGGAAATATGCCCAGGTTAGGCTGACAATCTCTACTCAAATCAGTTGAATGTGCCTGACTTGGTTGTCCGTATGATATGGGGGAGTATGCCCCACAACCCTCTTGTACTAGAGCAGATGTGTGTGTATATTTCGGAGTGAATTTTTGATGTTTCACTCCACTGGTAGGGATATATTTATGTGTATTTCCCTGAGATGCTGCTGAAGCTGTTATAATATCCTGGAAAGCATCCAGAATATGAGCAGGAATTTTCTTCTGCTCTTTCACCATTGATAAAATATGCTTGGTGAATTCAGCTGACGGAAAGGGGATATATGTCCATTCCATTCTTGGAGGAGGTGTATGTGCCTGCTCTTGTCCTCCTTTTTCTGTCAGTGAATCCTGAAAGTACTCAAGTGTGGGAGCAGAGAGTTGAGTCTGCCACCTGTTTGTCGCCGGAGCTCTCCGACTGACTTCTCCTAGTGCTACCAAGCGAGACTATTGGTAGGCTTGATTAATACTAGCAGGTGTATGTGCCTGCTGATTACACTTCGCCAAACGTGGTTGACGAGCTCTATCATATGTAGTCAGATGAGCCTGTTGACTAACTGATGATGTATAAACAGGTGTATGTTCCTGCCTATAGTACTCTGCCAGAATTGCCTGGCAGGATTGGCGTGATTCTGCCAGACGAGTCTGTTGGACAACAGAATTAAAACGGGCAGTTGTGTGTGCCTGCTCATTGCTTGCCACCAATTTAGGTTGGTGGGCTTCTCCAAAGATTGCAGATATGAGAACCTACTCACTGTTGACCGGATTCCCCCTCTGGTGGTTCGTCTTTCCTGCTCGGGTTCGAGGAACCTGAGCCGAACCCTTGGAGTTGGTACCCTCATCATGTTGAGGGTGCACTACTACACGAGTCTAGCGGCAATTATTGGTGGGATCCTTCAGGAAGGACTCATGTCTTCTTGAATTAAGGCCCTGAGGGACCTTCTCATTCACTTCCTCAGAATAAGGGAGTGAATGGTGATTGCGTTTCGGGGATAACGACTCGAAATGGCTGGAGACGGTAGTCAGCACCGCCTATTTCTTGATCACTGGTCGTCGTTGTCCGGATGACCGGTGTGAGTTGTTCTCTTGGAGGGCTTGTCGGGCAGCCTCCAGAGATTGGATGGTACCATGTTGACGGTACTCCTTAACCAGCGTATTTGATACCCAATGTTGAAGATGCTGAGTAGGTGATGTCATCCTCAGAGCGGATGACGATCCAGAAGGAATAGCAGTAGTGGAATTTACAGTACAGTATTCACAGGTGTGAATTTGAGAGCATCCGTTATGGAAATGGAGAAGATCATGGAAAAGAGTGAATGTTTGATATAACAGACGTAATCAAGATAAATTCAGCTACTACATCTTTTGGATGAGCACATATGTCGATGATTGTTTTTGTTTTTTGTTTTTTGTTTTTTTGTTGGTCCTCTCATTGAGTTTTAAATAGGGGCCTAACGAGTAGGTAAAACATCATTTTATCTTGGTTAAGTTTTCACATCGGGTTCACCATTTTTTGTATCCCTCGGAATTCGGGGATGACCTCCTTTATAGGAGGTTCAAATGTTCCAATCAGTTTCTAACGGGTTTGTTCGTAGAACCGGTAACATCTAATGATCCCACATCCATTTGGACCTGCTTTCCAAAGGTAGGCTCTCATTATTTTGTGGACTGATAAGGCTTAGGAATTTTTATTGGTCGAGAGGATGGGTGGTCAGACTCATGACACCTTTTTTAGGGGAATTATTGTCTACTCCGGGACTCTCTTTATAGATTTATGTTATGTTTGTGAATCCTTATTACAATACCAAGTATATAATGAGATTTTACTTTATATTTGACATTCAATGATCAAATATTTAGGAAATTTAGAGAATCTTTTATATGTATTAGATGGTCTTCATCGACAGAGAATCATCTGTATTTATTAAAGATTCTTGGTCAATGGTATCCTTCGACATATTTATATAAAAGTCTCTTGGTCATTATGATGACCATGATGGTTTCAAACCCACTCAGTAGGGCACTTGATGTTTATTGTCATTCAGAAGGACATGGATTATTTCAGAGTTGGGATCGAACCCGCAGATGGGCTACCTACGTATCCTTTGTTTTGGAAATGGAATCAGAACCCACATAGTTCGACTAAAGGAGTATGATGTTTATGATTGATGGCACAAAGAATGATGTCATAATTACTTTTACCCTCTAAGCTCACGCGAGTCATGCTCGGTGTGAGAAACAAGAGGTATTTGTAAAAATAAGACAATTGGGCAATGAAAGATGCAATCATAAGAAATGATGTGGGACTTATGTATGTACGACTGGCCAAAATAGATGATGATTAGGATTAACTTCAGAGAAGAAATCTAGGAACATGGTCTATAAAGGTATATGTGCTTCATGGAGATTTGAATACTCTAACTTGTGACTTACTCCTGGAAAGGAGGCCCAAATTAGGAGATGACTAAGGATTGGGTTTTACTCCTGAAAAGGAATCCCAGATCAAAGGTAAATTAGGACTGGTTAAGAGAAATTAAGATTGGGGATTACTCTTGAAAAGGAAGCCCAAGTTAAGAGATTTGATAAATTAAGGGACTTGGGGCTTACTCCTGAAAAGAAAACCCAAATTTGAGACTGGGACTTATTCCTGAAAAAGAGGCCCAGGTTTAGGGGACTTATAGCTGGGGCTTACTCCTGAAAAGGAGGCCCAGGTTAAAGGAATTAATACTGGGACTTATTCCTGAAAAAGGTGGCCTAGGTTAAAGGAATTATGACTGGGACTTATTCCTGAAAAAGGAGGCCTAGGGTTGGGTTCTCTCATCTTAAAGGATGAGTTTGAATGAATGAAAACGCAATCATTAGTGACATAAAGATTTGTAAATCACATTGTTTTGAGGGATATTCCACATAATTACTTTCAGATAAAGAATTCAAATAAATAAATCACGCAATAAATGGCTTTGAAGAGTGTCTTGAAGACTAAATATTGAATAGGAGAGGTGGATTGGCTTAAGAGGGTTAAAATGGGCAATAAGGGCACCCAAAAAGGCAGGGGCACGCAATTCCTGTCAGGCGCACAGGTACTGCGTGGGCGTGCAAGTCTTGGTCGCGTAGGTATACCTGCGCGACAAGTTGGGTACTTGTGTGGTGTTGAACCAGTAGGGTAATACTTGAGCGACTTTTGGTTATGGCCTTTTGAATCCTCTTGAAGTTCTTCCAGGAGAGGGGAATGCATGATCTATTGAAGGAGTAAGGTAGTAAGAAAGTATGTCCATTTCCCTTAAGGTCTGTCCACCTAGTCACGTAAGTGATGATGAGTTTCAACAATTAGGCCTTCTTCCCCATCTTTAGATCTTCTGTTTTAGGAATGAAATTACCTTAGAAGTATTCCGGAAGCTTTGCGAAGAGACTAGGGCGCCGGGAGCTCAAATCTGAGTTTCTGGAAAAATTCCTCTTCAAATGGGGGCCCACATGGTCTATTTATAGGCAGGAGAAGACCCCGGGCAGTTATCACTGAGGTCATGCAAGTCACTTGCATGACCATCATGCGTCGCGCAAGTAGAATTTGCTCGAAAGTGATAGAACTTTCACGGCACATGTGCTCTTGATCCCTTGTTCATGCCTTTGTTGATTTTTGATTTTTTCTTCAAAGGATGAAAAAATTTGTGCTAAGTCATTTCCCTTCCATTCTTTTAGACAATGTGATGAAAAGGAACGTCAACAGAATACTATAATAGGTGACCCTCACCCATCCTCGTAGATGAGTACCGACTGTACTCGATCAGGTATAGAGGACCAGTTCCCTAGAACAGAAAGCGATTACTGAATCTTATCATAGAGGAACCTCACCCAACCTAGTAGAGGAGTACCGAGTCAATGAATGTTAGAGGTGGAGGACCAACACCCAAGTACTATAGGGGTGTACCGACTCCTCGAATATAGGACATTCCCTAACCCAACAAGGGATTACCTACTCTACCTATGAGAATATCTCCAGGAGCCCACACCTTAGTCATTAGGGGAGTGTCACACTAATAAGAAGGTGTCCCCATTAAAAGAACCCATTCTGACAACATGTGGATTCATATAATTTGGAAACACATTGATTCATGCACAATCCTTCTTGTACTAGAAGGAATGACACCTCAAAAAATTATTCACTATGCCATTTTTTTACAAAAACAAACATAGAGTGTTTAAAAATGGTCATCTCATCGCAAGGGTCTATAAGACATAGAACAATCATAAAAAAGATTCTTTGTTTTAGATTTATGAAAATTTTAGGAAAATGAGGGTCAGATGGGTCTAGTGCCGGTCTGACCCTGTTAGAACAGCCCGCCCCAGCCCGGCCTGGGACCCACCGACCTGACCCGAGTCGAACCCCGCTTGATTCTGACCCCACATGTTGGGCTCGACCTGGACCTGCTCGACCCTGTCCGACCTGCTGCCAGCCCGGCCTGCCCTGGCATGGCTTGACCCATCACCTTCATCCCGCCTGCATTAGAGTAGTCTGGTGTCTCTAGCCTGGGATGTGGCACCTGCCTTAATGTCACTCTTCGTGAAACATGGACGTCCATTTCCACCTTCCATATCAGCACATCTGTGACATGGAGCCGTGGGACCAATTCAATATCACAACCTCCTCTGCATGGACAACCACCTGGATGCTGTTGTAACTACTGCTGCCGCACACCGCCACAGTGTATTGCCTGCTCCACCTAGCACGTGGCCACCAGCACACTAGGGGTTTTTCTAAGGGACATCGGACATACTCCGCTGGTGTTTTTTCGAATCCAGAAGTTGTTTTGGATCCCTCAGGATGCCGTATTCACTGTTGTGGTCTTGTAACATCATTTCTATCCCTCCAACCGAAAAGCACTCGATTGATGGTATGCCACCCACTGCGTCAATCAAACCACTATTTTCATCATCTCACTACCTTCATGTTATGTCCATATATGAATTGTGAAATATGATTATTGCACCACAAGGTGAACACATGATGATCAATCATTCATATCCCCATGAATACCAAAGAGAACGCTGGGATAAAGAGGAGAGGAAAATCGAGAAACAATTCAAGTAAAAAACCGATGACATTGTTCATTATTACGTTAATCCTCTCCCATTAGAATGTCCAAGAATGAAATCAAAACAAAAACTCATTTATCTAAAATAATCCTTCAGTTAATAACCTTCCACAAGAATGATCAAACTTTAGGTCAACGTATTCTTGGGTTGATATGTGTTCATCATTTAAATCCATGAATTAGGAAAGACCAAATTTAAATAACAACCAGTACCTAGAGAGAAAGCTTGATTGAATTGTGGATTTTTGCTGATGGGAATACATCCACAAAATCTCTCAATCCTATGCCGAATATGATATCTCTAAAAGATATTGGGGGTGTGATCAATGTAATTTACAATCATCACTCATCATTTGACGTTCATCAACAGAGATCCTCCATAGATTCAGATCATTTCTACCACATAAATAACGCACAACATTGTTATAACATTAAAGGAGGGAACACCTTTCTATTACTACTAAAGTGAACCATCATTACATTGATTCATTAATTAGGTTCATTAATGAGATTTAATATTTTCTCATCATTGTGCTATAGTGATAACGTGCCACTACTTAATGGTGAAAAAATAAGTTTTTGGTTATTTTATTTTTCTCATGAATATTCCAAAAAAAATCTTTTATGGTTGAAACTTTCCAGTCTATTTTGGTGTTTTCTAGGTTGATTTAGACGTTCTGAGTTCAGTGGTGTCCTCAAATTTTTGATATGAGAAACGAATTAAATGATAAAAAAACATTCTCGCACATTTATTTAAATGAACTTTAAAATTGTTTGAAAATAAAATTTTTCTTCAACCCACACTGGTAGTGGTTATGTCCTTCATAAAGATAACATCTCATTAAAAACACAATGGTGGTCTCATATTTTTAATCTGAGTTTCCATTTGTGAGTTATGAGGATTCAAAAATAAAATAACATTTATTTAAATAATATTATTTACAATTATGTTCTAGAAACCAACATTCCTAGCTGGTGTACACCAGCCGATTTTAGGCACTTCCTAAGGAAATTATACACTCACGAACTCAAGGGTACTATCGGATTTCCATTCTATGTTAAATTTTTTGAGTTATAAGTATTTAAATATAAAATTAATTATATATTAACATTTTATTTACAGTGGAAAACTAAATTCCACAATCGAACCATGCCTACCAATATTAGGCTCTACCTATTGAATTAATACCCTTATGAACGCAAAGGTGGTCTCAAATTTTCAATATGATTCACCATTTTTGATTTATAAATATTTTAAGAATAAAAAAATTTTATATAATTATTTTAGTTATGGTTTTGCTATTTTGGTTTTTCTCACAGGATGCCCATGCCGTCTAAACATATGTCAATCCTATGGTCAAACCTAACCTTCATCATGAATGTAGCTGTAGCCTCATGTTTTTATTTTTTCACCTGTTTAAGTGTTATTACACAGTCTTAGGAAAACCACTCACGCAGACAATCTAAAAGCACAACATTTTTTGCCGGACGATTTCGGGCACACCAGGACTCTGAATCGCATGTAGTATAATTTCCTAGTTTTAGAACAATCCCATTTAATTTTTTTAAAAAAATCATGGAAATATAGGGTATTACATTACTCCCCCTTGATGGTTTTACATCCTTATAAGACAGAACATGGGATAATCAAACAAAATGGGGTAGTTAGAACGTATCTAAGCCTCTGGCTTCTATCTGCTGTCCTGGAGATCCCCGTACTACCAAAGAACACACACTAGAGGAATCAACCATTGAAAAAGTATTCTTTCAAACTGATCATCTATCTCCCCCAGGTACTCCATGAATGTCATGCCATCCAAATCTCAATATACCTCGTTTAGGAGAGAACTGTAGGAATATCTGCCCCCTCTTCAAACTCAATGGTTCTTCATTGCCTATAATTATAAGACTTATGAAGGAATTATTCAATCTTCATCAGATCTCAGATGTCTGGAACCTTTTCTTTGGTAGCTGGTACCATCTCAGGACGCATGAGTGATGACACCCATGGTTCAGTCCAGTATAACGATGAGCTACAAGGTCGTTGATACAGTACCACAACATCGCAATACCGATGACTACATGTAGTTGTCCTCTCCCATGTCCTATATCTCTATAAGACTAGCATGTACCACCTGCTATTCTTCCAGCTCCTCTTCCACACCCTCCATCTTGCGGAACTCCTTTCTCCAATAACTATCTCTACCAGTGTGGCTTGTCAGCTGGATCCCTCTCAATGGAACATTGGATTGGACAATCTCTTTCAAGATGACCCCAAACATTGCAAGCATAACACTGCCACTCTTATGACAGATCTATCCCTCAACACCGCTCTTGATCCATAGTAGAATGAGAATATTCTCGGGTGTGGGTATGCCTCCAACTTTGTGATCATGTCACCTTTCATTTATCTTCCCTAAAATATTCATATACCTCGTGACCTCTATTTTTGGTCACATTCACATGTTCATCAACAAAAAAATTCTTGACCACCAGGGCTCATTATAGCACCCCATCATTGGTGGGAATATTTAGAAGAACCACTGATTCCCTAATATATTAGTGTAATCCTTTCTCGAAGGTTTGTGCTGTAAAAAACGTCCCTCATAACATGTCCAGTGAGTACCACAACATGTCGGTAAACCACACTGAAAACTCTTCCATTTTCATGCTTCTGTATTGAAGCTGCATATGCTACTAAATACGTATAGACCTTAGCATGGATGGGTCAAAATCTACCCTGAAGAGTTGTTTTAACTCTTCCAAAGTGATTGACGCCTCATGATGTAATTTTATTACCATGCTCTAATGTCTTAGAACCGAGTTCTAAAGAAGGCTCATGGCTAGGAAAACCATCTGGTCGGGAGGTGTCCTCAGTATGTTGAAAACTCATTTGACTAACTCGATCTAGTAATCTGTTTTCCAGTAGTCTAGATCACCCATGTATTTCAAATTTCATTTCTACTAAAACTCATGTAGGGAACTCAGCCAACGTGCATCCCTTGACCAAACCTCCAGAAAAACATTTTTCTATGTGGGTGTTGGTATCATCGGTAGACCATCTAGGGGGAACATATCATAACCAGTTCCTAGCACTGAAGCCTCATCATGAGGCATATTATCATCAAAATCACAATAAATAATACAATACTGATGTCATTATAGAGGAATACTGAAATAGATCAAGATAAACCATGGTTAATATAGTATATCTGGAGAGATGAATCAAGAAGGAAATGGAAAATACAAACCATTAAAAACGATTCGTCTACAATTTATTTCCCAGTGACTAGTTTTCTAATATACCAAATCGAAAATCTTTTTATCAAATACTAAGTGAATGTATACACCAGCCTCTGTACCAACACTAAAAACTATGGCCTGGGAGAAAAATCCGAACATCTTAACACTATAACTATGCATCCCAAACCAAGTGCATGACAATGTGGTTATAAGGTAGAACCGACCTTCTCTGATACCACTTTGTCACGACCCATCCACCTGGGCCTATGTCGTGACTTCTCCTTTCCCACCTCCATTTGACCAAGGGATGGTGACTAGTTCTTAGTAGGCGTTTCTCACAAATGTGAGGCATTTTCTTATGTACCTGTACACACGCAAAGAACTCTTTGCCAAAGGTTTTGGAATGTAAAATGACAAGGAGAAAATGTATACAAGATAGAAGTTATAACACAATAAGAGTGAAATGAAAAGTAATATCAATGGTGGAAAACCTGTCCGATATACAAACCCACCAAAAAAAGACAAAACCCAAGTAAAACTCCATGTCCCAAAAGCTCGTCCACCGACAACCCTAACTGAATGGTAGGGGATGGGTTGCTGCATGTATCTGTAGGATTAAACCTCATGTATCTGATCTCACTAAGAACCCCTTATTCCTGGTCATCCCTAGAATACCTGAAAGCATTAATCGAATTCAAAATACATGGCATGTGTGGGCTAAACTCATACAGGGGTGAGAAAAAACACTCAGTATGACACCCCAAAAACCCAAAGGTTAAGGAAAGGGAGAAAACCCTCATGTGAAGAAAAATCATCTCGACATAGGTATATGACCATGAATACACCAATAACATCTAGAAATAATCATTTCAAACATAAGGAATCATATGGTTCAAACCTCATAGCCTTCATTAGGATTCTCATCATATGTTTATGAGGCAACACATGAAACTAGGATATCGCCTCTATGAGCTTAGACATCCATGATGGCACTCATCCAAGAGGAATACTCCATCCGAAACAAATATATGATTCTAAAAGGAACATCTGAGAAAACATGCTCAATCGGGAGATTTCTACAATGTCCATCTTCAGTTCCCAACACCAGAGGATCAATCATCGATGTCTTATGCCCAACATAAGACTATGAAAACCCATGTCGGGATGAAAAACCTCACCATTATACATGGAAGAAGGAGTCATGTTCCTAAACATCATGTGAAACCTCTGTCTCTCTATAATGAGTGGCCAACACCTCAGTCCATCGAGGGATCACTAGCTCTTATCTTGGAATCAATATCATCAACTAGACGTGCCTGCTCTTCGATACTATGTCTGACTACCGAGGGAGATCCATCTCCAATTGAGGACCCACATCCTACCCGGTAGTGGAGTACTACTCAGTGAATGGAGGAATCATGATATGGTATGAAATGGGAGTTTCAACACTATCAGTTCACATGTGGAGGACCCGCACCCTAGAACTATAGGGGAGTACTGAACCCTATCATAGAGGACTCACACCCTACCTAGTATAGGAGTACCATCTATATTTGATTATTTATAGAGTACTTGTGCCCTGGAATGGGAGGGGATTTATAACCCCTATCATAGAAGACTCTAAACTACCCAGTAGGGGAAAACCAACTATATGTATGCTATAGGTGGATGTCCCACACTCGAGTCCTATAGGGGAGTACCGAATCCATGGATATAGGTTCCACTCCCTGGTCCCATAAGGGTGTACCTACTCTAACTTCACAAAAATCACCAAGAAACCGCAATTAAGTACTTTAGGGAAGTTACACACATGGAGGATGCAACATGAAGTAAACGAACCCAGTCCCATGACCTTGGGAGTCATATCATAATGAAACACGATGATTCCCACTCAATCATGTTTGTACCGAAAGAAGCGAAACATAAAACCATAAGTCAGACATCAAAATTTGACTAACACACATGTAGAGTATTTGAAAAGGTACATCTTGATGCAAGGTTCCCAACTCTATAGATCACTCATCAAACAGATGATCCATTTGAGAGTTATGTACATTTGAGTGAAAAGTGGTTTGATTTGAAATGAGTCTAGTCTGACCCGGTCATACCACCCCGACACCGTCTGACTGACCCGACCCTGTCAAGACACGGACCATTGGACCCAACATGAAGTGGCTAGGCCTGGCCTAACATGAATCGGAGAACGCCGATGGTCCTCACTTGGGATGTGGCAGCCGCCGTAGTGTCCCTCTTTGATCAACGCAAATGGTTGTTGTCGGCCGCCAGATCATCTAGCACACAACATTGAGCTTTGGGATATATTCCACAATACGGTTAAGGTCGAAGAATCCTCCATGTGGATAGCCACATGGATGTGTCCGTCACTACCAACACATCAAACTTCCTACCTATTAGAATGACGATGCTTTCTACCGCCCCATCGTTGTGATTGGGAGTTTTTTCACCTTCCACCAGACTCACTCTAGTGATCTGATTTCGATTCCAGAAGTTGTTTCGGATCCCTTGGGCCACACAGTTCACTACTATGGAATCGTAACATCATTTTGACCTCATCCTCCAAAAGATATTTATTTAATGTATGTCATGCACAGCTTCAATCTATCCATCATTGTCATCATCGGACTACCTTTGTGCCATGTCCATTTACAATATGCTATATGGGATTGGTGCACAACAATGTGAACACATGATGATCATTCATATATATCCCCTCCAAGAACAATGAACTTTCATGGATAAAGATGAGAGGAAATGAATAAACAAATTCATGGAATGAACCTCCACCATCATTCCTCACGTCCTTAAAATGCTCCCATTAGCAGGATCAAGAAAGAAATGAAAACTGAATCTCTTTTCCCCCAAATCACCCTCTAGTAAGAACATCCCATTAGAACGATCAAAATATCGTTCAACCAATTATCCAGATGATCTATGTACTTCATTTAAATCCATGAATGGGAAATGAAATAATTTATTTAAAAACCTCTTCTAAGAGAGCGAGTTCGATTGAAGGGTGAATTTTTCGTTCGTGGCGATCTGTCCGCGGTAGCACTGGACATGACATCGAAGGCGGGGTCTCTCGAAGAGGAGTGTGAGTGCTCAAATATATTTTAGATCGTCGATTATTCTTCATCAATCATCAATGATGATCCTCTAGATATTTATAGCATTTCTCCTAGGTCAATGAGGCACCCCTATTTTAAACATTAAAGGAGTGAATTCCATTCAGTTACCACTACATTGTAGGGTCATTACACAAATTCATTAATGAAATGCATTAATGAAATTTATTTTGACCTCATCACTACATCGAAGTGCTGACCTTCCACTTTTTAATGGTGAAGAAATAAAATAAAATGAAATTTTATGTTATTTTTCCCCCTGAAAAGTCCAAATACTTTCTTTTCCAGTAGATCCTCATTTGTCGATGTTCAGTATTTTCTACATTAATCCTAACATTCTAAGTTCAATAGTTCCCCTATATTTTTGATCCGATCACTGGTTTAAATGTTAGAAAATCCAATCTCATGTTTATTAAATTGATCATTTTAATAGATCAATAATTAACTTTTCCCTTAATGAGCACCGGCCAAGTTTAAGTTATTCGTGAAGAGCACATCTTATTAGGAACACAACAATGGTATCATATTTAAAATAAGAGGTACTATTTTTGAGCTATGTGGATTCAAAAATAAACTAACTTTAATTTATGTTACTTTATTTATGGTTATGTCCCACAAACCAAAATTCACACCCATCCCACGTCGGTCGATGTTAGGTACTTCCAAAGGGAAGCATACCCTCATGAACTAAATCGTACTGTTATAATTCCAATCTCCATTACCATATATGAGTCTTAAGGTTTTGAAAATAAAATAAAATATTTCAATTATTTTATTTATGGCCAAAAACTACTTTCCACTATTAGCTCGCACCGTCCAATGTTAGGTTCTTCCTAAGAAAAGCATACCCTCGCGAACTCAACAGTAGTATCAGATTTTCAATCTGGGTCCCATTTCGCGAGTTAAAAGGATTTAAAAAATAAACTAATTTTATTTAATAATTTTATTTATGATTTTTCAATTTTGGGGTACTCTCACTAGAGGCATGTTCCGACTAAACTTGTGTCACACCTAGGGTAAAACCGTCATTTTAAACACAACATCGACCACATATTTCTGATCTGGGAACCTTTTTAAGAGTAATTCTTATTTTTTTTTGGAAATTTGCTCACTCACACTATTTAAATACATTGCATTTTTGGACAGACCATTCCAGGCACACCAAGCCCCCAGATCGCATGTCATCTAAGCACTTGGTCTATGAATAATTCCATTTAGTTTAAAATAGCTAGGAAATTCTGGGTTATTACATTTAAAAACAATTTAATTTCACCATTATGTAAATAAACAAAAAAATAATGAAAAATCCACTAATAAAATGAAAATATAATGTAGTAAAACTCCAACAACCCAAGATAATATTTACTTTTTCCTCACCTTGAGAGTAGTCTAAAGTATTAATAAATATTTCATCTTTCATGTTTTCAGTAGGTAAAAATTATAAATAAATTTCCACCATATTACCATGATTTATAATAAAATATAATACATTACCTTTATAATTTGTTCTAGAATTATATAATGTATTTTAAGAATTATAAATAGAAGAAGAGTTATCAGAATAAATACAAAATATATGAAGTTAAATAATAAAATAACATAAATATTTCAAAATAAATAGTCATTTGGCACAACCACTAGTGGCATATATATACTCATCTCTACTAGTAGATGGAGAAAAAGAATGCTTATTCATAGAAAACTGTGAATTTAAACACATTCCAATAAAATGAACCATACCTAATGTTCTTTTTCACTCAATTATACATCCTCCAAATAAAATTTTAATTAAAATATTAAATTAAAAAATTCATGTTTATAATAGAATTCAAGCACGAAAAATAATGTTAACATACATAATTATTGTTTTTAAATATTTAATATTACTTTTTTTAAGATCAGCTTGAAATCTAGTACATAAAGAAACTAAACATAATATTGGGTTAGTATATAGTTAACTATAGAAAGATATATATAACTCATCAATATAACTTAGTACTAACATATTTAATGTACGCATCAATATGAAATTCACAACTCATTCCCATAGAAGTTTTCATAGATTTATATGAATTGAGAACAAACCTTTTAATCAAATGATGCAATTATATAGAATGATTAAGAAAAAATATATCCTTTTGAAAATTTGATGTCCAAGAATGAACATTAATTCTACCATTAAACACTTTTCAAAGTCAGAAGACATCAAAGCTAAAAAATAATACAAGTAAATTCACTAGAATATCCAAAAATTATATCATCAACATAAATTTATACAAATAAAATATAATTTGAGATTATTTCATCAAAAAGAGATAGAACAACATTCTATTTCACTACACCATTATTTATTAAAAATAAATATACTCTTTAATACCAAGAAGTAGATTCTTATTTGAGACTATATGAAGATTTTAGTATTTTAAAATCATGATTGGATGATTTTTCATTTTAAGAACCATGGTGTTTAGAAACATACATTTATTTTGTCATAAAACCATTTATAATAATTTTTGGAATAATTTTAATAAAATTTCAAAACCTAAAAAAAGAAAAATATAAAAATATTATCATAGCCTCTAACATATAAATAGATGAAAATGAATTCTCAATGTTTATATCTTTTGCATGAGAGTATCATTCTGTAACAAGTATTTATTTTTTTCAAAATATGTATATATTCATCTAGATTGTTTCTAATGATACACTTAGTTGTAGTTACCATCTTAATCATAAGAAATTATAACAATTACCATACATTATTTCTAAAAAAATAACTAACCTCATCTTGAAATGAAAAAATCTAGTAATAATCTTTCAATGAGTCAATAATATAATTAAGAACAAAAAAAATTAGCATAAAATTTAAAATATAATTTCATGTTTTAACACCAAAAACAACATCACCAATGAAATTTTCAAAAGTATGATATTTATGAATCTAACATGATATTATATTGGAGATATAATGAGTATTATCCCCCCCCCCACTTTATTCATCCTTATCATATTGTTTTTATTCACTAAAATTTAAATCTCTACCCTCTTCATCCAAAACATTACAATCAATGTTCATTATAATAATAGTTTTCATCCGACATAACATTAACATATTCTTCAATTACCATAGTTAAATTATTATTAATTATATAAAATTTAATATTATTAGAATATCCAAGAAAAATTCCTTCATATATTTTAGTATCAAATTTATCCAAATTAAAATTTGAGATTTAAATATAACCATTAAAATCAAATATTATTAAAAACCAACATTTGACTTTTTATTTTTTAATAATTCATAATGAGTTTTCTTTGAAAAAAGTCTAATAAGAAATAAATTTGAAATATAAGAAGAATGAAATACGTACTCAACCCAAAAATATCTAGAAAAATGACATTCACATAACATTGATCGATACATTTTAATGATAGTTCTATATTTTATTAAACAACAACACTTTTTTATGGTTTCCTCGGAGAAGTGAATTTATGAAAATAACAATTCTCTTAAAAAATCAAATTCTAAAAAATCATCCAACCTTACAAATATGAATATAAAAAATCATACATCATTTTTAATTTTTATATAATGTACAGAAATCAGTTAATCTATGCAAGGATTAATTTTTATGAGGAATAAAGTATACCCATGTAAATCTACCATCCTCATAAATTATAACTAGAGTATATTTCATTCCAAAAGGATAGAGATTTGATTAGACCTAAAAAAATCCAGATTTTATAACTATAGTGGTATATTAATACATATCTTATTGATAGGTCTATAGAAAATTTTTCATTTCTTCCCTTTCATGCAACCACAAAAAAATTAATGTTTTTCCCATCAAAGTGGGTAGTAATAGAATAAATGCATGTTTAGAGAGAATGTGTAAAATTATAAAATTACCATGATATAAACATAGATGTCAACAGGTTGTATCACTCTTCACATAATTAAAACACTTAACTTGGTGAACTATAAGATCATAGAAATAAATAATATTAATATCTTTTTTTCTTTTATGATTAAATTATAAATAATTAGTCCAAAAAAATAAATAGTTATAATTTTGAAATATAACTTCCATTCCATTTTAACATAATTTTGATATACCTATTATATTATTTTTTAATCCATCAATTTTTCTAGTAATTATAGTATAATTATAAATAAATACTTTACCAAAAAAATTTACTTTTCCATGATGATTATCCCCAAAAGTTAAAGTGCCTCTATGACATGACTAGTAAGTGGAATGTTTGGATGTGTCTCCAGTCATATTCATAAAAATTACACTATCCATGCACTATATAATGTGTTTGAGAGATAAAAGGAATATTAGTATAAAAATATATTACATTTAAATTTTGGTACCCATGTTACTTTATGATTTACTGGATTAAAAATACAATTTTTAGGTAGCCATGATGATTCCAAACATGTATTGTAATCTAAATTAGATAACAAGGATTAAAAAATATGAGTTTTTATAAATTCAAAAAACTATTTAAATACAAAATATTATTCCTTTACATAGTTACACTTCATGCCTCATTTAAATAAAGTCAATATAGATTTACAACAATTATTCACATTTAATAAAAAAAATTCAAACAATGGATGTAATATTCAATCATAGTGAGAACTATCATCATTTTAATTAATTTGTGGGAAAAAATCCTTTTCATGTTATATTAGATGACCTTTATTAATATTATATAAATTAATTTATGACAATAATCATATTTTATCAATATTTCAGTCATTTCATGATTATATTTCAAATATTCATAAACAATAAAATGAGAAGAAGAAGCAATATTACTTAATTTTCCATTTTCCTGTAAAATAAATTTATTATCATATAAATGATTCCCTTTATTGTGGGTACAAATATTTTATAAATCAATACCATCGAATATAAATTTTCCTATTCTTATAATTTATTCATTTATTTCATAAAATCTATGTTTTACGAATAAAAGTCAAAATAAAAACATCGAGAATAAAAATTAGAATAATTATCCTTATATATTTATTCCATGAAGAACATATTAGTAGATTATTTCTGATTTCTATATTGTTAAATGGAATCATTTCATCTATAAATCAATAGATTTTGGTCAATGCATTTTTATTCTTTTTTATTATTTTTATTCAATCATTAGTTTTGGACATTAATGCTAGATATGTACATTATTCATGCACTCCTAAATTGTTATTTTTGAAGCATTGTAATATGTACCAAATTTATTATATCACCGATGTGATTCATTTTTTGGATTTTTTTCTAAACAAGTTTGGGAATCCTTTAATTTTAATGGTTCATTAATTCAGTCACTATGTTTTTCATATATTCATTTTCATTATCCAGTTGATTAAAACTAGAAGAGTAAATAGAAAAAAATATTCCCATATTTTAAATCAACACAATTTTTTCTCCTCATCTTATATATTCTTCTACTCCAATTAAAACATATTTTCTGATTCAATCAATTAATCAGGAGTGTGCACATTTATTTTCTTACTTTCATCAATGAAAAATATCTTTTTATTCAATTTATTTGGTAATTCATGTAGTAATCATTCAATAAATAATGAATCTTAAATTCTTATCCAAGTAATTTCATTCCATTTACAAGACATCTGAATATATGGTACATTTTGATTAGAATTTCATATTCACCCATCTTGAATTCTTCATACACTATTTGACGTATTCCATGTTTTCATCGAATTAATTTATCCGAGTAAATGTTAGTGACTTGTAGAATATTTCAGACATCACGAGATATCAAAAAAATTTAATCATAAATAAAATAATTTATTTTAATATAATGATATACAATATTTATGATATTTTAATTTAAAACATTTCTACTTTCATTGTTTCCCGTAAGTGTATCGAAGTCATCTTTTGGTAGAGTGTATAGTTTTTAAATAATGATCAATGTTCTATTCATAATTGTTTGAGTTATACATCTATTCTATAACCCTAGTATATATAATCCTTGATATATCTAGGAGGATGATTCTATGGACTCCGATAATATTTTCATTTTATTACTTTCTACTTAATGATCTTTCCAGTCGACTGTGAGGTCTAGAAAAAAATGTATAATAATTAAATATAAACATTATACTATATAGAAGGAATATATAATTCTAAAAGGAAAAAATAAGATACCAATTTTTTAGTTTCCAGAAATAAAATGATATTTATAATATATTCATAAAATTTTTATCCATTAATACCACTTGTTATTTTGTATTGGGTAATGAATGATAGTCTAGAGTTTTGTGAATAGACCAGATTAAGGATATAATCAAATACATTTTTTATCTATATTAATTATCAATGATAAATAATATAGTTAATAATTATAAAAAAAGAAATAACAAAAGGTTTTTTATATAGAAGTTTAATCTGGTGTGGATATACTATACTCTTATACCACTCTACTAATTGAGAGACACATGTTCACTAAGATGATTTTTAGGGAATTCGTAACCCAAATTCAAGATTCTTTTCTTATGCTGGAATAACAATGGAAAAAAATGAATTTTTTATATGGAGTAACAGCCCAACTAAAACACTAACATTATATAATAGGATTCACAATATGAACAATCCTAACATTAGAATCTGGGTCACTATCTGATGAATGATTAAAAGAATAATTTTTTTTTGTTATAGCATAAAAGGAAAAAAGATATTTCTTGTGAGATATTGGATATTCTATTATATACTAAAACCCCTGAATAAAGTATAAGATAAAAAATGAATGTATTTTTACTTGGTCTCCAGTAGTGTGGATCGTCTCGTCTCATAAAGTATGTATAATTCTATGTAGATGTAATTTAGAAATTGAGAGATTTTTGTGATGATAAAAACATATTATTTGACAGCTCTTGGTTTATACATTTGGGTGAATGTTCATAGTTTTCTCTCATAGTCAAATAGAGAGTAAAATATGTTTACCATTTTACATGATTTCATTGAAGGATACTCAAAAACCATTAAAATAGATATTTTCCAAGATTAACAATCAACTTCAATGAATAAACTATTCAAAATCATTCAAGAGAGAGAAATTCAATCTCAAGAAAAAGAAAAAATATATTTATTTTAATTCAAAATATAAAGTCCAATTCAAATAGATTTATTTAACCCATTATATAAGTCAATTATATTCCAAAATTAATGTTCAAACAGAATTTTAAAAATACTATTCATGGTCGAGTAAAATAATTCCATGAATAATGCAATTAATTTGACTGTTAAAAAAATCACCAAATTACAGTCTGTATAAATATAATGACTGAAAATTATGTACTTTAAATGAAAAATTATTTTTAAAAAATTATGAAAATATATTTCATAATCACTTATAGAAATTAATATTGGCAATAAAAAATATGTGACACCAATGTTGTAACTTTAAAGAGTCAATGAAGAAAAAACATAAAAAATTATTATAACTGATTAAAATATTTAAAAATTTCATCCCATGGAATCCATATACTATATAATACTTTTAGATATTAATAAAAACATAAGGGAATTACAATATGTATAGAGTAATTCAAGATGATAAAAAATTTTCAAACCAGAGTACTAAAAAGGTTTCCAAACAATAATATTTATAAGTGCCGGTATAAAAAATAAATATCAAGATAAAGTAAGAATATTCTACCATTTCGGATACACCAATAAATTAGAAAATTTAGCAAATGGTAGTTCATATTTTATTTCAACTTTTATATAAAATTTTATAAACACAATTAGTTTACATTTTAGATCCACCATTAATTCAAATTTTTTATCAAATATTAGTTATAAATTTATATCAACCATTAGATATAATTTTAGATCCACTATTTGTCATAATTATGATATATAATTTGAGTTCTAATGTAATCTACCATAGGTTATAAAAAGAGATGAATCTACCACTGAACTGAATGTGATATGTATCGTTGATAAAACAAATTGTTTTACTATTGTCTAAATAAAAGGAGATCTATCATTTTTAGTGCATGGATGAGTGAGGAACATTATTTAAATAATAAAGTCCATGAATATTTATTTTAAATAGGAGATAAAAATTGAATCAATGGAATTAAGAGAGATATTTTTGTGCACATGCAAAAAAATGAATATGAGGACAAATGTATCATATAGTGGATACTAGAAATAATTTTTTTTTGAATTTTTAATCCATTTAATAAAATAATTAGATGTTGGTCCATAATATATAAATGAATACTATTACCATAGAATTGAAATAAATCAAAAAATGATGCAATTTGAAGAGTATCATAATAAATATTATGGAAAAACTGTGATAACATGATGTGAAGACTGTATAAAACATTTCAATAATAATGACTAATTTTGAGTAACCTAAATTATTTTTCTTATATTTTCATTTACATGAATGAAATTTTCAAATATGTCTTAGATTTGTAACCAAATAAATTCCAAGAAATTTTTATGAAGACTGAATGTGATATAAAACAAATAAAAATTATTTTTTTCAAATCTAGGAAATCTAGTAGTTCAAATCAATAGTGAGTTCTTCATACAATTATTGGACCATGAATAGAATAGTTTTAGGAATGCATTAATTCTAATTAAATGTATATATATTTATTTTATTCCCAATAGAACATGTTAATTTATAATATGATTTGTATGTATCATGTTACAAATTAGTAACAAAATAAAAATATAAAGCAGTATAAATTGAAAATATATCTTTATTCCAAAAGAGGGTATCATGTTAAAATAAAAATATGAACATGATATATATTATATTACACATCATCAAAGTCTAATAAATGTTATATAAAGTTTCTATCCTATATATGAAAATTGAATTATAAAATTCTAATCACTATTACACATATTTTAATAAAATTATTATGGTCATTAAAAAATATATTTCTGCTTAATAATATAAACGGGTTTTGGTTTATTAAAAACATAATGTAATATGTAATTAAAATATTAAAATTCATTCATGAATATGCACAAAAAATAGGATCCTTCTAGATATTGCAGTTCTAGTCACTTTCTTGAACAAGATATTTTGTTCACATAATTTTTCTACATCATTAATAGATATATCTTATTCCTAAACCTTGGTATTTGAGTTATTATTGATAATAGATATTAATAAATGGTTCATTAATCTCTTATAAAATTGAGAATTATTTATGCATGTATTGATTAATGAAAGAATATTTTGTATTCTTACTCATATTTATAAGAATAATTTTGAGGATTGTTAATAAATTTATCTCACCATGACAATAATTGTTATCATCAAAAGGGTTCCCAATTTATTATCTTTTACATTATTCTTCTACTTAGGAAATTCTTCATGATATTATATAATAGAAATATTTATTATCATGTTCTATATTTATTTCATGGATGATAATGTATGTTAAAATATTCTACTTCTTCCAAGTCTCTAATTATTCTTTTCCATATTATTATTGTTTATAAGTATTGCATCATGGTGGTATTTATTATCTATGAATAAAAATTAGTATAATGATTCCATAATCGGATATTTTAAAGCACTATGAACGTCACAACATTATGAACTTCACTTAAACTTTTCGAGGCTAAAACAATATATCATATTATTGTAAAAATGATATTCTTAAACCATCAAATTAATTATCCACTAATTTAGGATTCTAATTTTATTCGGACGTACGTTATTTGATATATTTATTCTATAAATGAATTTTCATTTGAAATGATTTAACTGTGGTGTAAATATACTTCTAAATAACCAATCATCATCAAATCTCAGAAAAAAATTCATTGAAATTAATCACATATTAACCAAAATATTTATAATATTTTTTAGTAAAGAACATAAAGAATTTTATACAACATAAATCCTGAATTTCATAAAAATAAATTCTGTAATACTTATGGGTAATAAGAAAGTTCTATCATATTATGTGAAACATTCGGTTACTCTTATCTATATTCACATGAATATTCATCATCCTCAGGTTAATCAAATATATATAGAGGAACATCATATTAAATATTATTTATTATAAAATTATTCTTTTATATACTTTAATTTACACTTTTGAATCATCATGGAGATATTTTGTATCATCTAAAATAGCTGAGTTAATCTAAAATGCGAAAAATTAAATATTACTTGTCATTCGGGAATTTAGAACTAGTCTTATGTATTTTAAAAATTTATCTTACACAACGGTGTTAATTTAAATGTTATTATTATATATAATTAATTATACATTACATATCATAGTTTCAACACCTCATTACTTTTTCCAACTTCTTCTTAATTCACTATTTGGTATTTCATCTTCCTTTTCTCTTATCATTAAATTTGAAATTCACACATCTTTAAAAAAACCAGAACATTCCAAACTCATCTCTAAACTTCTTAATTCAATATAAATCTTATTAACCCATTCATATACACTCGAAAATATGTCGATATAGGTATAATTACTTTGATATTTATTTATTATACTTTATATCACTTTATCTAAATTCACCATGATAATTTATTATATAAAACTAAATTTCATTAGTTTAATAAATCGTTTATGCCTCAATAATTAAGAATCATATTCATCACACATCCATAATAGTATAACATTAATTAATTTTTATATAATGAAACTCATAACTTCACTCTTCTTGACATTAATTTTTCCTTCACTGAGAGAACAAATTAAACGATAATAAAACTTAATGAATGTCATATAAAATAAGAATTTCCTTGCCTTAGTTGATGCAGTCATCAGAAATTATTTTAAAAAAAATTAGTCATAGTTACTTCAACAATTGGGGTTTATTTAGCATAATATCATCCAAAAAAATCATCATATTAATGTTCTTCATTTAAAACTAAGTTGTATAAAAATTTTAATCATACATACCAATAATCCAGGAAAGTAACTCCGTCTCTATTCTAAATTTTATTTTCCAATATTTGAATGGATCACAAGTTTCATACAAAATAAAAAATAAAAACTCATAAGATACATATTAAGTCCATCCTATATCTAAATTTTTGTAAACTGGATATTCAATCACCATGCATAAATGAAACCATTCATAATTCTAGGGGTAAATTAATCTCCTCAAACATTAATTAATCTCTTCTAAAACAAATCAACATATAATATATTAACTTCTATTGTAAAAATACAATACTAATCATAAAAATGAAGTGTGAAATTCTGTTTTGTACCCCCATTTCTCAAGTAAATGAACTTAAATTGAAACAATATCTTGTGAAGTCCCTTATATTAAGAGTCATGAATCACTACTAGTTTCTCTATGAATGTTTTGTCTTCCTCAATACCAAAATAATTCCCATATATTTTTAGACATCTCTCATAAATATTTCACTATAGGTGTTATGTGTGGTGGAATTTGTGAATATGAACCATATTAGGGTGGATTTTCCAACATGTATCACTTTAAAAATCCACTCAAACACCTTAAAATTCCTACATAATAATAAATAATGTTATTTTATGTCTACTTACTCTACACACCCATTGAAAGGGGATGCCAAAAATTTCAAATAATACTTAAAAAAATGTAAATGATAGCTCCATTGAATCACATATTTTATTTTTGTATTCATGTATAATAGACAACCAACCTCAAACACCACATTCATTCTCTTTGATACTTTTCACAAATCATAGATATCTATTACCAATATAATGATGGTCTTGATAACTACTTTTACAAAATCCCCCATGGTGGTATTTTGTTAGATGTCGGGTAGATATTATTATTGTAAACTCAACTTATGTGTAATTCTCACCATGAATTCCATAAAGTGTATGGGACATTCTTACATAACGTCCTCTAATGTATGGATAATACAATCCTATTGACGACCTGTTTATTGACAAAATTCTAATCAAAGTAATAATTGTGTGAAAAAAAATATTTTAGTCCCTTTCATACATATTAGTTGATGAACATTTCTCTAACTCAAATATTAATCCATTTATATCTATGGAGTCTACCAAATATTCCAGAGAAATCCTCATAAATGAATCAACCAAAACCTATTTTTTAATCCCCATGAAGTGTCAAACCATCCAATAGTAAATCTTTAACAACCCAAAAAAGGTATCACATAATCACAAAAATTAATTAAAATTAGTAAAAAACATATTTTAATATATCCTTATATTTCATCTTTGGAATAAATATCGTATATATAAAATTAGTTATAACTCGATTCATAGATTTATCCTTTTTACAGAAGAGAAATCGATACCCATATCCCACCACTAACTCATTCAGACCATGCCACAAATGTTTCCCTACAGTGTAAGATATATCATTAAGAATAAATATATAATAATAGTGGTTAGTTATGGAACATAACATTTATTTCCTAACATATCTCCTTAATAATAAAAATATTCCTAAAAAATCATAGATGCTGTTTTTAATTCCATTAACACAAACCAAATGAATCCCCATAAATGATATAATCCCCCCAAAACACCAACTCATTATTTCTTAAAAAAATTACACAAGGTTTATGAACATTATTCTTCTATTTTATTTTCTAGAAGTAAAAATAAACCCACAATTCATACTCATATATATACAAGGAATTTAGTAATCCTATAGTATAATAATAGACAGAAAAATTGTATACCAAAATAATGATTCGTGTTAATGATCAAAAATCATTAACCTAAGTCATCAATGGATTGAATACATTGTTTAACTATGATTTTAAATGTATACGGAAATTAAATTATGTTCCTAAAACATTGACATGGATATCATTCCACTCTACGATGGTCATATGTTAATCTCTATGATTATCTATAAATAATCATCAATCTCTTATAATTAATTTTAATACACTATAATATTATTAGAGAATATGACCATGTTCCTCTCTGGGATCACATAGAGAACCATGTTTTTCAAACCCATGAACACCTCTACTATAATTTTAACCATTAAGGGATTCATCATGAAATATTAATATTTTTGGAAACACAAAAAGGTGGATTTTTAATTTTCCACCTCAATATAAAATATTTTATGATATACTTACCACCAATTAATCTTATATAAGATTAAATATCCATTCACCTGAACAAAATTATAAAAAATAATTACAAACATGAGGTGATTATTCATACTCACAAAAAATAAATATCCATTAATCAATAAATAGTTTAAAAATATACCAATATTTTTCATAAAGAACACTAGGTATCCCTTACTTGAAATACCACATCTGATGAAGTATTTCATTAAGAAATAATTAATTTGTATTTAGAACACACATAGTAGAAATGTTCTTATAAAATAAACAACAACAAAAATAATTGATCATTCAAAGTAAAATCAATCTCAAAATCAATGACATGTGGAAGGGGTGGAATCTAAATTTCTTCACTAAAAACATAAAGGAACTCATTTAAAACAAAGAGAATTCTGTTCTCCCTATTACATATTAAAATGGTTCATCCTTCTAAAAAAATATAAATATATAGTAACTATATAGTTAAGACACATATTGTGATCCTACTAATTAATGAATTTAACATGTTAACCTTCTAAATTTGTAAATATCACTCATATATAGTAGAAATAAATATGTTTATCCATTAATGAAAACTAATATATTCAATTTACAACTTTTCAAAATTAAATTTACATTATTATAAATTCTTCAATCAACAATTACCAACCACCAATGAGAGGACACCCTTGACAAAACTCAATTAATCTAAACATCCTCCAAATTAGTGTAGACATTTCAAAAGTTCTAAAAATCATATCCACATTATGTCCCACATTCTAAATAAAATTAATGTCATGTGAGAGTATCATAACACTTTAAAGATCAATGAATAAGCAATGGAATAATCTAAATAGATGGGACCTTCAACAGCAAATAGTTTTGGTAGAATCATAAAATACCTTAAATATATAAATAAATAAATATAAATCCTACAACTCTACCTCATCACCATTAATTCCTACCCCCACCTTATACATGGTCTTCTACGTGTCACTATGGATGATGAACCATAATAAAAAAACATATCTATACGATATCTTGAATTTTAATTTTGATTTCATGATTAATTTACTATTTGGGGTTTGACTAATGGGAGCTTCTTCAGGGTTTGAATTTTAATCTATAATGTTTATTCCATCATTTCACTTTTAACATTATATTAACGACTAATAAACATAAGTGTCATTATGTATTGATTTCAAAATTTTTCATAGAAATATAAAATTTCACCATAGTTACAAGTATATGTCTATGAAGTATTGTTTTTTGAGATATGATTTAGTGACAGACGAGGAAGACACGTAATATGTGGAAAACCAAAATTTCATTATAAATGTGAACTTCTCATAGTATTTTTTTTCCAAATAATTTTGTTATAAATATCATTTTGAATAGATCCCATCTATGTTAGGGACTTATTAAAATCATACACATTCAAAACAACCTCCGAATAAAATAAATAAATAATATTTGAACTTGAATTTTAATATATATGGATTGAAATTTCACTTCGTATATCATACTATCGCAGCTTAATATAATTATTGTTGAATTTTTTAGGGATTATGAATTTCCCCAAAAAAATCTAAAAAAATATAATTATTATTTAATATGAATAGTTGGTCATTACACCATAACACAATAAATTATGGTTATACAAACATAGTTTGGGAAGGAATACTATAATTTTCTAACATGGCCTTTAAATGGTTACAGTCATAATGGTAGATAATATAATCATATTATAATTTCCAAATAATCCCATAAACAAATTAATCATACTCTAACTATCAGTCTATATATTAATTATAAATGAATCCCTCAAAATTTCATAAATTCTATCATTAAAACTCTCATTGATTCATTATCATATAATATTCATCATAATGATCAATATACAAATGAATAACGTAATAATTCCATATCACCCAAAACCGAAACAACGAGAGGACCTCATCCATCATCCACATTGTTTAAAATTATAATAACATATAATTCTAGGATAAGGAAATAGTTTATGGCCTTTCAATAAAATTCATTTAATCACACAAAACATGTTTTCTTACATAGAAGACAAACATAATTGAGAATAATTTTGGTATCACACCTAAATCATTAACCCTCAATAATTAAAAAATTGCTAAATTGTAATTGGAATACTATAACAGTCATAGACTAAAATAGAAAATGAATTTATTTATCTTAGTATTCCACCATGTCCTGCAATACTTGTTAAACTGAAATAATTTTATTCTCCCACTAAACAAAATCAATCATCGTCAGTGTATACCCAAAATTTCAACCTAAAAAATACTTTCTATAATAATGAAAATAATTATCTATCCCCATAAGGACCACTCCGATGTTTTCCAATTATATATAATTAATTTAGAGGAATTAATCTCCTAAAAAAATTAGTCAGTTCAATAACATTGAGGTGAACTAAGGATATTTATATTTTTCGATTGTCATTAAAACTCCACGAAGACTCATAAAAAATTCCATAAAAGTCTTCACTAATGAATATAAAAAAATTAACCTCTTAATATACTAGAAATGATACTAAAAAATTAGTTCATCAACAAACTCCCTAATTACACTATATCCTCCCCAACAAAATAAATCGAAAAATCATTGAAAATATCCTATAATTTATAATTAGAAAGATTCATGAGATATGGTAACATATTTGTTTCTAGATACTTAACATTAAAGTAATAACAAACGTGAAAAAATATAAAAAATAATCCAATATGTTTATAATTTAGTCCACCGATACTGATACTTTAATGTAGGATACATATTTGAAATGTTATGATGAACAACTAAAGGTAAGATATATAAATCACAAAAAACAACTTCACATATATCCTCATGAAAAAATATCACCCATAAAATGATACATAGTGCCTGTCATACTCTATACAACCATCAATAGAATACAAAAAAAAAACAATTTTATATCTATAAACCTCTATAATAGGATTTAAAAAAAGAGATTCCTCTCCATATTTGAATAATATAAGGTCACTTTTTTATATAATAAAAATACAAAACAATATGTTTCATATTACGATATAATATTATGATCTCCATTACCATCATTTATATTTCACCAATAAATTTATAAATACGACCATATATCGTCCTTATTAAAACATAAGAATCCATAATACATCTCTATGGAGTGAAATATATTTAAATGTTTTAAAAATATTAATACTCCACTTATCACTTCTAATGTATATTCAAATACTGTTGAGATAAAAATTTTCAAATACATTTATAAGTTATAAGGAAATCAATGAAATTTCCTTCCAAATAATATAAATATAACATTAATTAAATTGATTCATTTGTATTCTCATGTGATAGGGTGAAATATTTATTTTCAAGGGGATATAACTCAAAGTTCTTTTTGATATCACGACCCACAGTTGAGTCAAAACATATCCTGAACCAAGCTAATTAATATCACTGTAGAACTTTGAATGATTTTTATCCTACAGAAATTAAATTGTAAATCTAATTAATTATTTTCTTAATTAAATTCTCAGATATTCTATATTATATTCCAATTCATAAATAATTTTTATATATCCTTTTTGGATTAGTCAAAAGGCTCATGATTTGAGATAATTGAAAAATAAACCTCATATATATTTTTTAACTATTAATACTATATAACATAATATCATTATTATGAACTATAAAAGAATTCAATGCCTAAATATTCAATATATGGAATTTTAAAACTCATTGAGACAAGAAATGTCAATAGAAATATAACAAAGGTTTCCTATAATTTCACTTGGATAAATTTTCATATTAATTGTTTCACCAAAAAATATTAAATATGTCCCTCAAATACCAAACAATATATTCCACTATATTTGAATTCACTAGGATATCACTAATAAACACAACCATGAAACAATGTCGGATGACATTGAACATTGATTTAGTCATCCCCCTAAACCCTAATTGTATAGTCAAAATTCCAAGGGAATCACCATAAAATCAAAATGTTTATAGAAATAATAAAAGAGGAAATTTTAATGACTTATTCATTCCCCATTATATGATGATATCCTTACCATAAATCAATATTCATGGACAAAATAGAAAATTTTAATTAATTAAACATGTCATAAATCCTCGAGACTAAAGAAACAATTTTCATTATCATTATTTTTAATTTCATAAAATAATAAAAATGATTTAAAAAATTATATTCCTTCTTTAGAAAGATCCCCAAATCCACAAAATGGGATGCCCTATTTCATATGAATACTTTCATTTACAAATCATCCATTTGTATTCATAAAACCATTATCTCAATGGTTCCATTAAAAAAATACACATATCCATTAGGGAAACCTGAGATTGAAATATGTCTCAAAAATTATATCAAATAAATGGGGAATCATCAAAACCACTTCAAGAATAACAATAAGGAACTCCTCCAAAACACATGGTAACATCATTATCTAAAAACCGATTTAAATCTAAGTTATAGAAAAAATATTTATTGAAATATGTTCTAAATAGTAATGATCTATATGAACATACCAATCATGAATCAATGTCATATATTCAGCTTTTACAATTATGAAGATCTCCAAATTCGAGTAAAAATAAATAAATTATTATATTGAGTGTAAATAATTTATTCCTTAGATGACATCATATTGTTCTATCTATAATAAAAACAAATCTATGATCTACTGTTACCTACCTATTGTTAGTTAACAACATCAAATCTCCATAGAAAATATTAATTAAAACTAAAATCGGAAGATAATAAGAAAAAATATTGGAAATATGTACGCATTATATACTATTTTTCTAATAAATTCCATGTAATAATGGAGTATAATTATATTTTTCAATCAATTCATAATCCATGGTATAGTTTAAAAAAATAGAACATCAAATAATCATTAGATCTTATAGTGATAGACACTTTATCACATGCTTATATTAACATTACGAATATCTACCCCTTCACCATTGCTATCAAACAAATCATTATGCATGCTTACACCAAGGTCCTTATAAAATCATGGAATAATCAGCATATAATTTTATAATTTTTTTACAAAAAAAATATTTGTGTAAATTTTAATGTGATTTATTCTATTATAATTTTTGGGTTATAAACATAGAATAATTATAATCATAAATAAATTAGTTTGATCTTAAATTAAAAAAATTATCTATAATATATTAAAATATATAAAATTATGTACCATAAATAAAAAAATTACAACATTTTGACTAATAGTTTAACATTACATATTAAAGGTAAATAAAACCCATTCAAATACATATAGTGTAACAAGACAAAAAATTCTATTAAATTCCTTAAGAGATTCTATAAATTCATAGGGTTATGACCTGATTACAATATCCAATATAGAATAAAAAACCTTGGAAAAATACATAATAAATGAAAATGGAAATTTATAAATGAATAATACTGTACATAGAGAGAAACAGTCGTGATTAATAATTTAATGATATAATAGGTATTTATAGGAAGTTTATGAAATATCTGAATACTTGAATTCTAAATAAGTATGGTTCTAATAACAGATCATTGAAATAGTCACATGACCATTGTATGATTAAAAATTAATAATTTTAAATTTCAACATAAATAAATATAATAAAAATGAATATGATAAAATTATTTCATAACATATTGTATGTTTATATATATAGTTTTTTAAATATATTATATTATTATTTAGTAAAATAATTATATTATATTAAAATTAGAATATTATAATTTCATGAAGTAAAAATTTATTTTGATTAAATGATATATTAAATATTGAAAATTATAATTTAAGAATGTAAATGTATTTGATGATCAACTATATAATAATTTTATATTAATAAATAACTAAAACATAATCAATATTAATTAAAGGAATATTATTTATTCTTCATAAAATCATTTTTATGTCTAAAATATGATTTTATATTAAAGTTAAATACTAATTATTTTAAATTTTAAATTATAAAATTAAATATTATTTTTTAATTAACATTTTGATATTAGGTTTGGGTGTTTTATAGAATTTTCCAGAAAAAAATAATTTTTTTTGTAAATAATGAATGACATTATTGCTATATATAATGTATTTTTTATTATGAATGAAACGAAAATTTACAAAATATTAATTTATACAATTATATTATTTTAATAAAATGAAATATTTAAAAATATTATACTTAATCTCAAAAATATTTTATAAAATTTAAAACATATATTATATTTTATTCTAATAAAAAATAATTATCGATTTTATAATTTTTATTAAATAATACAGGTATTCCATTGAGTATTTTGTGTGATAGAATTAAAAATACATATATTTTTTAATCCTAACTTATTTAAATCTATATTATCAATAATATTAATAAAAAAATGAGTTGAAATAAAAAATAATCAGTCTATTTTTCAAGGATACCACTCCCCCTTCCCAATATATAATTTACAACCCTACCCATTTCTCCTAAATTCCTTATCTGTTTAATTTTATAAATCTCTCACAATAACATACTATAAATTCTCTTGTCCAAGTCCTTAGTTCACTATTGTAACCAAACTTCCATCCTCCAAAAACATTTGGTTCAATAAAAAATAGCTTACACAATGATCATGTTAAGGGTTCCCAAGTCTCTCTTAATTCTAAATTTGAGATTATTTTAAAAGAAACTATTTTAAAACAAAGTTTATTTTAAATAAATGGATTCATTTAATTATTATTAACATCCCATTCTTTATTATTTAATTTGATATTTCTAATTATGTCGCAAAAATCCAGTTTTATATCTCTTTATTATGTTGAAATATGAGTCTCAAAGTACATATCTCTCCATATATATCCTCCTCGTACACATTATAAAATATATGATATGATTAAATCTAAAAAAATTTAGTATCTTAATTATAATATATTTATTTTTTATATTTGAAATATTTATTAGTTCTTCCGTCATTTGAATTCATTTAGTAACATTATTTAACCATGGGGGTTTTATGCTCCTTGGAGAATAAAAATATTTTTTTCACATTTTCAATTTGTGGATATTGATGAAGATATATTTAATGATTAAATTTAACATTATAAAATGAATAGATTATTTAATAACATAACATAGTGGCTGATGAATGAGTTTTTTTATATCACATAACATATTCACTTGATAAGCGAGAAGGATGGAGATCTATAATGTTTACATCTCTGAAATTTCTTATTGTGTTTCATATTAATGATCATCATTGTTATTTACCTCGGATTTGAGATTTTTATCACTATTTTTATATTTGATAGACAATCTACATTGAATCAATGTACCACATTGAACATCAATTAGTTTCTATAATCTATGGTAGTGGATTCCATATTTGGAGAGAGAGTGTGACACTATAACTTTTACCACTTTTCTTAAAAATTATTAACATAACTGAGAATGGTTTATTTCTTCCTAAAGTAAGATACATGTTATTATTTATTATATAATAAGAATATTTATTTTTATGGGAGATAAAAATAATTCATCACACTTGTCCACCTAAGATAAGAATTTAACACAATTTATTGGGATAAAGTAGAGAGTATTATAATCAAGAAACTACATGATATTCTTGAGGGAGAAATAATTGATCAGATACACTTCTAAATGAATATTATGATCAACATGAAGATATAAAACATGGATATGATTAAATTGTTTAAACATTCTTCATAGAGTTGATCTATATTGTATGATCTATTAAATGTTATTGAAAGTTTCATAATGATTTTTAAATAATTAATAAGACTATGAGAATCCACAAATATATATTCAATTTAATGATTTTTTCATTAGTGGATTAGGACATGGATGAATAGACCACAGAAAAACATAATAATTTGTTGAGTGGTTTTCTAAAGATATTAGATTTGATCTTATATAATAAATAAAAATCATAGAAGAGGAATACATTTAATGTTTATAAAGGTTCAAAAACATATTGAAAATAAAAACTATTATAAGAAGGAATATTATTACATATTGAATTTTAATTTATGCTCCTTAAATATTTTTGTGTGAGATTTCAGGTTCTGATAAATTAAGATCTTTTTTTTTGGTTTCTATATAAACTAGGGTGAAGAATACTAATGGATAATATTATATCCATTGTTCTACCGTATTAAATTAATCCTTATTTGGGAACCAAATTTATGATGGTTTATAGAATAAGAATCCCAAAATTAGAAAAATCATTTTTACTCCATAATATAATTTTATAATACAAGACTCTCCATTACACTATAAAATCATATATTTTGGTAAATTTAACTCGAGGTGATGTTTTTCCAACATATATCTGGTATGGTATACTTACATAATTAATAAGATGTCTATACAATAAATAATGTAGCCCATTAAATTTTATTGACTGATCATGTATGAAACCTCATATATTTCTATGAGCCTATATTTATTGAACCTAGGGTACACATCTATGAAATTTGGGGAATCTCTTCTCCTTTCAGATCCCTTCATTCGATATTCAATGTTTGTTGTGACTGTGTCTCTTCACCAAAGTAAAAATGATTTTTTTCTTTATTTATAATGGATGTGACAATTTTATGCCCAATCATTTTAATTTTTTTATCTATATAATTATGTTTTATATTATTATTCTTGATCCATTGTTTGATTTTCTCTAGGTTTGGGGAATTTTTTTCAAAATGGATAAATTGTCTAGACATTGAGGTCTTCTGTGACCAATCCGCTTTGATGAATTTTTTATGATATAGAAGGTGATTCTAATATGATGTATTCAATTATTTGGCCTCTTTTTTAGAAAATTTATTCATTTCGGTGTTAGTGGATCCTTTTTTGAGCATGTGTTAGCTGATTTGAAGTAGTTGGTTTCATCTCTTGCATTTCATAAATTAACTACAATTGATCCTATGTTGTAGACTGATATATAAATGAATTTGAAAAAGAATATTTTAATGTATAAATAGATTCCTAATAACATATTGGGGTTACATTTTTTGTGTGAAGAAAAAATGGGATTTTCAAATCACTATTAATGGGGTTTCTAAAGCAGGTTTGGTATAACAAATGGTTTTTTAAATTTTTTTTTGTGAAAATCACATTGAAATGTTTTTAAAAAAATGCATTGCTTGGGAATCCATGATTACTTTTTTGAAATGTGTATATTGGGTATGGTGTCCATTTTTAAAATTAGTGTATTTACTCTTTATGGATTTTTACATCTCCATAGTATAGTTGTTCTAGGGACTAAGTTGATATTTATTATCAATTCACACATGGGTTGTCACTCTTCTCCATAGGCATGGGTTCTGTGGATAAGGTGTTTCACTAGTCACATATTGTGTTATATGTTGTCCTATATCTTGACATGTTGTGATATTTAGCATGTTTTTCATATTATTTTGAATTTTGGGATTCTAGATTTGATGAACATTATTTGAATTTTAAAAATTTTTATGGAAATTATTCATTGAAAATTTTATTCTTAACATATTTTAGGAGTGTGGAAATTGAAAATGCATACCACTTTTTAATATAACGTGTTTTATCGCATGGTATTCCATGTTTTATTTTAAAGTAAAATATTTCTATTTTCTGTATTGATAATTTATATAGAACACCCATTTGGTATCCTACTAAGCATTTTTAGATCACACCTTATACACCGTTGGATACTCTGTAGAACATGTTATCAATTTCGATTTATGAATAGGAATGGCACCGCAATGATGTGGTGATGTATCTATGAACTTGTTGTGGTATAAGGTGGTGATATGGTAGGATGTTTCACACCTTAAAAATATATAATTTTCTTTGTTTTAATATTCTTCGGCTGTTGGACTTGTATCTTTTGTTTTCTATTACTATTTAGAGTTGTATCACATCTGCTATTTTGTAGTTAGAGAAAATATAATTCATTTCATTCCTCCATTTTCCATTTAAATATATATATATATATATATATATATCTGTGTGTGTGTGTGTGTAATTTCATCTACATCATGTAGGGATAAATCATCCCTATGGCCATTTTGATTCCAAGGTCGTATTTACAAGACAATGGGGATTTGGAACACCTTTTATGTATATGGAAGATCGGCATCAGTTCCTATTTTTTACGGTATCATAGGTTATTTTATTGTAATTTTCTATCATAAAATTGATATTCTCAATAGTTTTATGTTTTTAGATATTAAATATAATTTTCAAACATAATAGGTAGGTTGTGGTGACTACCTAGAAAGCTATTTCGATGACTAAACTCATGTTACAATGTGTTGTCAATATGTGTTTCTCATTTATTGGGTTCTAGATCTCAATATCAATATTAAATTTTGTTTTGTTGGTTTCAACTATGATTATTAAATTTTCTAATAGGGTCATCAATTTTTTTCTAGTAATATGCCTCAATGATGATATATGTGGGTTCTATAGGATGGTGGAGCGATTTCTTCGCAAAGGAATCCTTTTCTAGATTGGAATAATATAGCAAAATTCATGTTAGATTCTTGGGATATAGGAAAAAATATAACAATTGTCCAAAAAGTAGTTACTAAGGCACAACCAAGAGAGTGACAAGAAACGGAAAAATATCTTTATTTAATATAGAAGAAACATCTATAATTTTTATGTATGAATGACCCCTAATAGGTGGATCACTGACTGGAAAAGATAGATAATAACATCAATATTCTTGATTCTCAAAATAATATCAAGGGTAAGTGTGTGGAGTTCATACATGGGAGTCTTGATAAGTAATGATTGTATTTCAAGGACCAATAAGATAGGTATTCAGTCTTAGACTGGAATGGTTTTAGGAAACACTTTTTTCAGTATATATACAAAATGTATCTGATGATTGAAAAGTTTCTTTAGTTTTTCTTTTTTCAATAGTGACAGTGATTAGAGTCATGATAGACCATTTAGATTATGAATCAGGTATTTCTCTCTAAAATAGGTAATGAATGGTAAGATAAAACATTAGATCCACCTTTATGGATTGTGATCAAATATCAAATCATGGTTATTTAAGTTGAAACATTGTACCTATGTAGAGATGAGATTTTAAGATATGATGGATGTTATTTTCACAATATAAATGATTATATTTTTTTCCTATCTCATCTCACAATTCGAATCTTCAGTAGCACACGTGGATATATGGGGAAATGGAATGGGAAACACCAGAGTGGTAGAGGTGATTCTAAATAGTGTCAATCCTCTACACCATCAGTTATAAATAGTATTATGACCCTAAATTTCTATTAGTGTGGAATGGTGGGGAAAACTCGATTATATTTTTGAGTGGCTGAAAATATGTTAAATATTTATGGATGTTATGGCCATATATAGAAAATCTATCAGAATATTCATATTCATTGTTATATTCAGGTATCGTATTCTCCACTGTCCATTATGGGTTAATCAAAATCATCATATTTCATAGGTCTCTAACCGTAGTCCTCAAAATTAATTCACCTTAACATAGTTGTTTGTTTACATAATGTGTTGATACAGGTCTAAATATAGTAAGATGTATTATTTTAGTTTCAACTTCTATAGATACTTCTTAATTTGATACTTATTCCCCCCAAATATTTATATCTTCCATTTGTGGAAGTGTTTAAGATTCCAACAGAGATCATGTACCTTTTCATGGAGTGAGAAACCCCTCATGGTATTAGGAATGTGAATGGGTTTCAGTTTCTATCTTTTTATCTAAAAATAGATGATTCAATATTAGTTTGGTGTTTCCATTACCTTAATATGGATCTATTGTAATTCATCAATGGGATGGATTATATTTTCCTTCATCATGTTGAGTAAGAATTTTATAATCAAAATGTCTTATACCATGCTACTAATTGATATCTTAGGTGTTTAAGGGAGAGTGGGATCTGCCATCTGGTTTTACAGGACCATTCCTTCGAGATCTCATGTTGTTTTTCTCTTCATTTGTAGTCGACATCAATGTATATTTTTATATTGGTGATCTTCCCTTACTAGTTAGTGAGTTTACATACATTTTTTCAAGATTAATTCTCTTGTCCACCATCAAAGAGGTTTGTGTTGTTCATGATCAATTTATTATTGGGTTCACACCTAATATTGACACCCTCATATCAGATAAAACTAGTAATTCTGAGATAGATCAATCATCAGTTAAATGATCTTAAAGAGAATTTTATTCAACCACGGTGTTTCAATGTGGGAATTCCCAGTGATCTTTTCCAAGAAGGATCATGATTCACTTCTATTATGCATGGAGAATCGAAAGATAAATTGTGTAATTAATACGAATAACTCTTATTTCCCCCCACATAGTTCAATTTTTCTCTAGATAAAAGGTAAAAGTGTTTTTAATGATCCATCCTCAGTTATTTTTTCATTAGATCTATTTTTTGGAGTCTGATATACATTATATGAATTTCAAGAGCAGCTCTGGCCACAATAAATATCATTTGATTGATTTTAGCCTTACTAATGCTTCTAATGTTGTTAACATTCTAATTAATTGGTTTTTATATATGTATATGGTCACTTTTTGGTTCTATTCATAGATAATATTTTGGTTTATTCAGGGTCTGACTGTGAGAATAGAAACCATTTGAATTAAATTTTTTGAAATCCTTAAGATATACTTTCTTCATTTAACGTTTGAAAATGATGTTTCTGGATCCTAGAAGTGATATTTATTGGGAATGTGATTTCAAAATATGGATAATCTGTTGATTCTGAAAAGGTGAAGGTTTTTTTGACCTTAGAGGATCCAAGCATTTTTTTATTCAACATTTCATTAGTGTTGATGGATACCATTGGATATTTTTGAAGGAAATATGAAATTCAGTGTAACATTAGACATCACATTCTTGGAAATGGTTTATATTAATTTGGTATTCAATATTTCAGGCTTGTTTAGAAGAATTTAAATGAATTATTAATTCAGTACCTATTTGGATATTACGTGAGATCGTTAAGTAGTTTGTGGTATACTATGACCCTTTTGATGATGGTATGGTCTATGTGGTAATACAGGAAGACAATTTGGTGGTGTATGAATCTTTTTAAATTTTACCCATGAGAAGAATTGTCTCACTCAGTATTTTTTTTATTTATACGATTATGCATGCACTTATGTTTTGGTGGAACTATATTTTTTATATAAATTCAAAGTCTTTTCTATCCAAAAGAGTTTGAGTTAGATAATTTCCCAAAATTAATTTTATCTCAGAAAGTGAATGGTTGTGTAATATCATCATAAATTCTATTTAAAAATTTCTTTTACCCCACAAAATAGGAATTTCATATTAGATTCTCTCAGCAAGAATGGACCATCCTAAGCTATCATGGAATTGAAGGATTATTTGAACTAGATTGGACACTTTTCTTAGTTGTATCTATATTCTGAAGAGGATTGTTTGGGTATGCTTATGACTAGTTTTATTCTATCTTTATATATTCTTGAGTCTATTCAACACATTTTTTGAAGTATTATGGGTTTATAGGAAGCATATAGAATTTTTTTGTAGGGATACCATTTCTAGTTAGTATCTTGCCTAATATGGTATTATTTTGGTTGGAGAGTGGGTTTTCATGCCAACATCTATAAAGAGTTTGTCATATCTTTTTCTATCATATTTCATTGTGATCTATTCATAAAGAACTATAAATTTGTACTATGACATGATATAATGTTTTCGCAGAAATATTATTAATAGATACGTTTTAGATTCTGTTTCACACAATTAAACCTATTACTAGATAAAGTAAGATCTCCTAAAACAATCTGGTTTCCTCTTGCCTCTTCTAGTGTTGTTTTGGAAATGGGACAATTTAATTATGGACAGAATTATTGGATTATAATGATTTCTGTACTAAAATAATGATATCTGGTGGTTGTTGATTAGTTGATGATTTCAACCCATACTATTTAGACCTGGAACACTATAATAGTTTATGATCTAGGTAAGACATATGTGAAAGATGTTGTGAGAATACTTGGGGATCCCTTTCCTATTGTTTTTGAAAAGGATATTGGGTTTACATATCATTTATGAAGGAGTCTCTAAGAGAAAATGTAGATTCAATTTCAGTTGACTGAAACTTACTATCAAAATATGAAAAACCATATAGACCATGCTATACATATTCTAGAATATATTCTATGTGGCAGTGTTTTCAATTTCATTTAATCATGTGAATGAAATATGGGACAGTTTGAGTTTGTGTGTTACCATATTTTTCATTGATTTATTATAATGGCTTACTATGAGGCTTTTTATGGTAACCCATGCATATCACCTCTTTTTTTTGTAGAGGTGGTTGATGCTTCTCTTGTGGTAATTAATCTTATTTAAGATATGTCAATGACAATTCAAGATATGTATCAGTGTATAGTTATAGTGTAGTGTTGGTAGAAATCTAATGTGGATCATCAATGATGTCCATCATAGTATTCAAATGAATTCCGATTTTTCTTGATGTATATCCACTATTGGGTCATCATCAGCTTGGGGAAAAGTAAAATATAGATATGAGATATATTGGACCATTTGGGGTTATTGATTGACTAGGGTATATTGTGTATTGGTTATAATTACCATCTTAGTCAGTAATAATTCATGATGTATTCAATATATCTCAGCTCATGGTTTACTAATCATGATCCATCATATGTTTTGAGTTTTTAATTTATTGAGTTTTAGCAAGATGTATCATTCGTACAATATCTATTTTAGATTATTCATGCTGGTGTAGCAGCCTCAACTTTTTCTATAGTTCCCTTCTATCATAATAAATTGCATGGATAAAAAGTCCTATGGTGGGGAGATTGTGACATCTTTGATATTAAGGTATTCTCATTGATTTTTATGAGTTTTTTTGGGTTTATAAGTCTGAAGATATATTTTTTGGATTTTATTTAGAAAAATAGGTGTAGAATGATTGTTTGACACTTTTCATCATATGATATATATTATTGTGTAATGCCTTCAATGAGAACCAATCATAACATGGGTTACAACATAAGAACATTTCAATATGTACAATCCTTTTTACATTGTAAATTACTTTTATTTCAAAAGACAATTTTTTTGATATAAATTTATCGATTAATATATATTTAACTCATTGTGAAATTTTTTTCAGTGTAAATAAGTAATTTGATATTTACACTATAAACAAGGAGTTTACACCAGAAATACTTTGGAAAAGTTGGTTTTATCAACCTAACACTTGTAAATACTCATATATCATTGTGGAGACATAGGTCTCAAACCATAGGGATACTTCTATGTGATTTTTTTAATCTCCACTACTTTCTGATCCCTTTATTTGGTGTTTAATCTCTATGGAAATTGTGTCACTTCGCCCAACTAAGAGTGATTTTTTCATCTTAATTTACATTGATAATGAAAGAATCAGTGTTTTTCATTTTTAATTAATTGACCATGTTGTTGTGTTTTTTATGATTCATCATGATTCGTTTCATAATCTGATATGTGGGGGTGGTCATTTGTTGGATGTCTTATGGTTGGTGCATGTTCCTTGAATTATTTTGTGACCTAACCTGTCATCTAGATATTAATTATTATGTATTGTAATTATAATATGGCGGAATCATTTATTGGGACTTTGATGATTCCTTTGAGTACATTATGGTGTTACTGTATACCATTGACGTCATCTTTGACCCGAGTTGATGTAGGTGGTTCCCTCTCTAGCATTATTAAAACAATCTATGATTACTTATGCCTTTTAAAATAATATATAATTTCATCAAACATATTATTTTGATTTTGTATATAGAATTTAAATAAAATATAGTTCACCCATTTATTTTTGGAGATTAAAATGGATGTTTTAAATGAATTTTGAAAAGGGATTTCAAATAATTTATAATAAAAAACGGGTAGTTTAAAATTGATTGTGAGAATACCTCGGAATGGTTTTGGGAAAATGTATTACATGGGAAGACATTGGGATTTTATTTGGATGTTGTACAAAAGAGACTTCATAGATTTTCATAGTTTTTTAGTTCAGTCATTGGGTTTTACTCGACTACCAATACTCATTGTTTTCAGGACTTGATAGAATTATTTTGGATTAACACATTGAAAGTTTCTCATTCCCTTTGTCTTGTGTCCTAAGGATTTGGTTGTACATTATTCATTGATAGTGGTACAAGTAGTCTATCATAAAAACCTATTATGATTTATGGAATGATAACATTATGATTTGGCATTATGTTGTATTATCTTTGATATACCATATTTGAATCTAATAATTGGTTATGGAAATTATTTTTTAAATGTTTTTTTCCTTGGTTATTGTTTTAATTGGGGGAAATTTTAAATAAATACAATTATTTTTATATTAATACTAATTTATGATTATCTTTCCATTTTGTATTTTAATGGAGCATATTTTCAATTATTTTAAAGAGTCATTGTATTAAACTCTTGGTTGGGCTCTTACTATACCCATTTTTATATCACTGTTCACACCCCTTAAGTGGTGTTTAGACATTGAAATTCCATTCAATGATATAAAAAGTAATGTCTCAATAATGAGGCATATAGATTTTTATTATATTGTTATGGTATATAGTGGTAATATTGGGAGACATTAAGCATATTATTAAATTGATTAGTTTTCATTAGTAGTGTATTGTTATGTTTATCTAGTGTATTGGGTTAGATTAACTAATTTTAGTTGTATCACTTATTTTTTTTATTTCAGTCATAAAAAATACCTAAATGGTTATTCATACAATGTTTATTTCCTATATATATATATATGAATGATATTTAATTTACTTTAGTATCAGAGAAATCACTCCCTCTGGTTATTCATGATGTCTGAATGATTGTCAGTAGCCTATGGGGGTTGGGAATTCTATTCAGGTATATGGTAATGGGGTTTGTTCTTAGTTTTTTAGGATATAAGTTGTTAGTTATTTATAAAACTAAGGTCAAGATGATTCCATATATTTCAACAGATTTGCATCCTTATTTTAAAAATTCAAAAACAAAGGTAAATGAAAATAGAAAGGAAATATTCTATTTATATTATTTAATTATAGATATATTAGAAACCTAAGGAGTAAAAAGATGGAGATAATGGCCAATATTAAAGGCCATATATAATAAACAATGTGGTAAGTAGTCAAATTATGAGAAAATTATTTTATTGATAAGGAATGCATTACATTTAAAAATTAATATTATTTTAAAAATATATTGCCTCATTTTGTGATATGGAAATTGAAATAATGAATTAGAACTGATAGGGGAAAGAGAAAATTTATTTTATTGATAAATAGAGTTATTATAATATCTCACAAGTGAAAAAGTGGATGAATATATTATTGTACAAGAATAAATTTGTGAAGATGAAGTTAAAAAATATATCCAAATAAGAATATATGTATTTGAAAATTTTAAGGGGAATAAAAATCCCATGAGAGAAAAGAAATAATTTATATTTATGAATGATTCATTGGTGAAATATCATGATGATTTATAGAGTATTAAATTCAATGGATTCAAGTGGTTCTCTACAAAATGATGTGATAAATAAATAACTTTCATGAAGACTATGATATGATATGTGATATTCAAAAAGATGATATTTCTATATTTAAATAATTATATTCCCTTGATGTGATGTTTTATGAAGAAGAATGTTTTGTTAGGAGTACACAACTTGTGTTTCAAAATTTTATAAATTAATATCAGGAAATCCCAAGGATATGAGATAGGTCATGACCAATAAATTATGATGAGTGTTACCCCAACAGCCTACCTTTAATAAGCCCGAAGTCAGAGATAACCATTAATAGTATTTATCCTGAAAATTTGAGGAATTAGATAATTTAATTCAAAAATACATAAATTTACCCACGAAAAACCACACAAATGAAATAAACCTTGATATATAACAATCAAAAAATACATGAATATGTTAGATGAATAAAAATCCCAATATAAAATACTGAAAAAGTCTAATGTATTGATTCTACATCCAATATAAAACTCAAATATACTACTATCTTCCGTGATTACCAAACTCAATTTCGATACATAAAAAATAGTTTATATATAAATGGGTAAACATTATTAGGACATATCCTAAAAAAATTATGCAATATAATATTTTTGGGAAATAAGATACTTTCAATCATTCCAAAATACCTTTATAGTTTAAATTTTTTGATAATCATATTATCACATTTATATAATACAATATATAATGCAGTGTGAAATCCCACTCTATTACTGCTTTTCACATAATATAAATTTTTTAATTAGAAACAATTTTTATTTTCATGGAAAATCTTCATGAGATTAATCTATGTTTTCCCTTTGTTCATACTCATGCTTAAATCTTATGAATAATAATTAAAAACACTAGATAATTACAAAAATTCCAATGAATGATTTATACGAAATAAATTCTTTAGTCTAATAAAAAACATCAAAACCGATAAAATGATTACATTTTCCACATTATTCATTTGGAATATAAAATAAAGCATATATACATGGGGTAGCAATTTTTTCCTCATCATAATATTAAATTCTATAGTCAAAAAATTGAATTCCTTTATAGGAATTGTAGATAATTATCATAACAACTCATCTTCACCGATGTCAAAAATAAATTAAGACAGGTTAAATCCATACTATAATATTTTCATGTTAATTTCATCTTTTTTTGAAGAAAATTTACATTACTTAACTCATTAGGGAGCAATATTAGTCTCACTTGATTTACTAGCTAATTTTTTCTAACCCATCATTGATACTGTACAAAGCTCAACCATCACCATCTTAATGATCATGTTCCACATAGTGGAAAAAATTATTATTTTACCATTTAAATATAAATACCTTGAAAATATCTTTTTAAACAATAAAGATAACACTTTATATAATCTCATAAAGATGTGTAAAAATTTATTTTTCTATTTAAAAGAAGACATGAAATATAAACTACTAGTATATTGGTAAAAATATTTTATTTGAAAATTATTATGTAAATTTCTAAATGAATCTTTATGAAAATTAAAGGGTATGATATCATGAAAATATGTTATGTCGTATATGATATGTCAACATTTTTTAGGTTTTTTAAAAATAAAAAAATATCCTAAATTAAAAAAGAAGAAAACTTCTTCTGTGTAGATTTGTAATGAAATTAAAATAATGAAAAACATGTAATTTTGAAATATTTATTGATTAAATAAGAATAATTTTAAAAAATTATGAAGATCATATATATGGGGGATGATTATAAAATATTTTAAACAATATTTTAAAAACAAAATCATTTATCATAAGTCTCATATTTATTTTTTTACATTATCTAAATCATAAATAATGAAATGGAATTAGTTTTACAATTTACTAATAACCATTTTCATTTTCATATCATTTTTCGTATTAATTTTGTTTCTTTTATTTAAATGAATAATTTTGTTACTTAATCGATTAAGTTTGGGTTGAATATTTTTTGGAAATTTCTTTTATAACATAAAAACTACATTGATGATTTGACCACAATCAAATAGGATTTTTCCATTATTTATGAAATATTTAAAAATTTATATTTATCATATTTATACATTATATTCACTTCTAAACCCACTAATTTAATGAAGTCAAAATAAATGAACCCCATAATTTCATTTAGATAGTAGTTCATACATACATATTAACAATGTTTTCATTTATCTAATAGGTGGAAAATAATAAATTTATATAAAAATTTACTTTTCTAGTAAAATAATATTTTATATATGTCATATTTATTGATTATTTCCATCCCCATTAGCATATTTATAAAATAAAAATAAAAAACGAATCATAATGCTTAATATAGAGGGTATTTCACACATATTAATGAATGATGTTATCATTTTTTACTGGATACAATTTAAAAAATTGATGATGTATGATCCTTAAATTTTTATAATTATTCCAGAAATACCATATCTATTCATTTTTCTATCATTCTATCACCCATATGACATGGAGATGAACAATTAAACACATTAATTCATGGAGGTGGTTATGCACAGTTACACATTTGCAATATTTACATTTACCGTAGGATTGAAAAATAGATGAAAATTGTTAAACCATAAATATTATATAATATAATTGTATGGTAAAAACTACTTATTTTATAAAAAATGTTTAGTATGGGTTTGAAGGCAAAAAATAATAAATAAAATTAATTTACATGGATAATAACTATAATTGTATTTGAACAACCAACTTAGGATTATAACTAAAACACTATTAGGATTGAATTATGATAAAAACAAGACCATTAGAAATGGGTAGTGATATTGGGAAAGAATTTGGTTACGTCTTGAGTGAGATAAAATGTTCTTGAGGCATGTGGATGAAAGTATAGGGGCTTCTATTTTATATGTGAGGGAAATGTCACAAATTAAATTTTTTATATAGATATAATATATCAATTTATTACTCAAGAAAAATAGCTGAAAACTTTAAAATAATCAAATAAGATATGATACATGGTCAAAATATGATCATTAAATTTCATTTAAACAAAATAATATTCATTTTCCCCTATATTGTTTTACTTTTACTCATTTTAACTCTTTATAACTCCTATTGATGTAGCATAATTTTCTACAGTGAAATTATTCTGAACAACCAAATATGGATGTGGATGCATTAATTTTTTTTGGAAATGGTGATTCCTACTTTGGATTTAATTTTTTCAAAATATTTTTCTATATTTATTATAAATAACATTTAAAATAAATAATCTAAACATGATGAAAAATGGTTTTCCAGATTACAGATTTTTTACGTATAAAAAATATTTTAACGAAAAATATAGTGTAATGTTCTTCCCCCTGAAAATAATTTGATAATGCTAGATAAAAAAGAACTAATTAAATATTATAACCATTTGAAAATTAAACATTACTCTGTAAATTCATGAATAAAAGACATTTATCTGAAAAAACATTATTTTATACTATTCCACTGAAACTAAACTTTTACATAAATTTAAAAAAATCCTTAAGATAATAAATTATATTATCATATTTATTATATCTAAATAAAAAAAAATTCAAGAATAATAATGTGGTTTTAATTTGAGTTACTATTAAAATATTGTGGTTTTATAGGCGTTAAATATATAATCTACTTTATCAAACTATAGACCTATCACACAATATTAATATAAAAATATTAATGAATCTATCAACAAATTTCCAAACCAATAAGAAAAAATCAGTTTCTCTACCATCTATCCCCACTAAAGATCACTCACCAAGTATCTCTTTAGTGAGTAATAATAAAATATAATAAATATATGAAAAAACGTGACACATAACCACTTCCCCATGGATTTTCTTCTCCCAAATACAAACCTCAAATAAGATGTCCCAACTCCCTTCCATATCCTCATATTTTCATAACCATATCATACAAAACAGGAAGAACAACTTTGAACCTATTATAATTTTTCCATTATCAACCGCACTGTTGTACAACTTGTCATAACACTACATCTTCACCCCATAAATCAATCTCATAATATATATTTCTCTATAGAGTTTCATTAAAATGGAAGGGACTAACCACATGAACTATTTCTACGATGAATGATTAAAAAAACACCAATACCAGTATTTTATATTCACTATGGTTGGGAGGTTTAGAGGAGTTATACATCCGTCTGAAAATTATAACATAATAGTTTTTAAAGTACCTTGATCTAAAACTATTTTGGGTTCAATAATGTTATTTGAATAATGTGGGTTGTGTAAAGAAGTCATAATAAAATTATATATATATTATAAAAATCCTAACCTAAAGGATTAACCCCAATTCAACCTCATTATAACCCATAAAAACACAATTGTATCCACACACTACCACAACTACTATCTATAACACCATAGACCATCCCACATTTCCATAGATAATAAACACTAAAAGAATGTATAAAATCATTGTTAATAAAAAATTATTCAGTTTCTATATTTATCAATAATGATCTTATACTATTATTTTATCTATTTAATTCACCATTTAATCACCACCCACTACTCGAAAATTATCTTACTTATTTACAGGTATTTACCATTCCATTCAATGCACAAATAATTCATCGACATCAATGGGATAATTCAATTCTTTCACACACCCATTTTACATTTATAATAACCAAATATATACCGTTACAACTAGAAATATTCATGAAATTCCAAAACCTACAATAATACCATGATCATACATAAAATTTCACATCAACTCTTGAAAAAAATCATATATCCAACAATGCCTCATGAAACAACCTAGACTCACCGCATATCAAAAATAAACTAACTAATGAAAAACCATATCCAAAATATGTAAAATAGTCTATCCCCGCTATCCAATAAATTATAAACCATTAATTTGATCATAAATATTGTAAACCGAATATAAAATCCCCAAAAATGTAAAAAATTAGTACCCTAATTTATAAATAATTTGTAAACATGTAATAAAAGGATTCACCATCCTATAGTTTGAAATATTACTTATAAATGGAATGCTTCATTCTTATTCCCATATTACATATAGAATTATATATAGAATATTTAATTGGTTACCCTTTATGAATTATGGTTTCCATATATAATACAAAACATCATCAAATATGTCTCTTTAATAAAACTTATTTTCAGCAGCAATTGTAAAAAGACATACATCTGCAAAAAATTATGAAAAAAGAAAGTAGATTCAAAAAATCATCCTCATTCCAAATATTTGTTATATATAATTTATTATAATTCTTACATCAATCCATACTACTGAACCAAAAAATTAAAAACATACAAATTAAAAAAAATTGGAATGAAATGGGACTTCAGGAAACATTTTTCTAAAATGATTCTTAGGTGATTGTTGTAGAGAGACAATACATAGAAGATATGATATTGAAGAATAAATCACATGTAACAAAAGAAAAAAAATAACCTATCCATAATTAATATATACAAAACAATACCAAAAACAAAATAAACAATACAACTCTCACAGCCTTCTATGGTTTAGTATTAGGATGAAAACAAGAAGAAAAGTAGAAGGAATCACTAAATTTTATAAAATTCATTATCTCACAAAGATAAGTATTACAATTCATTGATTGTAGAAAAAACATCTCCAATAATACTTAAAAATATATGTTATATGAGATAATAATAGAAATATGAGATTAAAAAGTTATATGAGAGAAATCAAGGGGGATTCTAAATTTATATTCTAAAAAAACCTATTCATGGTTTAACAGTCCCCTTCCATGCTATTATTATCAGAGAAAGTCTAGATTCATAGTTTTATAAGTGGTTTACATGCTTAGATATATCAATTTATATTCTAAATCCAATATTTATTCAACAAATCCCCCAAATATCTTCCCCTTAAATCATGGATAAAACATAATATATTTTTCAACCCCAAAAATGACTTGGCACAACCTCTACCACAGTTCCACGACATCATCTATGATATAATAACCATGAAACATAAAACTATGATATGTACATTAACAAACATATAATAAGATTTAAGATCAGCCATTGGAATACAAAACAAAACTATGATTATAACATCCTCGGACATAGTATTATAGATTCGATGGTAAAATTATTACATAGGAATAGATACAAGGGAATATCCCAATAGATTAATAATTTTAGAATTATTGGACAAATAGATAAATAAATTATAACTAATTTACATTGGGGATAAAAAATAAAACATTACAATGGAAAACATTTGACATTTTTGACCACACCCAAAAAATTCTCCTTCATATCAGGTGGAAAAGAAACCCAATTTGGATGAGATCAAATTCATAGAAAGGGTTATGTTCATAAAATGACATCATTAACCAATAAAGAAAAATAAAAATTGAATATTAAATAATATAAAACAAATTCCATTTTAACAAAAACATTAATAACATAATCTAATATGTAATAATTAATATAGAATGTTAAATAACAGAACAAACAGAAATTTTAATCAATAAACCAATCACAATATAAATCCAAGGGTAATATCAATTAATTAATCACATAATGATTAATAAATTAATTAATAATCAATTAAATGATTATTTCATCATATTGTGATCTCAAACATGATGATATATATATATATATATATATATATATATATTCAAGTCCATTAATAATCACATTTAAATCTATTAGTATAATTCCATTTAATGTTTCCAAATGATTTTTCTTGAGACCTACCAATGCATAAAGGGGCTAAATAATATTGGGCCCCACCAAACATTACATTTCGAAATAATTACTAATATATTGAATGACTGATTTATTTCATAAAAATGTGACAAATAAAAAATATCCATATTAATTAATTAATACAAAATTTACAATATCCCCCCATAAAATCAAATAACATTCAATGTAAACATTGTCTATACAAATGGAACATGGTTTAAAAATAATTATATACATGATAAAAATAACATATTTATTCTTTATAAATTTAATTTCTAATTAAAAAATATCATATGAATATTATTGTCTCATTAATAAGTTAAAAATCTCAAAACTAATAATGAAATGATTTGCAACCATCAGTTCATTAGGAATATTTTTTTTGAAATAAAATCTAGTCCACTGAAATAATAAAGTGAAAGAAAATCAAATATTAAAATATGTATTCATAAATGAAATTTCATTATAATACCATTTTAAAATGTTTAAAATAAGAGACATTTCATAAAATGGTATGGTTGTAGGGAAGTCAATTATCATCGTATACATTAAAAAATAACATTTTTGACATTTTTTTAAAAAATACCCTTAAAAAGATTTCAAATATTCCCTTTACATATTATATAAAATGAAACGATAAAAGAAAATTTCTTTAATAAATAATTTTATTATATGATAATTATTTTGTAAATTTTTTGGAAAAACATTATGTAAAAGAATAATATTTCAGATTTAAAGAAAAGTAATATTGGTTTTTCTATTAAACATTTCTTTTCTGCATTCCAGTTTGAAAGAGAAGGAAATGTGTAAGAAAAACTAGTAAATTCGTATATTTAAAGAAGATAATAAAATTTTAGGATCTTATGGATGAGAGATAATATAATTCATTCAATGATGATAAAATCAACCCAAAGGAATGTAGGATTTTAAAATTGATTTTTATCTCTTCGTTAACATTTATGTTGCACCCATGGATATAATACACATGAATTGATATATTAACCAACATTAATGAATATATATTAATTTTATACATTTGAAATACGTTTTATGTACAACAAAAATACTGAATTTGGGTATAATAAAAATTTGGTCTCAATAGAATGGAAATTTAATTGAATTCACAAAACTCACATATCATTATAATTTTACTCCATTTATCCTATAATATAATGGTTTAAAAATGTTTTTAATTTATAAAAAAACATATACATGTTTATAATGTCATATATTCTCGTATTTTAAAAACTTAATATATATTTTTTAACAATATTTCATTATTATTATTGTCTTAGGAGTTAATTTCATCTTTTATCATTAATGTTTTTTTGAAAGTTATTTTAATTTAATATAAGATATAAATATATATTTATATTTATGTATATAAATAATATAAAAATCATAATGATGTAAATAATATCACATTAACTCATTATAATGGTATTTATAACTATTCTAGAATTGTGGACATGGAATATTAATTTCAATTCTTCATGGCATTATTAGGTTGTACGTACATGTGAGTGACGATATAAGTCAATTAATGGGTGAAAGGATAAAAGTGTTGATGGTATATTAATTTTAAATATTTTATATGATGTCAAATTTCTTACATTAAATTATTATTTCCATCATTAGGACTATCCATGTTAGTCAATAATTGTAAATAAATTACATTGGTTCCTAAGTCGGTGTTCCTCCATACGAATGAGTGATGGATTTATTTCCCATGAGATCTAGTTAGAGATAGATAAATATTATCCAATAAACATAAAAACAATGAATTATACTAAAAATACTTGTTTTATTATGTTTTAGGTTTTAATAAATAATCCATGGGTTTTAATGAATAACGAAAATGAAAGAGATTTGTTAAAACTACTACATTCTCTTAGAGGAATTTCCATTAAATATATTTATATGTACTGTAGAGTATGTATTATTGTTTGATAACCACCTCCATAATTAATATTAATAAGATGTTATATTTCTATTTTAGGTTTTTGTGAGTGAATTTCTTGAAAGTTGTGAATAATATAGAAGAGAGAGTTCCTTTTTATAATTGAGTAGTTTATTTTTGGTAAATTCGGAAGACATGTCAACAATAGGAAGTAACCCACACCCATAGTCAGTCAAAAATAAATAAAATATTTATTATAATTATGTTAAGATTTATTCAAACCTCCAAAACATAAAAATAAACATTTTTCATAAATTTTCATCCATTATCCTCTTGTTTCGCTTACTTTTACCATTTTAGTTTCCACCGAAGTAACTATTTATTAACAATGTTTTTTATCAATTAATAATAAAATAAAAAAATTCTTTTTACATAATTATTACCCCATGATTAAAAATATAAAAAATTACCAATTAAATATTAATTTTTTTTGAATAATTAATTTAATGAAAAGGCATGTCATCTGAAAAACATTATTGTATCCATAACCACATTAATTAATTTTTCCTTCTTTTATTAATAATTATGACAAATAATTAAGTTTATATTATTACATAATACTGTTTACAATTTCTATAAGCATGGAATAAATTTTATAAAATAAAAAACAAATTTGTGGAAATACTTAATTAAATAAATACAACAAAACGTGTGGAAAAAAGTGTTTTCATGAAATATAATTTTCAAACATAATATGATCTTATATTAAATATATAAATTGTAACTGTCAATTGATAGACATAAATTATTAAAGATATATTTATAATCTACTAAATTAATTTATATTATTCAACCTTAAATATTAGTTTAATTAATTATTATAGGAAAACCTTATTCCTTTTAAATTAAATATAGATTTCATGAAAAAAATTTGTTTTGAAAAGATATCCCTTTTACCTTCAAATGTTTTTATCTTTATATAAATAAAATATGTAGTTAATTAATTGCTATTAAAACATATTATAATATATTCTTTATAAAAGTTATTAGTAATTTTTAAATACTATAATCTCATTTAATCATAAAATATTATATCTATGGGAATTTTCAAAAAAAAATCATTCTATGATTATTTTGAACATGTTTGTTCCAAAATGATATTGCTTTTAAAAAATATGTATTTTTTTAATTTGAAATAATAAAATTCTAATTGAATTATTTCTTAGAATATAATTTTTATTTACTATAATTGAGGGATGGGATTTAATATATCAAAAACTATCGAAGAAATTAAATTTATTTCAATGAAATATATCATAATGTCTTAGGGTTTTACATTCTTTCATCGAAAAAAATATTAAAATTTATTTTATATTAACTTCTAAAAACAATTTGTTATTTATTATTCATATTATTCTCTAGTTTTCAAATTTTTTCATATATTTTATTAATTCTCAAATGTAACTTTAGATTTCGGGTCATCTGATTCCTCAATACATTCACTCTGGTATCAAGAATCTTTAGTGATCTGTATGGTATGGGGTTCATTTATAATTTTTCATTGAGCCATATAACACCCTTTAACGGTGATAACTTCTAGAAAACATGACATCCAACATGAAATTCTAATTCATTATTTTGATTTTTGGTACGACACTTCTTCCTTCTTCAATATTAATTAATATGGGAAATAATAGTCTTTACCTTTTTCATCGCCTCTTCAATATGTTCTAAGATTGCAAGTTTCATTTCTCTAACATCATCCCAAAAAGTTAGAGTGTAACATATCATACCATATAATTATTTATATGAGTCTATATAAATACTTATGACTCTTCCAATATATGAATGAATTAATTCACAACCTATAAATTGAATTGTTTTCTTCAAACATTTATACCCAAAAAATATAAATTATCTTATAATGGGAAATTAAAAATATGCGAATACCTTAATTATATATTCTATTTAATCATTTTAGTAACCAAAAGTACCATAAACCCTAAATGAAAAACATTATTATTTATTAAATTTAACTCCCACTTTATTCTATAAATAAAATAATAGATAATTGAATATTTTCATTAAATTAATTTTTTTTAAAATCCATTAAATGTAGCATACACAACATATTAATCAATCAAATAACTATTTCATAGGTCACCAATACCTTCCAATTTACTTCTTCAATTTAAATAATCCCTAAAAAATAATTAACTACACATTAGGAATATTTTAATGGTTATATTTCCCATAATAATATGTTCAAAAAAATATCCATACCACTAAATCCCTTTTCTTGGATATCAATAGTATTAAACATATAAATTGAAATCCATAATGACAAACTACAACAATTAAATCCTTATAAATTTAACGGATCTTATATTGATAATATAATTGATGAAATTCTTCTAAAACACAATTATTGAATCAAAATACAAAATCAATTTAATCATTCCACATCATCTATAATAATAAAATTAGTTTTAACTTGATCCACTAGCTTTATCATAATTATTTTACCTTAACATATATGGAATTAATTTTAATAATCACCTATCTCTATACTATATATAAGATTAAAAATAAATTTTTCTTTCATACCCATTTATTGAAATTCCTAATACATATTCCCTCCACACTCGAATATCACCCATATTCCCTTCAAGAATAAAATATGGTATTTCTATCAACAGCTTCACCATGGGTAATAATGATAATTTCTATTCTTCCCCATTTAATTTTTTTCACATAGATCTTATTATTTTCTTGATTTTATTTTTAACGTTTGGATCTAGTAAATTTATTCTTTTTTATGTAACTTAAAACAGTATCATCAATTAATGATACTTTTTGGGAGATCAGCTCTATTCAATGAATTGGATCAATCTATTTAATAAAATGAAAAATAATTTATTTCATATTTAAATTGAAATATTTTACAAACCTATTAATGTTTTCAAGGATTCCTCATAACCCCACAATAATTTATTTTTCATTTTGGTAAAATGTAAAAATCATTCTCTTCATTTTAGTTCATTTATCATGAGGTAAATATATTTCAAATATTGATTACATACAACCATTCCATTATAAGTTTCTTATGTCACCGTCCTCCTTTGTATTCTCAACCAATGAAGACCATTTATTAGTATCACCTTTGAGATAAAACCATAAAGTGTAACATTTTATTATTCATTAGATCCCATTGATGAAAATATATTCTCAATGGTACTAATTCATTTATCAAATACCACTATATCTTTATTCCTACAAAATTATGGGTGGTTCTATCACATGAAGTGATCCAACATAATAGAATCACTCTCTATAAAATAATTTTTCTCCATTAGTGAGAGGTTATTTATTAACACATAACAAAACAATCCTAATATATCCATTATATACCCAGTTCAAATACCATCTAAATTGTATTTCCAAGTAAGAAAACCACCATATTGGACACCACTATGGATACCATTCATTATTCTTAGAACCATTTCAAAAATTAGAATAAAAATAATTAGATTATAAAATTATGAATTTTTAGATTATAATTTATAATTATAAATATAGTAAAACACCTAGTACATTTTGACTATAAATGCACTCTTAATCTTATAGTCCAAAACATGGTTATTAGGGGATATAATTATTTTTAAATCTATGATAATAGTTTTTATGTAAAATTTCAATTATCATGAGAATATCTCCCGATACTATCAAACATGGTTTGTTGTAAGTCCTCTTATCAAGCACTATGTGATGACCAAGTCAAACCACAATGTGACCATTTAAGAGTTATTAACCAAAGTAATAATATTTTAAAATTATGTCTACCTTATGTATTATTTTTTTTATTTTTTGGAAAACCTAAAAAAATATTCTCACCAAAATATTAGGATGTTATTTCATACTTATCATTAGTTTCTACAACATGGTTAGGTTCCCTAATCAATGTTGTCGAAAATATAGTTCTTAAGGATTAAAATATATGTGATAAGATACCATCTCTAACAAAAACAATCCAATTAGCCCTAGGATAGTGGATAATTTATTAAATTTTCATAGAAAAAAAAATATAATATCCCAAAACACTAATTAGTTTTATAGATTTAGATAACTATAAACATAAATTATACCCATTTTTGTTGGGATTAAAAAATAAAACAGAGTAATGGAAAACATTCAGCCTCCTTATACTGATTCTATGAAATTTTTATTATATTACATGGAATGAAAATAAAATTATAGAGACCTACAACTCTCAATTAGGTGTACATACATAAGAATATACAAATAGATAATAATTAATAATCAATATAGACATTTAAATAACTAAAAACACATTATTTTTAACCAAAAAATTCATTATTAAAACAATTTAATGCTTCATAAATTGGGCATGATAAATAACTAAAATATATTTATTTTAATCAATCACATGGGAATAAAAACAATACATGAATTATATAAATTCAAAAATTATAAAGACAAGAATAACTACATTTAAAATGAAGAAAAACCATAATTTTGGATGTCATTGTATCATATACTGTGATATCTATATTATCAATACCTTTCACTTGATAGTTAAAAACTACAGGTAGAATACCATTTAATTTTTTCAACTAATTTTCCTCATGAATTATTCTAATTCATCTAGGGAATATATAATTGTGGTCCCCACCGATCATTTCATTACTAATACAATCTTAAATATCGAATGAATTTTTAAAGTCAAGAATAATATTCCTTATTAATGAATATATATATTGAGTAATGAATATTGGTTCGAAAATATTTCCCTTTTTAATCAAAGAATATTCAATGTAAAACCCATATTAAAAAAATTTATTTGTTTTAGTAAAGAATTATTTTCAAGATAAATATTAATTGGATATTTTATAGAAATTTAATTTCCAATGAAAATTTATAATAATAATTTTATTGTCTCAAGATAAATTTAACAATAAAAAAAGATTCATGAAATGGGAGGTGACCATCAGTTCATTGGGAATATTGATTTTTTAAATAAAATATTCTCCTTTGGGAGAGTAATTGTAAAAAAAGTAAAATTTTAAAATAATATTTCATTAAAGGTTTTCATTGAAAATGTTTTTATAAATTTTTAATGAATATATATTTCCTAAATTAACAATGTGGTGGGTATTTTTTATCACCCTATACGTTAAAAAATACCATTTATATTGATTTTTTTATAAAAATATTTCTACTAGAAAAAGACATCATAAATATTACATTAAACTTATAATAAAAATTCAATGATATATTAAAATTCCCATATTAAAATAATTTACTAAACAAATTGACATTTTTAAAACAATTTTGGAGAAAAATTGATACAAATAAAATAATTCATTTTTAAAGAGAAATTAAATAAGCTTTTTATTTAAATATTTCATTGACTAATTCAAATACCAATGACTAGAAAATTTAGAAGATAATATATAAACTATTTACATGTCCAGTGTATTACAAAATTATTGTATATTTTGAATTATTAATTATTATATTTCTTAAATGTGTTTAAAAGAAATCCAAAATGAATGTGAGGTTGTGAAATAGATCATTCAATATATGATAACATCCAAATTTTACCTCCTTGAAAGAATTATAATAAATTGAAATTTTAACTGTTAATAATTAATTGGATTTAAAATTATATATATATCAATCGTTTAGCACATACACCACATTAATGTATGTATTTTTAAAATAAAAAATATATATAAATGGAAGCAAGATTCAGATGAAATCCCTTACCTTACACTTCATTTTGGTTGAATTCACATTATATTCATATATAATGGTTTTAATCTATATTTAATTTTTAACAAAAAAATATTAATATATATAGAATCATATATTATCCTCTTAAAACATCTTACCACCAATTCATTTATAATCTTTTATTATTATTATTCTTATTGATTTGGGTGTTAATTTCAAGGTACCTCATGTTTTTTTGTTATTAATGTTCAGGTTCTTTTACATTGGATAGATATCCATATTCTCTACAATAATATTAGTAAAATAAATTTCATATTTAATCATTATAAGTATTATTTAATGTTGTGAATGGAAAATAAACCTCATTGCTTTGTAGAGATAGTAGGACATAAATATGCACGAGCGACGGTACCATTATATTAAAGGGTGAAATGGTAAAGAATTGGATAGTATATAAATTTTTTTCAATTAATATCACGTTATATATATCAAACAATATCATTATTTTCATTATTATTAATATCCATGTGATTCGGTGATGGAAAACTAATTACAACGGTTGGAATGGAGGTAGTAAGACATATACATGAGAAGTGTATTTATTTCTAATTTTTATAGATATGGGGAAGGTTAATTATTATGAAAATTCTATAATAAAATCTCATTATATTGAATAATATTTAGTTTTTATATAAGATGTTTTAAGACATAATTTAAGGCTTAAAAATAAAAAATAAAAAATAAAGTGTTTTGAAACATTTTATTAGTGAAACCTCTTTTGGATTACTTCTTAAGGACACAAGGGTTTCCATTGTTTGGGATAAATCTGCCTCTATAATGTAGCTAAAAATATGGTGGAGATATTCTTTTCAGTTTTGTTTAAGAAAAACAGATTTATTGGTTTGAATAAATGAGGGGATATATTTCCATTTTATAATTATTGAGGAGTGGCATGTTTGTAAATACCTAGAACTATTCAATGTGGAAAGTCACTCTCTTCCCAAGTGCCTCCCTAATTGGTATATAAGGGATATTTGTTCAAACATGTTCAATTTACACAACCCAATTTAATAAAAATACATATTTTAAAACAATTTAATTCCATTATCCCTTAATTTTATTTAGTTTTACCATTTTGGATTCCACCATATTAACTAGTTGTTCTAACCTAGATAACTTATCCATTATGAATAATATAAAATTATTATTATTAAATCAGTAGGACCCATAGATTAAAACTTTAAATTTAGTATTTCAAATACAAATTCATTGAGTGTGGGACACTAATTTTATCACAATTTCAAGTGATGCACAGAACCCCGTTTTATTTATTACTATAATCGTGTTACATAATTATTTACCGTTTTTACCAATAATTATGGCCAAAAATAATTTTGAACTCATTACATAATTTAAACTATTTTAATCAGAAATATTTAATCTATTTTATGTATTTGAACTCACATTTTCTATAAAATTAAATTTTATATAAACACAAATAATGCATCGAAACATTTTTTTTCATGAAATTCATTTTTGAACTATAAAATAATCTTATATTAAATATATGAATAGTAATAATCATTATTAAAATTCGAATTCATAAATTTAGTTATATAATATAATCTGTTAATTTGTATCATTCATCATTAAATATATTTATAATTAAATATTTTTAAAAAATATAACTTTTGAAACATATATATTTTTTTGAAAAAAGCCGGATTTCTAAAAAATATCATTTTTTAATTCCAAAAGTTACTATCATTGTTTCAATAAAATATATAGCTAATATTTTTCTCATTACAAAGTTTATAACAAATTACTATACAAAAGGGATGATATTTAATTTATAAATATTCAATTGATAGTAAAAAAATTTCTTTGAAAAAAATATAAATATTCATTACAGGATTATTTTTCCTAATTTCAAAATTGATACTCAATCAATAAAAATAGAGTTTTTCCATGATATATTAAAATTTTCATTTCATTATATGTTCAATTATATATAATTTTCATTTATTGTAATATTTTTTGTGGATGCATGTATCTCAAACTATTGAATAAATTCATATTATTTAAAAGAAATATATAATAATGTCTTATAGTGTTACACTAATCATTTACTATTGTGAACTAATATCTTGTTTCATTAAATGGGTCTATAAAAACTAAATTATGATTCTATAGATCCTTCATTTCATGATTCAAATGATAATTCTATGAACTATCACTCCCAACTAATCGTTTAGATCAAACAACACCATTTCATCTTCGACGATCCAAGATATAACTCTAATTACTAGATCAAAAATTTTAGTGGGATGAGAAGATCCCATTAATTATATTTGTTTCCGTTATACTGATTCTTGTAATCATGACTAAAAAAATTAACCCAACTAGAAAACAAATATTACACCAACAAACCACCCCATTTGATAACTCTCAGACAAAGGTAGAAATACTACCAAGCAAAAACGTCATTCCAGAAACATCCCGATACATGACAAAACAAGATAATTTATTCAAAATTACATGATATATATGAATTAATCTCCATAAAAGTAATCTCTATGTTTCATAAATTACAAAAAATAAAAACTCTAATTGAGGAAATATTTCATAACACTAATAAAGAGTTATCCAATTAACAAACCATCACTCTAACCACTATGTACTAACACAACCTTGAAAATCATCCAATCAGACCCACACCCTCATTAACACAAGAATTTTATCCTAACTATAGCCTTTCCATAAGAGGTAAAAAATTGAAACCCATTAACCAAATGAAATACCTTTAAAACAAACACCACACTATCATTGACCACAGGGGAAGAGGTTAATCTATTACATTTAATGACTTCCAAAAATAGAACATAAAAAGATTTCAAACTCTTGGGGAAATAATATAAAATAAAAAAACTCAAAAAAGTATAACTCAAAATAATTGGAGAGAGAAACACTAATAACTCCAGCTCTAATTTATCCCCCCCACTTACGTATTGATTGTCTACTTATAGTGGTATATTTTTTTTTGAAATAATGGTTACATATCAATTCAATATATTTATCATAAACATTGTTTTTTAAGACATAAAAAACATAAATAAAATAGAAAACAACATTATCACCATCAAGAAAATTAAACCATTCAATTTTTCAATTAACAAAAGCATCGAATCACGAAATGAAAATTTTAATGGAAATATAAATAAGAGTGGATAAATAATATTTTATGATAATCATGTTAAATAGACTTTTTATACTGTAAATTTTTTTCCTTTAAAATGGATTTGGTTGTCAAATCAAAAAAATTTCATTTAGTCTAAAAAAAATACATTATCCTAAAGGACTAACCATGAGGATCCAGCTCAATTAATGATTTACAAAATACCTCACATAATACTTTGAACCCCATTCACCATGTTTCACTCAACTCATTAGTTCCACACTATAACATAAGAATATCAAATTGTCCTACCCCATAATAGATTTCATGATCCAAAAAAATCCAAGGAATGAGGTCATGCCCACAAACCAAGAGGCCACTTCACTACCATCCTATGATGATCACTAGACATATAAAATAAGGTACCACATTATGGCATTTCAAAATCCAAAATCTGAATCTTCTAAAAAACCTCCACATGCCCCTTATTATTATCAGGGTCTTAAAAATAGGCTTTCCACCCACTAACGTATTTAACATGAATTAGAAAATAAAAGTATGACACATACACATATTCATCAACTAAGATGTAATGAAATTGGGTTGTTAAGGTGAAAAGGTGGACCAAATGATCCCACAAATCATATATACCCTATTGAGGCTCTATGAGATCCACTTTCCATTTATCCTTGAAATGATGGGAAACAAAATAATTCCTGATCATTGTGTATGACAACTCTAAATAAACATCTTCTAGTTGAAGAAGAGACAAATTATTCCATTCTTAAGCCTCCCCTAAAATCAAACCACCTACTAGGGATACCTAGAATAGATTAATGGTATTGTCAATTAAAAATAAAACCCAATGAATTATATCCGATTAAAAACATTAGGTTTCAATGACCTTCCCCATAACATTGGCTCTTAGAGATGTTGAAATATATTCAACACACTATCCCATGAACTTTTTTCCTTCCAAATAACATTTCCATGAAAATGATCCTAACACATGTATTGATATAAAATGTAAACATGGTTAATTTAATAAATAAAAATAATTTATAAATAAAGGGTGAATCTTAAAATAAACACTATAAGAATTTAAAAAACTACAACATAAAAAACTCATCCCATATTATAAAATATTAACTTCTTGTGAAATCATCACCAAACTAAAAATTGATAATATAAATATCAGATTGCCATCAGGTCATCATCCGTCAAACTAGAAAAAAATAAACACCCCTTTCAAAACAACAAAAATTCATTTTGATTATTTTAAATCACTTCAATAATTCTTGGTGTAATATTTAAATGGAAAAAATGAATAAAATTTTGAAATCCTTTACATAAAAATAACACACATTGAACATAAAATTTCAAATAATATATAAAATCTGTAAAACAATTTAATGGAAAAACATTTTAGTAAAGTAACCCCCATTTTTATACTTACAAACACCATCAAACCATTCAAATTAAGAACATTTAAAATCAATTTATCCCTTATTAAAATTATATGTCACTTATTTTTGATAAAATATTTCCAAGAATAACATCCCAGTTTAATTAAGACATATAAATAACACTGAAAACCACCTCATATAAAACTAAACAACATAGAATATACTATCAAGAAAATATGATAAAATTTTACTTGGTTGTCTAGAAATATATCACAATAAACCTACGTAAACATGAAATAATTTTTTTTTTCAAATTCATCAAATCATGCATATCCATATGTAAACATTTAATTTTCTTCTCTATTAATCTGATACCATTCTTTCCTTTAATCAAATTAAACCCCAAAAAATATTGTGGTATAAAAAATATGTTGACACAATATTTTGTTAAATTATATCACCTTAATAAATATCAAGCCTATAATTAGAAACAATTAAATGATTAAGTCATTTTTGTGTTCAATTAATACAACCTTATCATGATATGGTCACATAATAATCCAAAATTTTAACTTCAAAACAATTAATACAACATTATCACATTGGAAATTTAAGTATAGTGATTTTATCTCAATTTATTTATCCATATAAGTTTAGATAATTTTACTAACATATCATAAATCATGATGAATTATATAAGGTAAATTCCCAAGATACCAAGATGTATAGTGGTGGTTTGAACACTACCAAGGTTTTCATTGGCTATTTATCTCACATTAATGTTTTTCCATAATGTCTATAGTTTATTAATATTATTATAATCAATTAAAGAATAACAGAATAAAAAATAATATAAATATCATTATTTAGATATTCATAAATATAAATCATGCTTGGGAAGAATCAATTAAAAAAATAAGACATAACTACCTTTAAAACAACTCAATACAACTAGACGACAACAATGAATCATCCAATAACACTTCTATAGTTTCCTAGAAACCAGATCATTTCCCACATTTATGAAACAATTCCTTAACATTGCTAATGTGAAATTTCATTAATAATATTAGTTAAAAAGATTATTTAAAATTTTATAAATTATTTCCTAGTTTAAAAAAAATAACAAACAAGAGTGGTGTTGGTACCTTCCATAGGTCTGTACCTGAAAAGATGAACTATATCACTTGGAAATTTATTAAACAAAGGTTCCTTGCCTCAGTTCATGGGGTTCCCTAAAATATCATGATATTTTGGATCTTCATGGCCCTTTTACACACTAATATATAGAAATAATGTTTATTTTCTAACACATTCATTCATTGTGTGTGACTAACATCAATATCCACTATAAACCTCAAAAGTAATATCAAATGCCACTCTTTCATGACCCACGCACACTTACAAATACTCTAAATCCTATAATGATGATAATAGTGACCCTAAAGGAATTCCATTATTAGGAACTATGTTGAAGACATTACAAATAGTTTAAAATAGAAAAATAGAATGTCTTACCCACATTTATCACAAGAATACATAAATAAATCCCCAATAAATGAAAAAATAAAAAACACTCGATTCATATAAATACCATAGTACACAAATATTTCATATAAATAAAAATGAAAAAAATAATATACCAATTAATTCATGGTTAGAAACTCTATAAAATGTATCAAGATCCAAGCCAGTATTATCGAGTTCAGTCACTAAACACACAAAGGAAACCAAAATATTTTTAAATGTACATGTATGCGCATAAAAATTTTTACCAGTAGAATAATACTGAATAACTCTTTTGAAAATGTTTAAGATGCATACTAATGAATTATTGAAGAAATAGTTGAACTAGGAAATTCTTTTAGGCTGAATACTACACAACTAAAAAAAGTATCACTCATCACATATCTCATCCAAAAGTAAGAAAACAATATTAAGAATATTTGAATAAATAATCAACACAACAACTTTCAAACTACTTTTCTTCTCCCCCTCCCCAGTATGAAATATAATGTCCTTTCTCCCTTTTATTTCATCATATCTGTATAACCAATTTATTATTAATGGATAACACACATCTCTAACATTAGTTATCATCCATTATCAATAGCACAAATATATTTTTATTAAAACACAACATATGTAATGAACATAAAAAATTTATCGCATATCTATATTTGATGGGTATTAAGATCAATATGGATAGAAATCTCACTCCATAATCTTATCATGCATGACCCCCCTTGAAGTACCAATACCATCATGAACTACACAAAATGGAATCATGCAAAAGTGAGGTAGCCAACAGTATCTACTCATTAACAATGATTTTGTATAAGGCACCCATAACCAACATTATTAAGGTTGTCTGTATGGGTTTCTGAATTGGGTGTGGAACATAATGAAATATCAATGAAATGAATTATATATATATATATACATTTCCACATACATTATATATAAAGAGATCCTACAAGAATAAAAAGTCATTATAACCTATAGACATGAATATAAATTCATCACCACACATTTCCACTACTTCCAAAGATACAACCACTGACCAACCCCCTTCCCACACAAAACATTCATAGTATGAATTTTTAAAATAATAACTAATCATATGATATTAAATTCCCATATATACCATTTCCATTCATGAATGTTGTTTAATCAATTGAAATAAATATTAAATGAAAACGAACTTCACTGTAAATCACAAAATTATTTATATAAATTTATAATTTATTTCAACCCATAATTAATTAAGGAAAACAATGTGTTAATTAAATTACATTTGAGACCCATATCAAGATCATTATTACCAGTTTGGTTCGGTTACTACAAAAAATTTATGATGAACCCCACTATAGAAAATCAAACTGGTATACCCTAACAAACGCATTTCCCCCTTTTTCAAATTGACACAAGGATAATGAATCCATGTGTCACTGCCCACATGATCAACTTAAGAAACACTATCTCGCCACCACAAAACCTCTATAAAATGTATAACAGAATATAAAATGTATCTCGATTACCCAATTCTTTTCAAACAATGCATCTATACCCAAATATTGAAAATAATTCAAGAAACCCCACATAACTACACAATGATATCCACACTCTTCAATTAATTAAATAACATTGAACAATAATTTTTAGTATGTTATAGGAAAATGATGACGGGGATTGGGTGGGCTTCAAAGATGGATGCTCATAGATTTCGATGGTGATGTCCATCATGCTGGTATCTCCACTAATAGTGGGAGAGGTATCTTTATCAGCCCTGGATGGAGCTTCATCATGTCCATAGCCCTATCTAACCCTGATTTTCTTCCCACCTTCCTGAAAATTTCTTTATTCATAATGGTCAATTATCTATTCTTTGGTTTTATTTAGTTGTCAATATCATTCTGTATGTTTATCTATGTAGATCCTTTGTTCATTGAATGAATTCAATTGATGCATTTATGGGTCCAGTGGCATGGAAGATTGTGCCATGTTTGGTCTACATGAAAATTTGAACTTCTTGATTCATTTTTATTTTGTGGAATACATGATTAAGACATGTAATAGTTACCCTCATAGCTAAAATAGACAATGATTCTACATATTCTTATGTGATTTCAACTTTATAATGAAATGAGACACCCCAAATGTGGCAATTTGTGTGAAATTCCATAAATATTACCATTTCAAAACCTTGAAATTGTGCATATTATAGGCAGTTTAGTAGGTAGTTATATGTAATCATATATATGAAACCATTTAATTTTACACACTATTTATCCTCGAATATGTGTTGATGTTGATGTCTCAAAATTACCAAATAATTATGTTTAGAGTTGGGTTGTGGAAGAGTTCTGATAGAAAAAATATTTTTAGTTTGAGTCATGGATTGATTTTTGTTCTTACTAAAAAAATTTATCCATTCACTTGAATTATTTAGGAATGTAGTCTTGATATGTGGAACTCGTATGGTTGTGATTCTAGAAAATAGTGGAAAGTTTCAAGGGCCGGTAGAAGGTTCGTCTATGAATAGCTATATGGATGTTGGATCTATGACAACATTGGAAAAATATGTGCATCATGATTCTCATGTGGGTAACCCTTTGGTATATGATATTCATAGACAATCGATAGGAGACTAAGGAACTCACACCTGTTATATGCATGGATCTTCAGAATTGATATCTAATTTAGATAATTATACTACTATAAGTGTTACATATGTTCACACTATTAGTGGCATAACCTCAGAAGTTGAAATGAGAATGCTATATAATGATAGTTTAATGGACCTCTTCGATTTTTCCACTGAGGAGGTGGTGTTTTCATGGATCAGAAAATATGGTAGAGAGGTATATCAAGAGAATGAACCAAATTTATTAGATATTTTATGTCCAAGGGGTTAGTTTCTAACAATGAATCTATGTAACCTTTTTGATGTACTAGGGAATAAAGGGATTTTCCGTTAAAGAATATCATGTGGAGTACTCAAATGAGGAGCTGGGAATACCGTGGAATGGTTCTAGTGATGAGTTATTTTGGTTTTTTTATTAGATATAGTATAGATATTTCATGTTAGAGACCTCCTTGGAATGAGGAGAAGGAAGGGTCGGTGAGGAAATACAAAATTCCTAAAGGATTAACCATATTTTCCATTACCAATGGATACATAATCTAACAAAAAGTCGAAATTCAAGGAGATGGAATGGGATTTCAAGAGAAATTGATATAATGTCTAAGTTTAGGCTATGAACTATAAGGTAATTCCACTTAGTGGTGACTATTAGAAGATAGTAGAGGAGGCTATGAAATGATGGCTCTTAGGATGCATTCTAGAGATGAAATTGAACAAGAATTCCTTGTGAAAATTCCTCAATGGAATATCCTTATAAGAAGATGAGATGGACTATTCTTCTGGACAATATTAGTGGAAATTGTTATATTATTAATGAGAAGTATCTTATATTATTAATAGGCTTCAATTACGGGAGGATAAACCCAAAGGAGAACATGCAAACATGGGACATGCTGGTAAATTGCTTTGAATCCCTAATAAATAATGATTCAAAAACATCAGTAACATATATTTCCATGAAAATATTTATGTATATAAATTTAAATATACTCAGTTAATCATTTAATAATTTGGTTTACTCATTTAGTTCTTGTTTAAGGTGAAACATGGTGTTTTTAACTTTTCATTTAATAGTATTATTGAGAAAAAAACTTGTTTCTGTATCAATGAAATTTCATTCATCATTATATAAGACATGAATTCATAGCAAATAACTTTTTCCAAATGAATAATTTAATATAATATTTAATCGATTATTATTTTATACATGGTAGTTTCCATTAATTGACCACACTATCAATACAAAAAAGTTCAATAACAATAATAACTATCCACAAAAACAATGAGAACGAATAAAGCACATGGTCAATATCATTAATGAATCAAAACACATGTTATTTCGCAAATTCCTTTTAGTTTCAATTTTTTTAGTTCATTATAATTATTAGTTCAATCTATAATAATCACCAAAATTATGAAAAAGAGTAATAATTTTATAATTTCTATATAAGAGAGTATACTTCTCAAATTACAAACCTAAACAAATTCTTCAATGAATACTATGCAATAATAACATAAAGAATAAATGATATCGATGTATAAATATCATGACGAGAACCTTAATTTTATATTATTATTCCCTAATAATTGAATACTCACCAATACATCACCAAAATGAACTATTACCACTATTATAACCACCTAATGATGGATAAATATTATTTTAAAGAATTTTTCATGAATGACACACATAATTTGGAATAATTCACAATCTCTTAAAGATGAAATATAAAATTAAACAATGTGCGATTGATTTAAAATAGAAATATACCATAGATACAAGTATTCTAGATATATTGTGAGGGATCATAGAGATATTGATTGTGACTCCTAATTTATATATGGATGGATGAAAACCGTGATGTTGTGAAATATTCCACCACCAAAAAGTGATTTCTAATGAAATTACTAATTCACCATATGAACATTGAATACCAAACCATGATAGATAAATATCCTATATAAATCTTGAATTTTCCCAAAACCTACCCTAGAAATTACTCATTCAAATCCCAATCAACAAATATGATCTCATATATATAGTGAATGGTATGACCATTTCCTACAACACTATGTCATAACATCACCTGATATTGTGGATCCCAAAAAACCTCCCTCTTTGTTATGAACCAAAAAATCATAGCCCCTCCTTGGTGATCATTAGTTGAAAAACATCACCTCTACACTAAACACATCACACCATGAAATAATATATTTTCCCAAGACTATGGAATATAATGCCATTTAACAAATATTGTAGACCCTTTACACCATGAAATGAATAGACACATTGTGAACTACCTCTCCTAAATAGCACATTATCTCAAACCCCACTATACACTCTTAAAGACTCCTCTTGGAATCTCCAACACCCAAAAAAATAACTTTTTAATATGATATGTATCATTTAATTAGTATTTTTTTCTATATAAAATCTTATATAATTTTTAATCCCCTCAAAAAAACTTTTTTATAGACTTGATCTTACTATATACATTTTTTCGTTATGGAAAATATGAAAAATATGTTTATCAAATCACCCATGATGGTGAACATAACTAATAAAAAATCTAGTAGAGGATGAAAAATTTGTATTTTAAATTTTTTGTTGAAATAGAATTATAATGTGGATATGACCAAGGGAATGATCAAGGTGAATGAAAACTATCATAATAATTATATTTATAAAAATAGGTTAAAATTATTAAATTTGAAATCTCAAAAAGAGTATATATTGGGGAATCTATTTATTTCCAATAAATATATAACTTTACATGATGATATATGTATTTCGTATTCTATATAATCAAACCACACATGTTCTGTTTCAATATATTAGTTTTTTAATAACATGTGTGGTGTTGAATAATGGATGATCTCACAAGAAATCTAAAAAATCAAGACAAGAAGTAATTTAAATGATATGAAAGAAAATATGTAATAATAATAATTCTATTATATTTTCTTATAGATTGATTGAACAATTATAAAATTATTGCATTGAGTGTATTAAAGTAATCCTTTGTAAACTATAGTTAATAAATTCTTTAATTAAATTATGAATTTTAATTTATAAGATAAATAATGTGTATCTGAGGATACATATAATCCGTTAAAATCAAATAATATTAAGATAGTGGAAAGTTTCATTCAGCAATGACACTTACCATAGTAGCATAAAGCTAGTTGTTACAACATTATACTATCATAATATAAGTGGAATCACATTTTGATGGACCAAATAGTTTAGTTGTCAAGATAAACCTGGTTTAAACGTGAAATTTATATTACAATTGAAATCATAGTTCAAAAAAAGTGTTTTCTTAAAGAATTCCATTTTCCCATGTATCATGTCCCTATATACTATTCATTTAAAAAATTATTTTACCTTGTTAAAATAAATTATTATAAATTAGTGAGATAAATTTCATAGTTAGGGTACCAGTTCAAAAAAATATATTAATAAATAATGCATAATCTATAAAGATAATTAAATAAATATACAATTAAAATTTAATCAATAACATGTGAACAATATGGATGAAATAACTAACAATCAAATAATTCAATTTATATAATCACATGATCGAGAAACATTTCCATTGATATTTTATCTAATTGAATAATCCCATGATCAAAATGAATTATCTCTTACTGAGGTTATACATAATTGTGAATTTAATAACCAAACCATCAAGGAAATGTTCCAAAATATCATACATAAATGGGTAAGGTCTCGATCAACAACCAATGATAATGTTTCTTATGTGACATACAAATATATTGAGGGAATTTTGTTGATGACTGCCATTATATACTAAGTAGAATTAATTCTTCATATGAGAGGGGTGAAACATAATCAACATAAACACCTATATTGAGAAACTAACATATGAAGTGTTAATAAATAGCCAAATAAATAAAAAAATCATTAACCATTCAGACTAATACAGAGAATGTAAATAAAATTGTATATTCACTATCAAACTCATAATTAACTATCCAAATAAATAATAATTATGATAATAATAAAACCCAATTCCTATGAATCATAACTATAATATATGGTTGATGTCGTTGATGTATAAAAATACTATAAAAATATCACTAAAATATATTTAAGGAAAATATCCTTTTCACTTTGAAAAAAACTAAAAATTAAATGTACACAAAATATTTTTAAAATAATTTTCATTTAAAATTATAATGGATAATTTAAATGGAACCGTTAAAATTATAATTTTTATTGATGGTGAAAAATTTCATATAATTCTAAATTAGTAAAAACAATATTCCCTTAACATTTTCGATAAAATAAATATCTGACTTTTTTGGAAAATGACATGAATATTCCTTTTAAAATGTTTTTTAAACATAAAAAAAATATAAAATATCATTTATATCTTTTATAATGTAAAAAAAATTCAAGGAATTTTTTTAGAAAACAATGTTTTGCAAGAAAAATATTTTCAACCTAATAAAAATATAATGTCATATTTCTTTAAATAAATCAAAATAATTTTAACTGATAGAGAGAGAGAAAAATGGAAATATTTATGGAAATTTTATTGAAAAAATATTGTTCATGCAAATTTATGAGTTTCTTGAGTGATATATCCTAATATTTTATCATCATAAATTTAATAATAATAAATCCTCATTAATGATGAGATTGCAAAATAATTTGTTAACACATAGGTGGATTTTAAATTATAATCCACATGAAATAAATAACCACAATGGAAACATTAAATAACATGGATATCAATTGATTCATTATATAAAATATTAAAGTGAAATATATTAATCACATAAAAGAACTATGTGGTGAATATGGAATACATGTCATAAATGTAAAAGTGTGATTAAAAACCCTTACCTTAGGGTTGATATAATTAAAATGTGTCTAAGACACCTGTAAAATAAAAATATGTTTAATATATATATAATAACAATAATTATATATTTCATAACATATATGACTTTCATATGACTTTTTGACCCATATTTTTAATAATGTATGCTTAAAATCATTATTGCGGGTGATAATCGCTTCATGTTTTATGTATATATTGTTTTTGGTAATTTGGGTAATTTTATATTAATCATGGTTAAAAAATATGATTAATTTAAACCATTATATTAATATTAAATATATTAATAATATATTTAATTATAGTAATCTATAAAATTTGTATACTGAAAATGTTTGACAACTTTCATGGAAACTAAATTTAATACGTACGCAAGAATGCTGTTTCAATTTTTTTCATCGTATGAAATGAATAAAAAATTTGAATTAAATTTAAATAATAATTATTATATTATATTAATTATCTTATATTATTAAAATCCACCCATTATTATTATCAATGTAATAATTAAATGAAATACATTACACAGAGATTTATAGAGTCGGTAGTCCCTACATATACATGAGTGATGTTATTATTTTGCAGTGGCTTGGAATAAAAGATGTTATAATTGATATTATATTTCTAGAGGTATTTTTTTCATAAATAAAACTTTTCTTCATCCTATTAATCCTTAATACCTTGCTAGTAATGTGTATGTGAAAAACAAATCACATTGTCCCGTCAGGCTGTAGAATGTTGTACACACGAACAACATAATCATATCCCTCGTAGAATGAATAGTAAGAAGAAACAAGTGATATAATTACTAATGTACTACAGTAATGTCACAAATATGTAATAAATTTTTTCAGTCCGTAATTATATCTATATGTGATAGTTGGTAATAAAAAACAAATTACATTTGTTAATGAGGAGGCATTTCACCGTACAAACGGTCGATGTTTTTTTACATTTGATAGAATAAGAGGCAGAAATGTGTTATTAATTTAAGATAATAACATATAAATATATATGATATAATTTTTTTATATTATAATAGTTTAACATAATTTATGGAGGTTGAAGAAAAAATGAAATAAAATATGAATGATTATGAATTTTACGTCATCTTTGGAGATCATCATTATGTTTATAACTAAATAATTATTATGAGATATTCAAAATATAAATTATTCCTTTAGGATATAAGAAGTGAAGTAATTATGTTATTTTGTTAGGTTCATTCTGAACATAATGGTTTGTACAAGTGATGATTGTAGGAGAGGTTGTGGCCATTTATAAGTTGGTGAGAGGACACAAATGGAGTTTTTGAAAATATATAGTGATACCAATCATTTTATCTAATCAAAACCCTAAAAAATGTTTATGTATCAAACAAAAGAAAATATAAGTTCTAAATATGTCTTTACAGTGAGTTATTTACAATTTGGTAGGTCATTTAAACCAGTATCATTTTTGTTTAACCACATGGGAAATTAGTATTTACCATAATATTGTTTTTTAGTTTTTATTGTTTTTAAACATAATTATTGTCTAAAATCATTTTTCCATTAATTTTTAATATTAATCAAGATGATAAAAATAATAGAATAGATTTTATAAAAATTTATTTCACATGAGCTACATAATTAAATTCAATATCAATCCTATATAAGTATAAAAAAAATTCTTGAGAAGAAATTCAAAAAGTTTAAAAGTATTTTCATCATAATTAAGATTGAAATTTTAAAGAATGTACTAAAAACCTTATATTTTAATAAAAACCCAATTTTAGATTAATCATAATTTAAAATATATTTTTCCTTTAAACTGATTTAAATTGAAATACGTTTTTCAATAAAAAACAATATTTTTTCATTATCCACAAAAAAATTACTTTTTAGAAAATTTAAAAAACTAGATATAAATTTTAATGTTATATTTAATAAATGATATATATTTTTTCAAATAAATTTTCTAAAAGTGTTTAAAATCGTTTTTAAATTATGTTCAAAATATATGAAAAAACCACCTTTTCAAAAAATTCAGTGTTTTGAACCATTTAGTTTTTATTTAAATTGATATTATATTATTTATAATCAATAGAAAATACTTATTTTATTTTATAAATGTGTAAATTCTATAATTTTAATAATTATGATATCCCTATTCATACCCACAAACATAACAATTATGTTATAAAGGTTATGTCTAAATAATAATATTTTTTTCAAGTATCAAATTTCACTTAAAAATAATATTGCATACATTGAAATATATATTAGAGAAATGATATATTTAAAATGAAATTTATTATAAATTCTCATGGTGTTGCATTATATTCCTTGATAGGTGTTTCATGTAATATATGCTATGAAATAATATTTACCTCTCTCAAAATATCAGGGATTTATAGCTTCTTTTTGCAGGTGACCCATAAAAATGATCTCTTGATCAATACAAAAAGGAACAATAGATGAGATATTTTTTTATAACTAGTGAATAATTTATGTTAAAATGAGTTCAATTCATAAAAATTAGTCAGAATAAATGTACTGAAATTCACCTTATCGATGTGATGAAGCATAATATTTTAATTAGATCTCATATTTTTTGAAATAGGATTGAGGTTATCTATCATAATGATATATGTTTCATAAATAAATTAAAGGATTATAAAAAATTGATGAAGAGATAATAAACAAGTTATAGTATTTTTTGAATATTCTATGATTGATGATCATATTTTATTAGTATGGGAGAGAAATATTATATATTGAACAAGATTATAATAAATTTCATAAAAAAATGTATATAATTTTATTTTCAGTGAATCTAAGATAATTATATTGATATTCAAATATGAGTGCATAATGAAAGATGATATATGCTTCCTAGGACTTATTCTAAAAAAGTTCCCCAATATTCTTGAGATGAAGAAAAATAAACCTCTTGTGTCAGTTAAAATAGATATCTATAGAATAATGATCGTGATGTCAAGAATTTGTGAAATTTATTTTTGGAATTATAACTATGATTTCACATGTAATAGTTTTACCTAATTTATGGAGAGAAAATCAAAATATATTCTGATATTCGAATTGTTTTTCAAGAATATAAAAAATTAAATTTCATAATATATAAAATCATTTCTATTTGATAATTTATCTCTAAATATAAATTATGATTTTTAGGAATATCATAATGATTTTGGTATATTGAATAAATAAAGTTCTCAATACACAACATAATAAAATAGAGTTCATACACAAAAAATATATATCTTATTAGAAATGGGGGTTTATTGTTCTTACTCAGTAAAGGATATATATGATAACATGTGTGAAATAAACATGAAAATTATTATAGTGAAACATTCATGTTTAAATATGGTTGAATTTATGTTCCACTTTAACAAGGATATTTGGGATCATATTGAGCATAGTAGTGAATACAGACATTTGATGTGTGATATTCTTTATTTGAGCCCCTTTTTAAAAAAATTATGAGTTATGATTTGTTAGGGTGATTCATCATGTTGGTTCTATTTAAATTTTAAGGGATATAGAGAACTCAAAAGGGATTCATGTTTTCATTATGATCAGTGGAAACCCTGTGGTTCTCCCCTTATAATAGTAATGATTATTTGAGAGGGAATGTATATGGAACAATATTGGTGTACAGTTATAGACACATATATTTGATTTCGTAGGATAATATGTTAGTCAAAATAGAAAAAAAAACCTCATTTTGATATGGTCAGACAAACCATGTGTCCAAACAATATGGGTTCATTAAATAGCGGTTGAACCAAACATGATTTGTTCATGGTTTTGTAAACTATATTACAGACCATTTCACTGCAAGTTTTTAAACAACAAAATTGGTATTTAAATTTGAAACCTCCCTAAATCCCTTTAGATCAAGCACCTACACTAATGGATCTCCAACCCTATGAATCTAGTAGTTCAATTAGATATTATTATACCTCCATACAAAAAAAATCAAGTGGATATAGTGGTGTGGTACATGAGAATTTAAGGTGTAAGGTCATTCATTCTATATTATTTATGTTTCTTTTATACCTACTCACATATTAAGGGAATATGCATATATATGGGATATCATGGAATGATTTATGAATTATATAATGATATATTATAGGATTATTGAATAATCAATGCATAAGACAAAAAAATCGAGAGAAACATCATTTGACCATGATCGATGTCAGACTCGTTAGTGTTTTTTGGTTCTCATTAGGTATGACTACTAAAAATCAAATTGTTATCATGTTCTTCAATTGGGATCCTTATTATAGAACACCCTTATGATTAATGACTGATTTCTCTATGAATCATTGTTTTGTGGGATTTATCTGGGAACAAATTAATTATGGTGGTCAGTAAAAATATTGAGATAGAATTTCATTATCTCATAGGTCCTAATAATTATTCGATTATCATGATGGGAATGTGTGTCTGTCTACCTAGATATTGTAAGAATCTTGTGATATAGTATATTTGTGAAATCATGAGTATCCAATTGGACTAATACTTGATTTGATTGTTATATTGTGTGAATGTATGTCCATAGAGACCTATTGAAATTTTTTATTTACATATTTTGTTTGTCTATGGACTGTGAGACCGAAAGAGGATATGGTTTTCAAATTGTGTGATTATCCATCTCGTTATACTTATTAATTATGTTCTCTGATTGTTACCTTATGAAATATTAGATGTTTTATATTAATTCATTACTTGGGAGTTTTTTATTTTCTGTCAATGTGATAGGTGGTATTAGCATGCTTGGTTAGCCCATAGAGGGACCTCATACACTATATATACTTGAGATTTTGACAACGACATAATTTGGAGACATATACATTTGTTATAATTCAAAGAAATGGTATGGGGTATAGAGTACATGTGGCCTTAATCAAGGGTAACTTAGTGGTGTGATTTACATATAAAACATATTATAAGTGGTAGGGGAACTACATCATTTTTTCCTATCTGGATGCTGACCAGGGATGTGACATCATTGTGGCATAATTGGAAAATTTATTTGTTACTGTACTTGTTCTATGATATACAATGAGTTTCATGATTTTCCTATGGTTGTTGCACAATTTTGGGATTAATTGTAAAATAATTTCCATTGGAGATGTTTTGAGTCTTGTTTACATATGAATTGAATGAATATATTAGGTCATATGATACATTTTTATTAGTATAGAGGTGAATAATTAATGATCCGAGATATGAGACACTTGATTAGTGCTCGATCAAAAGATATATTATGGGTTATTTATTTCTAATTAATCTCTATAATGAAATACACCATTATATATATGTTCATTTAATTTTAATTGGTCATTAGTAACATCCTATCGAGTGTATACTCACTCCCAACATAAGAATCCTAATGCATGTAAACAGTTAATGGTTGAGAATTTAGTCTCGGGAAAGGGCCCTACATTATGAAGAAATATAGGTTGAGATTCCATTAAAAAGGCATTATAATGATGTATTTCAAACAATTTTTTCATCATTTTAGTTTCTTTATACTAGATATCATAAATTTATACACATACTAGAAAGGAATTAAATTAGTTGTTTTCCTTAATTACATTATTCAAGCCTGTAATGAAAAAATTATATTATTTTATTTTTCACTATGATGATATGGGATGTGTATTAACACTTTTTTATGATACTAGAATATGTATTTTATTACCCAATTTGGTTCAAGGAATTACAATGTGGTATTAGAAGAGGTTTTTCTTCTTCGCATCCTTTATGGTTGGTTGGTGACAAGTTTCTGAATCATGGGTAGGGTAATTACAGGTTTCTTTGAATAACTCATGTGTAAAGGACCCTTGACTTTCTGGTGATTGGAGTGTGATTTTGGGTGTATTCTCTTACATTTGATAGATTTATCTTCAAGCGTTTGACATGACTATGGGGATATGATTTTTGGGTTTTGAGTGTGTTCATTCATCATGAGTAGGTACGTTTGTAATTATTCCATACATATACCTACTTGTGATTACCAATTATTGTGATAAATATGTTTTAGATACAAATATTATGTGTTGTACTTCTTGATATATTATTAATAAATTATATTATTATGAAATAGCACAATATATAAATTTTTATTAATTTTTGAGACTATGAATAACATTCATTTGTTGATGAAATAGAAAAGATAATTGGGTAGGAATAAGTTGTGTGAAAACTTTTTCCCATGGAATCCATTTATTTTATAATCCATTTATGTGAATTAAATAGATAAAATTCACTTGGCCAAAGGTATATTAAATTTATTTAAATGTATTTTGGTCTATAAATGTATTTGTAAATAATGAATTATGTATAAAAATTAAATTAATAGAATTTGATTTGAATTAATGAAAAATTGAAAAACATCATTTACTTTTATTCATGTGTTTAATCATAAAGATAATTGGGATTTTAAAAGAGTATTTAATCTTTTTATAAACCAATAATGGATAAAAATAGACATTTTGTTTATAATGGACCCTCATGTGAAAATGTGGGACATAAATATTTGAATAGATTGAATGTGATTTTCCTTAATATTTTTTTTAAATGAGGATTAAATTGGAATTGTCAAAATTTTCAAAATCTCATTGTAACAATCATTTATTTTCTGATGGTCATAAAGAAATTTAAAATTAGGGTATATAATTTTAATTGAAGAACATATTTAATTCCACGTTCTTATTATTCTTAATTTATTTATGTTCCAAATGAATTTTTTTATTTTTTTGAGTTTGGAATGAGTGTTAGTGTATTGAATTTCTGATTTATTCAATTTTTACCCATGAATAAATTTATAAGAAATGGTTACCTGATGTGGAATTGATATTACTCTAGAAGTAGACCCTTTAAATGAGTTCTTGAATCACGATGTTTCATAAATATACTATGTGACTCTCTATATTGTGACTTGAGATGGTCTTTGGGATATATATATATATATATATATATATTTATACAATAAGTGATATGTGAACCTCTTAATCTGTTGATATAGTGGGGTGTTTCTTAGGGAAGAGACCCCATGGGATTAATGGGATGATTTGATATGTCACCCATAACTATTGAGATATGTCTCTAGGTTTGAGTGATGGACTAGTAGAAGTGTGATGGAAATTGATTGGTTTGGGTTCTACTTGTTGTTTACTAACTAATCAATTAAATAGGTTTTATAATACTTTGGAGGGATACAAATATGTTTTTTATGCCTTGAGCAGCATGACGACTGGAGTGGTGGTGAACGATGTATGTTATTGTGTAGTCTATGTTGTGAGACTGTTAAGTGGTGATTAATTATTACTGTAAGGCGGACCATTATAATTTTATTGTTGTAAATTATTGATATTGTGTGTGAGATCAATGGGTTATTTGAGGGGAAAGGGGTAGTTCAATGATTTGTTTATAAATTTGGACAGACCGATAGTTTATGTTATACAGAATATTTTTGTCCACATATTGAACCATGTACTTAGTACATGATAGGAACCACATATTGTTCATTAATTATGATTATCTTGTGTTTTTATCCTATAATACAATGCATGATGATGGAGTTTGGTGTGAGTATTTTTTGTTCCTTATGATGGTAGAGACTGGGAATGACATTGTGGGTTAAAACTTTTAAAATATGGCATCTTGTGATGAGAAGGAATTCCTTTTGAGTTTGAAGAATGATGGATCTGGGAACATTGAGAATTGAAACGGATCAAGGGAGAATATAATTATGGTGTGTGGATGATGTTATCATGCAATAATATTTAGTAGTTTCTTTTAGAATGATATGTATCATATTTTCTTTCTCTAATGGTTACTTCCTTCAAAATAAACTCTAGAATTAGGTATTTCATGTGTATCTAGAGATCTTATTTCTATTTTCTGAGGATGAATTTAATTACAAACATATACAATCCACTAGGATTGGTCCAGATTAATGAAGTAGTGGGGAATAATCATGATGTTTTATGGTTAATTCATAGTAGGAAAATTTTTCTTGATTGAGACAACAATTTTTGAGAGTATTAAAAAAATAATTGGTTCAAATATGTTGCAATATTTCCTAGGTTAATTATGATAAGGATTATAGGTTCTATTTCTCATGAATTATGTTTTTAAATTGTGTGTCACGACCCGTCCTCGGGGCCCATGCCATGACTACCCCAAGCCAGCCTTCCACAGGCATGAGGTTGGCGACTAGCACCAAAGGCTTAAATACCAACACTAGGAAGGCATCACCTTTATAAAGTAAACAAGGAAAACAATGTACGGAACTGAAGTAATCACTAAGAAAAACTGTATACAAAAGTTAGTGCTGGAAAGAGAAAGGGGCCGAAAATACGTGGCCAAGAGTAAATACAGTACAACTGAAAAGCTAATACAACTATAGTAATGTAAATCAGAAACCACCGAGTCATCCTCTGGGAATCCCACCTAGAGGCTGGGTACATATGGTCTCCTCAACACCTCAGGTCCATCCGTCTGCTCCGTGTATGTCTCATCAAGTGGTCCACCTCCGGGTACCGTCCAGCTCTAGAAGTCTCTAACTCAGTCAGTGTTGTCTGTTGTTTTCATCCAACACAACGTAGTGTGGGAATAGCCCATGCAGGGGTGAGTATAACGATACTCAGTAGGGACCCCGAGACCCGCAAGGTCTCAAAATATCAACTAAGGATATACAAAAAGTAAGATTCAAAACAAGGTGCATCAACCAACCCTACTTATGTATTTGACCATACATATACCTATGTATTCTATCCAGTTCGGCTCTAACTCTCAAGCCCAAGCACAACCCAGTCCACATAATAAAGAAGTTAGTCACAACAATGATAATGATTGAAAGTCAAGACTCAGCTCACACAGGTTCACATCTTTCGTATGGTGATACTGATGGTCAAATGTAGTCAATGATTCATCTAAGCAGTCAGACACACGTAAGATACTGGACGAGCTAAGTTGTTGGACCCACGTAGGATACTAGACCAGCTACTCTGTCAAACCCGCATAGGATACTAGAACAGAAGTCAACAGTCTGACCCACTTAGGATACAAGTACAGTAGTTATCACTGTAGAACCCATGAAGTATTCAATTACATTTTCCTTCGTCGTCTAACCCACAGAGGATTCCAGTACTTTAGTCATCGTCGTCGAACCCACGGAGGATTCTAGTATGATATTCGTTGCAGTCGCATCCATCTCTAGGGATTCTTCACAAAACACGCTCGATTCCGGGAGGGTCCACTCCTCGAGAAAAGGGGTCATTACATCAACTATCACGAAGTCAATAGTTTATGTACCCCAAAGTTCCATCTCGTAAAAAAAAGAACCCAACATGGCAGACGAGGCATCAATCGGATGCCCGGTCAGATAGATATTGGATTTTCTGTTCGAAGTGACCAATTGGAATTACGCTCGTTCTAAACCTGGCCATTTTCAAATGATGTCCAAAAATCAATTAGAATATACTAAAAGGACTGCCTCTTCACGAGGATCCCAGTGCCCCAGATGGTGTGTCGATCGGACACATGATCGTGAATTTATTTACATTTAAGAGTAATGGGCCCGGCCCGTAAAGCCCAGTGGGCTGGTGGGTAAGGTCGACCCGGTTTTCGTGGGTCCTACCCTGCTGGTGTCAGACCGTCCAGGCATGGCGCGGCCTCGCCCGGGTGGCCGAGCGATGTTGGGGGGGGGGGGGTGGTCAGTGAGGGGGGGGGGGTGCGGCCCTTCACTTTCCTGAACCGGCAGCGCCACCCTTCTATCCGGAGGGCCGAATCCAGCCAGTCTTCCCAGATCAAGCGGCCCACACAGGCGGCCCACGGTCCTTCCGCGCGGCACCTACTGGTGCCGCAGTGTTGATCAACCCGGGCAGCAGGTGGCTGGCTGGCTCACCGCCGAAGCGGTCCAAGGAACGAGGGCTGCGGTCCTCCGCAGCGTGGCACCATGGTATCTTCGGTCATCTTGGCTTTAGTCAGCTGGTTCTTGGTCAGCCGAGTGGCACGTGGTTGCGGGTCGTGGTCTTTCAGCCTTCACATGGCACCCAGTGTCACGGTCCTCTTCGGTCACCGCCACCTCTTCCGTTACTGTCTCCATTTAAATAAATTGATGATCAACAAAGGGTCATCAAGCCGTGTTCGTTCGGCCCTCACCCTCCATGTTAGGCGGTATCATATGGCTGAGGATAAACATGGTTTCAATGAATAATGAAGAATTTTTTTTATTCAATTAAAATTGATGTAAACCCCATACCTCACAATTGACGTTGCACATCATCGATCCACAGAAGACGAGTGTTGCATAAGCACGGTGTCGTACCATCAATATTGGAGGAAGAGTCATTGATTACATTGACGTTGGGGGAAGGAGAAATAATGTTGTTGCTTCACATCCTTCGAGTCTTGGAGCATTATTCGTGTTCTTCATCGGATAAGCACACTTTTCTTTTTATTACTCCAGAGCCTTCCCAAAGTGAATAATTGCCTACCCAAAATGAATCAATAGGCTTCTCATATTAAAATAATATTTTCACGCCTTTTGAATAAATTCAAATTGAATCAATTAATTAAGGGTGCTCACTTAATTAAATTGATGAGGATGGCACATTAATAAGGGGAAGGTGTAATATGGAGAGGCTCCACCAAAATAAATGAGGGGGGGGGGGGGTTCAAATAAATTAAATGGGGGTGTTAATGGGGAGTTTAAGGGAGTTGAGGAGTTAGGGCCTCTTGTGGGCCCCAACACCCATAGTTATATCCTCCCATGGGAAGTTATGTGGGTGTGGGCCACACCCCTAACTCCCCCTTGTAGGAAATAACCAACTCATATAAATAAAATTATGTACACCAATTTTATTTAACTTATTATAAATCCCCAAATAATTAACTCTTATCCCGCATAAAACACAACTACAGTAAATTTCCCCTTATGTGAATACTGGCGCTGCGAGTTCATCGGTGTACTCATATTTCAATTCCGAGCACGATTTCAAAAGATAGAAAAACCCGCATGTACATTTACTGAATGTACACAATTAAAAAGTCAATAATTTATTCTGGACACACTGGGCCTTAGAATCAAGTGCCTTTAGAAATCACAGACTCGTAAAATTACAATGTTTGTAACAAAGAAAATTTCCATGAAATTTACAGGTCTATAGGGTACCCCCACCTCAGGTTTTTACATCCCCATAATACTAAAACATACACTAGGAAACAAAAGTGGGTACTGAGCACACATATGAGCCTCCCGCTCCCATGTGCTCACATAGAGGTTCTCGTGCTGCCCAAGAATGTGCATCAGAGGAATCGACCATCCATATAGGACCCACTCCTGTCAATCCTCAATCTCCACTAGGAAATCCATGAATGATGCCCTGTCATTGATTTCTAGATCCCCGTGATCGATGATGTGGGTCAGGTCATGCACGTATCTCCTCAGCTGAGATACGTGGAAGACGTCATGCACTCGATGCAACTAAGGTGGAACGGCCAGGTGGTAAGACCCCTTTCCTACTCTTCTGAAGACCTAGAAGGGTATGATTAATTGAGGATATTACATTCCACCCTATCCAAATATCAGTAGGCCTCATCGAGGTGAGACCCATATGAAAATATGGTTTCTATCCTTGAACTCCAGTGGTCTTTGTCTCCTATCAGCATAGGACTTCTGTCTACTTTGTGTTGTCATCATCCGCTCCTGGATGATCTGCACCTTCTCCGTAGTAGCTTGAACCATCTTTGGTCTTAAAAGTGCTAACTCCCCAAGGCCATTCCAGCACAGAGGTGATCTTCAAGGTTGTTCATACAGTTCCTCGTAAGGGTCCTTCCCGATGATGGAGTGGTAGCTGTTGTTGTACGCAAACTCCACCAAAGGTAGGTGATCTTCCCAGCTATGGCCAATGTAAAGGACACATCCACAGATCATGTCCTCGAGAGTCTGAATGGTTCTCTCAGTTTGACCGTCCGTCTAAGGATGGAAGGTGGTGCTCAGACGTAGCTACGTCCCAAAAGCCTCCTGTAACCCCTTCCAATGCAGGGAAGTGAAACAAGAATCTCGATTGGAAACGATAAATGATGGCACACAATGAAGCCATACGATATCATGAACATAGAGGTGTCCCAAGCTCTCTATTGAGCACTGCTCTCTGATCGGTAGGAAGTGGACCGACTTGGCGAGTCGGTCTACGATCACCAAGATAGAGTCATGTCCTATGGATGTACATGGAAGCCCCATCACGAAATAAAAGGATATTCCATAAAACTTCCACTCCAGAACCTCTAAGGGTTGTACTAAGCCTACTGGTACCTGGTGCTCCGCCTTCACTTGTTGACAAGTGAGGCATTGTGAAATGAACTCTGCTACTGCCTTTTTCATACCCAGCCAACAGTGAAGTCGTCTGAGGTCCTGATACATCTTCACCACTCTTGGATGTTCCTCTAATGGTGATGTGTTGAAATCCCTCATAACCTCCTTCTATAGTGCAACTGTTACCAAGGTATGTCGCCTGAAGAGGATGACGTGCTCCCCACCTTTAAAAAATCCTTCGGGTGCCAGCCCTGAGGATATCTAAACACGTCATGTCTCGCAGTCAGCATACCCATGTTGCGCCTCTCTGACTCACTGAAGAAGTGGGGGAGTGACTGTGAGAGACTGATGAAAGGATGCACCATCTTTATCCAGAAAGGATATCTGCAACGCGACTAGCTTCCCCATAACCTCTCCTAGTAGCTGAATGCACGATCTCTTGCTGAGAGAATCAGCTACAACATACCACTTCCCATGAGTATAGACTATCTCAATGTCATATTCCTAGAGAAACTCGAGCCATCATCATTTTTTGAGGTTTATGTCCTTTTTAGAGAAGATGTACATGAGATTGCGGTGGTCATAGTAGACTGTAAAGCACTCGCCCATCAGATAGTGTTGACACATCTTCAATGCAAAGACCACTACTACTAACTCCAAGTCATGGGTAGTGTAGTTCTGCTCGTGATGTCTCAACTACTGTTAACCATATGAGATCACAACTCTCTCCTGCATCTGAGTACACCCATGTCTTGTCCCTAATTCATTATAGTAAACTACGTACCCAACGCCCTCCTCCAGTAGCCTCAACATGGGTGCACTGGCCAATCTCTGTCTCAGCTCGTGAAAGCTCTGTTGACATCTATCTGACCACACGAAGGGTTTCCCATTATTCATCATTGTTTTATGTGGTGCTGCAACCCTGGAGAAGTCTGGTACAAATCTCCGATTGTACCCAGCCAAACCTATGAATCTCAGCACATCCGTCACACTCTTAGGTGGCTCCCAAGCAAGTACAACCTCGATCTTCACTGGATCCACTGCAACTCTGGCCTAGGAAATGAGGTGTCCCATGAAATGATCCTCTCAAATCCAGAACTGACACTTCGAGAGCTTACCATAATGCTCGTGCTCTAAGAGTTTAACATGAACAACCCGCATGTGGTAGGCATGTTCCTCCTTAGATGTTGAATAAATCAGTATGTCATCGATGAAAACTACGAAAAATCGATCAAGGATAGGCTAGAAGATCATGTTCATGAGACTAATGAACACAGTTGGTTCATTGTTTACACTAAAAGGCATAAAAAAGAACTCATAGTGGCCATACTAACACCTGAAGGCTGTATTCTGCATATCCTCATCTCGAACTCTGAGGTGGTGATAACCTGACCTGATCTCTATCTTCGAGAACCATTGTGCTTCCTTAAGCTGATCAATGAGATCTCCAATCCTCGGGAGTGTCTACTTGTTCTTCATGGTCACCTGATTTAGGTGACGGTAGTTGACACACAGTCACAAGCTTCCTTCCGCCTTCTTGGCAATTAAAATTAGAGAAGCTCGGGGTGAAACACTGGGTCAGATGAATCCATTTTCCTGTAGGTCCTCTAGCTGTACCCGCAGCTCATGAAGCTCAGTGGGATCCATCTGATACGCTTGAGTAGATATCGTTGATGTCCTGAGGTAAATGTCTATGTACAAGTCTACATCTCAGTGAAGAGGTATCCCTAGAACGTCGTCAGGAAAAAATCACGCATAATGATCCACCAATACAGGAAAACTCGGACTCTGCATATCTACTACTCTGAGGATGAGACTTGCCAACTGATCTATGATCGGCTTCCCTCTCCTCTACGTAAGTCCATCCTATGCTGTGAAGTCACCCTTCTCACTGGTGAAGGTGAACCTGGTCCCATCTGTGCAGACACATCGCCCTTTGTGCCAAATGCATTCGATCTGAGCATGGACAATAGAAAACCAGTCCATACCCATGATGACGTCATAAGGCCTCAAAGTCACTAAAAGAAGATCCTAGCCAAAGCTCTTTCCTCCTAGAGTAAATTCACACTGCCAGCACCAGTGCATAATCGTCGAGTCTTTTCCCGTAGGAGTCTCTAGCTGTAAGGATTGAGCCAATGGATCCGTCAGAATCTACGAGCTCCGAACTAGGGCATCGATAATAAAATAATTACTTGCACCTGTGCCTATAAGTATAGCAGCGAATGTGTAGTAGAAACAGATAGTAACTCAAATCATCTCAGGTGTTTCGAGGTCATAGGCCTCAACTGCCTAGAGCTGAGCCTGTCTCTTCTTACCAGCTCCCTTAGTCGGGGTGGATCTCCTTGTGGTGGTGGTTATAGAGCCTGAAAACGTCATCCACCACACATTGTATGGCTAGCTCCTCTGGCTTGTCCGCCTGCTCCCAGCAGACCACCACGGTTGAACCTCTACCTTTTCCTAGGAGGTCCCTCTACGGTCTTCTTCTCGTCCGCATGGCAGTTCGGGTAGTCCCGAGCCATGTGACCCTACCCGCTGTATGCATAGCAGTGCCTACTCCTCGTATAGCTGGCTTGGATTCGTGTGCCCCGCACAACCAAACCTCTATCTTGAGGTCGCCCACCTGATGTCCTAGTCCCCTTAGACCTCTGCTTCAACTGTCTACTGCCGGCTGCAGAATACTCCTCTATGTGTCATCCTGCGGTGGGTCTCACAGCTGATTTCATCTCAACAGAAATCTCTCCACAAGAAGGGATCTCTCCAGTTCTCCCATCTGCGTCGGAATACTGAGGGAGATCATCGAATCCCGGATCTCTTGTATGAGTCCCTACTCAAAGGTCCGATTCTTGAAGAATGGGTCCAATACCATGTTCGTGGTGTAGTGTGAAATGTCGTTGAAACTCACTGAGTACTGAGCTATTGTTATGCTACCCTTCCGCAGATGTAGTAACTCTTGAATCTACACCGCACGAAGGGTGGCTGGAACAAACTCCGAGTGGAAGAGAATCTCGAAGTACATCCAGTGTAAAGATGCCTCGTCATGCACCTAGATCATCAGGCTCCACCATCTACCTGCTGCTACATGCAGGAGACTCACAACAAGGATCACCATAAGGTCGGCTGGTGTCCCTACCAATCTGAAAATTCTAACGACAGCCTCCAGCCAATCCTTATCTGCCTGTGGGTCTGTCTCTCTGAGAAACATGGGAAACCTATGTCACTAGAACTCATGCAACGTGCTCATATGGCGTGCACTATATGCTACTGGGGCTGGTGGTATCAGTGGCCCTATGAGTAGTGGTACCGTTGGTGCATCCGCTGTGATGGGGCCCTGCACCGAGGCCTCATCACTCGGCAGGCTACAATCTCGTAGGTAAATCAGAACCCTAGTTGGATGCCTTTGTAGGGCTATCCTGAAAATAAACATGTGTTCTAGGGTCAAACAATATACCTGGTGAGTTGACAAAAATTAATCACAAAGAAAACTTTTGAAACACACATGCAATAAGTGTTTTTGTGCACCGAGTCGGAAATCAGAGTTTAGGGTCCGGGTGTATGAATACGTCGGCCGCCGCACCTACACTTGACTCCCTGGACTAAAAACCACACTCAATAATCTTATCACTATTGATTCACAGTAATATAGATCAGATTCCTATGTTCTGTGGTAGAACCGACTCCTCTGATACCAATTTGTCAAGACCATCCGTGGGGCTCGTGCCGTGACTACCCAAAGCCCACCTTCCATAGGCCAGGGGCTGGAGACTAGCACCAAATACGTAAATACCAATACTAGGAAGGCATTTCCTTTATAAAGTAAACAAACAAAACATATTACGCAACTGAAGTAAGCAATAAGAAAAAATGTATACAAAAGTAAGTGCTGGAAAGAGAAAGCGGCTAGAAATAAAATCCCAAAAGTAAGTACAGTACAACTGAAAAGCTAGTACAACTGAATTAAAGTAAATCAGCAACAACTGAGTCATCCTCTGGGAATCCCACCTGATGGGTGGGTACATATGGTCTCCTCAGCACCTTGGTTTCGTCTGTCTGCTCCGTGTATGTCTCATAAAGTGTTCCACCTCCGGGTACCATCCAGCTCTAGAAGTCTCTAACTTGATCAGTGTTGTCCATCATCTGCATCCAACACAACAGAGTGCAGTCATAGCCAATGTAGGGGTGAGTATAATGATACTTAGTAGGGACCCCGAGACCCGCAAGGTCTCAAAATATCCACTAAGGATAAACAAGATGTAAGATACAAAACATGGTGCATCAACCAACCCTACTTAGGTATATACCCATACATACATCTAAGTATTCTATCTAGTTCGTCTCCAACTCTCGAGCCCAAGCACAACCTAGTCCACACAGGAGAGAAGTCAATCATAATGATGATAATGATTGAAATTCAAGACTGAACTCACATAGGTATACATATTTCATATAGCGATAGATATGATCAGATGTAGTCCCTGATTCAACTAAGCTATTAGACCCTCATAAGATACTAGACAAGCTAAGCTGTCGGACCCACGTAGTATACTAGACCAGCTACACTATTAGACCCACACATGATACTAGAACAGAAGTGAATAGTCAGAAGCACTTAGGATACAAGTACATTAGTCTTCATTGTCGAACCCACGAAGGATTCCATTACAGTTGTCATTGTCATTGAACCCATGGAGGATTCTAGTACGGTAGTCGTCGTTGTCGACCCCACGGAGGATTCTAGTATGTTTGTCGTTGCAGTGGCAGCCACCTCTAGGGTTTCCGCAGAAAACACCTTCAATTCCGGGAGGGTCTACTCCTCGAGAAAAGGGTTCGTTTCATCAACTATCATGAAGTTTCGAATTTATATGCACCAAAGTTCCATATCGTAATAAAGGAACCCAACCCAGTAGACAACGCTTCAATCTGATGCCCGGTCTGAGAGATATAGGCTTTTACATTCCCTGGTTCTGGTTGGAATTACTCTCGTTCCAAACCCAGAGGCTTTCTAAAGTTGTCCAAAACTCACTGAGTGCACCGAAAAGGACCATCTCATCCCGAGGATCCCAGTGCCACAGATGGCGTGTTGATCGGACACACGGCTATGATGTTATTCACATTTTAACGAAACGGGCCCAGCTCGTTAAGCCAACTATGCTGGCGGGTTGGGTCGACCCAGTTTTGGTGGGTCCGACCAAGTTGGTTTCAGATCGGCCCGGTGAATCGTGCGTTGTAGCCCGGCCCGGCGCGGTGCGCCCCGGCCTGGCAGGCCGTGGCCTGGCCCGGCTGGACAAGCGGCTCGGCCCGGGTGGCCGAGCGTTTCAGGGGGGGGGGACGCTTTCTCGAACCGGAGGATCCGCCCTTCTATCCAACTAGCTGAAGCTGGCCAGCCTTCCTGGCTCAAGAGGTCGGCACGGGTGGGCCACAGTCCTTCCGTGCGGCACCTACGGGTGTCGCGACCTCCATCAACCCGCCCGACAGGTGGCCAGCCATCTCGCCGCCAAAGCGCCCCGTGGAACACGAGACATTTTCCTCCACAGTGTGACTCCCCTTGTGGTGCTCCGATCTCTTCGGTCCAACGGGCTTTAGCTGGCCAGTTCTTCATCAGCCGAGTGGCTTGCGGTTGCGGGGCGCAGTATTTCCCTCTTCGCGCAACACCTGGTGCTGCTGTCTTTTTCGGTCACAACCACCTCATCCATCACCGTCTCCATCAAAATAAAATGAGGATCAATGGAGGGTCATCGGGCCGTGTTCTTTCGTCCCACACACTCTGCGTTAGGTGGTATCATATGACCGAAGATAAACATGGTTTCAACAAATAAAAAAGAACAATTTTTATTCAATTAAAATTGATGTAAACCCCTACCTCACAATTGAAGTCGCACGTTGTCGTTCCACAGAAGGCGACTGTCATGGAATAACGTTGTCGTCCCATAAAAATTGGAGGAAGAGTCATTGATTCCATTGACATGGGGGGAAGAAGAAAGAATAATGTTTCTTCACGTCCTTCGAGTCGTGGAGTGTTCTTCGTCGCAGTAGAAAACATTACTTTTTATTACTCTAGAGCCTTCCCAAATATAATAATTTCCTACCCCAAATGAAACAATAGGCTCCTCATATTAAAATAATATTTCCATGCCTTTCGAATTAATTTAAATTGAATAAATTAATTAAGGGTGTTCAGTTAATTAAATTGATGTGGTTGGCATATTAATGTGGGGAGGGTGGAATGTGGACAAGCTCCACCAAAATAAATCAGGGGGAGTTGTCTAATAAATTAAAGAGGGTGTTAATGGGGAATTTAATGGAGTTTAAGAGATAGGGCTTCATGTGGTCCCCAACAACCTTAGTTATATCCTTCCATGGGAAGTTAGGTGGGTGTGGGACCCACCCATAACTACCCCTTTTAGGAAATAACCAACTCATATAAATAAAATTTTGTACAACAATTTTATTTAACTTATTATAAATCCCTAAAAAATTAACTCTCAACCCGCATAAAATGCAACTGCGGTAAATGTACCCTTAAGCGAATATCGGCGCTGCGAGTACATCGGTGTACTTAGATCTCAATTCCGAGCACCAGTTCAAAAGATAGAAAATCCTGCACGTATGTTTACTAAACATAACTAAACAATCCTTCAGAAATAGATTCTAGGCACACCGGGCCTCAGAATCAATTGCCGTTAGGAACTGATGGCTCGTAAAATTCCAAAGTTTTTAAGAAAATAATTTTCCTTGAAATTTTTGGGTCTTTACATTGTGAGTCTATTTTCTATGTGTGTTAATAGATTGTGATTGTTGTGGTACTGTAATTTGGTTATATATATCGGATTTTTTACCCTTGGTCATTCTTCATGTTTTTGTACATAATTGATGAACGATGATCATATAAGGAATGTTTAGATTGTTATCCTATCAAAAGATGGTTTATAAAACTCATGATTTAATATCATGGGTAATGGTTTCTAGGTTTCTAGAGAAACATTTATGAGGTAGAAAAAATTAATTTCAAAAACCATGTGTTGTGGATTGAAAATAATTTGATTCTGTAATACAATGACAAGAGGTAGTTTCATTGATGGGGACCGTTGATAAATAATTGTAATGTTGGTGTCTATGGTTTATGCCTTGACAAGTTATTGAAATTATCTCTTTAGTGAAACTTTTTTCATCAACATTGACCATAAAAGGTCACAGTATATATTTTTTCACTATAACATTAATCTCTAGTAGATTATATATTTTGAATATGTATAGACTATTATATTAGAGGGGGATTATTCTCATGAAAAGTGTAATGTTATTCTAGACACCCTGAGAATGAAGAGGTTTATAATTAGATGTTATCTTTTAGAGAAATGTGGACATTGATGAGCATATTGGTAGATTGGGGGAGGGTATATACGAGGATAAAAGAGGTGAAATATATCTTCCTGGTTATCAAATGCACCTCATTGGACAAGGTGAGTGCAAGTAAGTATTAATATTACATACTCCATGTGATACAAGAATGGTTAGTGAGGAATAAACAAGTTCCATGATGGTCTTTAGATAGAGAAGACATTATCAATATTCATCAAAGAGTTTTTGTTCCTACTTACATGATAAAATAGATGATGGGGGAATCTAACTCTTTATAGAGGGAAGTGCACTGAGGATTGATGAAGATGTAACATGATATCAAATGATGGTTCTTGGGGATAGTTTTAAATACAGAAATTTATAATTTTTTCTTTCATTCTATACCTATTAGAGGATTATGTCTAAACATTATCGACTAGATGGTTTTCGTAATCCTCATTCCATTCCTATATTGAATTAGAATGAGGAGAAAATGGAATTTGTTTTGACTATTACCATGTCATTGAGATGTTTCCATACTATGTGGTTAGTGGTTCATTGAAAGATAATGGTGTATATTTTCATGGTGATTTGATAGAATCCTTCCTTTGAAAATATTGGAAAATGATTTGTTTAATAGATAGTGTGTATAATTGGAATTCCTCGGAGAATAGTATCTAAATTGAACACTAGTATTACATCACAATTTTCTTGAGCATTCAAATATAAATGAGGAATTAGTTTTAGTTTTGTGTTATGTTTCAATTTTATACTAATAGAAAATCAAAGTAGAAAATATTTATTTCAGAGGAAATAATGTAATAATATATTATTGATTTCATTGGAACATAGTACGATCATCAAATTTTAGTAGAGTATTTATATGATAATATTTTCAATTATTTGATTGAGATTGTTGTGTTTAAGGCTCATTATGGTTAGTCAAACTACTCAGCTTAGTGTTGGAATGATGATAGTGAGGCTACTATTATTCATGAAAATTTGGTACATGAATCCTCTGAATATTTATATTTTATTTTAAAATAGTTTTTACCACATAGATTAGGTAAAATCCATAGTCATACTAGAGGATACAACGATTTAAATTTTCAAAGGGAGGCTATTTTTTCTTAAGGGTTTCATCTCATATGGAGAGTCAATTTTTTTTTATGTATGTGAATTCTGACTCGTAGTTTATGGGATCATTTTTATTTGTTGAGTGTTCTAAAAAAGTGGAATACTGGTATAGTCAAAATTTACATATATATTTTTTTGAAATAAAACACAATTTTTGTTCTAATTAAACGATTGATATTACTCGGAATAAGTTTTATTATGTTTTTTTTGGTAGGATGCCATGTTTTATAAAATTTTTAAAGAACATATGAATAGAGTATACCAAAAACATTTTGCACCACATAATGAAGTTTTGTAGTGCAATAGATTATTTATTAAGATTTATTCAACATAAAATATAGTCAATGACCTAAATTAGGGCTCAAAAATGAAGAATAAGACTAAATTGGGTTAAACATGATATAAATAAAAATAACGTATCATCTATGTAATTTAGATGCTATGTATATTCATGTTTTGTAGGACGTGAATAATTACACATCACGAGGACATGTTAGAGAATCAAAGATTGCACATCATGTACACCAATTAAATGACATATAAATATTCATACATAGAATAGAATCATAGTTTTATGATGGTTCTTTAGCATACATAGTTTTAGAATACCCATTAATGTCCCATTATGACCAACGATCATTTAATGGAAAATTTATGATTCCATAAGGGTGGATTAAATCTTATAAATTAGAGGCAATGTCTAAGAAGAATGTGACCATTTCCTTATTTTTTTCTACACTACAATTTAGGGATTCGACTACATAGGGTATAGTTTTCCTTCTCCTTTTATTTTTATTTTTTTTCAAATGAAACAAAATTAGTTGTCATTTAATTAAATTATTTCCATTTTTGTTTTTTCATCCCTCTTTCTCATCGTACTCTATTCTAATTCACACTCTTTTCCCATCTTTCACCATGAACTATTTTCACTTTTCGATGGAAATTGAATTACCTAAGGATAGTTCATGGGAGAGGTTTCATGGAATTCCTAACTATTTCACATCAATTCTATGTGTATTTTTTTTTGGTGAATGAGAGTGTATTTCATGGATTTTATGGTTTTCTACCATAGAATAATTTCCAATTTAATTCCTCTTCATTGACTAATTCTTTTTTACCTACTTTATTTCAAGGAAACCCTTCATTCTATTCATTTGTGGTTAGCTAATGTGATGAAATTACATATGGTGGTGAAGGGTCTTTTAGGGATCATATTCTCAGTTGAGGTGTTATCATATTTGACTAATCGAGGAAGTGGTGTTTGGTTCTCTAAAGGAATGATTACATAAAACTCATAATAAATCAAATTAATGAAACAATTTAATGAAGATTCATATAGATAAATGTCAAATTGAAGTAAAAAAATAATGAAATAATTGTGGAACTCGCAATTTCCAACCCTTGGACGAAGTCTTTTTTTCCTAATTTCATTATTTCAACATTTGAATTTTCATTTAGAATAGTTTATTTCTTCATTGAATTTAAACTTTATATGTTATAAAACTGAAAGAATTGAATTGGTTTAATAAATAAATAAAAAATGAATAAATGAGTTTCTGAGAAATGTAATTATTGATTGATTGACAGTGATTATCCTCAAGTTAGTTGTCCTTGGTCAACCCCTATTTTACAGTGTGAAAATAATTTTTCTTTTTCTGCACCCAATGATATATATGAGTTATCTACCATTTGGATCTTCTTTGTCAGTATTGAGTAATGCATGATGTTTTCTATGTGTATCAACATTGGATGTTTGACCCCAATCCAATGAATGTGATCGAAAAGGTTGATTTTCATTTTGAACTGAATTCCTCATATGGGTAGTGACACCTATAGATTGTGATCTAACGTGATAGTATGAGGTGAGGAAAGACTATACCACTTTTTTTAGTTGTTTGGTTTCATAAGAGAATTAATGTGGAGAAAAGGGAGTAATAATGATAATTTTTTGTACAATGGAATGATTTTTTAGAAATACCACTAGAGAAACTTCTTAACGATAATAAATTTCTAGTGTGCTAGAGTTTAACTACTAAAAACATTCTAGGTATGTTGTGATTAGTTTATAATGTTATTTATAATTTTATTGAGTTATTATATATATTTTTTAATGTATCACAAATATTTTGGGTTCTTGTAAAGGATTTTATAGGCTGTTAATGTGATTCATGGTTTTATCATGGTGTGGGAAAATTATGTCATCCTCCATAGGTAACTGTGTAAGTTATTGAAATGTTGAGTAGATAAATCATTTTTGGATTATCATTAAATCTTATCATATGATATTTACTAAGAAACTATACAACTTAGAATAAAAAAAGAAAACCAAATTTGGTGTATGGTTTCCAAATAATTTATCCAAACAGTGATGGTTCCCTAAATGGGAATTCGGTTTTACACAATAAAAACATGGTTTCTTATAAATTATTACTAAACTATTAAAAAATATTTTATTAACCCAATTTTTTTATTTTTACCAGGCACCCTTCATCCAACTTCTTACATGATGCTATCTCAAACCCGTGAACTCTTATTTGTGGTTCTTTGGGATTCCTCCCCCACCAAAGTTCAATTTTTTTAAATATGAAAACATGATATGGGAGAATAAAAATGGTTCTATAATTATAACGGGGGAAATATAATAGTTATTTTCCATCTGAAGATCAAGGGGATAATATAATAATTCGTAACTAAAACATCAATCAGATCTACTTAATTGAATAAAATGTTTTAAAAAACTGATGTGAGATATTTGAAGTCCAAAAGAATATTGATAATAAAATAATTATTGCTGGATGTTTTGGGATTTTAGAAAAACCTTATAGTGTTGATTGAGAAAATATAGATTTAAATTTTTCTCCATTAAGACATGTTAAATTAATAATTTATCTATGAATGTGGGTTGTAGTAATATCACAAGCAGTATTCAAACAAATTATTTCGAATTTAATAAAATTTACATGTATGGAATGAAAACAAGTTTATTGGTGAAATTAATTCATAGGTATATAAAGTATTTATTTTTTTTACAAAATTATCAGGGATGAGTTTTAGTCTAATCGATGTTGAGTTAATAAAAAAAATAAATGAAGAAATATTGAGAAAGTGTAAAAATAGACGTCGATGATGATTGGATGTAAATAATTTTCTTGAAGACATTATGGAATGTGATACTTCTAAGAGAACATTAGAGTTTAATTGTGTGATATTTCTTGGATCTCTATAGGTTTTCAACATTGAAAAAAAATTGAAATTTTATATCCAATGCGATGATCACTCAAAGAAAAAATTAACCTATAAATATTTTAACGGGGGAGTGAAGTGGATTAATTTACCCTACTATATCAGCTATATTTCTCATTGGAAACATTTGGGGAAATTTGAGAGTTTACCTGGGGAAATGATGCTTAAGAAGGATATGAGGATCATAATGTTGGAAAATTCCCTATAGGTTACAAATTCATGGGAAATAGTGAAAGAAACTATCTATTTCATTATCAAATCAAACGAAAAACTCAACAGTTCAATAAAATACATTTTTGAATTGACTAATTGTGATCCAAAATGAAGGAAACAAGTTTATTTTCATTGTTTTAATTTTCTTAAATATATTCTAATATCAAATGACATGAGTAAATGACAATAGGATACGTATATTCATAGATAAAATTTTTTCAACTAAAAAGTACTTATTTTTTTGGAGAAACGTTCCATTTTGGATTTATTTATTTTTGAATAAGAGTTGTTTCATATGAATTAGTACTGATTCATTTTGATAAAAAAAATTTGACATAAAATTTATTATATGGGGAGTTCATATGAGGGTTTTTCTGGGGAAGATATTATCAAATGTATTATTTATCTTAATAATATTTCATGTGGGACATAGTTTAGTAACTTATTCCATTATCATTCCTTGTCATTATGGATAATAAAATAGGAATTTTTTATTAGAATCATAATCATTTCTCAATTTAGAATAATGACCATCTTACCCCATCAAACATATACACTATAAAGACTCATTTTCTTCCTTCAAGTAATCTCATACAACTAGAACCCATAATTTATTAACATTCTTACTCATTCATATGCCTTGTTAATGAAGTCAAAAGATATAATATATTAAATGAAAAATCATAAGGAAATATAAAAATAAAATCCTCATAGTCCCTTGGAAAACATGAAAAAACCAAAAGAAAGATTACGTACCTTATAATAAATTTGGTACAAAATTTTTATTTAATTATATATGATGTATTCTTCATTTCCCAATAATTATAAAAAATATTAATAATAATTCATAAATTGAATATCTATATAAATTGGGTTACCTGGAATGAAAAGTAAACAAATGAATACCATTCTTATAAAAACAATCGTACACATTTAAATAGCTCATAGACATTCATAATAAAATATTTTCTTTTCCTTAACAATTCGAATAAAAATATTTCCATTAAAAACCAAATAAATATGATTCTATAGGTACCTTGAGAAATTATCCTTAAATTCACCCTTATAATTTCTCTTAAATTGGAAACAACTTACTTTATATTTCACACATCCCTTTGGAGACACCTATAACCGGTAAACTCTTTCAATTCACCCAATGCAATGGAATTATCTATCAAGATCACATTTCATCAAACACATTTATTTCTAAGTTATCTTTGATAAAAAAAAATCCTTGAACCAAATCATGAATAAAATAAGTATATATTATAATTAAACATTAAACTATAATATCATATGAAACAATACTTTCATCTATCACATAAAAATGAGAATAATTTTATATTTCCTTCAAAAATAATTTTAAATTTATAAATTATTAGACTTTTGGGAAAAGATTCACCATTGATCAAAAATTTATAATTTAGAGGAATCATTACATCTAGTAAATTCTATGGATATGGTAAAGACTAGTGAAGTCATAATAATTTAAATATATTTTTTTAAAATATTTATTAAAAATTCATAAATAAACAACTGAGAAAACATTGAAATGATTACTTTTTATAAATTTTTAAAAACTAAAAATTATTAAAAAAATATAATTTATCATAAATTTATGAATAAATAGCATTATTAATTAAATTATTAAATAAGTTCAATATGAAGAAAATAGATATGGAAGGAAAACATTAAACCAAGATTCTTTAATTGAATATCCATTACACTATGTCCAGACTGAATTCATTCATAAACCTACCATTTTGTTTAATGAAATTATATTAGTTTTATACATATATAAAAAAATTTGTTCATTTAATTTTTTCATATCATTTATTAATGTTGTTCACATGTTTTATTTATATACTTAAATGGTTATGTTCACATTCGATGTATTGAGGATTTTCCATTTGTAATTAAAAAAATAACTTCGACAGCTTTACTATGGTCAAAATTTTGATGTTTCATTTATTACCATAATCAATTTCATTAAAAAATAATTAATTTTATATATTACAAAAATTATAACCATAAAATGATGGTGTCTGTGAAAAAATGAAATACAAGATATCCTGGAGGTGTATGTTCACACTGACAATGTTTATATTTTTTTGTAATTTATGAAAATGGGATAAATTATAATGAAATTACAAAATTATAAAAACATATTTTTGTTATTCATGAAATATTTATTCATTGTTATTACCCTTATGAACAAACATGTGAGGAATTAATGACAAATTAATCACATATCCTTATATAGATGGTATTGAAAACACACACACATTCAATGTTATCATTTTCAAATGGATGGAAATGTTAATATGTTAAATAAAATATTATAAAAATTTGTAAATATAATTTCATAAAAATAAAATACTAGGAGTAATTAATTTATTATAACTCACTAGGTGTGGAGAAGAATGTAAATAGAACACATATATTCCTTGAGATGGTATTCCACCAGTATAATCGAGCAATGGTTTCATTTACCTGAGGATCAAGAAGAGAAAGAAAGGATTTATTACTTCAACATAATGAAAATTTAATATAGTTAATATAGTTAATATAATTATTTTTTTATGTAATATATTTAATGAAGGTATATGTAGAAATAAACATTGAATAGATCAGCCATGTCTTATACCACTTCCTCCTCATATGTCACACTTCGTCTTAACCCTTAATACATTTTGGATTTTTATATTTACAATATTGGGATATATAAGACATAGGTATGATATTTAGTAATGTGTTTTCATTATCAGTTTATGTATCACCTTGGGATATTATGGTATATTTCGCTTTATATATATTTGATGTATTTGGCATCCAACATTACATGCAATATCTTGTTAAAAAAATAATGATACACTATCAAAATATTATTATTTAATATGATACATATCCCTAGAAAGTTATATTAGATTGTATGAATAGTAAAAACTAAATAATGAAAAATTATTTTTCATACGTGTATAAAATGAATTAAATGGATATAAATTATCTAGAAAAAGATGAATTTGAAAGAAAAAAAGATATTTTTTATGAAAACATGTTTTCATGTGCAAAATATGTTTTTTATTCATAAATTATTTTAATCAATATTTATTAATAATTTTATTTAAATAAATACATAATGAATTCTATTAAATATTTTATCACTCATTTTATTTTTATTAATATTATTTGATTGACAATTATTTTAATTTTATCATTAAACATTTGATTTTTTTTTCTAAAAATGTAATTCATTGCCTTTTTCACATATATTTTCAATTGAATTACTAAAATATTTACAAATAAAATTTTGATATAATGGTTTCTTTATTTTGAATCATTATTTTAAAAATAATAATTAAAATAAATGACATTTATTTCATAATGAATAGAAATTATGTTTAAAACACACATGGGATAATGATTAAAATGGTTAACAACGTGGATAAACTATAACCTAAGGAATAAAATATCATTTAAACGTTAAAAATGTTTTTAATGTATTCAATAAAATAAATCTATTGTATTTTATCATTGATCCATTTGGTTCCAATTTCACATTAATATGATATTATTAAATTTTAATATTTTCTCTATTTAATACTTTTCCCCCACCGAACATTAAAATGGGAACATTCTCTATCCATTTATTATCATATATAATTCAATTTTTTTTGCAAGACATACCCAAAAATATATATTAAAAAACCTTATCTATGTTTAATATTAACTATATTTCCTAAAATATCATACCAAGGGTCTATATAAAGATTTATAATGGAGGATTATAATTCAAGAGGTTATCATCGTCAAGTAATTCATTCATTATTTTTTCTATTTCTATCTCCTAAAAATATTCACTAATATTATTACCGAGATTGATTTTTTATATTTAATATACTGATAATGTTTTATAATAAGGGTGTTTCCAATATATTAATTCTTTACATCATATAAGAAATGATAAAATTGTTAGTGCGTAATTTTGGACTACCACCACCATGAATAGATTCATTTATTATTCATGTTCACCATAAATGGATAGTTAATGAATGGATATAGTAGATATAATTAACATTTATTATATTTTTATAATTATTCAATGATATTTTTTTTCATTCTTTCGAATCATTGAGAATTTAAAACATCACTTGTGTGTACGTACATGAAACCTTCTCCATGAAGATATGTAATGTATTTTTTGTTCACCCCCGTATATGAATTTTTGTAAAAGTGAATATAATTAATAATATATATATATATATATATATAACATGATGGATATTCTAAATATAATGAAACCATAACATGGGTGTAAGGACTAGAACCATCAAACAAAAATATGCTTGTATATACTAACCATGTTTTTCCAAAATGATGACTTTATTAATAATTATATAATTAGTATTTCAAAAGGAATTTTATATTCCCCAAAAAGTATGAATATGAGTCTATAACATATATATAATAAATCTAAATTTTTTATATAGGGGATTAAGAATTCATATAATAGATGATTAGATATAAGGTACATGTTTCTATTAACATATCATATAATCTCAAGATTACTTAAAATTAATTTTCATTAAAGGAGATTATATAATACATATTATTTAAACACCATATATTTCCTTATCATCTTGTTATTTCATTTATTTCTAAAGTTTCTATATTTTTCTCTTTTTAGTATTTAAAACACTCAAGAAAATGTATTTAAGAAATGTTATCCTTGTTTCCTCTTTGGTAAACACAATTTTTTTTATACATTCATGTTAATTAAAATGATTTCAGTAATGGTATTTCCTATGATAAAATGACTTTATAAATTCCATTATGACTATATTTATATATCATTTCAATGTTTCATAATTAATATTGTTTTTCATTTTCCAATACGTGTAATATTTCACCTCTAAACAAAAATTTGAATGAATTTGTTTATTAACTTTTATGAATTTAATAAATTCTATTGTAATCATGAGAAATTTTTATTTAAATATTTCTCCACAAGATTACATTTTTTTTGAAAGAAAATGTTTTCATAGTATTAATGAAATTATTAAATTTTTCGTTACTGAAGGACATGATATTTTCTCTTGTCTTCAATTAAATGGTAAAATTATATTCTAATGTTATTTTTCATATTTTTAAACAAACATTGATGTTTCTTATTATTTACTAGGTATATGATATAGTGGTTCCATTAAATGTATTGTGATGAACAAGGTTTTTTAAAATGTTATATTTTCCTAAGAAAATGTTTGTTATATTATATTTTACACAATAAAACGACATATATTTAATAATGATATATACAATAAACACAAAAATGGGAAAATATAGTTAACTTAAATCCATTAGAATCAACTTCCATATATTATATAAATTTACCAAAATATTAGCAGACCAGTAATGTTCTTTTAAAATGATTATATTAAATAATAAAGGAAATAATGAAGTGATGTTTGTAGATTATAAAGGGAAATGTGACAATTAAGATTTTACCGTTATAGGAAAATAAGTCAAATATGACCAGCAGTCAATATAACCATTGGAACACTATACTGTTTATATCTATACCCTTTTGAAATAATTCTACTGCTTTTATTAGTGTTTATTATTAATTATGACAAATGATAATTAGTATTGAAAGTAGAAGCATTGGCCTCAATAATAGATCATGTCATATGAATACCATTTGTAAGAACATGGGAGGGAGGTTGAATCCTTGGGATTTTCCCTTAAACAAGAACAAGCTGATTATCAAAAATTGATGCCTGAATTAAATTTCATATAGTAGAATTTCATGTTAGTTTAAATTACTACAAGATCATCATTAGCTAAACTACCTCATGAATCTGTCTCTATTTCCCACCTTACCATCATATCGTGGGTGGATTTTATTGGGGATTACGTGCCGATGAATTAGTTAAATGATTTGTAATTAATTTTTATAAATAAAATATTTATTATATTAATTCCATTTTAAAAAAATATTTTCTTATTAAAAAATATTTTTAATTTAGGAAAATTTGAAAAATTGAGTTTTCTCAGACAAATTGTACTTTTCAGAATAGATATAAATATTTATAATAAAAAATTAAATTCTGAATAATATTTGTTAATGAAAAATTATGAGAAAAATATTTTTATTTAAATGAAAAATTGAAAATAATTTTATCCTGTCTTATGAACTTTTTAAGTGTCCAAAATTAGAATGTTCTTTAAAACATACTATTTTTTAAAAAAATACTTATTTTTTATTTGAGTGTTAAAATTATCATATTTATAAAATTATCCTTAAAAAATTAACTTGATATTTTAAATCATCACATCAAAATTTACTTAAGGATAATTTATGATAATTTTTTAAAATAAATTATTTTCCATGAATAGTACTAATACAGTTTTAGAGTTTTTGAATGATTAATAACATCAAAATTGTTTCATAATTATTTTATAATCTTTTAACCACATTAAAAAACCCAAAATATGTTATCTTATTTATATGAAGTATTTTTATAGATTTTAATAAATTAAAAATCATATAAGTGACATCCCATGGTCATAAATGGGTGCTTTGACTTTAAAAACTTTACACTGTGGAAACATCAATTTTACATTCCAAAAGTATTAATAAAATTTATTTCTGGTCAAATTATATTAAAATTGCAATAAATGTGTCAAAAATGACCAAACCAATGTGAAAACCCGTGGGTAATCCAATTTTTTTTTCATTTTCCACATCATATATTTTCAAGGCCTATATTTGGAAATTATTAGACAAATACTATACTTTTTCTACAAATACCCACCCATTTATCCATTTAATTTCTTTCCCAATCCATAATACAAGATGATATGGTTGGTTTTCCTTATTTTTTTTCTCCACAATGTGTCCTCGATACCCCATCATTTCATTCCTCATGATCAACGAGCAACTCTTCCTGTTAAGGGAATTATCATTCCTTTCTCTTCAATCTAAGAACTGATTTCATTATATGTATCCAAAATATTATGGTTACTCATATTCAAAACCATTGTCATCAAAACCATACTACAATATTATCTTTCATCAATCCTAACCATTTACCCCCCCCCCCGTTTTACCCTTTTTTAAATCCACATTTTATTACTCTCACGTTGCCCAATTTTCTTTTTAAATTTCTCTCTCTAATTAAGAAATTACATTTATTTTCATTCCGTGAATACCCCAACAACTTTATTTTACATGGTTAATCACCTGGATGATAAAGTTTCTTATTTTATTTTTATATTTACACTTAAGAATAAAATAGACCATTTTCATGGGGTAAAAATGATATAATGTTCATGTATTTAAGTAGTTTTGATTCTCCTTGATTATGGTAAGAAAATCCTTCTTTATTCTCCACAGGTTATTAATGAAATGATTTATCATGATATATGTGGCTCTCATTAATTTAAAAATATTATATGTGTGGCCATATTGTGCTCCTTTTAATTATGTAATTAATTTAAACTCTAGAGATGGAAAGTTTTATGATACCATGATGAGTGACCATGGTAATTTCATTGTTGAAATCATGGTGGTAATCCCCAGTGATATTCTTATGAATTTATCATTTAAATGTTATATCCATATTTTCATGCTAATATTCATGTTATTTTTATTATGATATTCTTCATGTTTTCTTTCTCAATCCATATTGACATCTCTCAAGTTCATGTTGATGTTTCTCATGATCACATGTAGAATGTTTCCGTTTCTAAATCACTTACTGAGAATCTTGCTTGGACATTTCCATTTTTGTATGTCCCCATGATATTATAGGTAGTCAATATTACTTACGATGATCACATGAAGTTTTATTTCATTTCAATTAGAGGAATTATTTTTGTTTTTATGTATTATTTTCTTGGTATACAGGAAAAAATTTAAAAGATAATTCATTTTGTTCCATGTAATGAATTTCTTATGTAATAAGAAAATGTAGGAATCCAATGTTAGTATAAAAGGATATTTTAGATATTTCTGGGATTTAAGAATATAATTCCATAGTATGAAACCAATAAAAATATTAAATATATTAAAATTTCTAATTATTTTGGTCAGTTATTAATTATGTGGTTTATGAGAAAAAACCCTTGTCTTGATACTAAAAAGTTTATATATCTCTAGTATAGTTGTATTTTGGGGAAATAACCAAAAAAGTTCCCTTGAGCTATACTCAATTGGGAACTAATTCATAAAAATAGAAATTGCTACAATCATGGTTTGATACTCTTAGAGATATGGTTGGTTAATCAAATGCTTTTTATGAACCATTATGAAAATTATATAGAAACTATAACTATTAATAATGAATAAAATATTTAAGCATGATATATTAAGTCATCAAATTCTATTATAATTTTGATATTCTTAAAACAAACACTTTTTATTACTAAAGAATTCTTATTTTTGAAACTTTATATGACAAAGGAGGAACTATGTAAATTATGACCACAAAGCATGACGTTCTGATGACCCTCTAATTGAATATATAATAGCAAACTCCATCAAAAAGGTGAATCAATAGTATCAAGTTGGAAATAATAACATGAATCATGTTGACCAAACAGATTCTCCTCTAAGGGACAACTATGATGTTAAGTCCTTTAGGTATCAACGAAAACCATTGTTTTGTGTATCTAACGACCCATTGATTGCTGATCAAAGGATAAGTTGTAGGAAAAGATCATTTCAACACTTCATTGTTAAAAATAATAGAATGTCCCCCTTCAAATATACCTCTAATAAAGAGAAGCTAATCACTAGTATAAATTTATTAAAAAAATTAATCCAATAATGGATATTGATTCTATAAAGTGGAAAGATATTAGAGGAATATTTTTTAATAAATATATCTCACATAAAATGAGAACAAAAAAAGAGAAGTAATTCCTAGAATTGAATTAGATGGAAAATAAAATTGTGGGAAGCTATGAGTTAAACATTACAATACTTTCCTATCACATATCTATAATTCTTAGGAATCCTACGAGAAATGTTGGTATATTATTCTGTTGAATGAGAACCCATATGTGGAGAAATATAAAACATCCTGATATTGAATTATATGATGACATAGTTCTTAGTTAAAAAAAAGTTTATTTCTAGTTTGGTGAAATGTAGTAATCACATAGGTCACATGAAAAGAAGAGAGCCATGTATCTAAACTCAGGGAGGAACATTGATAAAACAACCATGAAAGAAAGTCCATCTTCCTACATGAATCAAATTTGAGATGGATCATTTATGGAAATACATCATGGTAATGGAAAATTCTAGAAGTTTGGAAGATATGGACATATTTCCTAGAAATCTCATGTTGAGGTGAAGCCTTAACTTCTCAAAAATATAGAAAATTTGAAGATGTTTCAATAAAACCTTGATGTTCAAGGAATCAGTTGTAGACAACATGGGACCTATCCAAATTAGTGCCCAAATCAGAAGATAATGGAGTTAATTGACCCTCAACCATAGAATAGATCAGCAGAGAAAGGATTGGTATTTTTGATAATGTTTTCTAAATTATGGGATTTAAATCATGTGGTTGAAAGTGCTCACATTGTTCTATCAACGATCTATGTATTCTGTTATTTCATCCAAGTTTATAAATAATACGAACTCATTCCTCAGGCTTGTAGAAGTATAATTATCAATATAAACTCTTGGAGGGATTATCCAAGAATCAGAAGTGTACATCAACTCTAGTATTGTATTTAGAGAGAACAATCCCATTTAAAATATAGTATTCATTTCCACGGTGGAATTCGACAATATACTTAGATTCAATGGATATGAATTTATAATGGTATGTCCAAGAAAAGAATAAAGTAAATCACGATAATCTTGAGTGTACAAGCAACAATTGTTTTCAAAGGGGAGATATCCTTACATAAGCTTTGTCTAGAAGAACCTCTCATAGAATTATTTAAGGGATTGATCAGTAATGATGAATAAAGAAATGAAAATATAAAGATGGATAATGTCCCGATTTATTATGAATACATTGAAATATTTCTCGAGGAGTTACCTAGATCTCCCCCCGAATTAGAGGATGAGTTATCCCAAGAAATAATACTTAGATCCACGACGATATCAATAACACCATATAGAATGGAGAATTTGGAGCTAGAGGAATGAAATAAAAATCATCTAGATATTTAGGAGAAGGGGTTTATCAATCAAATATTGTCCCCATGAAGAGCACTTATTCACTTTGTGAAGAATAAGGATGGATCATTGTTTCTATACATTGATTATAAAGAACATAAAAGGATAAAAATGAATAAAAAACAACCTCTCCCAATGATTGATGATTTATTTGAGTATATTTTTCAGACTCAATTGTTCCCCATGATTATCCCTTGATCAAGTTATTTTCAATTGAGGGTGAAGAAAGAATACATTACAATGGTTTCCTCAATTATTGATATGGGAAATATGAGTTTCTTTTTATTCCATTAGTCTTGACTATATTGTTTCCTTTATTTATGGATTTGATTAGTAAAGGCTTTAAAAACAACCTTCAAAAATGTGTTTTAATTTTTATTGATGACATTATAATATATTACAAAATTAACAATGAGAATGTGTATCATACAATGGTTTTAATGAAAACGCATAGGAAGAATATTTTTTTTGGTAAATTTAACAAAATTTATTTTTTTGTTACAACAATTTTATTTCATAGTTCACAATGTATCCAATGATGTAATATCAGTTGAACCTACCAATAAAAAATATGCAGCAGAATCACCTCATCCTATAATAGTAATTTAAATTCATAGTTAAATTGATTATCATTATATTATTTGGGTTCTATGAAAAACAGTTATTATATAATTATCAACTAACCAAGTAAAGATTGAAATGGAGATAAGTTAATATTTAAAAAGAAGTGTGAAGAATGTTTCTAAGATATGAAGAGGTGATTGGTCACAATACTTGTGTTAATTCTTCCCTTTATCAGATAAGTATTTATTAATTTTATAGATGCATATTTTAACTGACTTGGGTGGTTCCTCATGAAAAATTATAAAGTGGGTTCTTATGCATCATGAAGGATAAATCATGATGATTAGAATTATCGTACATATTACCTAGATAAAGGTGTAATTATTTTTTGTCGGATGATATGAAGGAGTGACCATTTTGGTGTGATATGATATATAAACAAAGGCCACAAAAGTTTTATGTATACATTCACCAAGAGAGAATAGAACATGAGATAAATGACATGGCTGGAACTTATTAAAAACATTTATTGTTAAAATCATTATCACACTTGGAGGGAAAACATGGTCGCTGATGAATTATATAGGAATGAACCTTCTCTGAAAAAAATGTTGGGGATTCAAGGAGATCCATTGATAAAGGACCTTGAATGATTGGAAATGGGAATTTCAAGGGATGTGAAAACATTATTTCTATCCAAAATAATCTCTCAACAAACACTATGAGATAATATTATTAATTATCAAATACTGTATCCATAATTAAAAAAATAATATTGATGATGTTATGAATGAAATGTATAAAAAGTACAATATTTATGGAGAAGGCATACTAAAATTTCATACAAGCATATAAATCCAATATATTCCAAAGTTAAATAAAGATCTCATGGATGAAGGTCATTACTCTAAATTATTTATAAATCCTGGATACACTAAAAATTATGTGGACCTTCTTGATCATTATTGGTTGGGTAATATGAAAATAGATGTTATGGACTCACTATAAGATGCTTAGTGTGTCAACAAGTATTTTTGTTGAGATAAATTCTTAAATTTTTATTGCAACCACTACCCATATTATCATGCAGGCAAGAAAATAACATTATGAGACATTGTGACTAGTCTCCAAAGAACGTCTACATAAAAAATGTGATATGTGTTATATTAGAATGACCCACTAAAACATCACATTTTATCCCTATTTGAGAATATTTCTATCTTCACTAACATTCAATGATATATGTAAACATAGTAGAGAGATTTCTAGGGGTGATACATTCTATTATTTATAGTCATGATTCTTTGTTTATACATAAATTATTGAGAAGTCCACAACATGATTTTAATGAAGAATTTATCTTCAGTATAAACTATCACCTTCAAACCAAGGGCCAATCTGAAATGAATATTCAGACACTCAAGTACATACTTATAATGTGTTCAATGTCACTTAAAGGTTCATGGGCTCAACCAATACAATCAGATTAGTTATTATACTACAATATATTAAAATTTAGTTTTCCAATAGCAGCCTATGAGTCTCCATATGGGAAAATATATAGATATCCTAAATTTTTAGATTATATTTGCGATAGAAAGCTACTTAGGACTGATATTATAAAATATATGGAAGATTTGATTCATTCCATTCAACAACATATAAAATATACTCAGATTCAATAAAAGAGCTATGTTAAAAGTCATAGATGGGACATGTAGTTTGATATTAGAAATAAATTCCATTTAACATCACTACGTAATATAATGATGCTGTTTTGGAAGAATGGGAAGATTGTCCCAAGGTACATTGGTCCCTATGAAAACTTAGATCATATAAGAGAAGTGTCCTGTTAAGATACACTTCCACCAAATCTAGGACATGTTCATGATTTATTCCATGCATTTCTCATGAGGATGAATATCTCTGACCCCTCACATGTACTGAATCATGAGGTGGTACACCTTAATCATGACCTCTCATAAAAGGAGAAAATCATGGTGATAGTGGACCATAAAGAGAAGGTTTTACACAATATGAATATCCAAGATGTTAATGTGTTACGAAAAAACAATAAAATTATATAGGAGAAATTGGAACCATAAGAGATAATAAATCATAAGTACCCACAAATTTTCACAAAAAAATAATATTTGTATAAATTTAAGGGTAAAATATCTAAATGGGTTGAGAATATAGAGACCCATGTTTTTAAAATAATATATGTTTACTGCGAAAATAATTTTTATATTATATTATCCACAAAAACCACATATATTTAATAATGATCAATGAATTTTTCCCAAAAATGGGAAAAATATGGATATCAAAAAATATATTGGAATCATATCCCCAACACTATGAAAAAAAATATATATATTTATGTAAACTAGTCAACATCATAGAAAATGATTATGGATAATATTGAGTTAAATAATGTAGTGGTTTTAATATATAATAAAAAGAAATGTTACTATTTTTATTTAACCATTATATAATAATTGTTAAAATATGTTTGTTCAACAATACAATAGTTCAAAATTATGAAAATTGAGAACTATATCCATTTTTAATAATTCTGCCATTAAAATTATTCATTATAATTAGTTATGAAAAAGGAGATTTGGTACAGAAATGAGAAGACATGGCCTCAACAAGTAGAGTTAGGCAATATGAAGCGTATTTTTTAAAAACATCAGGGGAAGTAGCATCACATTGTTTTGACATTAATTGATCCCAAGACGAGTATCAATAAGTGAATCTTGAATAAAATCACATATGAGAGAAGATTATGCTAGTGGAAATGGACACTCATTTGATGTTAGTCGAGCCACCCCATAAATCTATCAACACCATACACCTAACCCTTAGGTCATACAACGGTGCTATAATTGGTTTTGTGGCTTGTCCTTAGTCATGTAATGTTGAAATCCATTGTATAGATAACATTATTATTCCAATAATTCTATTTTAAGATTTTTTTTCATTATAATATTGATATTTAATTGAGATGAATTTGATAAATTAATTTTCCAAATGAAAATTATACTTTACAAAAAAGATACAAAAATTTATAATAACTTAAGGTATTCAAAATAATATTTTTTTAAATAAATATTAATTACAAAAGAGTTTTATTTAAATATAAAAGTCTAAATAATTTTGTTATGTCTAAGGAAATTATTAAGTGTTATAAATGGGATTGTTCTTTATAATCCTCCATTTTGTTGATATGTAATGGAATTGATATTTTAATGTTAAGATACCCAAATTTATTCAATTATTATGATAAAATAAAAATCTTATTTGAAATCATCACGTTAAAGTATTTTTTGGTTATTTTGTGTTAATTTTCTAAAATTGTTTATTTTTCCATGAATAGAAAAAATACAATTTTTTGTTTTGGGTATGCTTAATGACTTAATAATTATTTCATAATGATTTAATAAATTTTTAACTGAAATAGAAGAAAAAATATACATTCTTTCATTATTATTAATTATTTTAATAAATTTTAATAAATTTTAAAATATATATGTTACTTTCTCAAATCTACAATTGAATATTTGACATTAATAATATTACATTGTAGTAGAATTAAATTTGAGTGCCAACAGAATTAATAAAAATAATTTTTCCATTATGGTTCATTAAAATAACATAAATATTTTTCCAAATTTCCAAAACTAGGGGGAAAACCATGGTTAAGACAATGGTTTTTCATTTTCCACAAACTACTCCACTCCAATGGCCCGAAGGCCTTCATTATTTTAATTGATTTGGATAATCCACCTTTCAAAAGTTGAGGTGGAACCCTTACAAGTCCTGTAGGTGTACATATTACATGGATCGTAGGCCTTAGAGGAATTAATTACCCATAGACTTCAAACATTACAAACAACCCAAACTAACTACTTGAAACTGCTCCTCCTCAAAGTCCTTACTCACCCGAAGGCCTGGGTGGCCTGAAGGCCATACAAGACTCAGGGACCAAATCAGTGGTCTGAAGGCCCAAACGAGGGAATATTTCCATCTGCTACAGTGACAAACAATGCTGCTACAATTCCTGCTATAGTACTGCACAGTTCCCGCTATAGTACCTGCTACAACCCCTACTACAGTACTGCCATAGTACTACTATAGTAACCCAGAAATTCTGCCTCTGCATGGATTTGATCCTTGGTCTCTTGGATTCACTTACGGAGTCCTTACCAACCGGGCTAAGGCTCGTGTGCTTCCAAAAACTAGATATCCAAGACCTATATTCAATTTTTATTGAACAAATTATCCACTTTTTTTATAAATACCCACCCATTTTCCAATAACCACCACTTCCAATCCATAATATACTATGTTCTAGTGGGTTTTACTTCCATGTATTCCCCATGTATTTCTCAAGACCTCAGGTTTCAATTCTAGAAGGACAATTAGTAACTCTATAAGGTAAAGGAATTATCCATCCTTTATCATCAGTTAAGAATACTCTATTTGTATATCTCTCATAATTATTATGGTTACTCTCTTCTATTAATCATTTGATCACACCCTTATAGAATCATTATGTTTTATAAATGGGATAACATATCCCATATACTTTTATATTTACTAATATGAAATTTTATACCTACCATTATATATAATTTACTTCTAAAATTACATCATATACATAAGAAACATCTTTAATTTTCTTTTTTTAGTACACTAACAACTCCTTAATCTAGGTTTATTTATCTTGATATAAAAATGATTTATTTTATTTGGTTGTTTAAATATAACATAACCAAAGTTCCATTTTTTCGGTAAAATTACTTAATGATTTTATCATTAAAGACTTTTGAAACAGCATGATATTTTATAAGGAATCCATTATTGTATTCTCCACGGGTTATTAATGAAATTACTTATTATGTTCAATATAGATATAATTAATTTTGAAATATTAATTGTTCTTCTTTATAGTTCTCTAATGCATTGGGTAAATAATTTAATATATAGATTGGACATGTTTTGTGATAACCTTGTTGAATAACCTTGGTAATTTCATTTATGACACCATGGTGGAAAACATAGGTGATATTTTTTTGATTGTCTTATTTAAATGTAAAATCCACATTTCAATGTTATTATGAATTTAATAAAATGAACCTAAGATGAATAATATTAACTATATTTTAATTATGATATAATATCATCTATCATGGTTGATTAATGATGATTCCTCACTCTTAAGAAACTTATTTTATTTAAAAAAAATGTTTTACCCTTACACATGATTTATTATCTATGAAATATTTGGTATGAACGTATATGTTACAATGATGATCTCATACCCATATATATGTTATATTCTTGCACTTGATAATTGAATATTACATCCCGTGTTTACCATTACTATGAATCTGAGCTCACCCATTCTTATGTTTCCAATTTTCCATGGTTATGATGAAAGTATTTAAATAATAAATTTCTTTGTAGAGTACTATGAGTGAATAAATGTCTGGAATATTGTGACTAACAATTATGAAATTATTTTATTATCTTTATAGCCTAAAAACAATAAGGTTTTATGGTCTTATGACATGTATTATTGTGTAGTGTATTGAATATTTTTCCAAAATGAAGAGATATTTATGTTTCTCATTCTTGGGTCACCACATTTGTCATAATAGGTGGCTCAAAAGGTTTGAATAATTAAGGATAGGAGGGGCTTATTTATAAGTGTGAGGAGAGGTACTCACATAGATATGAAAATAATATTAAATTTCTCTATTTATTTATCGAATGAAATTATAACTAAATATACATATTTCAAATAGAGGGTGACAATGAGTTGAAGTATTACCACACAATAAAATTTCTTCAGTTTTTATGTAATATTAAATCTAATATCCTATTTATAACAACATTTATGTTTTCATTTAACCTTTATCATGGGGATAATGTTTTAGCATGATTACCATCCAAGAAGTGTTATTATGAATTTAAAATTACTATCAAATTTTAACCCTTGAATTTCAAATATGAAATAAATTATAAGAAATTAAAATAGTAAGACTTTTAGAAATTAATTTTAATATGTGTATACAAACAGTAATGAAAACTATATTTTGAAAAATTCATTGTTAATGCATAAATATGATTTTTTACAAAAAATATGAGTAATTAAGAAATATGTCAAATTTTTTAAAATATATGAAATTAAAGGATTAATATTTTACAGTAAAACCAAACTATAATGTATAATATAATTTTATGTACTTTATTAAAAGAAAAGTACATATAAAATATTCCTTCTAAAAAACCTTAGGAAAATTACCAAAATGATAAAAATCGATTAATTCTCTTAAAATTATATTTTAAGAGGAATTTTATTACTTATTTTATATATATGTATATTCTTTAGAAGTGGTTCCATAAACTAGCATTTCATTATCGTATCATTATAATATCACAAAAATCACAATACTTTTAAGATCAATATTTTCCATTACCCACATAAAAAATGATCATTTTGAAAAAAACATATAAATACCCCTAAGATAATTTAAATATACTAAATATAAAAAGTAAGATAATTATATCAATATAAAACTCTACAATTTATCAATTTTCATTTTAAATAAAACTATATATTTCATAGAAAACATTCCTATTATAATAAAACAATTTATTATTTGACTAAGTGATCATATAAAATTTTAATATTAAATAAGAATCTATAAAATATATTTATTAATGTTAATAAGACATGAAATTGATTGATTACTAACATTACCTTGGTTTTTTGTTTCTCCCTCCATTTAGAAATTACATCTTCACAATATTTTATGACCAACCATGTGAGGGTATCTTTCCATTATATCTTATAGAAATTCATAGGTTTCCTCTTAAATAATATTTTTTATATATAGAAAATTTTCTATTACAATTACGTTATTCTCAAATATATTCTATTTAGGATAAAATATCTAAAAATTTATTTCTATACATAAGTGAGCCACCCCTAAATATACAACTTTGGGGATCAAAACATGTGATATATCTGGTAGATACTTCCTTTGAAAAGTAACATGAAACACATCACGTGAATGATATAAAAAATTGGATTGTATTCTTGTTAAGCCGATAATCATATATTCGCTAGAATTTTAAAGGTTTTAATGAACTATGTTCCCCCACATTCAATTTTTCCAAAAATACAATACACCATTTCATGCTGATACTTTTAAAATACTATAATCGCCTACATCAAATTAATGTAATTTCTTCTTGTAATCAGTATTATTGTATTTATTATATTTTACTACACTCACATGGAACATAATCATTTTTACCTTCCATAACATGTCTTTTACCAAGTATAGTCCAAAATATTTCAACTCACCATCTTCATCCCAACCGTCTAGAGTCTAACCCTAGTTTATATATAATTCCATCAAAGGTGTAATATTAACATAATAATTAAAACAACAAAAAAATAGCATATTAATCATTATTTACATTTAAATAAATTATCTTTTTTAATAGATTGGAATGAAAGCAACACTAAGTTTAAATGAAATGTGATACTCTATAAAATATTATTTAAAAATGATCATTATAACCAACACATTAAGATAGATGGTATGAATAGTACTATCTAAATTATAAAAATTATGTTTTTATATTGATTATATGTTAAATAAGAATAATATTAATTGAAAATAATTTTGTTATAAAAACTATATTTTTTAAAAAAGTTTTTATCGCTTCTTAAAGACATATTATAAAATTCATTTTTTATTATTTTTGAAAATTAATTTGATAAAATAAAATAACTTTTTAAATTCATCATATAAAAATTATATTTGAGTGAATTTTTGGGATTTTTCTAAATTTTTTTTTAATTAAATAGTGTAATATAAGAATTTTTTATAGAAAATAACATTTTCATTTAAATTATTTGAAAAGTTAATTTTTATTTAAATTGGTTTTAAAGATAGATTAATTTAATTATACTATTATAAATACAATTTATTTTAATTTATTTAATTTCATACTGAATATTGAAATTAAAACCATTTAAACTTATGATATGTTTTTCTTTAGAAACCCGCTTTTTAATCGCATCTATTGGTATGATATTAAATTTTATTATGAAGCAATATTAATTTAAAAGGTAAATATTGGTTCCATTTTTGGAAACATAATAATTTATATTATCAAATAATTTTAACATAATTTTTTACTATTATTCACATTAAAAGTTGTATAAATTAATTAAAGTGGTTAAGGTTAAAACTTATTTACGTTAGGGATAAACATAAGGATTTGATTGAAAATGACCAAAAGACATGTCCAAAACCTATTTAAAGGAAATATTTATACCTTATAACCTATATGGTTCACATATAACACATGTTTTAGGATTTTGGAGAAAACAAATTGATTTAATTTATTTTTTAAAAAAATTCTATGTGTTCCCTCTCCCATACTTATATATGAAAAACCCTTTCCTCCCAACTTCTCAATTAAAAAAAGAAATTTAGTTCTTTAAATCCAAAAAATGATCAATATTTATGGCCTAAAAAAATCATGTATCTCCATTTTTATAAATTAATCATACAATGGATTTTGGGGATGACCAGATGATGTTCTCCAAAAAATAGGAAACATTTTCAAATGTGTGTTTATATTTTATTTCCTATTACACCACTATAAAATATTATTAAACAATGATTATATAATACCATAATGATCTTACATATAATGAGATACTATAATTTTAAGAGAATAGGCTACATCTATATACAAATCCATTAAATGGGAAACGAAATCATTGAGCATTTCTACCACATACTATCATCTTGCGAGCTAATATAACTAATTTTCCATCAACATATCATATGATTGGATAAAATGATACATTTTATGTTTATATATAATATTTTTGATAAAAATTTAATTACTAATTTATGAAATCACATATAAATTATTACTTTCGATTCCATTTAATAAACGACAATGTCGCTCATATCTGCGACCGACTACCACCTCGCAAAGCGATGGGATTCAATTTTCCACAATTCATTACATGGATGGTAATAATGAAAATTTTATTGACTATAATTTATATATATTAATTCACATATTTTCTTTAAATCATTATACCATACAATCCCTTAAAATTTAACTCCTTAATAGAATGATATCGTCGCTTGTGCGTTCATACATCCTACTAGGTCCATGAAGTGTTGAAGATAATTTTGTGTGGCCAAAAATAAAGAATGATACTAATAATATATCGAATTATTTAATATTAAATTCCAAAACATATTAAAATTCAGAATATTGAAGCTTTATATCATATATAGAAGAACGGAAACCCTCACGACTAAACAAACAAGCGAAAAGAGAGAAACCAACACACTAAACAACAAACATAATGAAATACAATTAACAAATAGGTGTACAAATTTTATAGTAGAATCATATATGAAATTATAAATATGATTGTAGTTATTATAAAAACATAATTACAGGTTTAAATCACTTACCTCAGAGTTTGTAGCACATTAAACTAAAAGAAATTGTGATAAAAAGGACAATGTGTCAATTTTCATTCATTAAGGCATATTTTATTATTATGCACCTAAATTTTTTATTAAGGTGTATACACCACCCATTTTACATGCAATATATTTAATCCATTGTAATTAATTATATTTTGTATTTCCATTAAATTTATTAAATCTAAGGGGAGTTTAAATGAATGCTACATATTTGTAAATGATTTCATCTCAATTAACATTTCATTGGAAAATATTTGATATTACAGACCTATTAGACTTTTTTATATACTACCCATTTTAGGTATATAAAATCAATAAAATTCTATTCATGATGATTAATTTTTTGTTTAAATTAAATTTTTTAAGAGATAATATTTATCTACAACCAAATAGGTAAAAACATTTTTCTACATTTTCTTAGTTTTTGTGATTGTATATCCCCTCATGAAACCATAAGATTATTTTGAAAAAAATTCATTGGATGTTTCATATATTTTAAAAATAAAATTTATTTTATGATATTTATGATTTTTTTTAAAATATTACCATTTTATATATGGTCATTACTTTGAATTTATTTGACTAATTTGGGAAATACTGATAAATCATTATCCTATAATAAATTTAGATATTTGATGATAAGGAATATTAATTCATGATTACATATATTTTTCTATATATTATGAATTCATTAGACTTGTAGATATGGTTGGCTCCTGGTTATAGATAGCTCCCTAATACATTTATAGGTCTCATGATAAAAATTAGTTGCACTAATTATATAGGGTTATACCATGTATTTTTAAACTGTCTTGGGAAAGGACATTATAGTAGATTAACTTGGATGCCTAAAATCATGAATATAGTAACACTCACCACATTATCCCATATATAGTGGTTATATTATTATATTTGAACTATATACAATAAATCACTAACTAAAGGACCAAGTAGTTTAGAAGTCTTATTAAACTAGACATATAATTCAAATTTGGATTACATTTAAACATATAAAATTAACCATGAATTTTCATGGAGATCGCTATTATTCCCCATATATTATCCCTTCATATTGAAGAAAAAATAGTTCATGGAATCTAGGGGGAATCCTAAGAAATTGTTAAGCATAAATTGTCACTAATGGTACATATACAATGGAATATATTAATAAATAATGAATAATAAATATAAATATAAAAATAACTGAAAAAAATTCAATTTAATCAATATCATGAGAATAATATGGCTGAAATGTACGATGATAAAATACTATCAAATAAACAGTAACATTAAATTTAAGGTTAATAATTAATATTATTACTAATCGAATAATCACTTTGATTATAAAATAATGAAATTATAATTATGGAATGCGCAATTTTAGAAATCTTTAACATATAGTAAATGCCTCATTCCCGGACATATTAACATAATGGGCTCATCCCAAAAAAACATAATATAAATTTTTATGGACTCAACCAAATACTCCAACAATTTTTTCTCATAAGAATTATTGATTCCTTAAGGGGAATTATAATTCCAAGTCCCACTGTGTAATAAATAAGTATAATTAATTCCTCATTTGAAAGGGGAGACACATTGTCAAGAGATGAATTTTTTTTAGATTAAGACATATGATTTTTTAATACTTATTGAAATAAATAATAGAATCATAAACAATCAAGATTAATATGATTAATTATAACATAATTGTGAATCCTAGTTCAAATTATTCATAAACCATCTAGAAAAATAACAAGTATGGAATACAAACATCATATCCCTAATGTATCATATGTACATTAAAGGTTTCATGTTTTTAGTGAATATATATTCTATAAATATGGAATTTAAACCCATATTGAAGGAAATAAAATTTTCACAATGAAAATACTTATATATATAAATTTTCAAAAAAATATTTTGAAAAATAATTTTATTTTAAAATAATATCTTATAATTTGTGAAATAATATTTAAAAATTTAATTTTTCATGACTATTGAAAATTCCATTCTTTTGGAACATTTTAAAACAAAGATTCCATTCAAAATCCTGAAAAATGAAAAATGGTCCTTGTTTTTAAAATAAAATATATATTATATAAAATAATTTTAAAAGTACAATTTTCAAAATATATATAAAATAAATAATGAATTATTGATTAAAAACATTTTTTAAAACATATTTTGAAAACATCAATTTTAATGTAAATGGGTTTTCATCCAAATAGAAAAATAAAGTTGGATTTTTTTAAAATGTATTATAGAATATTTTAAGTAAAATTTACTATAAAATTGTACTATTACATGAAATATTTCAGGAATAGAAATAGTAGAATGTCATAAATTTATTTTAAGATAAAAATATTAACTACTTTCACGAAGTTACACGTAATAATATAAAATCCTGAATAAGGGTGAGATTGTGAAATAAAACCTTATTACATTGGTAAATTAGGAATCATAAGGACCATGAAAAAAAATTCATATGAATCTTTAAATACCATGGAAAAAATTTATTCATGATATAACATATCATAATGGACATAATATGTGTTAAGATGGTATGTGAGTATGATATAATCTATAATACCAAATGTATGATTGAATATGTAAAGATGAGATGCTCAAATACAAGAGGGGGGTGAATTATATTTTTAAAAATCCTTAAGGAAATTTTGAATTACCAAAATTTACAATACCTTTAAGTTCTTATAACGTTCTTGATTCCGGAAAAGTGATTATGGAAATGAATAATAACAAAAGTATACAACAACTAAGATTCTTCCTTAAAGCATATTGAATCTAACTAAATTAGAGTACAATTATAATGAAGTATAAGATATTTATACTTTCCTCAACAATAAATATGCAGTGGAAAACTTGTTACAAAGCAAGTAACAAGTAGTACGTCTTTTATCCCAAAGAGAAGGGTATCCAACAACCTTGGATAAAGGTCCCTTGATTTATACTTTCAAGAAAGTCAGTCTTACCCACACCAGGGTAAGCCCTCGATACGAAGATCGGAGTCTGAGATGCTATCCCCGGAAGCCCTCAACTATCAGGTAGTCGACAACTCTTTCTTCCTCAGCAAGGAAGCCCTCAACTTCAAGGTAGTTAGCACCTCTATCATCCCATCCCCGGAATCCCTCGAATGTACTCAGCCACATTCGGAGTCGCAAAAATAAATTCTGAACAAGAATTTCAGTATGCACAAGGAAATGAGTGTCTCTCTATAGAAATAACTTCAACAACATGTAATATCTGGAGACATAGAACAGTCAAAAGTTTTGAGCTCTTTCAAATGAGCTCTTATTTACAGGCATGTCTCCAACAGTTGGCTCCCCCCTCCAACAGTCATATTATTCCTTGAATTTTAGAGGGACCTGTACACATGTCACTCAAACAAAAGTTAGTTGATAACTAAAAGCACAACATCGTTTTATAACAAAACAAGTGTATGTATAACTGAAATCTAATATTTGGAATGTATGAGATTAAATTTTCTTGAGTCTAAGAAAAAATTGAATTCAGAGTCTATAATATAAGGATATTTGGATTTTGTTTTCTAGGAATTTGGATCCTGAATTATATAGAATTCTGGAGATTGAATTTCAAGGAAATTTGGAGTCTGAATTCACAAGATTTTAGAACCTGAACTTACAAAGTTTGGAGTCAGTGTTCATGAGAATTCGGAGTAAAAACTCATAGGAGATCAGAGTCTATATTTTGAGAACCTAGAGTCAGAACACAGAGAAGTTTATATCCCGAATTCGTATTCCGAATTCAGAGTCAGATCTTAGAGGTGTTCATATCCAGAATTCGTATTCAGAATTAAGAGTTAGAACTGAGAGAAGTTCACATCCAGAATTCATATTCAGAATTCAGAGTCAGAACTCAGAAAATTTGGTATCTATTATTTGTATTCATAATTCAGTGTTAGAACTCAGTAATGTTTGTAACCAAAATTCATATTCAGAATTTAGAGTCAGTTCCTAGAAGAGTTTGTAACAAGAATTCTAAGAATTCGGAACCTAAACCATAATGCTTCATATGTATGAAACTATAGGATTCTGAGGATTTAGATATGAAAATGGATTTTATAATTAGAAAAATTATGATATGTATAATAAACATGGTAATGGTAAATTTCTTTTGGGAAGGAAAATTTTCTTTATAGAAGTAAAACACCGGGTAAAATGAGATTTGCTTTAAGATAAGGTGTTTGTGATTTTCCAAACAATAAGAAGTGATAAAGTCATAAGGAAACCTTATTGTCTTAACAATCTACCCCAAGTAAGAAGGAATGGAAAAGTCACAAGGAAAACCTTATTGACTGAACAATCTCCCCTTTTTGGAAAGCACATACTTCCTTATGAAAAATAATGAAAGGGCATAGAAAATATTTTTCCATTCTTTGAAAATAAAACATATCTCCCTTTTTTCATTGGAAAATATGAATATGACTAACTCTACCTTAGGGTTTGGAACACTAAGGATCGTATTATAGATTTCCAGAATGATAATTTTTTTTAATGTGGAAATATTTGTATGGGAATACTCTCCATTAGATAAACTCCCCCTTTCTTAGTTATGCATCTTCTTATATTTAGAATTATTTTTCCTTCTCCCGCTTTGGGATTTTAAAGAAAAGTTTGAGGGAATGAGAAAAAATATGGTACCAGAAATATTAGTATAAACATCCAAAAAAGAAATGATAATTTTGATACAATGGAATAAATTAGTACAATGGAAAAAATACAACAAAATATCAGATTTGGGTCTATTTTGCTTATTTTTCCTTGGGAATCATCTTCTTCATGATTGTCTTCTGATTTTTCAGCTCTTTATGATCCTCCTCTGCTTGCTTTTCTATGTTTGTGATCCTATCCTCTTGATCCTTTAGGCCCTCTACCTGAGCCTTCAGCAAAGTCATCTTTCTTCACATGTTTTTCTTCCATCTCGATGTGGAGATACCTCTCTTTTTTCATCTTTGGGAAACATTATTCAACATCCCATTCAGATATTTGACATCTTGAATCTGAGAATTTTGTTAAGGATTTAGCTTTTCCTTAAATATATTTGTAAGATCCTTCATTTTTGTTTTTTCGATATCAAATGCTTCCTTGAAATTTTCTTTAAATTTATCATTCTCTCTCAAATCTTCAACAATCTTCTTCGACCAGCTAGTCAATTTTTTATAGGATTTTCTGTGGGCTTCATAGTTGATAAGGAAATTCTTGTGTTTGGACTAAATCTTAACAAATTTATCCATCAACATACATACAGAGTATTATTTCTGATTCATGTGTTACGGGAGCATCTGGCATTAGGATTCAATTAACAGAAAGAATGGAATGGTGCCCACTAGCTTCTTCAGGGACTAAATGAAAAAACCATGACCCAAGGCTAATGAATCTGAATCTGACATTTTGCAAGGAGGTGGTTCTTCCTCTAGCTCTACCAGCTTCTTCTCTGAGGATCCACCAGCTTCTTTCTTCACTAAAATATTCTTTTTTGGGGTATCGACAACCAATTGTTTCCCCTTGTTGATTTTCAGAATAACTTCTTCATCGAAAGATTCTTGCTCACTTCCGGATAACTGTACAATCTTATCTTCATCAATTTTCACTTTTTCAGCTACTGCATCAATGTCTTCAGGAATATAGAAGTCATGATTATGAATCACTTCTTCAGATAACTTGTTTACTTCATCTTCACCCTTCTTCTCTAATCCTGGAGTAGCTAGTTTTAATGATTCGGCTTGAGAAGTCCAGGTTGACAATATTTTGGAAGCACATTCCTTTTCATGATCATCTTCAACTTTCTTAATCACATCATCAAATCCACCACTACTCCCTAATTATTGTACTTGTTCTGCATATTTCTTCTCTTCCATAATCTTCTCTTAAGGGTTTTTTAGAGTCATAAACCTATTACCTGGAGTATCAGGTAATGGTTCTACCAGAAAAGACTTCGGCCTCGTGATATTCTTGGATGCAATTTTAGTAACCCTCAGAATGGATGGACAAATTTCAGCCTCTGAAATCTTCTTCTTTTTCTTCTTCTCTTTGGCTTGCTTCTGCAGTTCATTAGTAGCATTTTCTTTCTTTTCTTTGGCCTATGTAGGGTCCATGAAAAATTGTGGTTCCCTTTCCTTCAGAGTCTTTTTATTCTCCCTCTATTTGGTAACCACTTCATCCAGATAGGATTTCTTCTTTTTTTGGATTTGGAGGTGCGGATTGAGATTCTTTGGCCTTAGGGGTTTTGTCTGTTTCTTCCAATTTCATTAACTTCATTTTCTTTCCATCCTTCATTGAAGGTTTATCTTATTCATATTTTTTGGAATGGCTTCAGCCTCATTATCAGGTAGATCATAAAACTCACCTGACTCCTTCGAAAAACCATCCTTCATTATTTTGAGGGTATCATCACTGATAAGAATCACCAAGAAATTCCATGGCTTGGAACTATAGAGGATAATATAGGCACCTAACTATCAGTTTGGAGAGTAGGGCATGATACATGATTATTGGAGCTCTTAGAATCCCATTCTTGATATTGTCAATCGTAATGAAAATATGCTTCGTGAGGTTGACCTTCCATAGGATTTCCAAAAAATATAAGATATACATGTCACTTTTCTTAATAGTGTCATTGTCACCCTTTCTTTGTACGATAAGACCCTAGACCCATAGTTGTAGGTTATGATTTTTGGTAGATAGATGAGAAATATTTGCGGTCTTCACATCCGTAAGTCCAAGGGATTCCATAGCCTTCCCTTTTACAAAACATCCTTGAGAATCCAGAAGCTTGTTGGTGCAAAACTCAGCTTCCCCTTCATATGACAGCCCCACCAAGCTAGCAACCTTGGTGTAAGAGAGTGCATAAGTTTTTCCATAACTATTGATGGAAAAAGATTCTCTGCCATCTTCTTTGAAAAAGATAACTGATTCATAAAATTCTATAAGTAGATCAGGATATACAACATCCTGAGCTCCTATATTTGAAATAGCTACACATTCCCATACATTGATTTTGATGTTCATGGAGATAATAGAGTCATTCTTATTGAGGAATTTTGGATGTACCAACCTCTCCCTATATATTTTCCACTCCGAAATCGGCTTGACATTAGACATTTATTAAGAAAGAACTGCTACAGACATTCAGACATGAGCACTTCTGAAGAATTCAGAATGGGCTTTTGTAATGTGGCAGATCTTTGACACACACATGTTTGAGAACCAATGTAGTACAACTTCCAGGGGTCCACTTTTATAGGTGTTGGAGTGATGATTCATCTTCCCATTTCAATCCAATGGCTGATAATTCTTCAGATCTGATCTAACGGTTGAAATGATAGCCATGAGGAAATTTTGGTAAGATCTGATCTTTTGAGCTTTTTAAAAGATACCAATTGTATTTAAGGAAACTAGAATCTGGGAATTTTTTTTAAAAAAAACTAACAGCATGTAAAAAGTTATTATGATGACGTAATAGAGAATCATACCTTTCGGATTGTTAGGAGAATTATTCGTATTGATGAAAATTCTTGTTGAAAAACATTAGATTCCAAAAAAAACATGAAAATTAATAATTATTGAGTTCAAAGATCTTCATTATGAAAATTTTCATTATGAAAAACTACATTACGAAAATCTTCGGTACAAAAATCTTCACTATGAAAATTTTAAGTATGAAAATTTCCATTTCGAAAATTTCAAGTACTAGAATTTCCATTACGAAAATTTCAAGTACAAATATTTCCATTACGAAAAGTCCAAGTACGAGAATTTCCATTACAAAAATTTCAAGTATAATAATTTCCATTACAAAAATTTAAAGTATGAATATTTCCATTATGAAAAACATTAAAGACTATAATATAAAAAACATGGAAAACATCCTTTCGAAAAAAATGAAACACTTCATTAAGAAAATTATGGAAAACTTCATTACGAAAAATATGAAAAACTTCATTAAGAAAAATATGAAAATCATATGAAAAAATTGTACTCCCCCTATGAAAACGAGCTTATTATTGTAAGGAGATTGGTTCAATAGAAATTTAATGAGGAAGATTACCTTACGATTATCGTTCCTAACTACTGTTTAATGTATTCAAATCTATCAGATGGTAAATATTTTGTGAAAATATTAGCAAGTTGGTCACGTGTTCCGATAAAATGAAGAATGATATCTCCTTTATGTGTGTGATCCCTAAGAAAGTGTTTCCTAATATTTATTTTCTTTTCACGAGAGTGATGTGAAGTGTTTTTATATTGAGCAATGGAATATGTATTTGAACAAATTTTTTTTGTTTTTTTAAAACTCAAGCCATAGTCTGTGAGTGTGTGTTGCATCCACAACACCTGAGCAAAACAACTTCCAGCTGTTACATATTTAGCTTCAGCAGTGGAAAGTGCTTCTGAATTTTTCTTCTTGCAAGACAATGAAACTAATGAGTCTCCTAAGAAATGAAATGTTCTAGATGTACATATTCTATCCATTCTACATCCACTAAAGTCAGTATCTGAAAAAACAAATTTAGGATAAAGTCATTTCCAAAAGTATAAAAATGTCTTCAATCCATGGTTCCCTTTAAGTAGCGAAAAATTATTTTCACTAATGTTAAGTGAGATTCCATAGGATTGGATTGATATATTTCACATAAGAATACTGAATAAATTTAGTATAGATGACTAGATGTTAATTAAAGTATAATTCCTATCATACCTCTAAAAGATGTTTGATCTACTGGTTTCCCAAATTTATCAAGATCAAGTGTGTTTGAGGTACCAATGGCAGTACTTATACATTTAGTGTTCTCATATCCATACTTTTTATGATGATATTTAATATACTAATGTTGAGATATATAGATTCCTTCTGGTTTTTGAGAGATTTCAAAACCAAGGAAAAATGTTGACTTACCCATCATAATCATTTCAAACACATATTTTGTTATATCCAAAAAGGAATCTGTTAAAGATTGCTGAGTTGAACCAAAATATAATGTCATCAACATAAATTTGAACAATCATAACATTTTTCTTATCTTTCTTTATAAAAATGTTTCGATCTTCATTTCCCTTAATATAATTATTTTGAAGCAAAAATCCTCTAATTCTATCATACCATGCTTGAGGGGCTTTTTTAAGTCCAAACAGAGCTTTGGTAAGTCTAAAAAACAAGATCATGATGTTTTTTACCTTCAATTCTAGAATGTTGTTCAACAAAAACATCCTCTTGAACATAACCATTAAGGAAAGCACATTTCACATCCATTTTAAAAAGATTGAAATTCAGGAATGCTCAGAGGAAAGTAAAATACGAATAGATTCAAGTCTAGACACTGGAGCATAGGTTTCATCACAGTCTATTCCTTCTTGTTGATTGTAGACATTAGCAAATAATCTAGCTTTATTTCTTCCAATGATTTCATTTTCATCACACTTATTTCTGAAGACCCATATTACTCCAATAACAGAATTTTTCTTAGGTATTTCAACCACGATCCAGACTTTATTCCTTTCAAATTCATTTAATTCATCTTGGATGTCTTCAATCCAGTCATCATCACTTAAATCTTCATTAGTTCTTTTTGGTTCTAATTGGAAAAGGAATGTCTGGTGTTCTAATTCATTTTTTAAGTAACTTTTAGTACATACAAGTCGATTCACATCAACAATGATATTATCACTGGAATTCTTCTTTAGAAACAATTGATTTGGGTTTTGTAAAACATGTTCATCAACATAGGGTAGGAAATATTTTGGGATAAATGTTTCAAAAGTATCTTCTTGGACATTTTCCTGATTAGAAGGATCTTTTATCATTGGTTGAGATTCAGTTTTTCAAAACACATCTGAGGATGTAGGTTGGGGTTGTTTTAAAACAAAAGGATCAGTTTCATAAAATTTAACATGTACTGTCTCTTCAACAGTACAAGTGTTTCTATTGAAGACTCTATACGCCTTATAATATGTGGAGTAGCGTAATAAAATTCTTTCATCATATTTTGGTGCGAATTTATGAATATTATCTTTAGTATTCAGAATGAATACCTTGCAACCAAAAACAATAATTTAAGAAAGTCTAGGTTTTCTACCATTCCGTAACTCATTAGGATTTTTATTAAGAGAAGGTCTAATCAAAACTCGATTAATAGTATAACAAGCAGTACATGAAGCTTCAGCCCAAAAATATTTGGTTACAGAATACTCACTCAACATGGTTCTAGTTGTCTCTTGAAAAATTATATTTCTTATTTCAACAACACCAATTCGTTGAGGTGTTCAGGGTGCTGAGAAGTTATGGGTAATGCATTTTCTACTATAAAAAGATTCAAAATAAGAATTTTAAAATTCTACACCATGATCACAATGAATAGTTCTCAATGGAAGGTTTTTCTCTTTTTTAACATGGGCTTTAAATCTTTTGAAATACATAAAAGATTTATACTTCTTTTCTAGAAAATTGACCCACATAAATCTAGAGTAATCATTAACCAAGACAAATACATAATATTTTTCCCCTAATGCTTCCAGTTTGTATAGGACCAAAGAGATCCATATGCACTAACTGTAATGAAAAAATAGTTGAGACTTCACCGACAAATATTAAACTTGATTTGTGTTGCTTTGCATATTGACAAGGGTCATAGACTTTTTAAGAATCAAATCTAAGCTATGGTAGATCTTTAACTAATCTTTTCTTAGAAATCTAAAATAAGTTCCTAAGGTTACAGTGGACTAACCTTCTATGCCAAAACCAATAATGATCCTCTATTTCACCAAGACAGGGTAGATCTTGGCGTCTATGGTCTTCTAGGTTTAGTGTGTAAACATTCTCTTGCCTCTGGGTAGAAAGAATAAACTCTTCCTTGGTATTGTGTACTAAGCATTTGTCATTCATAAAATTCACAAGGTAACCTTCATCAGAAAACTTAATTATGCTAATGAGGTTGTTATTAATACCCTTAACTTCTAAAACATTTTAAATCAATGTTTTCCCAAAAATAACGATGTTACACATACCAATAATTTCTTCCTGAGCATTATCTCTGAAAGTTACTTTTCCTCAATTCGTCTTGATAATATTTTAAAAATAGTATTTGTTACTAGTCATATGCCAGGAACATCCACTATCCATGTACCACGTTTTTATATTCGTACATTCCCTATTTTCCTGAAAAAAAAAGAGTTGGACTTTCAGAATCAAAACATTTTTGGATCCGAAAATTCCAGAAAGTAAAATTTTAGGCAACCACAACTTCTTAGAAAAAAATGTATTATGGAATCCTAAATATTGGGTTTTGTTTAGAGAAAAATTCTTTTTCCAATTTCCACCACACTTACACTTAATACAAAATAGAGCACTCTAAGGAACAAAATAATTGTTTCTTAAAATAGGTTAGAACCATTATAACCAAAACCATAACTATTCCTTAGAGGTCAGATTTGAGAGTACATTTTATCAAAATGTTCTTTACCTAAGCTAAAGTTTTACAAAAACTTCCCCAAGGAAATAATTTCAGATTTGAGTTTGATAAATAAGTTATTGTCTTCAAAACCATTTTATTTTGAACTAGAGCTATGTTCGAAAACATTTTTCTTAGAAATTACGTTTTATAGATATTTGGAATGTTTATTTTTATCAGAACATACTTCCTCAAGATTTAATGAAATACTTTCAAAATAAGCATTTTTCATATCAAGATCTTTAGAAAGATATGATATTTTCTTTAGTATGATTATTATTCCTAGAGTTTTACTTATCATATATTTTCATGAGGTTTGAATTCTCAATCTCAAGATGTTTGGAAAACCTAAAAACTACTTTCTAGGAAGGTGAAGTATTATCTTCATTAGAAGAAGATTCTTCATCCGAAGAGTTATAGTATTTATGATCATTAGCATTCAAAGAAACATTAGTCATTGATTCAGCATTGTGTGCCTTAGCCATAAAACACTGAATTTCAATCGGTAGTCTGGCTATTAGACCAAGATTCTTTTGTCCAGAAGATTCATAATATGAAGATTCATCTGAAAAGTCTCCACCAAAGGACTCCCAGTGTCATTAGCTTTTAAGAAATTCTTATATTTAGCCTTGTAATACTTCTTTCTGTTTCACTCAGAATGCCTCTCATTTCTTTCTTTTCCCTTGAGTATATGACAATAAGGTTTTATATGTCCATATCTCTTACATTCATAACATGTAAATTATGTATCTTTCTTATCTTTCATTTCATTTTTCTTATATCTAGATTGATAGTTCGTCTGTCCAGCTATCTAGTTCATCCTTCGAGTAAGATTTTCAAATTCATATTCTTAAGATTCACTTCCACAAGATTCAGATTGGATAAAAACAATCTTAGATTTGGATCTAGTAACTCTCTCAGGAGTCTTGGATTTCATATGATTAGAAGTAGTAGTAAAAGAAACACTACCACTTCCATTCTTCTTTACGTTATCTGCATCTCTCTTCATTCTGTTCTCATTCTGATGAAGATTTTCAAACATCACATATAAGGAAATATGAGTAACCTTTCTGTTCTCATCAATAGTACTCCTCTGGTATTCCCATTCATTTGGAATGATATCTAAGATCTTGTCTACAAGATCCTCATCATCCAAATCTTTTTCTCCCATATATTATAATCTTTTCATGATAGTCATAAACCATTGTTATACTTTTCTTTTAGGTTAACCATATAGAATGTTAAAGCTATGGTATTCAGCTCTCAACATAGCTATTCTTTTTTCTATGACTTTAGATGTACCAAAATGTGTAACCTATTATTTATTCTAGATACTTTTTGCAGCTGAACATGATGATATTTGACTATAGATGTTCTTAGTCATGGAACATAAGAAATTATTTCTGACTCTGAAGTTTTCTTGATATTCGGATTTCTCCTGATTCGTAACGGTTCTCAATTCCTTATTTGAAATATTATAATCTCTAGTCTACATTAGATTGTTATCAACTCCAGTATTGATAATGAAAGTCTTCATCCTATCTCTCCAGTACTCATAATAATTTCCGTCAAAAAACAGAAGGTCTGGTAGGATTTATATTATGAATAAGAGCATCATTTAAACCTGCCATCCTTAATAAAATTTTTGTCAGACAAACTTGTTAGTAGTGTGAGTTTGTAAACACAAGAAAATATCCTAAGCAAGGAACTAGATATTTTATCTATAAGAATTAATGAATAAGAACGTTATGAGTCTGAAAATATGAATCATAAAATAAGAAACAAAGTATGATTCCAACAATATGAAACAATGTATGAATCCAAAAATATGAATCTGAAAATTCTATTCCGAAAACATTGAGAAGGGAAAAAATTATATGTGCATATAAGTATTTACACACCTTCCTCTAATAAAAATTGTTGAGATGGTATGTGAGTATGATATAATCTATAACACAAAATGTAGGATCCAATATGTAAAGATGAGATGCTCAAATACCAGAGGGGGGTGAATTGTATATTTTAAATTACTTAATGAAATTTTGAATTACCAAAATTCACAAAACCTCTAACTTCTAATAACTTTCTTGATTCGGAAAAAGTGATTCCAGAAATGAATCTTAAAAAAAGATTACAACAACTAAGAATCTACCTTAAAGCGTATAGAATCTATCTAAATCAGAGTACATGTATAAGAAAGTATAAGATAGTTATACATTCCTCAACAACAAAAATGAAGTGAAAACTTGTAACATAGAAAGTGACAAGTAGTAAGTCTTTTATCTCAAAGAAAAGGGTACCCAACAACCTTGGATAAAGGTCCGTTGATTAATACTTTGAAGAATTTTTGTCTTAGCCACACTAGGGTAAACCTTTGATACGAAGATCAGAGTCTGTCTTGTTATCCCTGCAAGCCCTAAACTATAATGTAGTAATCTCCTCTGTCTTCCTCAGCAAGGAAGCCCTCATCATCAAGGTATTTGGCACCACAATATTCCTATCAATAGAATCCCTCGAATATACTCAGCAACACTCAGAGTCACACAAATCAAATCTGAATAAGAAGTTCAGTACACACAATGTTGTGAGAGTCTCTCTCTAGAAAACACCTCAACAGCATGTAATATCTAGAGTCATTGAACAATCAAAAGTTTTGAGATCTTTCAAATAAGAACCTATTTATAGGAATAGATCCAACAGTCAGCTCACTCCTCTAACGGTCATATTCTTCCTTGAATTTCAGAGGTACTTTTATATGTGTCACTCAATCTATGGTTAGTTGATAACTAAAAGCACGACATCGTTTTATAACAAAACAAGTGTAAGTATAATTGAAATCCAATATTGAAAATCTATGAGAATGAATGTTCGGAGTATAAGAAAAAAATTAAATTCAGAGTCTATAATAGAAGGATATTCAGATTCTGTTTTTTAGGAATTTGGAACCTGAATTCTATAGAATTTTAGAGTCTGAATATTAAGGATATTCAGAGTCTTAATTCACAAGAGTTCATAACCTGAAATTACAAAGTTTTGAGTCAGAGTTCATGAGAATTCAGAGTCCTAACTCATATGAGTTAAGAGTCTGAATTTAGAGAACACAGAGTCAGAACATAGAGGAGATCGTATCCTGAATTCATATTCAGAATTCGGAGTTAGAACTCAGATAAGTTCATCTCCAGAATTCATATTCAGAATTCGGAGTCAGAACTCAGAGTAGTTTGTATCTAGAATTAGTATTCAGAATTCGGAGTCAGAACTCAGAAAAGTTGATATCCCGAACTCTTATTCAGAATTTTGAGTGAGAACTCAGTGAATTTCATAACCAAATTTCATATTCATAATTCGGAGTCAGAACTCAGAAGAGTTTGTAACTAGAATTCTAAGAATTCGGATCCTACAATAGAATGATTCATATCTAGGAAACTATAGGATTCTGAGGTTTTATATTTGACACCAGATTTTATACATAGAAAAATTATGATATGAAAAATTTACATGGTAAGGATAAATTTCCTTGGGGAAGTAAACTTTTCCTTATAGAAGTAAAACAGCGGGTAAAACAGGATTTTCCTTAAGATAAGGTGTTTGTGATTTTCAAAACAAGAAGGAATGGTAAAGTCATAAGGAAACCTTTTTGTCTTAATAATCTCCCCCACCCATGAAGGAATGGAAAAGCCATAAGAAAAACCTTATTGAATCAACAATATGTACCACATAATGGAATATGTGGGGATTATGATTTATGTCTCACAAATGTAAAAGTGAGTTGAGAAACCCACACCACTTGTTCAACGTCCTTCATATTTGTTAGAGCCTCCTATGTATTAGAAATATGTAAATTAAAAATTACATAACAAGTTATATTAATATAAATTATTCTATATATTATTAACTTTTAGTATTTTTTCACTCACTTATTACCAATTATTTGTTAAAATCACTATTTTGGGGAATAATTATATCATTTTCATGTATGTTTTGGAATGAAAATTATTTCCTTCTATTTTGATCATGGTTATGAAATCAATAGATTTATAACTAAGATAAAATATATTATATATTTATTATATATTTATTTATAGAAATATAGAAATGTTAAGGATATAAAATGGATTGTGTCGTTCATTGAGACAGTAGGCCGTACTTGCACATGAATACTATTTTAAGTTTTCTCAATGGATTGAATGAAAGTAAAATAAATTGTAAATGTATTATAAATATTTATTAATATTTATATATAATTAAAATTAATGAAATTAATTTTCATTAATATCCTTGAAAAAATAAAATTTAAAACATCTCAAATATCTATCTTGTGGTGATAATCCCCATATACGCATGAGCGATGTTATCATATCCCATATAGAATATGATTTAAGAAGGTATATGTGGTATGATAAATATATAAATATTATAATTTCATAAAATCATTTAAATTTTTTAGTTCCATAATTACAACATTATTTGAAATGTGGTGATGGAAAATGTTTTACATTAATTTAGGATATTTTACTACGCCGTACACATGATCAAAAAATTAATTTTCAAATTGATGGATGTGGAGATAGATATAGGTTATTACACTAACATAATAATATTTCAGTATACATTAGACATGGTTTTTATTATTTGGTATTAGTTTCAAAATTTTAGAAGGATTTTAAATAATTAGTAAAAATAAAATAATAATTAAGAATTTAACATATTTTTTGAGAAACATATATTGGTTTAACAAATATCCATTTTAGATTACATTTATGATATATAAAATGGCTCTAGGCTATGGTGAGGGATATAAGTAATATATTATTTACTTTACTGGATAAAAAAATGTAATTGGCAGGGTAAAGAGGGGATTTTAGTGTGTGGTATATTATAAGTGGGCGAGGGGACACATTAGGAATATTCAAAAAGAATCAATTACACCAACTTTTTAATCATTTAAAAATCCACAAAAATGATTAATTATAAAACATTATAAATTATAAGATAGATATATGTCTATAAAATGTGTTTTAGAATATTATTTATTTAATTTTAACACTTAACTTTTACATTTTTCCCTATAAAAACCCATTTTAAACTATAATAATGGTAAATATTTTTCTATCTATTTTTATAATTCATTATAGTAAAAAATAATTTATAACTTATTATATAATTAAAATTATATTAGATTAAAATATTTAATTGATTTTCACAAAATCAATTCAAAAAATTTACTAAATCAAATTTAAAATAACACCATAAGATGCAATGAAAAAAAAAGGTTTCCAAAACCTATATTCACATAATTATCTAATGTGTTAATTTAAAAAATAAATATAAAATTTAATCCTATGAAATAAATTAGTTAAATTATTACATAATTGAAGAACTTTAACTGAGAAACCAATGTAAAATATAATTGATATTTATAACTAATTTAAATGAAATGGTAGTTTTTAGTATTTTTTCTATTCACCCTAAAATATTCATTTGTGAAAATTATAAAAAATTCTGTAAATGTAAATTGTGACAAGTATATTTAAAAATGTTTTTTTATATTTTCATTTGACTTTTCAGATATATTGTCAAATAAATCTTATATTTTGTGCACAATGATCGAATGATCTTTCATTTATAAAAATGTGGTATTTCAGATAACAATTATTTCTCATTCAAATGGTTCTTATTTTATTTATAAAAAAATAAATATCTATTGATTTTTTATACTTCTATAAACCTTATAATTTCAATTATATAGTTTTTCATATTCATGCCTACAATCATTATTTCTATGTCATGATGGTCATGTTTAATGAATATCATTCTATGAGTGTAACAGTTTGATTAAACCCAGCGTTGTGTGCATTACAAGATATCAAAGAGTTTGAATTTATTAAAAATGTAGAACATCATAATGTCCTAGGGTGTGATATTTTCCACTACATTTAATTTTTTTTCAAAGCATCTATTTAATATGATGCTCCTATTTTAAAATCTTAGGGTGGTATAATGATATACTATAATTATGATATTCCATCATTATGAAGAAAATTATTATTAATATCCACAATATTTCAACAATTTTGTCATCATTGGATTCATTTTATTTTATATTTGACCTTTAAATGGCATGGGATTTCATTTTTCTATATTTCCTTATTGATTATGACATATCAAATTATGATAGTTGGGTTTTTGGTTTAATGTAATGTGTTTTATGTCATTTAGTTTTCCATATTTATTCTTGTCTATTATTTCATGATAGATTCTACTGTATGTAACCGTAAAGGAACATTTTATAAGAACCTTATTTTGTTAAATTTTACCCAGGATGTGATAAAGAATTCCTTGAATTAATAAACTTATTCTAAATTTTTTCCATTACATAAATTTTTATTCTTTATCCCTATGTAAAATTGGCGTCATTTTTATAATTAGTTCTCCAAAAATAGAAAAATGATTATTCCTTTGTGATTAGAATCCTTATATCGGTGAAAATTCAATAATTTAGGCACCATGTCCATGTTATTGGGGTTAGGGTTTTTAGATTTGGTATTGTTGGATGTTTATTTTAATCAATAGGAACTATATAGAGGAAAATATAGATTATGGATCATTACATTATAATAGACTCTAAAGATACATATATAAGAACATAAAAATATTTTTTAGGGAAGATATTCTATGGTTTTTCATAGAAATACATCCATGTGTTGATACATCATGAAGGCATATTGGTGTTATAGATGTACCTAGGGGAAATAACTCCAAAACTGTTTGTGGGGATTGACCTGATCGTCACCTTGTGCATAAAAACCTACTATATTGTTCCTCAATTTTAAACACCTATGGGATATGGTTGGGATATTTAACATTTACATTATAGGAAAAAACAGATGATTATAAGAAAAATCCCAAAGAACCCAATTTTACAACTCATATAATAACAATGAATTTTTCATTCAATTTTTGTTAAATATAAAACCACACATAGAATAATAAATTTTCATTTAAAATTAATAATTTTATGAGATAATAAATTATATGAAATTATTTAGAAATGGATCGTAGAGGAGAAAATTATGTCAAAAGTTTTGTACAATGTATATATTTCTCTATTGAAAATGATAATATAGTATGTATTGGAACTAATCCAATCATGGATATAATTTGTATGATTAGTCATATAATTAAAAATAACTATGACCCAATTGAAAAACATTTTCAACTATGTAATTCTCCTTGTTGTATCACTTCATATGATATAGGTTGCCATCATTTGGGGGGACTAACATTCTAACGGTATCTTAGAAATAGAATATGTCTCTTGAGAAGATATTTATAGATTTTGGATGTGATGAAAAGTCATATGTAACACTTGTGGTGTTCTATCTCAAATGTGATTCTAATCGATTATTTTTTATCATGAATAATATGGAGGAATAGGGAATATAAATTATGTAATAAAATGATTTTAAGAAGGATTTTTTTAAAAAATATTATATTAATTGGAAACAAACTAAAATAAGGAGAATGTTTTTATCATAAATAAATAGTATGAATAAAGTGTTATTGATTAAGAGGTTACACTTATAAGAAATTCCATGTTTCTTATCGATTATATATGCTATACGGAGTGAAATACTGATAAAATTTTTAAGGGAAAATGCCATGTTGCATAAGAGAAAATGGCCACAATTATATTTCATCGGAGGATGATTTTTTATTAGTCCATAAAAAGGTTTAATTAATTAAAAATATCCTACATATCAATTTATATAAAGAAAATATGAGGATAATTTCGAACAAAAAAGATAATGAATCCATGAAAAATAATAATAGGAAGAATAAATTTCCATGTTTTGAAAAATGTGGAAGAAATCATCATGTAGAATTCTTGAATAAAATGAGATTTTATTAAATTTGTTGATATAATGGTTATTATGATAAATAATGAAAAACTAAGAAACAAAATTATACAGTTTAGTGATTCTACTATAGGGATATGGGGCACAATGGAAAAAAAGTACAAATGTCAAAGGAATCTACCACCCAAGAGACCATGGAAATGAGGAAAATATTATGTAATAATTATAGTTAAGGTGGCTATACCGATTGATGTGGTGAAATGTAAATTAATAAATTCTTCAAATTTTTCTAATTATTTATTTTTTATGGATACTCACACTATTTTATATCATCATTTTTTGAAATTAAAATATGATATTACCCTTACATTTTATGAAGGGTTTTATCATCCAAACTCATAGCATAAGTCTCACTATAATAAGGATATTTCAGTAAATCCCCAATATGACATGTAAATATTATTCATTTTCTAGGAATCATATTATGCATATGGTTCACTTTGATATAATACATGGTATGGATTAGATTTCAAATTATTATTCAATAATTTATTATACTAGGACGGAATGTAGGATTCATAATAAAGAAGTAGAATTAATTATATATAGATTAGAGAAATCAATAGAAGATACAAATATATATCCACCCCAATAGATCTACTAAAATATACTCCTAGGGAAGAAGAGAAGACACTAACTTAGTATTGATATGGTAATATTCATATTGAATATGTACCTATTTTATATGAATAAATTGATATATTTTCTGATGAATTAGCTGGATATCCACTAGAGCATGAAGTTGATTTTTTTCATCGATTTAATCCTATATACAAGACCAATATCAAATAATCCCTACAGAATAGAAACTATTGAATTAATGGTGTTTCCTAAAAAACATGAGGAGTTGTGTGAAACAGATTTAGTCTCACTAGTGTTTAACCTTGGAGATACCATATTCAATTTATTAAGAATAAATATATATTCTTGATGTTGTATATCTATTATAAGGGAAAAAAATTATATTATGATAAATAAAAGGTATTATATATCTCATATTGATGACATATTCGATCAAATTCATTGATCCAAATAATTAATTGTGTATTAACGTATTATTTGGTTGTTTTTTTGTGGTATTCATGAAGGATATATTATTGTATTATAAATGCTATGAGGACCCAAAAAATAACTTATGTATCATTCAAGTGACTCTTATGAGGAACGAGTTATTTGGGAAATTTAGTATTTTTGATTTGTAGATTCATTATGTTCTTTTCTTGGCCAAATTTACTCTATTCATGTAATATTAGTTGATCCCATCTATACCAAGGTAGTCATAGAATGGATTGCACCATTGAACATAAATTAGGTACATTGTATCCTAGGGTTAGAAGTATAATATTATTATTCCTTTTTGATATTTTTAAATAGGATAACCTAGTAACCAATCTTATTCATAAAAGGGTTACATTTTTGGACAATGAAATGTAGAGAATATTATGATAAACTAGAAAAAATATTGTTCAATGCTCTTGTTTTGACTATAACATATGAAAATGAAAGGATAGTGACATATATTGATGTATTAAAGTAGTGACTTGGGTGTGTGCTAATAAAAAATGATAATGTCTTTTATATGAATCAAGAAAATTGAATACTTGTGAACGTAACTATCTCACACATAACCTTTATTTGGTATAAGTAATATTTTATTTAATGATATGGTGGAATTATAATTATGCTGATATATGATATATATAATAGATCATAAATTCCTTAATTAAAATCTATTAATAGTACTATATCTTTAAAAAAATATGTTCATCTGATGACCGACTTGTGGATTATAATTTCTTGATACACAACCACTTAGGTAAAGAAAATAATGTTCCTAAACCATGAGAATGAAATTTCATGGAGTTTTTTATCATATATGATTTAATATGGATATTATGTTTCAGTATCTTGTAAATAACGATATAGGAATTATTAAGGTATAATAGAAATCATTTAATATATGATTGAGAATCTATATTTATTATTAAAGATAAATATTTCTCAATATAATTATGAGAACATTGATAATAAAATTAACTACTTGAATAATGGTATATTATAAAAATAAATTTTTGAAGATAGGGTTCTAAAATTTGGAAGGAGAATATTTTTTCCTTTCAAACATATTTTAAAACGGGAATTTATTGATGATTTTGATATCTCAAATTTATCTATACAACCGTGTAATAAAAATATATCTAGGGATTTCAGTGAATATTTTTTGGTGGATGACATTAAGTGTAAATATTTTTAACATTCAATATGTTTGGTTTTTCAATAAGGAAAATTTGTGAGATAGTATCCCACAAGACACAATCCTCATATTTCTATTTCTATGTGGATGTAGGATGACATTACTATGGACATTTTCACATGACTAGAAAATAATACTTGGAGGATTGTTGGAATATTAGTAATATTTGATCACCTATCCAAATCTACATATTTCCTCATAATAAAATAATATTTTACTCTTTGATAGATTGAAAGGGTCTATATTAATGTTTTTTTAAGTCTTCATGGAACACCTTTATCAATCGTTTATGATCATGATCAACATTTTTTCATCGAAATTCTGGAAGCTTCTCCATAAGGCTTTTTGTGAAGCGATTCATTTCAAAACATCATACTATCATCAATCCTAAGAACAATAAAAAACAATGGTTCAAAACATGGAATACATGTTTCTAACACCCCGAGATTTTATGAAAAATATTCTTTTAATTTCATTAATGTCTTGTGTTGTATGCTACACCAATATTACCTTGCGCTATACGCAACACTGTATTAGCTTGCAGTATACGCAACACTATTCTCGGATCGTGTTACACACAATATTGATAATAGTTATTCTACGCAAAATAGAGTATATATATATACATTCAATGTATAAATGAAATACGGTTGGATTATGTTATATGAAACAACGAAGGATTCTTGCACAACACGAAACCCTACCTTAGCTTGCATTACACGTAATCGCGACCTTCATCGATAGCGTGTGTTGTACGCAATACCGGGTTTTACTAAACAATGATATATTTTTATAATATTACTAATAACTAGATGTTATGAATAGTATTAACTAAAATTTGATTCTTATAACATTATTATTCGTCTTTCACATTTTCTAAAACATGGTATAAGAACAAAATAAATTTTTCAGGTAAAATAAGTATTTTAAAAAAAAAATGCAGTTTTGCCGCCTTTTGATGGCACACCCACATTAAATCTAGTTTTTGAAATGTTTATAAGTTAAATTTTACAAAATAAAATTATTCTTTGGAATCATGAAATAAAAATTTACTTTGGATAAATTTTTCATATTATTCTGGTAACTTTCATATTTTGATGAATAGTAAAAACACGCTATATTTTAATTAAAAACAACTTTTTCATCACATTAATTTATATGGTTAAATTATAATATTGAATGGTTTTAAAGTATAAATAGAATATAGTTTTACCATTTAATATAATTTATGTTATTAGCATTGATTCTACCTTGAATTCGTAGGATAAATCAATTCAGTCTTTTCAATGTTTTAAAGAAAAACCCGTTTTCTTTTGACAACGGGATTAATATTAATTTAATTTCTACAACTTATGTATATTGAATTTGAAAAAATGGATTCCATATTTGGAATCAGTGAGTCCAAATTATGTTAATATGATACTTTTTATTTTTGGGAATTATGAATAGTAACTACAGTAAATTTTATTTACCATAGTTAAAGGTAAATCGGGTAATTAAGGGTAAATATAATATTATAAAATTAACCTAAAACTTTGAAAAATCCTATTGGATGACTAAAAGTAGACCCATATCACCTAAGGGTCGGATTAGATTCATTTAATGGACTTTTTCTATGAAAATAAGTTAATTATTATTAAAACCAAAAAATGTGACAACATGTCACTTTTTTAGTTATTATAAGTATAATACTTTTAATTTAGTGATAAATTTCATGAAACTTCGAACATGAATATTCTACAGAAATATAATAAAATCATATACATCATAGGAATTTGTCTAGAATTTTTAGGGATTAAATAATTATCATTTATTATGACACAAAGATGATGCAGAAATTGTCTTATTAATGAAATATTGACATAATTGATGTTATAAATACCCAAATAAATGTAATGTAAGACTTTTTATGAATTTCACTAATTTTATATGTTAATATGACATGTTATTATTGGTTTAATTAACTTTTTCCTAACTAATAAATCTGTTATGAGTTTTACAAAAATCAATTACTAAATTGTGTCAAAATTGACATAAAATAGTTTTTAAAACAAATATTATATTATTAATTGTTATTTTATTCCTAAAAATCTATGTTTCGGCCAAATGACTTAGATATGGTTATATATATTAATAATAAACAACTTGGGGTTCGTTTGGATTGTAATAGTAAGTTTATTAACCTTATAGTGTAAGAACACAAGAAGACACGGTAAAAGTAAAATTATTTAACTTAATGTTAAATCTAAATGATAAGGTTAAAATAGGAACCTAAAATTGTCTAAAATCTATTGGATGAGATTATTTCGACCCATACCCACCTTAGCTTCAAAATAAATCAATTTGGAGCTATTTTAAACCGAATTTGACTTTATAATAAAATAATATTTTTTTGTTATTCCAAAGGTGCCCCTCTCCTCCCTTATAAAAGGGCACCTCGTCCCTCTCTTCCTCACACAACATTGAGCCTTCAAGCTCGGACAAACACTACCAAATTAACTTCTACACCTCCCTAGAAACATCCTAGAGGTTCTGGTCTGCCTCAAATACCAATTTTAGTGCCCTAAAAGGAGATCTCAAAGAGGCGCTTCAAATAAGAGGTAATGTCTGTTACCGATTCTTTCATCTCTATTTCTCCATCCACTTCTTCTTCTTAGGTTGTTAAATTATGAAGTAATAACATCAGTATCACTTATATACTAATATTTTATTATAATTATGAAACACCCATATTTCACCATCTATCCATCCTACGGAAAATGAAATCACCACACATGCGTACGTACGGAATACAGTCTCCACGCCGTGGTGTAATCTATTTTCCTCCACCACCTTACTTGGATGGGTATAATGGTGTAAATAATAACTATATATGATTACTGTAAAGTGATATTGATTTTTAAATAGTATTCATACACTCCAATACAATTCCACGATCATGAGAACGATATCATCACTCGTGCGTATGTACGGACTACCGTCTCCACGCCGCGATGAGATTCATTCTCCACGTTAACCATTCATGAATTATTATAAAGTATATATAATAATTAATAATGAAATATATGACATAATAATGATTCTGGATTTATGTGTATATATATGTATGTCATCTACTTAATTCCATTCAACTCAATAAGGAAAAGAAAGCAGCGTTCATGCGTACGTACGGTCTACCGTCTCCATGAACGGTGTATTTCATTCCATTTACTGATCTATTATATATTCTGAATATATATTATATATAAATCATGTTTTATATTCTGTAATTAAGTAATCATGATCTATGTAATCATATGAATAATTACAAGTCAAAACACGGATGACAAATGAAACGATTTTACCCAAAACGCTCTTTAACATTGAATTTACAAAAGAACGGGTAATATAAAGTCATAATTGAACCATATATGATATCATAACAATTAATATGAATATGTAATAAGTCAATGACATTATTTAAATCATTATACAGGAGGTTCAGAAACTTATGAAGCAAATCGGACCTAAGGTAAGGGAAAATATCACAATCTCATTTTTATTCGAGATTGTTTATACTTTGGTATTTACTGGGGTGTATTTTATCATCCAAATCCATGTTTCCTCAATATTTAATATTATTTCTATTCAACTAAAATTTTTTAAATCCTATTTTACCCTTCGGTGTGTTTTTAGTAAATGATATGAAAGGAATCTTTTGTCTTTTTTTATACAAGGTACTTTTTGACTTTTCTGACAAAAGTACGAGAAGAATGTTTTTTTAACATATACGACATGAATGGATTTTTAAAAAATTATTTCCAAGAAGCGTCCTTTACACGTTTTCAAGTTTATTTTTAATAAACTTCTTTTAGTTTATAATTTTATGACATGTTAAGAAAGGAAAATTGTTTTTGAAGTAGAAAGGATATTTTCCTCAACAATGGAGTTCAAGTGTTTTATCAAAATTATTTTCTATCTAAGATAATAAAGGGTTCTATTTTTATCCCTATTATTACATAGATTTGATTATAGTTTGATGGAAATATTTTTATGAATTCCTTTATCTTATATTAATTTTTTTATGATGTCACGATGATTAAGATTCCCATTTTTATTACATGGGTTATGCAATGATGTATGATTTAAGATTTTTTGGCACAATAAGAATGGTATCATTATGAGATGGGTGGGACCTATATTTACCTCCAATGCATTGGGTAAAGATTTTATATCTTTTGAGATAGACATGGCTGGAAAGGTAGGTTATACTGGTTCAGTGAAATAGAACTGAAACGGGGAGTGAACTCGGTTCAGAAAGTGAATTTGTGCACTAAGATAGTCTTGGAAATGAGTCTTGACTAATAAGAAATTATTCTCTATGATTATTTGTGTATGCCAAAATGTTTCATGTTTTAAGTTATGATTATTGGGATTACATTTCACTACTATGATTTATCCCATGTTATGAAATTATGATCTCTTTTGCAGGTTATGATTTCCAAAAGAGATGTTCTTAAGAATATGACGTGATTGATATTTCTTTTCTTTACCCTTACTGAGCATTTGAGCTCACCCTTTTATGTTTTCTTTTCCCCAAAACATAAAGAAAGGATTTACGTTTAAAAAAAATATGATCTTTATGGGATATGTTGAAGATCATTCACCACGATTAGAAGATTATATTCTGAGTTTCCAAAGACACTAAACTATTACGGTCCTTTTGTGTGTGTTTTTGTTATACACTAATTATTCTGCAAAAGTAATGTAATGTCAATGTACGTCAAGATTCAGGTCTCTACAATGTTGAGGTAATTCTCAGTATAATTGCACGGTATGTGGGATAAGTTTTAATCTTTTATAGACTATTCCTAATACAATAGTTTCCATTAAATTTTTCAAATAGTTTTTATGAAAAATTATATAGAAATAATTGTTATATTACAACTTCTTGGGATGAACTTCATGATATGATAATTGTAGTTTTAGAACATTTTGAAGAGATAACAACAATGGTAAATTCTATTCAGACTCATATTAATAAATCTCAAAGTATGAAAGAGATTTTTTTAGAAATCAACCCAAGAATTTCGAATTCTAATGTTTTCTTTAGTGTATTCCCTTTAAATGATATCACAAGGATTGGAAAAGAGGGAAAATAAGCACCATGCTACTCAATCCCATTGAAATTATAATAATCCAAATTTATAAATATTTTAAAAAAATTATTTGATAAATGAAATTCATTATTAAATATGAATATAAAAAATAATTTCGGTGATTTTTTCTAATTTTTATTGAAAGTGTCATACTTCAGGGAACAACGAAAGAATACAGATTTTGTGTTGAAAATATTCTTTTAGTAAAAATTATTTAAAAATAAAAATTATATTTTAAATTGATTTAAATGATAAATTAATTTATCTATATTATAATATATACAATTTAGTTCAATATACTCAATTATATTTTTCATATTTATATTAAACTCATTTTTACATATAAGCATTTTCTCAATTGATACTAGCTATTTATCACGTTTGTAGGTATAATTTTTAATTGGATTCTTCCATTTAGATTAATTACATATTTGGAATCATCATAATTTAAATTATCTAATTACTTAATGTTATTTTTTGAGCATTATGAATAGTATATGAAGAAAAAATTAATTACCGTGATTTGGTATAAACTGATTTACAGGGGTGTTAATCTACAATGATAAGCAATAAAATAACCAAAAAACTTTTCCGAACCCATTTTTATACACATAGTTTAACCTTATCACCTATATAAGTCATGAATTACCTATTTTTAATGCTTATTTCATAATTACAACTAAGGTATAATTGATTCATTTCAAAAATTTCATGTGTATTCTCTCCCCCACATATAAATGGCCACCTATCTCTACCCATATTAACACATAAAATGTCCTTTGGTTTAACCGAAACGAAACCAAATAAATTCATTTCTACCAGTCTAAAAATTTATGTAAATGTTTTTTATTTCAAATACATCCAACTATGTAATTTGGTGGAATCCAAAAGATGTTTTCTGAATAAGAGTAAACATTCTCAAACGGGCATTTTAGCTTTGTTTATTCTATCACCTCCATTAAATATTATTAAACTATTTTTATATAATAAAATCATTATATTCCATATATTGTGATTTGTTAAGTCTGGAAATAACCAATATACATATCCACACCCATAAAATTGGAAACAAAAAAATTGATCCGCTATATGGCAGAATACCACCTCAACAAAAATTATATATCATTTTACATCAACCTATAACATGGTTAGGTATAAAGATATATTTAATTTTTTATATATAATATTTTTGATATAATTTTACTTCATTAATTACAGTTCTATATACACCTACTTAATTTTCATTCCACGTAATGTTTGATAATGTCACTCGTGTGTATGAATGACTACCGCCTCATGAAATAATGTTATTCATTTCTCACTTACTCTTTAAATGGGTGGTAATAAGGATATATTTGATGAATATATGTGATATCTATGACATGAGATCTATTTTATGAAGTTAATATATCATTCACTTCATCACCCTTTCACTTGTTAATTTAATGCTATCATTGTTCGTTTATACATACAACGTACCCTCTCCATGAAGTGAAGTGACTCAACTTATATACACAAAATTATATAGTAATTCTAATAATGTATATACTATGTATGTATTATATTTATAAAATTATTATAATTCAATAGATTGTATATTTATTGGCTTCGTACATGAACATAAACCTTTTTTACAAAACAAACATGAGAATACAATTCAATTAACACCCAAAACAATCCAAATAATGAAATATTATCAACAAAATGGTGGTAAAATTTTATAAATCGATAAAATATTATATTATAAATTTTATAATTATTATGGTATAAATTAAAAAAAAAATTAAACCAAGTAGAAAGAAGGTTAAATATCCTTTAACTAAATGAAATTGTGAGGTCATGGATTTTGTCTCAATTTCCCTTTATTGAGCTATATTTTTTTTATTCCCTTAATTTATTTTAAATTTTTTACATACACACCTTTAAAAATGTAATATCTAGAATCCTCAATATAATATTTTATTTTCTAGTCTAATTTTGAATTATTTTATCCAAAATAATTTTACCAGAACACTACCTTGTTGTAAAGTATTTCATCTCAAATTCCATTTCATTGAGGCATATATGTTAATATGCACCTATTTACTATTATGTGTCATATATGCAAAACCATTGACATATGAAATATGACTGAATATATATTACTGATTATAAATTCATTTGTTCTATGTTTCATTAATATAGTAAAAATTTAAATATTTCCATATAAGAAAAAAATTATTATACAATCTCACTTTTTTGTGATTGTTTACGTTCCCTTAAAAAAATAATTTTATGTGATTATTTTCCTTAGAAATTAAATTTATCTAAAATACACATATTAATTTATGATGGATATAATTATTTCATAAACTATATAACATTTTTAGTTATAAATTTCACTTATAAATTGTTTGATTATTAATGGAAATATTGAAATAACTATATCCTTTACTAAATATAGATATTTTTTGATAAGGAGTATAAATTTGGGAATTAAAATTATCATTAATAATATGATGAATGAATTGTGCATGATTTTATTTTTCCAAACCTGTTATAAATAACATCTTTAATCATTGATATTGATTTTTAGATGAATTAGTTTTAAAAAAACTTATGGTGTTTTACCCATTAATTTTAAATTATCTTGTGAAAGGTCTTGATAGTAGAGGTATCACGATGCCAAAGATTATGATGTCTAATAATTTAAAATTTCAATCATTGAGAATTTTGTAATTATTTCTGTCCAAAATATTTTCTCTTTTATCTTATCTTTGGATTCATTTTTCCTAGCATAACAATTAAATTATATGCGTGTTTACTTCGTTACTATTCTATATTTATTACACCTTATCTAGTTATGATATTCATGTTTTTTATTAAATGAAATGTTTGTTTTGAAAATTAACATTCAATTTTGAATATTCTTTGTATATTCATGATATAAATGTCTTTATGTTTCCCCTATTAACCAATTTAGATCATAGTTATTTTTATCATTTCCAATGGATATTAAGAAGAATTACTTGAATGAGTTCTAGGATAAAAAATGTATTTATTACTATGATTTGTATTTTATTTCTGTATAAAAATGGGAATAATATATGTATATTCTTCTCCAAAACTACTAAACTGATCAATCCTTTGGGATTTTACCCCTTTTATTTATGATAATAAAATAATGTAAGCAACAAATCTGGGTTACATGAGTTGTGGTAACTAAATAAAATATTATTATAAAAGAAATTAAAAAATATACCCTTTATTCCAATCATCCATAACAATACAATAGGAATTATCAAACTTTATCTAATAAATACTATCCATTATGACTAACTAAAATATTGTGGTGGAATTTATGTATGGTAAAAAAAACATAGTACCCCACAATAAAAGAATTCAATTTCAAAAAGTTTATATAAATATTGGATGAGGACAAAATAAAATATTGTGGGAAACTCCATATAACATAATAATATCATTAATATAAAATCTATATATTTTATCTAAATACATAATATCATGAATAGAAATAAAACTGTTCCATTTTTCTAAACCATCAATAATTAACCTTGTCACAATTTTACCTAGACATGTCTTTGTTAATCCCGCCCTGAAATACCTATATATGTTCTCCCATTTATATTCTATAATTATAAAAAATATAAAAAATCCACTTCATAATTTTCTTATAGTATTTATATATTTATAAGATAATAATTTCATGTTAAAATGAATAATATCATTCTCGATACCCTTCAACCAATAATAATAGGAAACACTAATATGCATCCTAGTAGTTCCTGTATAAAAATAATATTTTGATTTTTAATAATCAAAAAACAATTCAATCATCATTTGGGAACCACAAGACACACAAAACCTCTTTAAAAATCAAATAATTCCATCTTCATCAAAATTAATTTCATTAAAAAACCCTTCATTAACAATTATAGTCTTCCTTGAAAAGTATTGTCCTTTTTCAAGCCTCATTAATTATTTTATGTATAATATGAATACACTTATACTTGAGTTAAAAAGGAGAAAGTTTCTATATAAAAAATTTACATTCCAATGTTTATTTAAATGTTAACTAATGTTTAATGTTCTAAATGTGGTAGAGTTAATGATTCATTATATTATTGAAACAAGGCTTCACTTACCTTCTCTAATTTTCAAAGATATTAGGGAATCATAAAATCATAATTAATTATCAATTATAATTATCTTCATTATCTAATTCTCAACACATTTTGTGTTAATATATACTTTACCTTTTTCAATCAGTAAATATTTTAAAAATTACCCAGTATAACAAATTCATATAAAATTGTAAGCAACTAAATAATGATTTTTGCTCAAGATAATTCATAAGGAAAATTTTCTCATAGTGTTTCAATTAATGTGAAGAATTTTCAATTAAAAATTAATCATACATTATAGAACAACCAATAACCAATAATAAAGCATCACGGTAAAGAATATACTCACCATATCTAAAATGAAAATATAACATTTGAATATTAATTAATTTTCTTTAGAGTTCATAAAAACATTCAATAAATCAGTTTTTATAGGTGAATTTAACTCATATTGATGTAAACAATGATAGTGGGATAGATTAATAATATTTTTTTACAAATTTTTTTTAAGGAAGTAAAACATCAAAACATCAAATATCCATGAAATTTATAATACTTTTTAACTCTACCACCACATTATCCATATAAAAATCAACTATCTTTTCATCTTCAAATAAAATATATCAAAGAAAAAATGTTTACAATAAATTTCCCATTTACTAATTTTTTTTATAACCTCCAATAATTAAAATAATGTAATAAAATATTTAGTGGTTTCTCATTATCAATATATATTTTAGAATATAACCGAATTTCATCAATAAAATGACCAAAAAGTTGAAAATATATAGATGGAATAATCTATTAAATCAAATTAAAAATAGAGTGGGTGTGCTTAATAACCCAAAATAGTTAACTTAGAACTAATGATTTATGTACCAAGTTCTAAATTCAATCCTCAGAAAATCCATTTCGTTTAAATTAAGAGGATGATACACAAACCTGGTAACGATATTTGGTAAATATTATACTCTCTGGAGCTGATCAAATAAATCATCTATATGTGGAAAAGGGTAGTTGTTCGTAAAATTAATTACATTGGGTTCTATATAATCTGTGAATATTATCATGTAATAATCTTTGATTTTAATAAACATAGTTAGAGAAACCTGAGGTCATGTGACTAGGTTGATGAATCACTCATCTATAAACACTAGTATCTTATATTTAATTTCTAAAAACCTAATTGAATCTATTTAATCAGGAGGATAGGAAATTTTTGAAGCATTAAGAACTAAAAAATTTAAAATAATCATATTTTTCATGATTTTTTTTGGAAAATCATTCGTAAATAAATCCATATAATAATTTATAACTGGAACATCAATAACATGAATGACATTCATTCAATAATATATGAAATAAAACATTAAATTAAATATAAAAATAGTATATTAGCTAAAAATATGTTATATTATTTATAAATTCTTTATTATATCTAAATAGATACTCAGTATAAGGATTTAATTTTACTTCATTAGCTTTGTAATCTATCTTAGTAATATAACCTATAATACAATATATTATAATAATCATATAGAACACCACTATTTTCAATAAAAAAATTATTAGAAAAAAGCATTCCACATAATTTTTTTTGATGGTTCCTATTAGACATTACTTATTTAATAAATCCTTATATTTGTTTACCAATAGTTATTTCATCATTTATTAAGGTGATATTTTTATTTTTTCACGAAAATTCTCTAGAAATAATGTAATATTTTTATCCAAATTTTAAAAAGGAAATATAACATTTAGAGTAAACAAGTAATATAATTGTCATGAGATCATTGGATGTCTTATTAATAATAATTGACTTTGTCACACTATAATTCTTATAGACATCATGATTAAAGTAATTGAAATTTTTTTCGATGCACAATAAAATAATGGTCCATATAATTAAATTTAAAACATTTCCATACATGTATTTCATTTCCAGTCAAACATTTAAAATTGGTATTTTTTTGTCTTAAACAATTTTTCTATGTCTTTGAAAATGATAACAAATTTGTGATCTCAGAAGACATTCCCATGAATGATTCTAACTACACATATCAGAATATAGAAATTTAACTTTTTCTCCATTAAGTTTATTAAATGAATAATTCTATATATATAATAACCTCAATAATTTCCTATCTTTATTTTAAATGACCAAAAACTAAATCATGAATGTCTCAACACATCAAAAAAATTTGTTACATTTTTCACAAATCTGAGTGGATAGATCCCTTTGTAAAAAGTTCCTCAATCTAAATAAAAATATATTAACAATTTAACAATAGTCATGGATTTAATTTGGTTTATACAATCCTAATGTAGTTCCATTACCATTATAGGTTGGATTAGATTACACCTCCATTTTCATAAACTCTATGAATTGTATTTTTTATCAGAGGTCAAATGAAATTAGGATAATATTTTCCCTGGATGAGGTTATTAAATTTTTTACATTCGGTTAAATCTAATTGATCCTTTTACCTTGTGTTATTATGAAAATAAAAACATTTATGTAATTCAAAATTACATAATAAATTTAAAGTGTTACCGTGAAATGTTTCAAACATCCCCGAAAATCATATATCATTTCTAAAAAAATTATCTTTCTCAAATATTAAATTATGCCTGAGGATCCATCAGTATTTAGAGGGTGTGGTTTCATGAAATAAGATACTACTAACATATTAATAATTATATAATCTATTATATCACATGAATTTATTATTCCATTAACACAGTGCATCAATTGTGTTAACATTGCTATAAAATTCAATTTTCTAATGATTCTAGGTTGTTTTTATGGAATGATATTATCCACTTGTTTCCATTAAAACACAGTTACACTATTTCCTCTATGGAAACCCATTATTCATAAATATAAATTAGTGGAAGAAATATGGAAATACTAGAAATAAATATCTTGATATCATGAGAAAAATATATAACCCCTTATGAGTATTATTTAAAATTATCCAAACCCAAATGTTTTCAATAGCATTTATTTTATTACAATTATAAGTGTTGATTATATATGGAAAATAAATTAGACAATTTATTGAATATATATCGTGACCTATATCCAAAATAAATGTTTAGTTACAATTTTTTATAGATTTTAGGAGTAGATTATATTACAAGGTGGGAACTCCCATACCAATACAATTTTGTTTCCAAAAAAGGTGTTATTTATTTGGATTCTCTTATAATAGGATCTTTGAAATTAGTAATGTTCATACTCATCCTTAATCACATTAAAATGAATTGGATAATATGTTATAAGAAATAAAAGTCTTATTACAAGAAAAAAAATATAAAAACCTTCTATTCAATTCGTAAATATTAAAAATCCATATGAATGATTACCATGTTCATAATAAACATTGAGATACAATATTCATTAAATGAAAACAACAGAATTTATTAATAGTGACCAGAAAAATTTCATATGAATTAATTATTGAACTTTAGAATCATGACGGTTTCTATGATAAACATGATAAACCAAGAGAAAAAATCCTTGGAAAGCAATCCTTTATTTTTTTAAATGTCATAAAAATTCATTATAAAAATAAACTCACATTCATTACTATTGAATTCAAAATATCTCCTTTAAAAATTTATCAAATATTATATTGTAAAATTGGGTCATGATCCTTGAATTCAGCCTTACTGTAACCCTTATAATGGTATCACCATGATAGATAATTACCATAACACATATCAGTAACTTATGATATGTAAACTACATTGCAGTACCAGAATTATTAGAGAGCTATATCGGGATCACCCATCATCTGAGCTAGTTCTATCTCACCCATAATTCAAATTAAATATAAAGGAAATATCTGATACATTAAAAAATTGTATATTTTTCATTAACAATAAAATTAATTTGAAATTTAATTCAACCCCATATATAATATAATGATATTTATTCTATGAAAATGAGATGAAATTTACATTTCATTAAAACAAATTATAAAAAAAATTATATATCAATAGGGATAGAATATTCTTGATTGTTTTATTAATTTATATTAGTGTCTTTATTGAATAAGAAATATTATTGTGGGAACTTGAATTCATGTTATATTCTTTCAACAAATTATTTTTACTTTTGTAAAGATTACTAAATAGATCATACAAAACATGATGAAAATATTCCTTATTAATCCATTTTAAATAAATTTAAAATAATAAAAATTGGACTCTGTTAACCTTTTTATAAAAAATAACATCACTTTTGAAACATTTAGAATAAACTCAATATGGAAATAATAGATATTTAAGGAAAACATGAAAACAACCCATTTAATGGAAAGTCCATTACTGTAATTCCTTACTTATTTTATTCATACATATACCCTCTTGAGAAAAAAATTATATTATTTTTATATATGATTCATCACGTTTTTCACATTCATTCAATTTTAATTATCCCCTTTGTTTAATTTTATCATGTTTAATTTTGTTACTAAAACTTTTAATCCTATGATGGATGCTATAAAAATGATTACATTATATGAATAAATAACATCAAAAAGATGAATATGGTCAATGGGGTCATGGTTCTATAATCTCTAAAAAATTAAATATTTTTTATTTTTTATATTGAAATAATTTCAGTATGATTCCATGTACGGTTGTTGTAAAAATAGAAATATATAATATCATAGTCGCTGTAGTATGGATTTACCGAATAGGGATATTTTCATTTTTAGTACATGATGGAAAATAAAGAAGTTATATTATATTTTGAATTTCTTGAATAAATTTTTTTAATATTTATATTTATTAATTTGTTTCATCATTATTACCAAACATGTGTTAAAATAATGAAAATGTGAAGAATTGTTTTGTGAAGGTAGTATTTTTCACATATGCTCAAGCGACGTTATCATTTTCCAGAAGATGGAAATTTTAATCTATTATGTAATATATTATCTATCTATATTAATAATAATTTAATATAAATATTTTATATTCATAAATTATATCATTATAACCTGCTATGTGAGGTGGTGATAGAAAAAACATATGAATTCATAGAGGTGTTACTTCACATGTACATGCTGGCGATGGTTTTATTTTCACTATGATAGAAAATAGAAAATAATTTTCTATTAAAAAAATTATAATATTAAATTATATATAATATAACTATTTATTGTGTTTACAGTTATTATACCATATTTTGTAGTTGCTACGGAATAAATAAACTTGAAATAGATCAATTAGTACATAAACATCCACCTTGGATATATCTATTTGGGAAAACTATTAGTACTCAAGGATTGGTATTTTGAGTTTACAATGATATTTAGGTGTGGGTATAATAATTAATAATTTCATTGGGAAAATTGTTTGTAAAATTAGTAGCTAAAAAGGAATCAATAATTTAAGATATGAGGTTCTATTATATAAGTGGTGAGATTGGTCTACATATAAATACAAATCACATCTATATATAATAATTTTACTCATGAAATTTAGTGGAACAAAATTAAAAATATTTTAAAACTAGGATGACTATGACTCAAAAAAACCGATCCAATCATATGTTTTTTTAATTTTTAAAACTCAAATAGTATTTTAACCCCCCATTAACAATATTGTATATTATCATCATGCCAATGTTATTCCTTTGTCATAATTTAGAATAAAAAAATGAAATAAAACTTATGATAAAATTTAATCCAAATAATTCCAAATATGAAACCTGTTTTACATTGTTCAATTTATGTAACACCAATAAATTAAAATAAATGTTAAATTGGCCAGTGCACTCGAAATATTTTATTTCACCGAACAACCATCATATATGAGCCTAAATAATTAATAGTATCATTATTAATAAATATAATATAGTAATAAAATAAAAATCATTAACATTAGAAGATAATTTGTTAATATTAGTTAATTTTGAATAGGTTTTTTTTATAATGGCCATTTTATTTTTGTTTTTTATTTTATATTAGAAGATAAATTTTAATATTTTATTAAGTAAATGAGATAAAATTTATTTTTTATTCAATGTTAGGATGAATTTTTTAGATTTTACTAAAATAAATTTATAATTGGAAAGAAAAAATTACTTATTTTTTCTAATATTACCACATTTATTTTCAAATGAAATTCTTGAAAAAAATTAATTTTTTATAATTAATTTTTATAAATTAATTTAAATCATTTAAAAATTTTATTTTCAATTTATAAAACTCATGAATATCAATTTATGTAATAATGTGTTATTTTATGAAAAATAATTTTTGATTTCATTTTTTAATTAAAAGTTAACATGATAAAAATAAAATTTAGATTTATATAAATTTTACAGAACACATATTTGAAAAATATTATCATTATTAAAATAATTACTATCTGTATAATTGAAAATTTTATCATATACATTCACGTAATGATTAAAGATAATATTTTCTAACAAACGATTTTTTATATGTTACATGTTCTAATGGTAAGATTTATTTTCACAAACATAGAAAGATAATGTGATTAATTTTTCCTATATATTTGATAATTAATTTGATATTATATATAATTTAAAATATTTTTTTAGGGTATAATTTTTAGATTATTAGTGTTAATTTAAATTACCATGATACTGGTGAACTAATCTTTTTTATAATTATTATTTTCTAAATATCATGGAATTATACTGAATAAATTATTATTACATACATTACATAATTAATTAAATTTAATTTATAATTATAGATAAAATATACTAAAACTCATTTAATATCTACGAAGTACAATGTAAAATTTAGAATCTATAATGGCCAAAACAATCATTTTCCACTATAATTGTTATCCTAAATAACATGTGTTTTCATTGAAAATTTATTTTTAGAATACATTGAAATTAAATTTTATTTCATAGATTATATATTAAGATAAATTACACTAAAATTTGTTTATATAGGTTATGTTATATGTTTAATAAATCATAAAATTTCATAGTTAAGAACATGTTACATAGTTCAAAGGTAAAAGAGTAAAATATAAAAATATCATTTTAAAAAACCTAAAAAATGTTCAAAAAATTTGTTTAAAAAATATTTGTGGTGTTATTAGTCCAACTAAATCCCAAATTAAATTATTTTATAAATTATAATTACTTCATAATGGAATAGTGTCACGGAATTAGTTAAATATAAAGGGTTATTCCAAAAGTTCTCTTTTACCCTCTTTTAAAACTGGGTCCATTACACCCATTCAAATATAAACAACCCATTCTAAATTTCCTTAAAAATATTCCAAAAAATATTATCCAATAATTCCCCCACTCCCTATCTATCCCCTGGTAAAACTATTTCATCTTACATTCATTTCCAATATCTTTTTTCATGCTAGGATCAATTCCATGAGATAAGTATTATCTCTCAATAAATGTTTTATTCTAAATGTTGGCAATTAGGAATGTGTAAATATATTCTAGAACAAGGAAATGGTTTCTATATAAATATCTCTATCTTGAGTTATGTGTTTTATTCATTTATAAATTTAAATTTTCATGGTATGTGTATTCCGAATTTGAGATAATTTATCAAAATACCATTTATTTAAATGTATATAAATATATATATCATTTTTTATCATTAAATGGGTTCTAGTATATATACTATATAAATCTTTACGGTTTCATCTCAAATTACACTCTTTAATAATGTTTTGGTATTAAACACCAAGATTAATATTTTGTGTGAATATAAACACATTTTGAGATATCATATTATGAATTATCTTTAATAATGGAATACTTTTATAACATTAAAGCCTTGTTTTTCAGGGGTGTTTGATCAGAATATTATAAAATATAAAATTGTTTTTTTGGTTTCAATATGAATTCATTGATATATACAATATTTTATAAATCATGTTCCATTTATATGATTTTCTATATATTTACTACCAAATGAATGTTCTACACTATAATTCAATTTATTTCATATGATTTACTAGCCAAATAAATTTACCATTTTCACTTGTCTATTGATTGAATTTTTTCCCCATATATATTTTTTTTATAATTGAATATTCATTCATTAATTAATGATAACTCTATGGATGTATTTCATTTCTGTTTGGTACAATATTCCCCACAATTTTATAATACAGTATTGTGCTATTTTTTCAGGGGATATAAGTTCCTACCACAAATAATTTTTGATTTATAATTCCCACATTTTATGGGTTGATCAGATGAAACCATCCACATTATTTAACTGGAATTATTGTGGTCAATTTATTCTAGTATTGTATTATTATAATACCCATTTCACTATATTGTGTGAAAATAAAATCTTATTAAAATTATATTGTATTTGGACACATAAAAATTATTATATTTTATTGACATGTGGAAATTTTTTAATGACCATATATATGGTTATTGAATTGATGAAAATTAACATCATGTTGAATATCTATTGGTTATCCATCCACCTTATTATATTGTATGGGTTATAATCATTTTATCCATTCAATTATCAAAGGGAAAAATATTTTCATTTTTAGGGTTAACAGATGTTATTGGAGGTTTATTGGGTGTTTATTTTTTGTATTTCTCATCATATAAATATCCATGTAATATTTTGTAATATGATCATACAAGATTTTATAAATGTCTTGTTGAATTTTATGTTTAATAAATTGGTTTTAATCAACAAATGAGTTGGTCCCATAATTATACAGAATCTCGATTCATCTATATGTCCCATAAGAGAGATCATGTTATAGTTTTTTATGTGTGCTTACCCAATTGAGAAAGAAGTCTTGACTGTGGAATTAATGAAAAGATAAAAGTCATTTCTGGATGGATTTTAATGCTAAAAATTAATCATTCCTTCAATATTATAATAACATTATTCATATCCATGTTTTAATTTATTTTCATAGACATAACATGCACATAAATACTAGTTGAATTTTTGATTTATGTTTTCTACCTATCACTTCTATAATATTTATTCCATGTTTATTAAATGATTTATTCGATTATATATTTCAGTTATTAGACATTTGAGCTCACCCCTTATAATATTTTAGTTTCTCGATGTTATGGTTTAAAGTAGTAAACATGAAATGTTTTGAGGGATATAATGTGTGAAATAAATGTGTTGGTACAATCCATAATTTATATGAATTAAGTATTTTCATCAATAATGGAAATTGTTCCATCTGATATAACAAAAATTGTGTTTATCAATTAATTTTCAGCAATAATTTTATAATGCTATAAACCAAAAAGGATCCTTTAGATGTATTATATTAATTAAGATTTTATAATTTTATAATTACGTATCATTATATCCATTATTTTACAACTGGTGTTTCAAAATGTATATAAATTGTATGTTTACAAAATAATATATTTGAGTGTGGATCTTATGTAGGAATGTATGTTTAAAAGGGGTGATACATGGGGGTTTTTGGTCAATTTTTCAACATTTTTCATTTTTTTTAATTATGCATGGTTATATCCATGATATTGTGGACAATGTTAAAATGATTGTGTTTATGGAACCATATATGGGAGTGTAGATCTAAAATGTATTATTTAGTGTCAAGGAAAATTTGAAGACCACTTTGGAGATTATGATGCTTCTTGATTATTATTAAGTGGTTGATAATTTAATGTTTATCAAAATTTATATGGTATATTTTAACCATTGGAATATATTATTATTTAATGTAAATTTAAAAATAAATTCTTCTTTAGGGATTTGGATAATATAACATCAATTAAAATACTATAAATAATTTTAATTATATTATTAGACTCTAATGTTTTCTTAAATAAAAGTGTATCTTATATTATATAAAATTAAATCCTATTTTAGATAGGTAAAATTTGATGTGGTTGTGAAAAATATTAAATTTTATGTAATCACCCCAAATGTGTTTGTTCAGTATTGACACAATCATCATATTGATTCACCATTAGTGGGACAAAGGAATCAAACAATGTGAGACACACCCAACTGATATTATTTACTAAATCATATTCAATTCATAAATTAGAATGGAAAATATCAAAATGCTATTAAATAATTTTTTTGATAACCTTAGAAAAATGACCATTGATTACCAATGATTGAACAGAAGTGTCATAGGTTGATCCAAATGTATCATATGCCAAAAAAAGGAATTTATTATGGAAATAATACTAGGATTTTTGTTTTCATATATATATATATATATATATATATATATTAATATAAGACATATTATCAAAACCATAATTTCCTGAACATCATGGAATTTATTTAAAGTAAATTAACTTGAAATCATTTGAATAATTAAGGTAATACTATTTTCAATTAAATTAATAAATATATATATATTTAAAAAAATTTATCAGTAGTTTATTTTTAATTATATTAAAAACCTATAATACTAAAAATATCCATTTAATACTGTATTATAAACATTATATGATTTATATATAAAGTTAATGAAATAATTTTTTTCACATTAATGTATATTAATATGATTGAAATTTTCTTCCAAAAATAGATATTTCTTAAATGTGTTTTGTTTTATTTTCAATAAAATAAAAAATCTTCTTACTAAAATCTAGTTACATAGTTTTAAAAAAAAGACTAAAAAGTGATATGTCGATTATAAAAATGATATAAGATGTTTAAAACTTGTTTTTAAATAAGTTTTTGAGTCTTCATAGACATATAGAAAACCTAAAATCAATTATTTTAGAACATTTTACCCATTTAACTTGGAATAGTTTCATAAAATTACTAAAATATAAAGGGGGTTTCCAAAATATCTCATTCTACTCATATAAAAGGATGTCATTTGCTACAATTTAAATATACACCACCAATTCAAAATAATGAAAAATATAACAATATAACCTCACCTATAATAAACTCACACTTTTATAATACACTAGTCAAATAATGTTTTCCTCTACCATTCAATTCAATGTATTTTTTCAATGAATGATCTTGTCATCAATACATGTGTTGTCTTCTGATTTTTTTCATCAATAAAATTCATCTTCTTAATATATTATATACATAAAAATGTTTTTAAATTAATATAATTAATATAATTATATTTCATTATATTATTGGTATATCCATTATTTATTTATATCAATCCACTAATAAAAACTAAAGTTTCGTTTGTGCGTTTCATGGAGTACCCCTTCAATAAAGTGACATATTTCCATATTTATAACCACCATTAATGAATGATATACTGGATTTAATATAATAATAACAATTTTATATTTAATATGACAATGGTGATAAAATTTAAATATTTATTTTATCTTATTTCCCAATCATTTATTGAGAAATTTAAACATTAATCATTTGTAAGTGAAAATTACCACATCCACGATCTATTAGTGTAACTTTTGTTCCCCACCCAAAATGGGTTGTACATAAAATAAATATAATATGTAAAAAATAATCCTGTAAATCTATTAATAATTTATAAATTATTAATATGCTATATAATAAATTCCACTATGGTAATCATAGATAAGAAGTTATGATAAATTGATAGAACAACATCATGTATTTGATATCGACAATAAAACCATATAATAAAGAAATAAAAAATGATATTAATAATTTCATATTAATCTATTGAAGAAGAATATGTTTCTTAATATCGTATTTATTAAACTAAATTTCCTTATTTAAAATGTTAGAAACATGCGTTGAACATGTTCCGAATATAGTAAGGGTTTTCATTTCAATTTTCCTTCATTGAGACAAGTATTGTATTTATGAACATATTTTAATTTTCATTGTTTTCATAGATAAAATATGAAATATTAAATAATGAATCTATTTTATTTCATAATATGTAAATATAATTTTCTTGTTTTAACTGTTATATTTTTGAGATCTAAATGATATGAAATTAGTAAGGTTTCATCTAAAATTATTTTATTTGATACATGTTTGAAAATATACACCTAAATTCATTTACATGGAATTTATATTACATATTTGAGATTTAAAATTGTTAATTACTCTTAATCATCGTGTTTGAATTAAAATATAAATCCATGTATTTCATTAGGGATTCGATTAAAGGTTTTAAAAGCCATATAAACATTCTTGGTCTCAACTAGTATTTTTTTGCATGTTATAGGTTATGAAACATTCTCCCTTTTGATAGTGTTCTATTGACTTTGTATCCCAGAATATTATACACCTAATATAATTTAAATTTTTTCAATTTACTATCTAAATCATTTTACCTTATTAAAATTGTTATTTTTTTAGTTGTATACCAAGTAGTGTGGGTTTTTGTTAACTTAATTTTCATTCATTGAGTTATGATAATTATTGAATCATATTTATAATATATTGGGGACATTATTTTATTTGATTGTTTTATATTTTATTCAATGATTTTTTCTAGTATTACAAATTCTAACCACATGAACCCATTGATAAATAATTCCCACTTCTTGGTGCATGTTTTATTTAAACCATACAACTACTTTTTCTAAATAACTTATGATCTTTTTTTACATTATTGACTTATTTTTATGAGAATTTTTCTACATGTATAAAAATTATATTTTTAGATAATTCATATTGAATAATGTTCACCTAAAATATAAAATATTTTATTAACATGGGGAAAATTATTGTTTTAGCATATAATTTTATTCTAATATGAATGATTATTATCATGTTGACTACGTGTTTCTCTATAATCTAGCATCTTCTTATTGGTGGGTTATAACCATGTTATCTCATTAATTAACACGAAGAAAAGTATTTTAATTCTGTATGATTATTGCCTTCTTACATGGGTTTATTATTTGTTTTATTTCTATAGTTCTCATCATTTACATAGACATGTTTTATTGAGTAAGGGAATTATAAGGGAATGATATGAAATATCATATTAACTCTTTTAGGTGAATGAATTTGAAGAAAATGTGGATATTTGGGAACAAAATTATATATACTTTTGATTCATCCATAGGAATCATTCAAAGAAATGGTTTTTGATATTTTGTTAATTCCTTCCCAATTTAATAGGATGTCTTACCTACTCATTCGATGAAATTTAATGTGTCTCATAAAAATTTCTGAACTGCTGTATTTTGATCACTGAAATTATAAATTCCCTCGATATGTGTTGAAAATTATTTATATCAATGATTTATTTTAATTTCATTGATATACCATGCTCATAGTTTTAATTTTATTATTTATTTATTTTGTTTACTTATTCATGTAATTATATTTATGCCTTCCTTATTAAATGAATTCTTATGTTATATGTTTTCGTTAATTAGTGTTTGAATTCCCACATTATTATATTTTCCATTTACCTAATTATAGTGGAATATAGTATATGTGGCATTATTAGAATGATAACATACATGAATGAAATTGTAGGAGATTTAGACTAGTTGTAAAAAATAGTACAGTTTCATATATAATTGGAAAAATATCCATTAGTTAAAAAGGGAATAGGGTTTCTCTATTTATATTTTTCCAAACTTTTTTATATCCTAAATTCTAAATTTACCTTTTTATATAAGTGATTCAATAATCTTGTTTTTATATATTTTTATATGTACGATCTCATAGCTAGTATTTATGAAATTATTTAATGTTTTTGTATATGGAACCAGATATTGGAGTGTAGTTTCTCAGTGTCATAATTTACAAATGTTTAAAATTTTATAACTAATATAATTACACAAACCTCAATGAAAACATGTATCCTTAAAATACCCTTTAATGTATATAAATGATTTTATACAAAATGTAGGTATAATGTTGATTTGTACATAATTAATTTTATTTATTTAAATTAAATGAGAATTATGTTTTCATTAAAATAATTCAAAAATAAAAAATTACCATTCATTTAATTAATGAAAACAATATATCAAATATTGTTTTTATTTAACTAAAAACTTTTTTTTATTTTTAAAATGAAAAACATATATTTCAATGAAAAAATTGATATTTTATAAAGATTTATACTCCTTTTACAAATTATATTTATTCAATAAGAACATTTTTATAATCATTAAAGTCATTATTATTTTATGATAACTTCATAATACTCACAATAATTTCAAAATACTTATTTTTATCTATTTAAGGAAAATAAAAATTTCTTGTAAAATCCCATATATTCACCCCATAATAATTTCAATACATTGTATAGAAAATGATTTTAATTTTATTAATTGTTTAATCAAATGTTTTTCAATTTTATTTTGTAAACAAAAACTGATTTTTTATGGAAACAATCAACAAGGATAAAACCATATATTTTCTGACTAAAAATTCAAATAAAATTATCATATTATTTATAAATCCCAAAAATATATTCATGATCATAAATAGAAAATTAAATTTACTTGTTATATGCATTACCAACATTATTTTTCACGACCCATCCCATTGGGGGTACGTGTCGTGACTCCCCAAGCCACCTCTAATAGCCCAGGGGCTGGTGACTAGCACCGAGTAGGCATATTATTTCATGGGAGGCATTGCTTAAGAACCTATACACACAAACATCTCCAAGCCCACAAATTCTGAAATGTAATACCCACTAAGTAATAATATGCATGTATAAAAAAACCCAACCAACCATGTATGATGGAACGTAAAGTACTAAAATTAAACTAGGCTAGAATACAATCCCACCAAAAACAAGATTCTGAAAATAGCAAAGTCCAACCCGTAAATACAATGTAGTACTGGGACTGCTGCTCGTAGTTGAAAGAACAACTCGGGCGGTAGGAAACACAGAAATCACGTTCCTATCTTAGTCCTCCCTAGACTCTATCAAAAGGTTGCTCATCTGCACAAGACACGATATGTGCGCACAAAGCCGATGCAGGGGTAAGTATAATAATACTAAGTAGAGGACCACGAAAAACACAAAGCAAGTACACAAAATAAAAGGCAGAATAAGCTATACACAATATATGCCTACATAATATATAATTGGAGATCACAATCCAGATATATACTAAACCTAGACTCATAGTCTAGAGACAAGTCACACAACCGCATACCCCCACTAGGGATTCAGTTTGAAGATTTCCACGAAGTACTAGTTCCGGGAGAACACACTCCATGAGTCTGGTAGATCTGATGACGTCCGTCCAAGAAGTACTATTTGTTGGGAAACATCACGAGAGGTAGTTACACTCATTACGAGAAAAATACTTTTGAGTGGGAATATCAGGATAGATAGATGCACTCCTTACTAGAGACATACTCTTGAGTGAAAAAGATCATGATAGACAGATGAGGATCACCGCCAGGGCCATGGGGGATATTGTGACTCCTTCAGATTCACCAGTTAGGAGATTCACCATCTAGGTATAGGATCAATTCCCGGTAGAGTTGGTCACATCGATGCCTGACACTAAGCAGGGTTAGGAATGTATATAGGATCTCGCTTTGGGCCTTTTGGAGGGATTCCGACTCTATCACAGAAACTCATGTTGAAGGGATCATACTCCTGTAGAAGGAAATGATGCCTGACCTCTAGGGGAATGAGAAGAAGGGGCACTAACCCAAACAAAAGATGTCCAAGATACGGTGAACAAGAGGACCATGCCATTTTCCAAAAAGTACACGATGTGTAGAAAAGTTACACGTCGTGTTTTCTAACCCTGGGTACTACCCATGTACAACAACCCATTTCATAAGGCTGGTCGTGTAGAAAAGTGAGTACACAGCATGTAGTATGGTGTACACGCCGTGTCTGAGTGACTGGGGTTGGCTTTGTGTATGCTGGCCATGTGTCTGTACCCGATCATCAACCCATGTAATCTAACCCATGTAATCTGTACATGGGGTGACCTGCATTACTATCCTCGCCTGGCCATGTGATGGAGTACAGGTTTGTGTACTCCATCTCGTGTCTGTGAATCCCTAGGATACAAGAAAATTTCCAAATAGCAACTTCTGTCAGACCGTGTAGAGAGTACATGTCGTGTTGTCTAAAGTCATGTAGACCACCCCGTGTCATTTACTACCAAAAATACATGTCATGATTCCGGGAAAGTCCAACACGTCATGTGATCAGAGTCACATGTCATGTCATTCCTCTCTAACCCCCTAAACCTTAGCTACCACTGCCAGTACAACACGGTGTGTTCATCGGAAGTACATGCTCTGTATTCTGGAGATTTCCAGAACCACAGACGTCCGCTCTCACGCCTCATTGCTGCCCCAATCATCAATCTAGTAATCCGATTTCCACATAACACCTATATTTTGGTCACCATGACACTATGAAGTAAATTTTGTTGTTTTTGGACCTCTAAACTACTTCAAAAACATGCAATGATCCACCTGCGTGAAGAACGCTCGAGGAACGAACCTTCCCGATTTTGACTGATTTTCCATCTTCTATCATCATCGCACCACTTAAATGTATTTTTAGTGACGAATATTCAATTTGGGATCTTTTCATCACAAAAAAGTTGTACAAAGATCCGTTGTTCCCCACCCCACGATGAACGCGAAGAATTCATATAGAAAATAAATTGGAAGAAATCCAAGAAGAAAAATCAAGGAATGAACCCATGACATCATTTGTCACGGATTTGATTTGCTCTCATTAGCAAGTTGAAATAAATAAGAATCAGACAACAACAATTCAACATTTTTCTAATTCCCTAAATTATCCCAATAAAACCCTCATGCAGGAACGTACAAATCTGTAGATCAACTTGTTCGTGGTTGATCCACATTCATCGTTTAAATCAAAAGCAACAAAAAAATTTAAATAAAACCCCCCTACCTCAACTGGGATCAATCACTGATGAAGAGGCCATGCTACCATCTTCATTGATATCCTTCAACTTCTTTGGTTCTGCGATTCTCAACTTTGATTCGCCGTCGTTCGTCATTGACTATTTTCACCAAGGCTCCACGGATTCTCCATAGTTTCCTCTCAATCCTTACCAACGAGCAACATCCGATTATCCAAATAAAAAATAGAAACATGTTTGGAATTAAAAATATGCTGAAGTATTAACGATTCAATATTTTTGTTTCTAATTCATTATGACGTTTTAGTTATTAAAGAAACAAATTCCCCATTGCCGCAATGCAATGTTTGTTTCCATAAAATAAACATTTCCATTTATTTTTTTTATGTTACTGAAAACATACAAAAATTAAATTTTTTCCTCGACCCATGCTGGTCAAAGTTATACACATTCATATGTAAATTCGTCATCCTAGATGCAATGGTGGACTTGTAATTTTAATTCGGGCATCCATTTGGAGACTTCCACAACCGTTCACAAGTGTCGACTGACTTAACTTAATAAAAGTTCAAACGACCATTTCGAAATCACCGGGCCTCAGAATGATGTGTCGTCTCTGCACCTTGTCTCATAATAATTCCATATAATATTTAAAAATAATACACTGAAAAATTGGAGACACTACATTCTCCCCACCTTGGGGCTTTGCATCCCCAAAAAGCCAAAACAAGACTACTCAAAAAGATGTGGGTACTTGGCAAATATTTGAGCCTCCCGCTCCCACGTTCTCACCTGAAGATTCACGTGCTACTAAAAAATGTGTACCAAGGGAATCGATCACCCATGAAGGATAGTCTCCTGCCGATCCTCGATCTCCACTGGGTAATAAACAAAGGTCACTCCATCCTCAATGTCCAGCTCACCTTAGTCGATGACGTGCGATGGGTCATGCACCCACATTCTTAGCTACAACACGTGGAAGAAATAAAGTACCTGATGCAAATGTGGTGGTAGATCTAGGAGGTACGACACCTCCCCAACTCTTCATAGTATCTGGAAAGGTATGATGAACCTCGGAGATAGCTTGCCGCCATGGCATAATATCTTTATCCCTAGTCAATGAGAGACCTAAAGAAAGATGTGGTGTCCATATTCAAACTCTAGAAGACTCCATCATATGTCCACATACGACTTCTGCCAGCACTATCCAGTATTCATATACTCCCAGATGATCTGCACCTTCCCGGTGGGAGCTCGCACCAACTCTGGACCCATAAGTGATGTCTCCCCAGGGTCGGTCCAGCAAAGTTGTGACCACCAGGGTATTCCATACAAGGCCTTGAATGGTTCCATACCAATGGTGGAGTGGTAGATATTGTTGTACACAAACTCCACCAGTGGTAGGTGGTCCTCCCAACTGTGATCAACGTCCAAGATACAGTCTTCCAACAAATACTCCAGGCCCTAAATGGTCATCTCCGTCTGACCATCTGTCAGGGGATGAAATGTTGTTCTCAAGCATAGTTGAGTCCCAAAGGCCTCCTACTATCACTTCCACAATAGGGATGTAAAGAAAGAGTCTCGGTCTATGACTGTCATTGAATGGATTCCATGAATCTGGACAATCTTCTGCATGTAGAGGCATCCCTTGCTCTCTACGTAACTCTTCTCTATGATATCTACGATGTGGACTGACTTGCTGAATCGATCAATGATCACCCAGATGGAATAATGCCCATTGGACATTCGTGGTAAGCCTGTCACAAAGTCCATCGATATTCTATCCCACTTCCACTCTGTAACTTCCAGAGGGTGAGCTAATCCTGCTGAAACCCGGTGCTCAGCCTTTACCTGCTGGCATGTGAGCCATCGAGAAACGAACTCTGCTACTACCTTCTTCATGCCTGACCACCAGAATTGTCATCAGAGATCCTTGTACATATTTTCCACTCTAAGATATACCACCAAGGGAGTTTTACTAAACACTCTCAGGACCTCCTCCATTAATTCCACCACTACAATAGTGCATCCTTTTAAAATATTAATGTGCTCCTCACCATGCAAATATCCATCAAGAGCATGTCTAGGAGAAAACTGAGCATGTAATGTCTCACAGTCAACATTCCCAAGTTGAGCATCCCTAACACGTTGTAAGAGTGTAGGGGTGACAACCATCGACTATAGGTAAGATGCATTCTTTCCATCAACGAAGGATAACTATAATGTAGCTTACTGATCTATCGGCTCACACAACAGCTGTGAGCTCAACCTTCTACTAAGTGAATCTACCACCTTGTTCCCCTTCCCATGAGTATAGATGATCTTGAACTCATAATCCTGGAGGAACTCTAGGAAATTCCTCTGCATCAGATTCATATCTTTATGAGAATAGATGTACCTGAGGCTGTTGTGGTCAGAGTAAATGATGAACAACTCACCCATAAGGTAGTGTTACTACATCGTCAATGCGAAGACTATCGTAGCCAACTCAAGATCTTGGGTCACATAGTTCTTCTCATGTGGCCTAAGCTAGCACCAACCATAATAAATCATTTACTGGAATTACATCAGGATACAGCCAAGCCCTGTCCCTATTGCGTTGTAGAAAACTTTGTACTCAACACCCTCTTCCTGTAATCTCAAAATCGCGGTTCTCTTCAAACTCAGTCTTAATTTCTCAAATTCCTACTGGCACTTCCCCATCCACATGAAGGGTTTCCCCTACCTGGTAAATGTTGTCATTGGTTCTAATATCCGAGAGAAATCAAGAATGAATCTCTGGTAATATCCAACCAACCCAAGGATTCTCCGCACCTCCATCACGCTCCGAGGTGGATCCCATGCTAACACAGACTCCACCTTGGCTAGGTATATAGCTACTCCATCTGCTAAGATGTCATGTCCCAGAAAGTGAATCTCTTAAATCCAGAATAAGAAATTTGGGAGATTCCTATAAAGATGGTGCTCCTGAAGTATGTCTAGAACCATCCGCAGGTGTCTCGTGTTCAACTCCTCTGACGCCAAGTAAAAAAGATGTCGTCGATGAAGACCACTATGAACCAATCCACGTACTGCTTAAAGATCTGGTCCATCTGTCCCATGAACATTGTGGGGGTGTCCATCACGTTGAAAGGAATCACAAATTATCCATAGTGACCGTAGTGGCATCTAAAAGTCATCTTCGGTATAGCCTTGTTCCATACTCGTAACTAGTGATATCCTGATTGAAGGTCAACCTTTAAGAATCATTGTGCCCCTCTCAACTGATCTTAGATATCATCGATTCTCAGCAATGGAAAATTATTCTTCACCGTCACCTGGTTCAGGCACCAATAATCCACACACAACCTTAGAATCCCATTTCCCTTCTTAGAAAACAATACTAGGGCCGCCCAAGGTGAAATGCTGGGTCTCATGAAACCCTTTCTCTACAAATCCTCGAACAGCACCCTCAACTTGCGAAGCGCTATGGGATACATTTGATATGATGATGAGGAAATCGGTTTCGTCCCGGTGTGTAAGTCGATGCAGAAGTCTATTAACCGAGGGTTAGGTAATCTTGGAACATTTTCGAGAAATCTGTCCTCGTACTCTGCCACAACTAGTGGGAACTGATATCTCACAACATATACTACTACGATGGTTAGGCTGGCCATATCTTGAGTGATCGACTGCACCCTCTTATGCATGATCCCATTCGATGATGTATGGGTCTCCATTTCTCCAGTAAAGGAAAACCTTCTTACATCACAGCGGACACACCACACTTTACGCCTAAAATAGTCAATTTGGGCATGGACTGAAGATAACCAATCCATGCTGAGAATGATTTCTTAAGGCCTCGACGATACCACCAAGAGGTTCCAACGGAAACTCTCCCCTCTAAGGTCAAGATAACACTGTCTACAAAGGTGTGTGATCGTCAAGTCTCCTCCTGTAGGTGTCTCCAAGTGTATGGATCGAGTCAACGGTTTTACCAGAATCTCAAAGTTTCGCACAAGTCATATGGAGATAAAGGAATAACTATAACCTATGTCTATTAGTATGACATATAAGGTATAAAAGACACATATTGTACCTCATATCATCCCCGGAGCCCCAGATTCGTATTCCTCGACCGCTTGCAGTTGTCCCCACCCCGATCCTCCTTCTCCCTTAGCCTAGTGTAGACCTTCTTGGGGTGGTGGTGGAAGTATATCAAAGCACATGCCACCACCTGTAGCTCTCCCTTCTCCTATGCCACGTCCGCCACCTTGCGGGTCTGTCTGCTTCATTCTCTGCCTCTGCCTCAGTGGTCCATCCACCGCTTCCCGGTCATTAGCTCGACAGGTTGGGCAATCTCTACTGAGATGTCACCTACCGTCGCATGCATAGCATCGCTTCTCCCCAGGATGACTGGATGTAGTCTGAGAGCCATGGACTATCGATCCTCTTCCCTGGGTCATCCTATGTCGTTTTTCACTTACAAATCCAAATGATTGTTGTTAGCTCCCTGCGGTTGAGGTCTCCACACCTGTCTACCTATTGCTGACTACTGTCGGCTGTCTCTACTCCGCCAAGAATCTCTCGATCACTAGATCCCGCTCAGGAACTCCAGCATAAGTCAGAATGCATTGTGTAATGACACTATCTCAGATGTCTCATAATAGACCTTGCTCAAAGGTCTGAGATCTTATTTACTGATCCCTGACCATATCCATTGAGTATCAGGCGAGGTTGGTGAACCTTGGTGAATAGTCATCTACCATCAAACTGCCCTACTGGAGCTGAAGAAGCACCTAGATGTGTATGGATATCAGCATAAACGGAGAGAACTCCTCCCTAGAGAGTCTCCTCATTGTGAGTATATGTGGTAAGACTCCACCATCGTCCCACCAAACCCTGAAGAAGGCTCGCTCCTAGGATCACCATCTAGTCTTCTTGTGTCCTCACTTGATGAAAAACCTTGGTCACCGCCTCAAGACAGTCCATAACCACCTGAGGGTCGGGCTCACTTCAGAACCTAAGGGGTCTCTGTCTCTGGAACTCATGGAGCGCGCTTACCCAACGATCCTCATCGGTCGGTAATGCAGGTACCACAGGCTGCTCCACGGGTGGTGGTATAATAGGTGCCCCACCTGGTGGCAACGCCTGGGGAACTGGTCCCTATATTTAAGCCTCATAACTGAGGGGGTCATTCTCGTGATCGTGCTACTTCATCCTAGAAGGTATGTTTCACGAAGGAATCCTGTAAGGAAACAATATGTACCATGGATAATGAGTATATCTAGATAGCTGACACAAAGGATATAGAAAACAAAACCGATTCCAATATGATGCATGTCCCATTCTTTTATTTCCCTACAACTAGTGTGTTCATGTATTGAGTCGAAAGACATGTTATCAGAGTCTTGGGGTATGGATATGTCAGCCGCCGCACCAACACTGGAGTCTCTATCATGAAAGTAGATCATGAAACACTGATCATGGTTTCCCCAAACCAATCTCACAGACTCTTGGTCCTATGGTAGAACCAACCTCCATCTAATACCACATTGTCATGACCCATCCCAGTGGGGCCCGTGTCGCGACTCCCCAAGCCCACCTCTTATAGTCCAGGGGCTATTGACTAGCACCGAGTAGACATATTACTACATGGAAGGAATTTCCTAACCTGTACACACACACACACACATCTCCATGCCCACAAATGCTGAAATGTAAATCCCACTAAGGAACAAGATGCATGCATACAACTAAACCCAACCAAAAGAGTGAGACAGAACTGAATGTGCTGAATGTAAATTGGGCCAGAATACAAGACCACTAAAAACAAGAGTATGAAATCTAAAAAGTACAACCTGTAAATACAAAGAGGTACTGGGAATGGTGCTCGTAGCCGAAGGAACACCACGGCCTGTAGGGAACTCAGAAAGCTCGGTCCTGTCCAGGACCGCCCTAGACTCTTTCAAATGGCTACTCGTCTTCACAAGAAATGACACAGGAAGCCAGAGCCCGTGTAGGAGTGAGTATAACAATACATAGTAGAGGACCCCGAAAATCATAAAGAAAGTACACTAAAAAATGGCATAGTCAACTCTAAAAAATATATGTCTACTAAACATATTATAGGAGATCAAAATATATATATACACAAAACCCAGATCTGTAGTCTAGAGACAAGTCACACAACCGCATAACCCTACTAGGGATTCCGTTCTATGATTTACACAAAGTAATCATTCCAGGATAACACAATCCATGAGTCTGGTAGCTCTGATGATGTCCATCCAAGAAGTCATATTCATCGGGAAACATCATGAGAGGTAGTTACCCACATTACTGGAGAAACACACCTGAGTGGGAAGATCATGATAGATAAAAGCACCCATTAAGGGAGACACACTCTTGAGTGTGATAGATTACGACAAATAGGTGAGGATTACTTCTAGGTCCATGGAAGATACCATTACTCATCCAGATCCACCAGTTAGGTGATTCACCATCTTGGTAGAGGATCTACACCCAATTGAGTTGGTCATGTCGATGTCTGACTCTAACTAGGGTCAAGAATGGATAGAGGATCTCGCTCCAGGCCTCTTAGAGGTATGCCAACTCAATCACAGAATGTTGTTCTTAAGGGATCATACTTCTGTAGAAGGAAACGATGCCTGAACTCTAGTGGATTGAGAAGAATGGGCACTAATCCAAATGAAAGTTTTCCAAGATATGGTTAATAGGGGAACTATTCCATTTTCCAAAAAGTAAACGGCAAGTAGAAAAGTTACACGCCATGTTGTCTGACTCCAGGTACGGCCCATGTAAAACAACTTGTGTCATAAGGCTGGTAATGTAGAAAAGTGAGTACACGACATGTAGTATGGTGTATATGCCATGTCCAAGTGATTGGAGTTGGCTCTGTGTATGCTGGCCTTATACCCATACACGGCCATTAACCAGTGTACTCCTACCCGTGTAATCGGTACACAGGGTGACCCACGTTACTGGCCTCACCTAGTTGTGTGATAGAGTACATGGTCATGTACTCCATCTCATTTCCCTATATCACTGGGATACATGCCATGTTCTGCGTAGCCGCTTTTGTCATTCCGCGTAGAGAGTAAATGGCGTGTCGTCTGAAGACGTGTAGTCCATCCTGTGTCTGTGTACTTCCCAAAATAAACGTCATGCTTGGGGAAAACTACAACATGCCTTGTGACCAGTGTCACACACCGTGTGATTCCTCTCTAACCCCCAAAATCCAATCTTCCACTACTAGTAAAACACATCGTGTTCTTCGGATGTACAAGCCATGTATTCTATAAATTTCCAGAACCTCGGACTTCCATCACCGTGCCTCCGTGCTACCCCAATTGTTGATCTGGTCATTTGATTACCACAAAAATATCACTTTTTGGTCACCCCAACACCATGAAGCCTATTAAATTGTTTTTGGACCTCCAATAAGCTTCCAAATCATGCAATGATTCACCCGCATGAAGAACACTCGAAGAATGTCCCTTCCCGATCGGGTCCGATTCATCGTACGCTATCATCATCGCACCTCCACATGGTCTTTGTAGTGCCGAATCATCAATTTGGGATCATTTCATCACAAAATGGATGTGCAAAAATCCGTTGTTCCCTTCCCCAAGAAGAAAGTGACGAAAGCACAGAGAAAAGAAAGGGGAAGAAATCCAACAAGAAAAATCGATGATATAACGTCTGTCGTCCTTCATCACAGTGGTGATCCACTCTTGGTAGTAGGATTAAACAGAGAAGAATAAAACAAAAATAATTCAACATGGATAAATTCCTTTAATCATCCAAATAAAACCCTCCCGTAAGAACGTACGAATCTGCAGATCAACTTGTTTGTGGTAGATCTGCGTTCATCATTAAAATATTAAGTGGGGAAAAGAATTTAAATAAAAAACCCTACCTCAACAGGGATCGATTGCTGATGAAGGGGTCATGATATTGTTGTCATCAAGATCCTTCAACTTCGTTGGTGCAGCATTTCTCAACTTTGATTCGTCTTCATTCATCGGTGAGAGTTTTGTCCAATGCACAATGGATTCTCCAGAGTTTCCTCTTTATCCTTGCCAACAAGCGATATTATATTATCCCAATAAACAAGGAAAACATGTTTGGAATTCAAAATAAGTTATGATATTAATGAGTCCGACATTCTGTTTCTATTTTATTATAACGTGGAATTAATTATAGAAATAGTTTCCCCGTCGCTGCGCTGCAGCAGATGTTTCCAAAAAATAAAAATTTCCATTTATTTTATTTAGTTATACTGAAAACATCTGAAAATTAACTTTTTCACTCGACCTGCACTGGTCATGTTTAGACCTGTTCATAGGTTAATTCTTCATCCTAGATGGAACAATGCCCTCATATTTTTAATCTGGGAATCTGTTTGGAAACATCCACAACCGCGCACAAGTGTCGACTCACTTAACATAAAAAAAATTTGAACCACCATTCCGAGATCACCAGGCCTCAGAATGATGTTTCATCTCTGCTCCTTGTCTCAAAATAATTTCATATAATATTAAGAATAATTCATGGAAAAATTTGAGACACTAAATTTTTACACATTATTCCGGAGATTCAATTCATATGTTATTTAATTAGATTATGTTCGTATATAAATACTTCTTATATTTTCATCAACCCATAAACTATATATAAATTCGTATCTAGTCTTTTCTCCCTCAAAATATTTTCCTTTAATGATAATGATTATTAGTATATGTGTACATGGGTACCAATAATGTTATTCAAGTTGAACAATCTAGGTATTCATATCATCACAATGTTGGGATTAATTCATTTTCGTAGATAAATAGGATATTCTATAATAATCAATTGGGTTTTCTTCTATATTATTTTATTACTCATAACATATATATATATCGGAAATATATCACAAAGATAGGGTCCATATATATTGATTATAAAAATACAACACTCTCAGCGTCATGGTTTTCACTTTTTAATTGTCATTGAAGTATTCTATTATTTTATAAAATATATGCTAATATAATATTTCTGGAAAATTGTTCAAGATTTTTTCATGATATTCTCTTTGATAATCACCCCTTGAAATAATCTATAAAACAATTAAATTAATTATACCTGACGATGACAATGTTTAAGATTTAATATTAAGAATTGATTTCATAATTATCTTCTCAACCTATAATTATGAATTTATTTATATAAATTTTCAATGCGACTAAACATGAATCACATTTTATCAAAAAATAATCATGACATTTCATTCCCTAATAATGAAAAAAAATTCAACTATTTTAATCATACTTTTCACCCATGAACACATGTTTAAATTTTATGTATCCATGAAAATGATCTAATCGATTCTTTGAAGAACTTATGTTACACTAAAATACCATCATGGTTACTTTTTTATTACCCAAATTACTTCTTCTATGTTATTGGAAACCTATTATATAAGATTACATTTTTTAGTGGGCTCATAACTATTTTTTAGACATTAGAGTTAATCATATGAAATACCATTTATATCTTCTTTATGATCGATGTTAATTTTATAAAACTCAATATGGCCATAAAGTTATTATTATGTATGATATCGGAGATATTATGTATCATGAAGGAAATATTACATATTTCATTGTACCTCCCCATTATGTAAAAATTTATTCTTATTTATTGTATTATGGGCACTAAAATATATTACTAAAATCATAATTTCTATAGAATCAAGCATATTATATATGCTTTTCACCCTGTTCATATTTATATAAATCAATTCAAGATATCATCAAATAAAAATTATTGAAATTAATTATTCTCAAATTAATCTAAGATGTCAATAAATTATTTACAATAATATTACAATTATCCTAAAGCAATGAATTTTAATATAATATATTTTTGATATTTTAGTGATAAATTCTTATAATGTATAAAAGTAATATTTTTATAATCAATATTATAGTTGTTTAAAAATACCTATTTTACAATGAATACATGATTCTTAAAAATGTACCAGATCCCCTACTCTTTTTAGTTATAAATATTCTTTGTAATTTAATAGAAGAATATTATAGCACACATAGAACCCCATTATATATGGAATAAATTATCTACATCATCAGATTTATTAATATATTGTTCAATGAAAATATGATTTATTACTAGCCTAAAATATAATTATTAATTACATAATAAATTAGAAAATAATAATCTCCATGATTTATAATAATTGGAAACATCTCAATCACTAAAAAAATTCATATTTTTTATATTTTTATGTATCTCCAATAGCATATCAAATTTAATTTTTGCATATTATATATTTTTTATTTTAATTATTAGTTATCATTTATCATGATATAAAAAAAACATAGTGATTCATTCTATGAATCAATTCATCTTGTACTTCAATATCTAATGATCAAGGTGTTATTTAATATTAATAAATAAATATATCTTTTCCATATCCTTCCAATATTTGTATTTTCACTTATCAACAAAAAAATTCATTATGAGTAATTGATAAAAACACAACATTTCACCAATATTCCATACAATTAGACACATTGAATTATTTTTTTTATAAGGTTGGAGCTGAAGCCTCATTTATTATTAAAGAAAAACAAGACATCTTTAGTTGGGTAGAGATAAATCAATTATATAGGCTGAAGGTCCAGTGGGAATTTAGCCCATTACATGTCTTATAGGTCCAAATTTCTAGCACAAGGCCCATTCTGTGAATAATAATAAATTTATGAAATCAAATTCCATATGAGAATTTAATTGTGTATAATAAAATATTTACTTATTATATCATGATATTTTTCTCCCATAATAATATATTCTTCTAAAACTTATCATATTTCATATCATTTCATAATTTCAATTTCACCTTAACAAAAAATATTATTTTTTCAAAAAAAAATTATTGAATGTAAACAATATTACATTTTAATGAAATTCTCCCAAACTATCATGAAATTTTATACAAAAATATGATAATATATCATAGTTTATTTCTCAAAAAATATACAGTATAGTGGGTAATCTATAATAACATCGTTATCAAGAACCACCTCTAAAATATTTAACTACAATAAACAATTACAAGGATCAAGTATGTTATGGATACATCCACTTATAATATAGACTCTACGACACTCTAAAAACTAACCCTACCATTTCATTCATTAGTTATAATCTCTTGTAGATACATATAACATAATATATATGGAAAAAATACATAAGAAATATTAATATCAATATGTTTGAGTGTTTCTTTTCAAATAAAAAATCCCTTTATTTACTATTATAATAATTATATAACTCTTGATGATTGATTTCAACATTTTTGAAATTGTTGTTATCTCAAGAAAAGATTGTTCTTTACCTATTATGTAGTATTTTTAGTTTGGGGATTTCTTTTTAAGTTCAAATGTTAGAGAATTGTATGTTTGTTATTTATAAATACATTTTAATCATCATATTTTATTGTGTTAGAAATATTAATATGAATTTTTTTTAATCCTTTTCATTTTTCATTCGTCTTTCACACACCATCTCAACAACACTCGAATCATCATATTTACAAATAGTTTTTGGATATTATAATTTTCGTTTCACCAAAGATATTTTGTGCACCATACTAGTCCCCAAATTTCATTCATGGATATATTCATCTGTTTAAGGTTGATCTGACCTCCATTAATAACATGACCTAGTGTTTTTTTCAACTATATATGGTGTGACCTTTTAACCAACAATAGATGTTATGTATTATTTTAAGTAAAAAATAATATTTTTAATAAAGGATGTGTTTTATTTTTCATATTTTATTTATTATATCATAAGTTTATCTATAGAACATTTATATTTTTAAAGATGTATTTTATGTTCAATATCTTGTGTGACACACAACACCAAGTTTAAATAAAAAATGAAATATTATTATTTAATTATATTCATTATAACCTAGTTATTTAATTTTTTTTGGAATATATAGGATTAATAAAATTATGAAATATATATATATATATATATATATTATAACTAATCAAAATATTTATAAATTAATTGTTAGGGAATAATTAATCAATTTTTAAAAGTCATTTTATTCATAAAAAGTATGTATTTCTTAAAAAATGTTATTTATTTCATTTCTTGAGTGAAAATTATAATTAATAACTTAATTATTTACATTTTTATATTATATAATTGATATAATTATTTATATATTCATTTTGATAATATCATTATCTTAAATTCTTATATTTTCCTATTTTTTCTCGGTTTTCATTAAATAATGAAAATAATACTTTTATTAAAAACAGTATCTTTTTTTTGTTAATTTATAATGTCACATTATATTTTGGTTTATTTATAGTATTTAAATTTTTAATTTTTAATAAAAATATAATCATATTCTTTCTAATGAATCTTAATATTGAATTTTATATAAAAACATTTTTGTACATTAAAATTAATTTCTCTAAAAAACTATTTTTCATTATGTTTTGCAGGATTATCCATAGATTAAATTCTACCATAGATATGTTTAGAATAATTAATAATTTATTGCATATTTTTAATCTTGAGGTCAATATTTGGTAAATATGCCCAATTTAGTATTAGTTTTTATGAGAATTAATCAATATAAATTTTTCTAACTCGGTAAATGTAAAAAAGATTAATTAAGTGTAAATGTAATTTTTTAAGAAATAATAAGTATCCCTAAAAACTAAATTAATTTTATTTTTCATGTATATTACTTTAAATATAATGAAATTTATAATATATTTTATTTTTTCCTTTAATCCAAGATTTTTAGCATTAATATATTTTTAAAAAGAAAAGTTAGAAATTCCATTCTCTATGATTTATTTATTTTTATTTGTTTACATAGGGATAAAAATAATGTATGTTGAATTATAAATGTTAATTTTGAAGGTAATGTATAATAATATATCATGGTATTTTATTTATAATTATTTGAGATGAAATAGTTACATAAACATTATATAAAACACTGCAAAAAAATTTATATTAATAAAAAATAAAAATATTTGATTTTAAAAAAAATAAAAGTAATATGATCGGAATGAATTTTACTTTTACAAAATTTGTGTTCATAAACATGACATCTTGGAGAGGTCTGAATGCATTATATTAAATATTCCATCTTTTCTTATAGTTTTAAAAATAAAATTGGTGAATAGTTTTGAAATTAACATTAATTTTATTTTCTAATAAATAATATTTTATTAAATGAATTTAAAATAAAAAAATATTTATTCGTCCAAATAATTTAGATATTTTTAAAGTATAATTTGTTTTTCATTTAGTTATAGTAACATTTTAGGACCTTAAATTGGAAAATCATTGTCATGTAATCCTCAAAAATGCTTAAAAGGATCTAGAAAAAGATAATGGTTAATTCAACTCATATAATTGTAACTATATTATTATATGAGATGATTTAGACTCAAAAAATTATTATCTTTTAATATTATCAATTTGAAGCCATTTCAATGAGAAAATGAAATTAAATTAAATTAATATTTTAAGAACTTCCAAGAGTGTCCCTCAACTAACTTATAATTAGTATCCCCCTTAACATTTTATAACACATCAAAATCAATCTATTTCAGATAATACATAACCAAATTCTATCATAACATCTATAACCACAACATATGTACCATAGTTTAATGATAAGGATAACCTAGAAAACCATATTGTATAATCCTTAAGAGGTTTTCTGATGAAAATTTACTTCTCATAGCTGCACATTTTAATATTTTTTTAAATCATCATTTATTATTCAACCATTCGGAATAATGACACCAGTATCTCAAATATTTTATATTTAATTATTTTAATGAATTAAATATATCCATCAACTATTCCATTAAATGGGAAATGAAACCATCATTCAAGTGTATGGTGCATAACCACCTCCCGAACCGATGATAATTGTTTCCCATAATCTCATATTAATGTTTATTGTAATGGTTTATTTTATGAATATATGTTATTTTAATGAAATATATATCATTAATAATGATAATTTATCATTTAAATTCTTAAATTCCCATTCACTAGATAATGATAGATTCTTTCATGTATACATGTTGACTACCACCACCACAAAGAGATGATATCCATTTTTAATCACCATTTCAAACAGATGATATAAATATATAATGAAATTTTTTTAATTTTATGATATTTTTAGAATTAAATAAATATTAAATAATAATGACCTTTATTTTATAATGATCGTTGAATGTTTAAAATGTTACACATGAATACATACGACCTACAATCTCCATGATTCGAATGTATTTTATATTTTCATTACCATATTTTATTATTGGTTTTGAAATTATAAATGATGTATAAAAATGACATTAACTTCATGATTAGTATTTTATATATGATGTAGTAATTTTATCCTTGACCATAGTCCACCAATCGAATTCATTTTTGATATATGAGCTGAATATCATCAAAACATATGATGACCATATAACTAATTATGTAATTTTATATACCAAGGTATTTACTTATGTTGTGGTTATTTTAAAAAAGTGTCATAAAATGGAAAATTTATTTTTATATTTGATAAATATTCTCAAATGGGTGAAAATAATGTTTTTCTTAGTTTAATGTAAAAAATAGAATGTATTTATGAGTTATTATTTTGTTATAGTTCATGGTAGAAATTATGATTATGGTTGGTTCCGTTATAAAAAATGTATGGGTGGTTGGTTATAAACCATGGTTAATTGGTTCCGTTTTAAATGATTTATGGGTCGGTACATGATATCCTTTAGTTTCATAGGGTATATATGTCAGGTGTATTGGTTATTCCATTTTTTAGAGTTATAAGGAATATTATCTACCAATATTCTTATATTATTTATCTATTCTTAGTAAGTGTTTTTTTTTGAAAATATTAATATTTCTCAAGGTATGATGATGACCTTATCTTCAGAAGATAGTATATTCTACTACATAATGAATTAAAATATAACTTTGTGATATTGTTGTTATGTGTTTTCATGTCTTCAAAAAAATTAATAAAATTTTTAATTTCATTGAAATATTTCTCAATAAATGTTTTATGAATATATTTTGAGATATAATTTGATTTCTTATGTAAAAAAATTTTATTTTGAGAAAAATTTTTCTTTTAAAATGGAATATTTTTATAAGTATTCATGGACTATAAATGCGTTTCATTATTTTAAAGTCCCTTTATGTGATTTTGGTGCTCATCCCATTGTTAAAAATTTATTATGTTGGGTATTTCTTTTTTCTAAGATCAAATAAGTAGTGAAGCTGAAATCATGAAGAGTATTCCTAAAAAAACATGTTTATTTATATAATCAATGTTTTATAAGAAATGTGGATACTGAATTGAATTGATAAATTTGTAATTTATGTATTTGTTATATAATGGTTATGAACTAAATAAATAAAACAATTTCCAACATAAATCATTGGGAATAAATTCTTGCTAATTATAGTCTAAGGCCTATATAATTTGTATTGTTTTATATTGGGTCCTTATAGTTGATATTAGAAAAAAATATTAGATAACATAATATGTCATGATGTTTTATGTGTTATAGATGTTGTCATGGGGTTTTATGTTTGATTTTGATAATATTTTCAATGTAATTAGAAAGATTTTTTAATTTTAGATGTGATTGAATTTTAATGAAACTAATGATATATTGGGAGTGTTTGTTTTGGGTTTAGGTATAGGAAACCCATAAGTTTAATGTGAAGGATTACTTAATAATATATTATTTTATTTTTAGGTATTTTATAGGAAATGTATAACATTATATTAGATTAAAACATTATTTGATTTCAATGTTACTATGGTTATTTTTCAGTATTTGAGGGAAAATATAATATATAATTTCTATAGGTATATCCTTTATTTTCTCCATTTTCATTTTAAAATGAACTAATTCATTTCTTATTTAAATTAAGTTAATCTATCAATAATAAATATCATTTATCATGTTATTAGTGAAAGGATAAAACAAATCCTTCTAATCTTTTATGGATGATTTAAACATCACTATTGGGGAAAAATATTGTCGAATTGTTTTTTAGTGATATTAAAATATCTAAATCATTTGTAAGAAAATATTTTATATATATTACACCTTTTAATTTCTCCATTATTTTAATGGATCATGTCAATTATTATATTTTATTTAAAAACCTCAACTCATTTATCTCATATAGTAGGTGAAATATCACTATGAACATTGAAATTTCTATTTGAGATATATGGACTTAATGATGAAATATATAGGGGATATCAATGAAATATAGGATTAAGATTTTGTCTGCATTTAACGTATAAATTATTTTTATAGGATATATGGATAAATCGTGATTGAGTTAATATCTCTAAATCATATGGATATAGTTCATATCGTGGAATAATATGATAATTCATTGGAAAAATTATAGTAATGAATTGTAATGAATGATGTTTTTATAAATAATTCTTATATATATTACAAACATTATGATAATTTTGAAACATATATAGTAGGTTTTTATAAAAATTTAAAATCATAAGTTAGATGACATTGATTAACCGTGCAATTATGGTAGTGAAAATTTTATATCTTTTGGAGACACTCATTTATGGAAAAATGACATAGTTATAAATAAACTAATTTTTTATTATGTCCTTAATGTTAGTCAGTTGAGATTATTTTATTTTTTTGAAAAAATGTGTATTATATAAGATCAGTGTGGTCAAAAAGTTATTTTATGATTAATGATATGTTAAATTATGTTCATTATTTTTTATAGAATTTTAAAATGATTATATTAGATTTGTTTTAGTAAAAATGAAAACATGACACATTAGGAAAGACCACGCAGTTAAAACCCACATCCAAAGGGTGATATAAGTGAAACACCTACCACTAGTCTACATGATGTATTTTTTAGTATACGATTTTATATTTATAAAATGATGTGAAAAATAAAAATTAAGATGATTTTGGAAACATATGTTTTATCAGAGTCATAACCACATGGTTGAGCTGTGATTTATTAACTAGTTGATTATGTTCTATATTTTATGAAGCGTTATATGATTAAGGTAAATATAACATTATGTGATTCTGTTGTAGGAGTAAACATTGAATTTATTTTTTAAGAATACATGATTTTAATACACATTTATAGTTAATCTTGTTATCTTTGAAATTGATCATAATATTCCAGAGATTATAATATTAGTGAATATAAATTTAAGGGTATATGAATTTATGAGTGACTAATGATAATTGAAGATAAATGTTAAATTAATCATAGAATAAATTGTGACGAAATACACTTAATTTTTGTATTTTGAACTTAGAATATATTATTTGGAATAATTTTAATGCCTTTTATTTTTCGTATGATCTATGTTGAACTAAGGTTGTTATTATTGAGGTAATTAATGTTGTATTTCATAAAACATGGGATTATTTATTTTGGTAGTTATCATACCTTATGATAACTTTTTTGATTTTGTGAATATCTATGTGAATTTGGAATATATATGTTTATCTTATTATATAATTATTTAATCTCAAAGGATATTATTTAGTTCTTTGTTCATATAAAAATCATCGTTAATACTCATCATTTGTGAAAAAACACGAGATTCAAGTGGAAATTGATTAAAATATGGAATTTAATATTTCATGTGATAAAATTTTCTTTTTTTTTCATCTAGATGTTAATGTAATTGCACAACTCTATGAAAAGGATCCTAAAAAACGGGTATCATATTACCTTCATTTAGGATTAATTGATAGTCTTTTACACACCTCTTTTTATATGGATTTTTTGTTCATTGATGTTCTAAGGATCATTAAGATTCTTATGAGAAATGATCACTTTCAAAATCACTCAATATTTGGAAATTATTCATTTATTTGGTGTTCATATTTTCACAAAGAAATTTTTTTTTGTATTCAGAAACCAATGTATGTGTTATTCTAGATGACCATTGTATTTACCTTTACATATTTTCTAAAGGATGTTTTATATAACATATTTTACATTATGGTATTTGAATGAAAATATATTTTGATGGATATCATTGTTTTGATTCAATACATTTCAATTTGTTGATGTTTTTTTGGTGTAGTGTTTTAGATATTTAGATTTGAAATGAAGAACATTATATTTTATAATATGTAAGACACACAACACTAATCTTAAGGAAACCAAAAAAGTATTATTATTCAAATTTTAATTTTATAAACTATTAATTGGATTAAAAAGTATAAATAGTATTAAACACATTACAAAATATATTATAATTTCGTAACAAATACAAATGTATAGATTAACTCTTAAGAAATAAGAACTAAATTTTTAGAAAAGAAATTTTTTTCTCTAAAAGTATGTTTTATTAAATAATGGAATTTATTTCTTATTTTGAGGGAATAATATAATTAATTTTGAAAACTTTTTTGAAATTATATTATACTAAATTGATATTTTATTTAGAATCAAAATATTAACATTATCATATGGTGAAATATTTATATTTTTTGAATCATTTAATTTTTCAATGAATACTGAAACATTACGATTTTTATTGAAAATTTTATTTAGTTTTCAAATATTTATAAATTTAAATAATATTTTGGATTAGTATGGAAATTTAATTATTCCATTTTTACTAAAAACCCAATTATAGTCTTTGAAATTAATTTTATTCATTAATTTAGTATAAAATGATTTTGTACATAAAAATGAATTTTTTTGGAAGGCTATTTTTCATTATGTTTTTTTATTTAGTTTTAAATAAAAATACAGAACATAAATATTTTTAATCATTAGAAATGGTTTGAAATCAGTAATAATGTGCATTAAATTTCTAAAATATTTATCTTTTATTTTCATCCATTATAAATAGTAATCACAATAAATTTTGGAGCAACAATAAAGGTAGAAGATGTTAATTAATAGAAAAAATAATGCGATATGGACTAAAAAGTAACTGTAAGAATTGAGTAATAATTATTTTATTGGTATATTTCATCCATAATCTTCCAAAATTATAATTTATTAATTTTTTTTCTATGTGGATGTGTCTTTGACCAAGTACATAATTTAAGTAAATGAAATTAAAAAAATGTAACTTTCTTTGTCTTATTATCATTAAATTTTGGAGTTATGTCTAAAAATTAAGTATGTTCGGTTATAGATATTCATTTAAACTATGAATGATTTTTATTTATCATGAATTTTATTTAAACATTTTAGTGGTGAAATATTTTCGATAAATTCCTACACAACATATATATATGTTTTAATCAATTAAAAAAAATTAAATGAAATATATAAAATATGGTAAAAGTAATATGATTTTATTGAATTATTGTGTTCCATGACTATTTAGGATAAAATTAATTATAAGTGTTGTCTTATGGAATTAAATACTAATTCAATAATAGTCTTTTAGTTTAAAATGAAAAATTAATTGAGTAGTTTTTTAATTGACATTAATGTTAGTTTATAATAAAAATTATTCTATTGATGGATTTAATAAGGAAAGTCATCATGTTCATCCATGTTATTTGTATATGGATTAAAATGTCAAACACAATCCATTTATGGTAAAATTATAATTTTATTGTAGTTATATTATAATTTAATGAGTAGAAACATTATGGTTTCAGTAATTATCAAAATGGGTTAAAATTGGATAAAATGAAAAGATATGGGTAAAAAAATTACATAATTTTTTTTAATTATTTTATGGATGATATTATTTTTACTCACCCCCACCTTATTTTTAATCATTATCAATTTGGATCCATTATAATTTATATATAAATTTATATAAATTTTATACTATAGGAAATTCCAAAAGTGCCCCTCCACTCTTTATAAAAAGGATCCTCTTTTCTCTTTTAATCGAACATAAAAAGGCCCTTTTTGTTCAATAACTGTCCAAATCCTTTAATAACATATATTAAAATATCTTAGAAGAGATTTTTTATTTGAAAATAAAATAAGAAATGTGTTTGGATTAATCCTTATGTGCTTGTCTTAAGAAGATGTATATTTTTTTATGAGCATTTAAATTTTGTTTCCTTTTCTAACATATTCAGATATTCTTAAAAAATATTTAAATAAAAATAATATTATGTTCCATATTCAAATATGTTACTACTTTAATGGCATAACCTATATCAATCTATTTTTCCTTCAAATGAGAATCAAAACCACTGTCTACATATAAGTTATAATACCTTCTCACAAACAGATATAAATCGTTATCCATCACCTCTTATTAATGATTTTTGTGACTATTGATAATATATATATATATATATATATTATTCCTAACATTTTTATCATTTTAAAAATATACCAATAGAAATTTGGCCTTTAACAACGTTAATAAAAGTGTTTTATCAATCCTACAGAAGTACTGATAATGTAACTGATGTAAAAGGGATAGATTTAGTGGTGCTCATATAAAGGGTTGTTAAAGGAACCATTTAACAATGATAAAAAATCCCTATTAAAGCCCCGCTAATAAATTGTATAAATTTTTTAACACCTCTACCCCCTTTATTAGTGATTCCCCCAACCCTTTACTAATTCATCATATAATATCACCTCCAGTGTGTGGCGCTTCCTCCAGCATGATTCGAACCTCATACCTCCAACTTATACAACCATACCATTTCCACTCACATATACTCTTTTTTTTATATTTTATCATATATATATATATATTTGGATATATTTAATTATACTTTTTATCCATATATTTATATATATGTTTATATATATATTTATATATATATTTAAATGTATATTTATATATACATATTTATTTATTTATATTTTTAAATTGGATATTAGTTTTTGTTTAGATAAGTTTAATTTGTTGATAAATATATTTTATATATACATTTCATTATTTATTTATTTCTAAAATTAATATTTTATGTGGGAATATATAAACAACATATATATTGATATATATTGAATTATAAATAATAGTACATTGTGAAAAATGGTTAAATTATAAATCCATAATTATAATATGAATATAAGACCATCAGATAAATTCATTCCCCACTTAAAAAGGGAAACAATACCACTTAAATTTGTCATAAAATCAATTTAATGTTAAAAAGATGAGATACGAAAGCAGAAAACTATATTTCAAGGAATGTTGAGCCTTTTGACCTTAACATAGGTGATTGGGTCATCCCTTGGGTAACTAGGGGGTAGATATCATCTTATTATTTGATATTACATAAGTTATTACAAAAAATTACACCTGGATAAAAAGTTATAGTGGCATGAATAAACATCAAAAGTGAAAACGCAAGGTAAAAAAACTATAATGTAACACCCCAAGATTTTATGAAAAATATTCTTTTAATTTCATTAATTTCTTGTGTTGTATGCTACACCAATATTACCTTGTGCTACATGCAACACCATATTAGCTTGCAGTATACGCAACACTATTCTTGGATCGTGTTACACACAATTTTGATAATAGTTATTCTACGCAAAATTGATTATATATATATATATTTATATTAAATGTATAAATGAAATATGGTTGGATTATGTGATAAGAAACAACGAAGGATTATTTCACAACACGCAACCCTGACTTGGCTTGCATTACACGCAATCGTGACGTTCCTCGATAGCGTGTGTTGTACGCAATACCGGGTTTTACTAAACAATGATATATAATTATAATATAATTATGAACTAGCCGTTATGAATAGTATTAACTAAATTTTGAATTTTATAACATTATTATTCATCTTACACATTTTCTAGAGTATGTTATAAGAACAAATTAAATTTTTCGGGGAAAATAAGTATTTTTCAAAAAATGCAGTTTTTCCACCTTTTGATGGCGCACCCATTTTAAATCTAGTTTTTGACATGTTTATAATTTCAATTTGACAAAATAAAATTCTTCTTTGGAATAAATAAATAAAAATTTACTTTGGATAAATTTTTCGTATTATTCGGGTAACTTTCATATTTTGACGAATAGTAAAAACATGCTATTTTTTAAAGAAAAACAACTTTTTTCATCGTAATAATTTATATGGTTAAATTATAATATTTAATGGTTTTAAAGTGTAAATAGAATATATTATTACAATTTAATATAATGTATGTCATTATCATTGATTTTACATTGAATTCATAGATTAAATCAATTCAATCTTTTGCAATGTTTTAAACAAAAACCCGTTTTCATTCGACAACGGGATTAATTTTAATTTAATTTCTGCAACTTCTGTGTATTGAATATGACAAAATTTATTCCATATTTGGAATCAGTGGGTCCAAATTATAATATTAGGCTACATTTTCTTTTTTGGAATTATGAATAGTAACTACGGTAAATTTTATTTACCATAGTTAAAGGTAAATCAGGTAATTAAGGTTAAATATAATATTATAAAATTACCCTAACACATGATAAAATTCTATTGGATGGCTAAAAGTAAACCCATATCAACTAAGGGTCGGATTAGATTCATTTTATGGACTTTTGACCATGAAAATAATTTAATTATTTTTAAAACCAAAGAAAGTTACAACATGTCACCCTCTTAAATATTATAAGTATAATAATTTTAATTTAGTGATAAACATTATAAAACTTCAAACATGAATTGTCTCAAGAAATCTAATAAAATTATCTACATCATGATAATTTATTTAGAATTTTTAGGGATTAAATAATTGTCATTAATGGCGATAAATTAATGATACAGAAATTATTTATTAAGTGGAAAATAAGTAATATAATTTTTAGTGAAATAATAATACTCATTAAAAGGCCCACAAACCTGACAAAAACTTATTGGTAGTGTATATATACACCTTAATCATCCAATTACCTAATATATAACCTTTTTGATCCTTATAAAAGTGATTATTACAATTATATTATTTTATTTTAAATGATTCCAAAGTTGTCACCTTCATAATTTAATAAATATAACAATTTAAATATTTTTATTTTAAGATGATAAATTATAGTAAAAGTATTATTGTGAAAGGTAATAGATTTATATTCATCATAAGATTTTATATTAAATTTTTATGCAAAAAATAAGTATATTAAATAATTATACAAAAATGATGTAGTAATTATTTTATTAAGAGATAAACCAAATAAAAGGTTTTAAAAATAATAAAATAAATAATATATGAACTATTTAATGTGATCCACTAATTTTATAGATACATATGACCTTTTATGAATATATTAAATCTTTTAGTTCAAACATATCTTCTATATATATTTTATTTAAATTCAAATAAATGAATAGTGTCAAAATTGACACTATTGTTATTTTATAAAAATAACATATTATAAAATTGTTTAAAAATCACAAAAATATTTAAAAATTATAAATTTAAATTTATATGGTCTATAATGTTATAAAGTAAACAAGTATGGAAAATTCACATCAATTAAGTAATTATTTGTTATAATTAAAAATTTAGAATTTTATTACCACAAATAAACTTAAATAGATTAAATAAGGATAAATCAAAATGATAAGGTTTAAAATAAGATCCAAACATGTATAAATTTGAATGGTTGATGATATTACAACCCTATATCATCAAATATTCGAATATGAGTCATTTTTTGAGGTTTTTATGTGGGGTTAGTTTTATTATAAATTAATATTTTTAAGAATTCCAAAGGTGCCCCTCTCCTCCCTTATAAAAGGGAACCTCCTCCCTCTCCTCCTCACACCAATTTGAGCCTTCAAGCTCGGCCAATCCCTACCAAATTATCTTCTCTACTTCCCTATAAACATCCTAGAGGTTCTAGTCTACTTTCAAGACCAATCTTAGTGGCCTAAGAAGAGGTTTCAAAGAGGCGTATCGAAGAGGAGGTAATTTCTTCTCCGGATTCTTTCAAGCTTCTTTCTTCTTCAACTTCATCTTATTTAGTTGTTTCATTATAAAGTAATAAAATCAGTATCACTAATATACTGATTTTTTATTACAAATATGAAACAACCCCATTTCACCTTCAATCCATCCTACGGAAAACAAAATCACCGCGCGTGCGTACGTACAGAATACTGTCTCCTTGCCGTGGTGTAATCTGTTTTTCCACCAACACCTTACATGGATGGGTATAATGGTGTAAAGAATAACTATACATAGTTATTATAACATAATACTGATTCTGATATATTGTATCATCTACTCCAATCCTCTTCAATAATTATGGAAACGATATCATCGCTCGTGTGTACGTACGGACTACCGTCTCCACGACACGATGAGATTCATTCTCCATGTTAACCATTTATGAATGATTATAAAGTATATATAAGAAATAATAATGAAATATATGACATAATAAAGCTACTGTATTTATGTATATATGTATTTCATCTACTTAATTCCATTCAACTCAATAAGGAAATGAAAACAGCGTTCATGCGTACGTACGACCTACCGTCTCCATGAACGGTGTATTTCTTTCCATTTACCGATCTATTATATATATATATATATATTATGAATATATATTATATATAAATCTTGTTTTATATTTTGAAATTATGTAATCGTGATCTAAGTAATCATATGAATAATTAAAAGTCAAAACACGGACGACAAATGAAACGATTTTACCCAAAACACTCTTTAACATGGAATTTACAAAAGAACGAGAAATATAAAGTCATAAGTGAACCATATATGATATAATAATAATGAATATGATTCTGTAATAATTCAATGACATTATTTAAATCATTATACAGGAGGTTCGGATACATACGAAGCATATCGTACATAAGGTAAGGGATAATTGTGCAAATCTCATTTTTATCTGAGATTATTCATTCATAAGTATTTACTGGGGTTATTGTTATCATCCATGTCCATGTTTCCTAAAAATATTTTCATGTATTTTTAAAGTCCTTATTACCCACTTTTGACTTTTACTACATGGTATGTAAGGAATCATTCTTTTGTTTACGTTACGAGGTAATTTTTTTACTTTTCCGCCAAAAGTACGATAAGATGTTTTTTTAACTTATACGACATGAAAATATTTTTACGGTTTCATAAAGCCTTATTTTCATGAAGCTTCCTCCAAAATATTTCATTATTATTTTCAAAAAAATCTCTTTCTTTTAAAATTGCATGAGGTTTTGTGAAAAGAAATTGATTTTGAAGAAGAAAGGGTATTTTCCTCATGAATTCATTTCATGTATTTTATCAAAACCATTTTTCATCTAAGATGAAATTATTTCATATGTGTATGTTTCAAGTATCATTTCTCTATGATTTAAATGGTTTCTCTTTTTTAATTATTAAATGACATCCATTTCATTTCAATGGATTATGTGATGATGGAATGATGTTTATGAAACCCATTTTGTTTATTGGGTTATTATGAATGATGTATGTTTTTTTGTGGCACAAGTAAGAATGATTTAATTATGAGATGGGTGGGACCTATATCTCCCTCCAATGCATTGGGTAATGATTTTATATCTCATGAGATAGACATGGCTGGAACAGTAAGTTAATCTGGTTCAATGTTACAGGACTGAAATGAGGAGTGAACTCGATTCAGAATGGGACTTTGTCCCCTAAGATGGTCTTGGCAGCAATGCCCTGGCTACTATGGAAATCATTACATGTGCTTAATGGATTCCATAATTACATGTTTTATTCCCATGATTTTTTATCATGGTTTATGTTCCATTATGATCTATTCCTTATGTACTTCAATGTTTTATGTTGTTGCTCATGATTTTAATGTTTGAACATTATGTTTATGTTTTATGTTCTAATGTATATGGTATGTTTTATTTTATCCATGCTTACCCTTACTGAGCATTTGATCTCACCATTTTTATGTTTTTTTTCCCCAGGATCAAAAGAAAGGTTTTAGGTCAGGAAACAAAAAGTGGAAGATCTTTACGGGATATGTTGAAGATCCTTCACCCCAATTAGAAGATTACATTCTAAGTTTCCAAATACACTAAACTATTACGGTCCTTGTGTTTCGGTTTTTGTTATGTATTAAGTATTCCACAAAAGTAATGTAATGTCCATGTATGTCAAGCTTAGGGTCTCTACAGTTGGTATCAGAGGAAAGGTTTAGTCAACCTTTTAAAACTAGGATGCGAAAATGTTAGTGAGATCCCTAGAGATATTTCTAAGGTATGTCCAGGGATGTACCTAAGGATAAGAATACGTATAGGATATAGTTCTAGAACAACAGTAACGATCTTAGAATTTAACCTAAGATTTAAGATATTGATTGTTCTCACCCTTTACTATGTTGTTTTTCCCTAGAAATATTTTTTCCTCTCACACTATTCTTTTTGGGTTTTAGAAAATGGTTGAAAATAGGAAGATTCATGATAATGGAGGATATGATGGACAATGTAAAGATTTTCTTCATGAGAAACCAAATGAAACGGGATCTGGAAGTCCAATCATTGTTGTTATTCCTAATCAGTAATCTCATAATATGATCAATAATCTCAACTTTCATATGTTTCCTGACTCAGATAATAAGAGAAAGATGGAGTTTCATGATGATCATAGAGGAAAGAAAGTTCAATTTCCATCATGTAAATCATGTGGGAAGAGGCATCAGGGAGATTGTTTCAAAGGAACTAGAAGATGATTTAGGTGTGGAAAAGAAGGACACAAAGCCAGTAATTGCAAAGGAAAAGGATCAGTTAACATCATGGACAAGGATAATGGTATTGCTACGACATCAATAATGATTAGATGTTTTAAATGTGGAATGTACGGGCATTATGCAAACCAATGACCTAATGGAAAATCGCTTGAAGGGAATCAGCATGGTCATATGGGTAGTATTTATGTGGATGATAATGAGGAGACTACAAATGATATATGAGCTGAAAGAAGTCTTGAAGCTCAGTCGGTTGTTTTAGAAGGTAGTGGAATGATTGTATGTTTATCGAGAGTTATGTTGTATAGTTAATGGTACTATGGAATAATGAATCATCTATGGATTGTTACACCATTTTTTCCTAAAAGTATTTGAAAGTATCTGTTGAATGGTACCAGTTGTCACGACCCACCCTCGGGGCCCGTGCCGTGACTACCTGAAGCCCGCCTTCCATAGGCCAGGGGCTGGCGACTAGCACCAAGGCGTAAATCCCAGTAAAAAGGGAAGGCATTGCCTTTAAAAAGTAAACAAACACCACAGAGTAAGCAAGCGGAAAGGTAAACACAAAGTAAGAACAAAGTACAAGTGAAAGTCCGGAAAAGTAAATGGGCCAGTATACAAACCCAAACTGAAAGTAAAGTACAACTCGAACGGGAAAACAACAACTGTAAAGTAAAAGCCGCTACACCGAGCTGTCCACTGGAAATCCCACCTGAAGGGTGGGTACAGATAGCTCCACTGCTCCAAGGGTCCCACCATCCGCTCCGAGTACATCCCGCCCAGTGGTCCACCTCCAGGTATCGTCCCGCTCTGCAAGCCTCAACCACGATCAAAGCTGTCTGTCGTCTGCAAACAACACAACGTAGTGTGGGCATAGCCCATGTAGGGGTGAGTATAAGCTACTCAGTAGGGACCCCGAGACCCCTGAAGGTCTCCCAAAATCCACAAAGGATAAACCACAAAGATGAGATACAAACACGAAGTAACAAACGACACTGCTTAGGTATATGCCCATACATATACCTAAGTCATCAATTCCAATACGCTCCAACCTCCGAGCCCAAGTACAACTCAGTCCACACAGGAAAGTATACGTATTCCACACAGGAAAGCAAAACGAAATCCACACAGGATAGCACAACACAATCCACACAGGAAAGTAACAGGATTCAGCTCATATAGGTATACTTCATCGAAATACGATAAAGATGATCTCTGATCCATCTAAGTCGTCGGGCCCACGATGGATCGATAAGTAACTAACCCCCGCAAAGACCCACACAGGATCGGGCCCACATAGGACCTGTAGGCGCTGGTTCACACAGGACAGCTAAGCGCAAAGACCCACACAGGATCGGACCCACAGAGGATCGGGCCCACACAGGACCTGTAGCACGAATCCACGTAGGATCGCTGAGTGCTGTAGTCGTCGTCGTCGAATCCACTAAGGATCTCTGTACTGTCGTCATCGCAGTCACAGTAGCAGTCACAGTCGCAGCCAGCACTAGGGTTCCCGCACACAGCAAGCTCGTTCGGGAGGGTCCGCTCCACGAGCCGAGAGGCTGATACATCAACTATCAAAAATTCCAGAGTTGATGTATCCAAAAGATCCGTATCACCAACAGGAACTCAACGCAACAGACGGCGCGTCGATCAGACGCCCGGTCTAAGAGTTATTAGCTTTTTCGTCCCAGGGGCCCGGTTGGTTTTTAAGGCAAAACCAACCTGACCATACTCCACCTGTGTCCAAACCTCGGGCGGAGTATGCCAAAGGATCCGTCCCACTAAGAGGAACACAACAAAGCTGACGACACGTCAATCGGACATCCGTAGCTCAAGATATGAGCTTTTCCGCTCCGTGGGCCCGGTTGGTTTCGTGTACGATCCAACCCGGCTGAACTCAAAGTATTTCGAAACATTGAGTGTGATATACCGAAACGACCGTCTCGATCCAAGGATCGCATCTCCGCTGACGGTTCGTCAATCGGAGGTCCGTAGCTCAATTTATGGGCAAAAGACCGAAGTTGATTCGAAAACGTGGGGTCCGAGTCCGGGCCGACCCGGCCCGACCCACCCTGGGTCGGCCCGAACCGGGTCGAACCGCACTGGGTCCGACCCGGCCTGACGTGGCGGCGCCATCCGGCGTGGCGGCGCGGCCCGGCCGGCGGCGGCGCGGCCTGGGCACCGCTCGGGTGCCACGTGCGTGGGGCAAGGCCCCGCCCCTCTTTGCTGGCGGCGCGACTGAAAGCCGCGCCTTGGAGAAACCTTCCCCCCTCGTGGGGGCCTGCCTTTGAGAAACACAGGGGGCCCCCTGCCCCCCTGTGTGAAACCCCCCCCTCTTAATGGAAGGGCATTCAAGTTGACCGGGGGAATTAAATTCCCCCGGTTTTTCCCCTTCCGGCCGGCCCGACCTGGCCAGCCGGTTCTTCTTCAACGGGACCGGCAAAGCCGGTCCCCTTCCGGCTTCCGACACCGGCGGCCCGGCTGGCCGCCGGTCTTCCCATTTCTTCTAAGGCCAAGAACCGGCCGCGGTCTTCGTCGTCCGGCGTGGTGCGACGGCATCGCGCCCCTCCGCCGCGGCCCCGCTCTGGCCGCGTCGCCTTTGGTTTCCTTCGACGCGGCGCGACGGTGTCGCGTTCTTGATAAACCTTCCGCGGCGCGGCGTGACGGCACCGCGCATCTATAGCCGTGTGGTTCCCGCATGGTGCGACGGCACCACGCCATCTCGTTTATCCACAAGAAAATAATAATATTCAAGAACAAAGGAAGGGGGATTCAGCCTTGTTTGTGCGGTTTGCCCCCCCCCCCCTCTCGTTAGATGATAACACTTAAATATTTATCCACAAGATTGTCATACTAGAACCAAGAACAAGAGTAAATAAATAATCAACAACAAACCCCTACCTCGGTTTCAAGAACGATGATCGTCAACGACTCGCAGAAGACGCGTCGTGGTGGTCGGCGTCACAGAAGAAGGACGTCGATGTCGTGAAGTGAGGATTCGAAGTTCTTTGACGACGATTTCGTCACGGGAAATCGTCGCGGAAGAGATGACGCGGAAGAAGACGTCGTCTGTGTCGCGGGTATGGCGTCGCGGAAGACGATTCCCGAGAACGTGGCGTTCTTCGTCGATGTTCGAAGGTTCTTCGCCTTCTTCGTCAAAGCATGAAGAAGAAGAAGAAGAAGAACTCCAATTTCTCTCAAGGCGGCTAGGGAATTCTAACCCAAATAAAATAAGCTAATGTCTTATTTTATTCACACACTTAACAATTTGAATTTCAAAGGTTTGAAATTCAAACAATTCAACTCCATTAATTAATAAAGTTTTCATGTTCATTAAAAGAGGAGTTTAAGGGAGTTTTAAAAAAAAGAAGGTGAAGAGTTAGGCTTCGTGTGGGCCCCACCACACTTAATCCTTCCAAGGGTGGTTAAGTGGATGTGGGTCCCACCTATAACTCCCTTTGGGAGAAGTTAACCAACAAGTTAAAATAAAAATTTGTATTCCACAATTTGTATTTAACTTATTCTAAACTCCCAAAAACTAACACTCAACCCACAATAAACGCAACCTCAGAAAAGGAATCCTTAAGCGAATATCGGCGTTGTGAGTTCATCGGTGTCCTCATATTTCAATTCCGAGCACCGGATCAAAAGTTATAAATTCCGCTCGTTCGTTCACTGAACGTACCCGAGCCAAACATTGGAAATTGATTCCGGGCACTCCGGGCCTCGGAATTAGGTGCCGTCAGAAACCGCGCTCTTGTAAAAATCCAAAGAAAATTAAGAAAAAAATTACCTTGAATTTTACGGGTCTTTACATTACTCCCACCTCAGGGCTTTACGTCCCCGTAAAGATACATCAAAAACTAGGGAAACAAATGAGGGTACTGAGCACGCATCTGAGCCTCCCGCTCCCATGTGCTCTCCTGGAGGATCCCGTGCTGCCATCTGATGCGCACAAGAGGAATCGATCGCCCATGTAGGACCCGCTCTTGTCGATCCTCTATCTCCACCGGGACCTCCTTAAAAGTCTCCCCATCTTCAACATCAAGCTCCCCATGGTCAATGATGTGCGTCAGGTCGTGCACGTATCTCCTCAGCTGAGATACGTGGAAGACGTCGTGCACCCGGTGCAACTGAGGTGGTAGAGCCAGGCGATAAGACTCCTCGCCAATCCTGCTGAGGACCTGGAAGGGTCCGATGAAGCGCGGAGAAAACTTTCCGCCTCGGCCAAATCTCTGTATACCACGTCAAGGTGAGACCCGCAAGAAGACGTGGTCGCCATCCTCGAACTCTAGTAGCCACCGCCTCCTGTCAGCGTATGAATTCTGTCGGCTCTGAGCTGTCCTCATCCGCTCCTGGATGACCTGGACCTTCTCTGTCATGGCCTGGACCATCTCCGGTCCCACAAGTGCTGACTCCCCTAGGTCTGTCCAGCACAAAGGATATCTACAAGGTCGGCCGTACAATGCCTCATACGGTGCCATCCCGATGGTGGAGTGGTAGTTGTTGTACGCAAACTCCACCAAGGGTAGGTGGTCCTCCCAGCTACGACCAAAGTCGAGGACACAAGCGCGGAGCATGTCCTCGAGAGTCTAGATGGTCCTCTCCGTCTGACCATCCGTCTGAGGGTGAAAGGCTATGCTCATACGTATCTGCGTGCCGAACGCCTCCTGTAACCCCTTCAAAAGCCGGGAAGTAAAGCAAGCATCTCGATCGGAGACGATAGATGATGGAACGCCATGGATCCGCACAATCTCCTGAACGTAGAGACGTCCCAAGCTCTCCACTAAGCCCTTCTCTCTTAAGGGTAAGGAGTGTGCCGACATGCTGAGTCGGTCAACAATCACCCAAATGGAGTCGTGTCCTCTGGAAGTGCGTGGAAGTCTAGTCACGAAGTCCATAGATATGCCGTCCCACTTCCACTCCGGGACTTCCACGGGCTGTACCAAGCCTGCTGGTACCTGATGCTCTGCCTTCACCTGCTGGCAGGTGAGGCATCGAGAAACGAACTCTACTACAGCCTTCTTCATGCCCGGCCACCAGTGCTGTCATCTGAGATCCTGGTACATTTTCGCCACTCCAGTATGTACCGCCAAAGGAGAAGTGTTAAACTCTCTCAGCACGTCCTCTCGCAAAGCGACTGGTACCATGGTACGTCCTCTGAAAAGGATGTCATGCTCTGCTCCAAGGGAGAAACCATCAGGTGCCTGTTCCGAGGATATCTGTGCACGCCATGTCTCACAGTCAGCGTCCTCACGCTGTGCCTCTCTGAACCGCTGCAGTAGTGGAGGGGTGACTGTGAGAGACTGGAGGAAGGCTGCTCCATATCTATCCATGAAGGATATCTGCAAAGAGGCTAGCTTTTTCGTCGCCTCCTCAAGTAGCTGAATGCCCGTCCTCCTGCTGAGGGCATCGGCTACTACGTTCCCCTTTCCAGGAGTATAGACTATTTCAAAGTCATAGTCCTGGAGGAACTCGAGCCATCGCTGCTGTCTCAGGTTCAGGTCCTTCTACGAGAAGATATACCTGAGACTCTAATGATCAGAAAATACTGTAAAACGCTCACCCATCAGGTAATGTCGCCATGTCTTCAGAGCGAAGACCACTGCTGCTAACTCTAGGTCATGGGTAGCGTAGTTCTGCTCATGTGGCCTCAACTGATGTGATCCATAGGCGATAACTGCCCGCTCTCGCATCAGAACACATCTGAGTCTGGTCCCTGATGCATCGCAGTAGACTACGTACCCTACTCCCTCCTTAGGCAACCTCAAGATAGGTGCGCTGGTCAATCTCTGTCTCAGCTCCTAGAAGCTCTGCTGACATCTGTCTAACCACACGAAGGGTTTCCCCTTCTTCTTCAAAGCTGTGAGTGGTGCTGCAACTCTAGAGAAGTCTAGAATGAATCTCTGATAGTATCCAGCTAGTCCCAAGAAACTCCGAACCTCAGTAACGCTCCTGGGTGGCTCCCGTGCTTACACAGCCTCGATCTTCGCAGGATCCACTACAACTCCCGCCTCAGAGATAACGTGTCCCAAGAAGTGGACCTCACATATCCAGAACTGGAACTTCGAGAGCTTACCATAAAGCTGGTGCTCTCGGAGTGTGTCTAGTACAACGCGCAAGTGATAGGCGTGCTCCTCCTCAGTCGTAGAGTAAATCAGAATGTCGTCGATGAAGACCAAGACAAATCGATCGAGGTATGGCTGAAAGATCCTGTTCATGAGAGCCATGAACACTGCTGGAGCATTGGTTACTCCAAAAGGCATAACCAAGAACTCATAGTGGCCATACCGACATCTGAAGGCTGTCTTCTGTACGTCCTCGTCTCTGACTCTGAGCTGATGATAGCCTGACCTGATGTCTATCTTCGAGAACCACCGTGCTCCCTTGAGCTGATCAAAGAGGTCATCAATCCTCGGTAGCGGATACTTATTCCCCACTGTCACCAGCTTCAGGAGATGATAGTCAACACAAAGTCACAAGCTCTCGTCCTCCTTCTTGGCGAACAATATCGGGGAAGCCCAGGGTGAAACACTGGGTCGGATGAACCCATTTCCCTGCAAGTCCTCCAACTGTACCCGTAGCTCTTGAAGCTCGGTGGGGTCCATCCGATATGCTGGAGTGGATATCGGGCCTTTCCCAGGGTACAAGTCAATATAAAAGTCTACCTATCTGCGAGGAGGTAGCACTGTAACATCATCGGGAAAAATGTCCGCAAACTAATCCACCACTGCAGGAAAACCAGGACTCCGCACATCAACTGCTCCAAGGATGAGGCTAGCCAACTGATGAGTTATGGGATGTCCTCTCCTCCGCGGAAGTCCATCATGTGCTGCAAAGGCTCCCTTCTCACCGGTGAAGGTGAACCTGCTCCCGTCGGTGCGTACACATCGCACCTTGCACCTAAAATAGTCAATCTGCGCATGGACCGTAGATAGCCAATCCATGCCCAAGATGACGTCATAAGGCCTCGACGCTGCTACAAGAAGATCCCAGCTGAAGCTCTCACCTCCTAGAGTAAGCTCACACTGCCGGCACCAGTGCGTAATCGTCGAGTCTGCTCCCGTAGGAGTCTCTAGCCGTAAGGATCGAGCCAACGGCTCTGTCGGAATCTCCGAGCTCCGAACAAGGGCAACAGCTATGAAAGAGTGACTCGCTCTTTTGTCTATAAGAACTGCAGCAAGGGTGGAATAGACACAGATAGTACCTCGAATCATCTCGGGTGCGCCATGGTCGTAGGCCTCTGCTGCCTGGAGTTGTGCCTGTCTCTGCCCGCCAGCTCCATGTGGTCGGGGTGGACCTCCTGGTGGTGGTGGTGGCAGAGCCTCAAAGCGTCGCCCACCACCTGCTGCTCGGCCAGCTCCTCTGCCTCGTCCGCCTCCTCCCTGCAGACCGCCACGGTCGACCCTCTGCCTCTACCTTGGTGGTCCCTCAACCGTCTGCTGCTCCTCGGCACGATGGGTCGGGCAGTCACAAGCCATGTGGCCCTGCCCGCCGCACGAGTAGCACTGCCTGCCTCTCGAAAGACTGGCTCCTCGTTGTGTGCCCCTCACTGCTGAGCCATTGTCCTGAGGTCGTCTGCCTGAAGGTCTGGTCTTCCTGAACCCCTGAGTCATCCGTCGACTTCCTGCTGCAGATGACTCTGCCACGTGCCGCCCTGTGGTGGGTCTCGGCGCTGGTGTAGACTAAGCAAGGAAGCTCTCGATCAAAAGAGCCCGCTCCAGTACTCCTGTCTGAGTCGGTATGCTGAGGGAGATCAGCGATGCCCTGATCTCGTGTCTCAAACCCGGCTCGAAGGTCCGGGCCCGGAAGAATGGGTCCCGTACCATGTCGGTCGAGTAGCACGAGAGATCAGTAAATCTCACCGAGTACTGAGTGACTGTCATGCTGCCCTGCTGCAGCTGAAGAAGCTCCTGGATACGCACCGCACAAAGGGTGGATGGGACGAACTCCAAGAGGAAGAGGCTCTCAAATTCCTTCCAAAGTAGAGATGCCTCATCGTGCACCTGGAGCATCAAGCTCCACCATCGGCCCGCTGCTGCGTGTAGTAGGCTCGCAGTGAGGATCACCATGAGGTCTGCGGGTGTCCTCACTAGCCTAAAAACTTGTACCACTGCCTCCAGCAAGTCCTCTGCTGCCTGGGGGTCCGTCTCCCCATGAAACCATGGCGATCGCTGGCACTGGAACTCGTGCAGAGCTCCAAGGCGACGTGAATCGTCAGCGGCTGGTGCTGGAAGCATCAGTGGCTCAACGGGTAGAGCTACCGCCGGTGCAACTACTGAAAAAGGGCCCTACACCGAGGCCTCGTCGCTCGGTGGGCTATCGTCACGCTTGACTCTCGGAACCCTAGCTGGCTGCCGTCGTAGGGCCATCCTGAAAAGGAAACAGGTGTGCCACGGTCAGAACAGTATTCCTGGTGAGTTGATATAAAGTAATCACAAAGAAAACTTTGAAACACACACGCAATCAATGTTTTCGTGCATTAAGTCAGAAATCAGAATTCAGGGTCCTGGTGTACGGATACGTCGGCCGCCACACCAACACTGGACTCCCTAGACTGATAATCACACTGAATACGCTAAACATTATTGCTTCACATAGAAAAGATTAGAGTTCGCGGTAGAACCGAACTCCTTTGATACCAATTTGTCGCGACCTGCCCTCGGGGCCCGTGCCGTGACTACCCCAAGCCCGCCTTCCATAGGCCAGGGGCTGGCGACTAGCACCAAGGCGTAAATCCCAGTAAAAAGGGAAGGCATTGCCTTTGAAAAGTAAACAAACACCACAGAGTAAGCAAGCGGAAAGGTAAACACTAAGTAAGAACAAAGTACAACTGAAAGTCCGGAAAAGTAAATGAGCCAATATACAATCCCAAACTGAAAGTAAAGTACAACTCGAACGGGAAAACAACAACTGTAAAGTAAAAGCCGCTACACCGAGCTGTCCACTGGAAATCCCACCTGAAGGGTGGGTACAGATAGCTCCACTGCTCCATGGGTCCCACCATCCGCTCCGAGTACGTCCCGCCCAGTGGTCCACCTCCAGGTACCGTCCTGCTCTGCAAGCCTCAACCACGATCAACGCTGTCCATCGTCTGCAACCAACACAACGTAGTGCGGGCATAGCCCATGCAGGGGTGAGTATAAGCTACTCAGTAGGGACCCCGAGACCCCTGAAGGTCTCCCAAAATCCACAAAGGATAAACCACAAAGGTGAGATACAAACATGAAGTAACAACCGAAACTGCTTAAGTATATGCCCATACATATACCTAAGTCATCAATTCCAATACGCTCCAACCTCCGATCCCAAGTACAACTCAGTCCACACAAGAAAGTATACGTATTCCACATAGGAAAGCAAAACGAAATCCACACAGGATAGCACAACACAATCCACACAGGAAAGTAACAGGATTCAGCTCACACATGTATACTTCATCGAAAGACGATAAAGATGATCTCTGATCCATCTAAGTCATCGGACCCACGAAGGATCGATAGGTAACTAACCCCTGCAAAGACCCACACAGGATCGGGCCCACATAGGACCTGTAGGCGATGGTTCACACAGGACCGCTGAGTGCAAAGACCCACACATGATCGGACACACACAGGATCGGGCCTACACAGGACCTGTAGCACTGATCCACGTAGGGTCACTGAGTGTTGTAGTCGTCGTCGTCGAATACACTAAGGATCTCTGTACTGTCGTCGTCGCAGTCACTGTAGCAGTAGCAGCAGCAGTCAGAGTCGCAGCCAGCACTAGGGTTCCCGCACACAGCAAGCTCGTTCGGGAGGGTCTGCTCCACGAGCCGAGAGGCTGATACATCAACTGTCATAAAGTCCAGAGTTGATGTATCCAAAAGTTCCGTATCTCCAACAGGAACTCAACGCAACAGACGGCATGTCGATCGGACGCCCGGTCTAAGAGTTATTGGCTTTTTCGTCCTAGGGGACCGGTTGGTTTTTAAGGCAAAACCAACCTGACCGTACTACAAATGTGTCCAAACCTCGGGCATATTATGCCAGAAGATCTGTCTCACTAATAGGAACACAACAAAGCTGACGGCACGTCAATCGGACGTCCGTAACTCAAGATATGAGCGTTTCCGCTCCGAGGGCCCGGTTGGTTTCGTGTACAAACCAACCCGGACGAACTCAAAGTATTACGAAACTTTGTGTGTGATATACTGAAATGACCGTCTCGATCCAAGGATCGCATCGCCGGTGACAGTTCATCAATCGGAGGTTCGTAGCTCATGTTATGGGCAAAAGACCGAAGCTGATTTGAAAACGGGGGGTCCGGGTCCTGGCCGACCCGGCCCGACCCCCCCTGGGTCGGCCCGAACCGGGTCTACCCGAACTGGGTCCGACCCCGCCCGGCCAGCGGCGGGTCCCGGCGTGGCGGCGCGGTCCGGCGTGGCAGCGCGGCCCGGTTGGCGGCGGCGCGGCCTGGGCACCGCTCGGGTGCCACGTGCGGGGGGCAAGGCCCCCGCCCCTCTTTGCTGGCGGCGCGGCTGAAAGCCGCGCCTTGGAGAAACCGGCCCCCCTCGTGGGGGCCTGCCTTTGAGAAAAACGGGGGGCCACCTGCCCCCTTTGTGAAACCGCCCCCCCCCCCCCACCCCTCTTAATGGGTGGGCATTCAAGTTGGCCGGGGGAATTAAATTCCCCCGGTTTTCCCCTTCCGGCCGGCCCGACCTGGCTTACCGGTTCTTCTTCAATGGAACCGGCAAATCCGGTCCCCTTCCGGCTTCCGACACTGGCGGCCCGGCTGGCCGCCGGTCTTTCCGTTTCCACCGCGGCCCAGAACCGGCCGCAGTCTTCGTCATCCGGCGCGGTGCGACGGCATCGCGCCCCTCCGCCGCGGCCCCGCTCTGGCCGCTGCGCCTTCGGTTTCCTTCGACGCGGCGCGACGGCGTCAAGTTCTTGATAAACATTCCGTAGCGCGGCGCGACGGCGCCGCACATCTATAGTCGTGTGGTTCCCGCGTGGTGCGACGGCACCACGCCATCTCGTTTATCCACAAGAAAATAATAATATTCAAGAACAAAGGAAGGGGGATTCGGCCGTGTTTGTGCGGTTCCCCCCTCTTGTTAGATTATAACACTTAAATATTTATCCACAAGATTTTCATACTAGAACCAAGAACGAGAGTAAATAAATAATCATCAACAAACCCCTACCTCGGTTTCAAGAACGATGATCGTCAACGACCCGCGGAAGACGCGTCGTGGTGGTCGGCGTCACGGAAGAAGGACATCGATGTCGTGAAGCGAGGATTCGAAGTTCTTTGACGATGATTTCGTCGCGGGAAATCGTCGCGGAAGAGATGACGCGGAATAAGACGTCGTCGGTGTCGTGGGTATGGTGTCGCGGAAGACGATTCCCGAGAATGTGGCATTCTTCGTCGATGTTCGAAGGTTCTTCACGTTCTTCGTCAAAGCTTGAAAAAGAAGAAGAAGAAGAACTCCAATTTCTCTCAAGGCGGCTAGAGAATTCTAACCCAAATAAAATAAGCTAAAGTCTTATTTTATTCGTACACTTAACAATTTGAATTTCAAAGGTTTAAAATTCAAACAATTAAACTCCATTAATTAACAAAGTTGTCATGTTCATTAAAAGAGGAGTTTAAGGGAGTTTTAAAAAAAAGAAGGTGAAGAGTTATGCTTCGTGTGGGCCCCACCACACTTAATCCTTTCAAGAGAGGTTAAGTGGATGTGGTTCCCACCTCTAACTCCCTTTTGGAGAAGTTAACCATCAAGTTAAAATAAAAATTTGTATTCCACAATTTTTATTTAACTTATTCTAAACTCCCAAAAACAAACTCTCAACCCGCAATAAACGCAACCTCGGAAAAGGTCTCCTTAAGCGAATATTGGCGCTGTGAGTTCATTGGTGTCCTCGGATTTCAATTCTGTGCACCAGATCAAAAGTTAGAAATTCCCACTCGTTCGTTCACTGAACGTATCCGAGCCAAACTTCGGAAATTGATTCCGGGAACTCCGGGCCTCGGAATCAGGTGCCGTCAGAAACCGCGATCTTATAAAAATCCAAAGAAAATTATGAAAAAAATTCCCTTGAATTTTATGGGTCTTTACACCAGTAACCGTGGAATGTTATTCAGATATTTTTGTAAATTAGATGATATGCGCATAATGAAGGAATAAAGAGATAATGACATGTTTGATTGTATTAATTAGCTCATGATTGATATAAGGACTATGTGTTATCATGGTTTGAGTATATAGAATTTTTAGGATTTGGGTATGTGGAATGTGTTATCTTTTAACTGCATTCATGTTTTCACTAAGGTTCAATGGGTATTCATTTTTCAAGAGAATACATGATTAAGGCCTTCGAACATTTGTAATGTGACCAAAAAGACATATCTTATGATATATGGGGATCAACGACTGAATTAACATGCTTCTTATATGAAATCTCTGGTAATCATTTTCACTATAATATGACAATGGACTGCAATATTATGGATAATCCTAAATATTGGAATGGATTATGTTGGACAAAAGTTAGTATTATTTAAGGATATAACCTTTTTTTGATATTATTGATGGGATGATATAGTAATGTAGTTTTAGAAAAAGGAAAACCTGCAGGACGGGCGACAACCCATCGCGTCAGACAAGGCTGTGGGAATCGAACCCACAACCAAAGTGTGACTAGACTTTATCGCCTACCACTAGCCTACAAGAAGTCTCTGGTTAGTAGAAACTAGTTTTATTTTTATTAAGCGGTATGATATATGAAGTATAAGTTCATTTTTTGAACCATATACGATTAATCTAACCATAAGATGGACTTATAACTTTTACTAACCCTTTGTTTGAAAGAGATGGAATGACCCATCATTCTATCACATGATCTGCTAACACACCACGAATAACAAATTCAACTTCATTTCTTTAAGTGATGAAGTGGAAATTGTTCAATTCACGAACAACGGTGAGATTGTACCAAAATCATGAAAGTATTTCTTTTAATTCATCAACTTTAGGGAAATGATCTTGAAAACCAAAAATGTTGTCCTAGTTCCCTTATATCAGATGAATCAGATGGTACCTTAGATAATCACAAATCAATATATTTGTGATTGTTGGCTTTTTCATAGCCATGTTCTCTACCACTCTCCATCAGAACATGATGGTTAGATTTTTCTTCCATATCCATATTTTCACCTATGTTTTCCTATGTGGAAACCCAGTGATGAGTTAATTTGGTTAACCGTTACATTTCATACTTTAGTTTTTAAAGCCATGTTTTGGTAATCCTATTTACGATGTGGGTTTCTATTACACAAACTTTCGAGTAGTAAACCATTTATAACCCCGACGAATTTCGAGGGCGAGATTCATTTTAAGGGGGGTAGAATGTAACACCCCAAGATTTTATGAAAAATATTCTTTTAATTTCATTAATTTCTTGTGTTGTATGCTACACCAAGATTACCTTATGCTATACGCAACACCATATTAGCTTGCAGTATACGCAACACTATTCTTGGATCGTGTTACACACAATTTTGATACTAGTTATTCTAAACAACATTGAGTATATATATATATATATATTCAATGTATAAATGAAATATGGTTGGATTATGTTATACGAAACAACGAAGGATTCTTTCACAACACGCAACCCTGACTTGGCTTTCATTACAAGCAATCGCGACCTTCCTCGATAGCGTGTGTTGTACGCAATCCCGGGTTTTACTAAACAACGATATATAATTATAATATAATTATGAACAAGCTGTTATGAATAGTATTAACTAAATTTTTAATTTTATAACATTATTATTCATCTTACACATTTTCTAGAACATGGTATAAGAACAAAATAAAATTTTCAGGTAAAATAAGTATTTTTCAAAAAATGTAGTTTTGCCGCCTTTTGATGGCGCACCCACTTTAAATCTAGTTTTTGACATGTTTATAAGTTTAATTTTACAAAATAAAATTCTTCTTTGGAATCAAGAAATAAAAATTTACTTTGGATAAATTTTTCGTATTATTCTGGTATCTTTCATATTTTGATGAATAGTAAAAACACGCTATATTTTAATGAAAAACAACATTTTTCATCGTAATAATTTATATGGTTAAATTATAATATTGAATGGTTTTAATGTATAAATAGAATATATTTTTACCATTTAATATAATGTATGTCATTATCATTGCTTTTACATTGAATTCATAGGTTAAATCAATTCAATCTTTTACAATGTTTTAAACAAAAACATGTTTTCATTCGACAACGAGATTAATTTTAATTTAATTTATGAAACTTCTGTGTATTGAATTTGAAAAAATGGATTCCATATTTGGAATCAGTGGGTCCAAATTATTTTAATAGGCTACTTTTTATTTTTGGGAATTATGAATAGTAACTACGGTAAATTTTATTTACCATAGATAAAGGTAAATCGGGTAATTAAGGGTAAATATAATATTATAAAATTATCCTAACACATTCCAAAATTCTATTGGATGGCTAAAAGTAAACCCATATCAACTAAGGGTCAGATTATATTCATTTTATGGGCTTTTGACCATGAAAATAATTTAATTATTATTAAAACCAAAGAAAGTGACAACATGTCACTCTATTAAATCTTATAAGTATAATAATTTTAATTTAGTGAAAAACATCATAAAACTTATAACATTAATAGTCTACAGAATTATAATAAAATTATCTACATCATGTTAATTTATTTAGAATATTTAGGGATTAAATATTTGTCATTAATCGTGATACATTAATGATACAAAAATTATTTATTAAGTGGGAAATAAGTAATATAGTTTTTATTGAAATAATAATACCCATTAAAAGGACCACAAACCTGACCAAAACCTATTGGTAGTGTATATATACACCTTAATAATACAATTACCTAATATATAACCATTTGGATCCTTATAAAAGTGATTATGACAATTATATTATATTATTTTAAATGATGCCAAAGTTGTCACCATCATAATTTAATAAATATAAAAATTTAAATATTGTGATTTTAAGATGATAAATTCGAGAAAAAGTATTATTGTGGAAGGTAATATATTTATCTTCATCATAGGATTTTATTTTAAATTTTTATGCAACGAATCAGTATATTAAATAATTATACAAAAATGTCGTAGTAATTATTTTATTAAGAGATAAACCCAAAAAAAGGTTTTAAAAATAATAAAATAAATAATATATGAACTATTTAATGTGATCCAATAATTTTATAGATACATATGACCTTTTATGAATCTATTAATTCTTTTAGTTCGAACATATATTCTGTATATATTTTATTTAAATTCAAATAAATGAATAGTGTCAAAATTGACACTATTGTTATTTTATAAACATAACATATTATAAAATTGTTTAAAAATCACAAAAATTTTAAAAAATTATAAATTGAAATTTATATGGTATATAATGTTATAAAGTAAACAATTATGGAAAATTCACAACAAATAAGTAATTATTTGTTATAATTTAAAATTTAGAATTTTATTACCACAAATAAACTTAAATAGATTAAATAAGGATAAATCAAAATGATAAGTTTTAAAATAAGATCCAAACATTTCTAAATATTATTGGTTGATGAGATTGCAACCCTATATCATCTAATATTTGAATATAAGTCATTTTTAGAGGTTTTTAAGTGGGGTTAGATTTATTATAAATTAATATTGTTTAGAATTCCAAAGGTGCCCCTTCTCTTCCCTTATAAAAGGGCACCTCCTACCTCTCCTCCTCACACCAATTTTAGCCTTCAAACTCGTCCAAACCCTGAAAAATTATCTTCTACAATTACGTAGATACATCCTAGAGGTTCTGGTCTACTTTAAAGACCAATCTTAGTGCCCTAAGAGGAGGTTTCAAAGAGGTGTATCGAAGAAGAGGTAATTTATTCTCCCGATTCGTTCAAGCTTCTTTCTTCTTCAACCTCTTCTTCTTTAGTTGTTTCATTATAAAGTAATAACACCAGTATCACTAATATAATGATTTGTTATTATAAATATGAAACAACCCCATTTCACCTTCTATCTATCCTACGGAAAACAAAATCACCGCGTGTACGTACGTACGGAATACCGTCTCTATGCCGTGGTGTAATCTGTTTTTCCACCAACACCTTACATGGATGGGTATAATGGTGTAAAGAATAACTATAAATAGTTATTATAACATCATAATGATTCTGATATATTGTATCATCTACTCCAATCCACTTTAATAATTATGGAAATGATTTCATCGCTCGTGCATACGTACGGACTACCGTCTCCATGACGTGATGAGATTCATTCTCCATGTTATCCTTTTAAGAATGATTATAAAGTATATATAAGAAATAATAATGAAATATATGACATTATAAAGCTACTGGATTTATGTATATATGTATGTCATCTACTTAATTCTGTTCAACTCAATAAGGAAACGAAAACAGCGTTCATGCGTACGTACTGCCTACCGTCTCCATGAACGGTGTATTTCTTTCCATTTATCGATCTATTATATATATATATGTATATTATGAATATAAAATATATATAAATCATGTTTTATTTTTTGGAATTATTTAATCGTGAACTAAGTAATCATATGAATAATTCCAGTCAAAACACGGACAACAAATGAAACAATTTTACCCAAAACACTCTTTAACATGGAATTTACAAAAGAACGGGTAATATAAAGTCATAAGTGAACCATATATGATATCATAACAATGAATATGATTTTGTAATAAGTCAATGACATTATTTAAATCATTATATAGGAGGTTCAGATACATACAAAGCATATCGGACATAAGGTAAGGGATAATTTTGCAAATCTCATTTTTATCCGAGATGGCTTATTTGTAATTATTTACTGGGGTTATTGTTATCATCCATGTCCATGTTTCCTAAAAATGGTTTCATGTATGTTTAAAGTCATTTTTACCAAATTTTGTCTTTTACTACATGGTATGTAAGGAATCTTTATTTTGTTTACGTTACGAGGTACTTTTCTAACTTTTCTGGAAAAAGTACGATAAGAATATTTTTTTAACTTATACGACATAAAAGGATTTTTACGGTTTCATAAAGCCTTATTTTCATGAAGCTTCTTCCAAAAGATTTCATTACTGTTTTCAACAAAATCTCTTTCTTTTAAAATTGCATCACGTTTTGTGAAAATAATTTTATTTTGAAGAAGAAATGATATTTTCCTCAAGAATTCATTTCAAGTATTTTATCAAAACCATTTTTCATCTAAGATGACATTATTTCATATGTGTATGTTTCAAGTAACATGTCTCTATGATTTAAATGGTTTCACATTTCTTATTATGAAATGATATCCATTTCTTTTATATGGATTATGTGATGATGCAATGATGTTTTTGAAACCCATTTTGTTTATTGGGTTATTATGAATGATGTAAGTTTTATTGTGGCATAAGTAAGAATGATTTCATTATGAGATGGGTGGGACCTATATCTCCCTCCAATGCATTGGGTAAAGATTTTATATCTCATGAGATAGACATGGCTGGTACGGTAAGTTAATCCGGTTCAGTGTTACAGGACTGAAACGAGGAGTGAACTCGATTCAGAATGGGACTTTTTCCACTAAGATGGTCTTGGCAGAAATGCCTTGGCTATTATGGAAATTATTACATGTGCTTAATGGATTCCACAATTACATGTTTTATTCCCATGCTATTTTATCTTGGTTTATGTTCCATTATGATCTATTCCTTATGTACTTCCATGTTTTATGTCGTTTCTCAAGATTAAAATGTTTAAACATTATGTTCATGTTTTTAAGTTCCAATGTATATGGTATGTTTTATTTTATCCATGCTTACCCTTACTGAGAATTTGAGCTCACCATTTTTATGTTTTATTTTCCCCTAGGATCAAAAGAAAGGTTTTAGGTCAGGAAACAAAAAGTTGAAGATCTTTATGGGAGATGTTGAAGATCTTTCACCATGATAAGAAGATTACGTTCCAAGTTTCCAAAGACACTAAACTATTACGGTCCTTGTGTGTCTGTTTTTGTTATGTATTAAGTATTCAGAAAAAGTAATGTAATGTCCATGTACGTCAAGCTTAGGGTCTCTACATATAAACTCAGGTTTTCCCTCATAATGGGGATATGAGATTCTTATGGGTTACTAGGGAATAAATATCATCAAATTATTAATTTTTTCATGTTGTATAGTCTGAACAGCCAACCATATTTAAAGTTATAGGTGTTTAAATTTCATGAAATTGGGGTACCTTGACCTAAAACTCAGTTTTGGATGCCTTTAAGAACTTTTGGGCTTTGAAAAATGGGAAAATATACTAGAGATTAATACAGGCTCCTACAACATATATCTCACCACAGGCTTCAATTTGATATGTGGTGGCACCAAAATGGACACTCGGATCAAAATTTCGGGTTGTTTGAACAGTAAGATTGATTTTGGACTTTTTTGATACTCTAAGATATTTTATTCCTTTAAATATGACATGATTTAAATCTCAGATGCTTTTAACAAATTTCATATTCAATGATTTAACTATATATGTAGATGTAATAGACTTTTGGATCAAAAATCATCATCATTTTGGGGTTGAAAGTATTTAATAACATTTTATTGGTTTTATGGGTTTCTAGAGTTATTATATATTTTTAAGGTTTTATAGTTATTTGGGATTTTTAGAGTAATAATATATTTTCACTAAATATATTATATATTATGTGTTAATACAAATTTAGACTTATCTAAAACATTTTTAAAATAAAAATATAAAAATATATTATTTTTAATGAAATTTTTTCTTAATATACACATTATTATCTGTAATAAAAAATGGATAAAGGAGGGTATTTATTATAAATTTAAAAAATTTCTGATAATGACCCCCTTTATCAATGATTTTTGGTATCATTGATAATGGGACCCCAATAACATTGATTTTTTTGATGTGCTGACGAATTCTCTTATTATCAATGTTTCTTAGGGCTGTTAATGACCCCTTTAATCGCACTTAAAAAAGAAATAAAAAAGTCCCCATTAAACAAAATTTTTATATCACTGAGAAAGAGGGTTTTTAATATCACATTAAGATAGTAGCATTAATACTTTAGTGCTATATAGACCTTTTTTTGTGAGATAATAGATAATTTACATTATTACATTTCCATTCACTTGAAATTGATAATGTTTTTTGTGTGTATATATTTAATACCACTTGCACCAAGTATTATGGTTCATTTATCATCACCACATCCCATGGATTACATATATAAGAATATCAAAACAAAAAATAGGGTGTTTTAATAATAATATCATTCTAAAATGTTAGAATAATAATTACATTTTTTCACAATGATGGTTGAAAATTGTAAATGATACTAATGTGTATGTACAACCTACTGTCTCCATTATATCTTCATAGTTAATTTTCCATAATCATAAATAATAATTATTTTTAAAAGATTAATTGATAAAAAATTATAATTGTTTTAGGATTATTATTTTATAAAGGATGTATTAATGTACTCTTTGACCATAGTCATAATGCGAATGTAATTTGGATATATCAAATGAATATCATCATAACATCTGATGTGAACATAATTAATTAAGTAATGAATATCAATTGGTATTTTAAAAAAATTATATACTGATGAAAATATTTTTTATTAATAATTTAAATAATTAACATAAGTATGTTACTTAGAAAGTTAAAGATCATATGAGATGAGTCAAACTCGAGCAGTGTATCTATCTTTTAAACCCCCCTTTTTTAATGATTCCCACAAACATAGCTTCTTCTGTGTCTATATTTTTAGAATTATTTTTTGGTATTATTTATATATATTGAAATTACTAATAATGAACATGATATTTCACATTTCACATTCTTTCATTTTTTCCCAATGGAATAGTATTGAGTATTTTATGTGGATTTTAATTATATTATTTACAAAAGATAAAAGGGATGCTCTATTTTAACATATTCTGTGATTGTGAATTAAACCCACAATAATAACTATTATTTGATAATTTAGTTCCATTATAAGATTCCATTTTTTATAAAATAAAAAACCACATACTCTTTATTATTTTTATTTTTAAAAAAGTTTTTTAAAATAGATTGAATATTTTAATATTTGAAATTTTTTTAGGTGTTCATGGAATTATATTATGAGTGAAACTTTCAAAATTGAAATATTTTTGGTTCTATTATTATGTTATAGTTCATGGTAATTTTTATGATGTTGTTGGTTCTATTATAAACAATGTATGAAAGGTTCCTGTATATCCCAAGGAATGATATTTCCATTACGGCCAAATGACAGGTGGTTCCTAGATAGCCCTCTAATTCACAGGGTAAGGAATTCAATTTTATTGGATATTCCATTTGTATGATTGATATAGATAATTATTTCCTTATATACATACATGATTTAGAAAACTAGTTATATATCTTTTCTACTAAAATATGATCATTTCTCATGGAATGATGATGATCATATATTTAATTGAATGTATATGTTACTTTTTAAGGTGAATCGTTTTGCTTTATCAAATATTTCTCATGATTTTCTCCTTACATAAAATTAATGGTCATGAGTTGTAATTTTATATTCATATTTCATAGAAAAATATTAATGGGAATAATTATCAAGAGAAATTTATTTCTGGGGGAGTATTTTTATTCGTCACAATATTTATTTTGAAAATATAATTCTATCAAATTAGGGAAAACTGTGTTTTTATTTAATTTTATGTTCCATACTAATACATTTGTTTGAATACCAAGTTTTAAAAATTTATTATAATGTTTTTATGTATGTTTATTATTAAATAAAAATGAATTCTAAAATTAATTCATATTAGTCATTAAAAGAATTTTAGTTTCATTTTAAATTTTTTGGTTTGTCGGAAAAATTGGTACTCAATAGATAAGAGAAATATGAAATATAAGGGGTTATTACATATGGTTTTAGACCTAACACTAAGGAAAATAAAAAATAAATATCATTGGGAATAAAATAAGTTGATATTCAGACAAAATATGCTAGAATATGAAATGTTTATGTCTAGTTCCTTATATAAACTCACCACCACTTCTTTGTTTCATCCATATATATAGTATCTTTTTTGTTCATATTATTTTGTAACATGATTAGTTTTATTATAAATATATTTAATTATCACATTACACACTATGATTTAAATTTCCTTATATATTCTCCAAACAACCTAATATTTTTGAAATTTGATGATTATTACCATTATTCTATATACTTTTCATCAAATAAAATTATCTCCCCCTCAATGTGGAAATTTTTTATTCACTAAGGGTTGATAAATTTTGAACAAAATATATTTTCATGTCCAAAATACTCTCAAAATTTAATTAGGGGACATTTATTATTTGTCTTTGTCTTTTAAACATAACATCAAATTATTTTATTCCTGTAATTTTTAAGGAAAACTCCTTAATGTTGAAAAAAATATTGTGAATGGAATTTTTGGATCATTATATCCATAACCATTGATGTAATTGTTTTTTATTTTATTTTTATTTCATAAATTTCTAGCTGTATAATTTATTTAAACCGTAACATTTATAGAAAATAGAATTAATGAAAATTATATCATCTATAAAAAATGTAACTTTTCCATTGAGCATTCAAAATATTTAACATTAGATAGTCCAATAAACATGATACCCGTAAATAAAGTTATTATAGAAAAAATATCATTATCATGATAATGTATGACCACAAATAATTTCTATGTATTTTTATAAGAAATTATTTGATCAAATGCTTGATTTTACAATTTTCCTTCCATATTAGGACACTTCATGTTGGGAAAATTTTTTCCATTATCAACTACATCAATTTTCCAAAACAATTATATTGTAATATTATCAATAATCCTCTAATTATTTTTATTATTCCCATTATCATAATGAAATTGAATTTTAATCAATTTTACCATGTCAACAATGATTTTAGGTAGGGCATTCCTAACTTCAATGACTATCATTAGTTATTTCATCTAATGGATCCACTAATCACCATTTTTTCAAGGGATATTTCTTTATCGTGGATTAAATTAAAAAAATAATTCTCAATTCTTAAGAATCATATATAAATATCTATAATCCATGAAAATTAGGAATCTAATAGTTTAGGGGGTGTTTACCAATTAACACCTTCTAGGTTAGTGCTTCAAATATTCATTAGATTTATTTGAATGGTAATATCAATAACAAATTTCATAAATGTTCCCCAAATAAAAGAGGAAATTTCATCAGAATTAATTTATATTTATCTTTTTAATATAAAACATTAATTATCATATACTTGTTTTGATTGGTAGGCCTCTACACAATTGTTTCACTCATAGAAATGAAAATCATGGCTAGAAACATAAATTTTATCATTGACATGTAATGACTTTGAATGTTATAGTCATTAAATATTTCACATCTCCAAAATAGTTTGATTCCAAATAAATATCATCCAACAATGATAGGGATAATTTAATCATCATCAAAATATCAAAATAAGTTAATTTATTTTAATTTTCTCTTAATGGGTGAATTCCTCATCTTTCACAAATATTTTATATTTTTTATAGTGTGTTTTGGAAGAGATTTAGTTTTGATCTAAATTATTTACATATTCTATTAGTTAAAAAATTATTATTCATTATTGAAGGGAGTATTAGATACTAAAAACATAAA